>LR990943.1:7067500-7667500 GCA_905163415.1 Noctua fimbriata
TATTTAAGTTGATAAGAATTAACACTGTATCCGTCTAAATAGCTTCCCAATTACCACATTGTAAGTGACCATTTTTGTAGAATATGGAATGGGTATAATAAGCTATCCTTATAAGATAGATATATGCTATCGCGGACTTTTTTGTAGGTCTTTAAAAGAGAAATGTCCTACCATGCATTGTTTTTTCAAAGCTATTTACACAAAACCTTGACAAATTATACCTATTTAAAAATTATCAGCTGACCCATACTGACAGTACCTACTCGACCCAAATGTATGGGACAGCTGATAATTTTTTCGTATTTACGATATTGGACCCATGGACGAAGTTGTTCAGTTTGATGGTCTGCAGCATATCCTTTCAAATGACTATACCCTTTCTGTTACACCCTGTATAAATAGATCAAAGACTATCTAAGAAACCTTACTGGTGCTATCTTTTTTATTATTAAGTTAAGAGACTTCCTAAGAGGATTCTTCGTAATTTCTTTTGAATAAAGCGGACCACAATTTTATTATCTGATAAAATATCTACGTTATTTTATTAATAATTTAGGTAGTCAATTAGATCAAAATACCAACAGGAAAATTATTTTTAAGAGGGAAAATATCTCAAACTATGTCGCACCATAATCATAAACATTATATTATTAAATAACTAATTAAATATAAATAAACTCACGCCTTTTTTCTATGGAGGTGGGCAGAAACCACAGAAAGCCGCTTGCTATATTTCGATACATCTGATTATAGACGCAAGGTGGTTGCAAGTACTACTCACGTGAAATAAGAACATCAACAATGACGTCAGTGCTTGTCCTTCTAGTGCTTACCCCTTCCAGCTTTTCCACTTGGTGATTATATCGCGGTTAAAAGATTAACCAGTAAACATGAGTTAGTAGTGGAACGGACCACAGATATACAAGATTAGTTTTAGTATATGCGAAACCTGATACACGTTTCTAGTATTTTTATGTAAAGAATCTATGTACAAAATTTAAAACTGTATCATGAAAAATCACAAAGTTATAAGCTTGTTCTGTTTTCTAGTTGTCCGCACAAAATCGTGGTCATCACGCAGCGCGCTCCTCCAACGTCGTTTTGAGCTCATAATTTGGCAGTAGGTACCTAAATTATTGCGATAGGTACTTAAAGTCGCTTGGTGTCCAACTTTTAACTTTTTCAAATATTTTTGGGAGAAAATATAACATAGTTTAAAAATGATTGGAATTGATTCAGTTACTTATTCTGAACAAACTATATTCAGGTTGCGCATATACTAAAAATAATGTTGCATGTAAATATACCTAGATAACGCAACACCTACTTCACGCCGTATCTAATTTGTTTATAACAACAACTTTACAACTCAGGAACTTAATTCTAGACAATTAAAGAACAAAAACGTAGTCTATTTTGTATTATTTAGTAACTGGTTTAAATAGTAACTAAATAGTGCTTATGACGTCAAAGTAGGTAGTCAAAAAATGGCACGCTTGGTTTTCATACGGATCGTGAAACTTGCGTTAAGCGCAGACCATACCTCCAGCTAGCTAGCGAGCGAGCCGGGCGAGCATCGATTCACCTGTTTTCATACTTCGGTTCACACCGCGAACTACCGAAAGTGCTGAACCGATGTTTGAAAAGAGGAGAATCGATGCTATGCGGGCTCGCTCACTCGCTCGCTAGCTGGCGGTGTGACCTGCGCTTAATCTAGGTAGATCTATATCTGTGGAGCTACGACAGTTAAGGGCCCAGACTATCACAACAATTTTTAGTACAGTTAAAGTGCCCGGCAAATCATTTGGTCTTGATTATTTTGTGAGAAGTCAAATAAAAGCAGAAACTTTTATAAAAACTTAAATGTCAAAGGTAGAATGAAAGACGATTTCTATAAAAGTTTCATCAAACATCAATTTTAATTAGGATTCAATATAAAATCATTTTTCGTTCGATTAGAAATAATTTTGTTAAAAGTCAGTTTCATATTGAAATATTGAATTAATCAAATGAAAGATAATGTTCAAATTAGTTTTTTAGATAGTTGGCAATTATTGAAAACTGTGTAATATAATATTAGATGATTCGCTATGATAACGGTTCATTTTTTAAGTCGTAACACGTTTAATCACGAAAGCACGTTAAGACGTTGGTCCCGGCTGTCATTTGTAGATCTTTGACTGTCGTTAAGTAGTCAGTGGCCCGAAAGAGTGACAACCAGTCTAACCGAGAGGTAACTTATTCAGTTTTGAAATTTTGTACATACATTCTTTACATAAAAATACTAGACACGTGTTTCATGTTTCGCATATACGAAAACGAATGTTGTTTAATACAGTCGATTTTAGATTCCCCCATCATTGTTGGTCTGTTTTTGTGCAGTTTTTTTGTGTGTGAGGACCTCGTGGCCCAATAATAACAGCCGCTCGGGTCGATCTTTAGGTTAAGCCGCGCTTGCCTAGGTTGGTCCGTAGATGACTGACCACCCCTTACATACTGAGTTTTTCCGTGCCTCGGAAAGCACTTTAAGCCGTTGATCCCGGCTGTCATTTAAAGATCTTTGACAGTCGTTACAGGTAGTCAGTGGCCCGAAAGAGTGACAACCAGTCTTACCAAGGGGTAACTTATTACCCAGTATTAACTGGGTTGTGGAGGTCAGATAGGCAGCCACTTCATGTAAAATACTGGTATTCAGCTGCATCCCATTATACTGGAAGCCGGCCTCAACATAGTTGAAAAAGAGCTAGGCTGTTGATGAAACTGGATCAACCAAGCGTTGCTTGACCAAAATGTAAGTACTTTTATGAGCCTGTTTCGAAGGCTCGATTTACATTGGAAGGACGCTTCCATCCAATCGGTTTACATCACTGTCATTCCACATCAGTGGCGAAGGTTCCATACAACTCGATTCCTACCCGCTTCCCTTTGAAAACGGGCACAATCAGTATGCCATAGACAAATAATAAAATCACATTAAAGATATGTACTCTGGCTTACCTCTTAAAAAAATTGACCCTTCGCTACTGTTTTACATCACATAACATCACGCCTATAATCCCTGAAGGGTTAGGCAGATATATATATACCTAATAGTACACCCACATTTCGCACGTCATGTTTAATCTCCCATGTAATAGGGGGCGAGCCTATTGCCATCAACCGGGTACAAATCCAGACTCCGTGGCTGCTACTGCGAAATTCCTGATGGAAAAACCCTTTGCCCGACCCGGGAATCGAACCCCCTCATGCTCAACAGTCGCGCTTGCGACCACTCTCAAGTCATTCACTACTAGTCACTGTCATTCCTCATTGTACCTACTTACCCACTTCGCTAAACACTTGACCAATGTAAATCAGGCCCAAAGGAGGTTTCAAGTCTACTTACTAAGATTCTGACAATACCATCTTAAAGATAAATGTATTGTATGCTTGAGTTACATTATCCGCTTGGCAGACTTGAAAGGCCCGACGATTTCAATAGACGTTGAATCTCTGAACCGATCTAGGTTCACTTGTATTAGATGTACATTGTACATAGGTAATTTAGGTCGTCTATAAATCGGTCTGGTGAACTTCGTATCATGGATACTTTAATATAAGTTATGATTTCGCTGTATTGTGTGTAGGCTGGAAATGGTAGAGTGTTGTGTCTTTTGTTTGAACATAAGAAAGACTGGTATCTATACCTAATAATTTATGGAACCCAAAATAGTTTGTTTTTTGTTTTGGACACGCTATTCTCCGGGACTTCCATTGGGATTTCTTTTTACATTTGATAACTCAATTCTTGAGGAAGGTTATAGGCTTTTTATCATCACGCTTGGACCCTTAAGAACCAATCAAAAAGAGAAGGAGCGGATGGAAATGCGGAAAACAACTTAGTGATCATATCATCATCATCTGCCTAGCCTTTTCCCAACTATGTTGGGGTCGACTTCCAGTCTAACCGGAGGCAGCTGAGTACCAGTATTTCACATGAAGCGACTGCCTATCTGGCCTCCACAACCCAGTTAGTACTAGGTAATACGATACCCCTTGGTAAGACTGGTTTCAGCTTAATGATCATAATTATAGAAATAATCATCATCATCGACCTAGCCTCTTCCCATCTATTTAAGGATTGGCTTCCAGTATAATTAAATGCAACTGAACTGGCAGCCTTTCAGACACGCTGAATTATTGTATTTAATATTATGAACCTGAAAGTCGGTTTGTTTGTTTATCACACCTTAACGCTTTAAAGGCTGAACAGATTTCGTTGATATTTAGCACACATGAAGACCATAAACTGGGTTAGAAAGACCATTTTCTTTTCTTTTTCGTGTGGTTAGTGCCTAACCTTTTTTTTTTTTTTTAGTATGGGAAATCATCAAATGACCCCCCCCGCTCTGGGCGGAGCGGAAGGGAGTGTCAGACTTGTACTGACTAAAACCCATCCATGTTCCTTCTTTGCCCTTTGTGGTTCCAGGGCCGCGGTATCTCTTTCGAACAGTCCCGCAGCCCTGGCAGGCATCGGCCCGTGCGGACCCCTACGTGGTTGCTGACATCTCTTTGAGGCGCGCGTGGAACACGAACGCGCCGTCGACACGGCTTGTCGTCATAAGACGGCTGGACGGGGAGCTAGCCCATAACTCGCCGTCCACAGGCCCGCGCCTACGGTGGCCGGGGGCCACCACGTGACCCCCGACGCCCAGGGCGTCTCCCGCGGCGGCTGGGACGTGAGGCTCTTTCCCTCTCACGTTCCGCTACCTCCTTCACCAGCATGACTGCTTCGCAGAAGGAGGTGACGGCTTCCCATTCCCTCTCGCTCCGGACCATGGCTTGAACCAGGGCCGGGCGCGAGAGGTCGCCGCCGCCGATCGCCTCTACGAGGACACGGCGCTGCTCCGCCCAAGCGGGACAGGCCTCCACAGTGTGCTGCACCGTGTCCTCCGGACGATCCTCACAATGGAAACACCCGGGCGTTTCCACCCGCCCGATTCGGTGCAGGAACCTCCCGAAACAACCGTGTCTGGTGAGGACCCGCGTCAGGCGGAAGGTGAGGGCGCCGTGGAGCCTTCCTCAAAGAGGGGACTTATCGCCACTATGGTGGCGACCCCTGCACGGGGTTGCGACAGTCGCTCTCTCCATGTCACCATGAGATCGCGCCGGAGGTCTGTCCGCTGAGCGGCGATTTGCCGCGGCAGCGGAGTTTCCCCCCGACGTAGTGCCTCCGCGCGCCATTCGTGAAGGCGCGCGAGGACTATCGCCTCCAGATCCCATGGCGGCAATCCGGCAAGGAGGCTCGCCGCCTCACCGGAGATCGTGCGGTACCCCCGGACTAGCCTTAGGGCTATCCCCTTTTGGGGCGCGTTCAAGTAGCGGGCGGCTTGCCGCCTCAGAGAACGCGCCCACACCGGGGCCCCGTAAAGGGCCATGGACCGCACGACCCCCGCGTAGAGCCTCCGGCAGGAGGCGTATGGACCCCCCAGGTTGGGCAGGAGCCGCTTGAAGGCAGCCCCGGTCCGTTCCAATTTGGGGGCCAAACGTCGGAAATGCTCCACGAAGTTCCACCGGCTGTCAAGGACGAGTCCCAGGTACTTCAGCGTCGACCCGACGCCGATGGAAACCCCTCCCGCCGTCAGTAGGGATCCCGACGGTGGCGCATTCCGAGGCCCATGAAAACACATGGCGTTAGTGCCTAACCTGGTGTCAGAGTTTTTATGCCGCACATGGGCCTCTGACTCGTCTTGCATCCATGCTGTCGAGAACTATCTCTCTCAGACATGCTGGTTTGATTTCAAGCAAGTTGGAAGCAAGTGATAATTATATAATCATGTATCCGAAAAATCAGAGGTGCGTGTCCGGGTTCGAACTCGAAACCTATGACTTGGCAGTCCGACGGTGACTACTCACTTAAGACAAAAGAATTTGGAACCCGATAATACGCTCCCGTGAGTTTATTTTCAACTTCCACGTGGGCAAAACCGTAGGCATAATCTCGTAAAACTACAAACAAAATAAAAAGATCGATCACCAAATCCAGCTGCATGATCTAATACCAACTAATTATAGTCTACATCAAAAATACCACACAGGAAATGTTATGACAGTCATTTTCTATTTTGTAAACCGCAATGTTTTGACATTTCAGAAATAACTGGCTAAAATATTAAGTAATGTGTTTTAAAAATATTGGTTCTGCATCATATCCGGGCCGATTTTATCCGGGCTGTCACCTCGCACCTGTTTTGTGGACGTCATGATATTAAAGGCCTCGTTCACATCAAAGCGTACTAAAAGTCATCTTTCTGCAGGGTCTAACATTCCGTGGTCCACTATGAAGTCCTTGAACCGTCTCCGGACTCAAGTGGTAAGATGTAACTCCAACCTCATGAAGTGGGGCTACCTCAATAAAACAGCACCGGGGTGTGGTTATGGAGCTGTGTCACAAACTATGCTCCACCTCCTGTCCTGTCCTTTTAGCCCAAAAACATGCAGCCAAAGTGACATTTGCGCTACCACCAACGCCGTGATGGAAGTGGCGAAGTTCTGGGCTAATAAAATATAAAAAATGTCGTGCCAGCGACACGAAGAAGAAAAACAACAAGAATGGTCACCGGCTGACTGTGAGTGTCCAGCACTACCATTTTATGAATTTAGGGACGATAGCTGGAGTGGCGACCACGAACCGGAAGACATTGCGTTGGAAGGCCTCCCACTAGGTGGACCGATGGCATGGTGAAGGTTGCGGTGATCCACTGGATGCGAGTCGCACGGGACCGGTCAATGTGGCGGCACTTGGGGAAGGCCTATATCCAGCAGTGGACGTCTTTCGGCTGAAATGATGATGATGAGGGACGATAGCACACTGCACAGTGATAATAGTTGTCCCGCCGAAGCTTAGGTTTTGGCCCAAATCGAAACGCAGAATTTGAAAGAACTATTACGAATGCATGAGAGCCCGATGAAAGAGGCAACGGTACCATGACAACATTATTTTATGAAGATCAAGTCTACATAAATGTTACACGGTATTTTCCAATCCTTTTATCTAGAACTGTTGTTTTGTTTTGTAGTCTTTGTCCAAGACTAACAGCACAAAAAAGTTCAGTTTAAGCTACATTTTTTTTTTTAAATATGACGAGAGAAGATAGTTATAACGTCTGCCTTTGACACGATAATAGAAAATAATAACACTGTAGCTACTCTACCGTAAGTAGTGATTATATTTTTCCCACATCTTTCTAAATTACGTAATTACTTGAAATGAATTGTTTTGTTAAATGATTGGCACTGCAATCCGTGTAAGTATTTTAACGTTAATGTATTATAAATAGTCGGATTAATTACTGCTGCGTTTGTAGAAGTAATTAGTTTTAATTATATACAACATCATTTTTAGTATATGCGAAACCTGAATATAGTTAGTTCAGAATAAGTAACTGAATCGATTCCAATAATTTTTAAACAATGTTATATTTTGTTCCAAAATATTAAAAAAAACGTTACAAGTTGGCAACGAGTCACATTAAGTACCTATCGCAATAATTTAGATACCTACTGCCAAATTATTATTATCAATAAGCTCAAGATGACGCTGGAGGCGCGCGCTCTACGCTCTGCGTGGTGACGACGTTTTTATGCGGACAACCAGGTAACAGAACAAGCTTATAACTTTGTGATTTTTCATGATACAGTTTTGAAATTTTGTTCATAGATTCTTTTCATAAAAATACACGTGTTTCAGGTTTCGCATATACTAAAACTAATGTTGTAGATAGATAGATAATTGTGGGAACACATCAACAGGGTCACCTCCCAGTCCAACCGAATGCAACAGATTGCCAGTTTTTACATAGAACTGCACTGCCTTAGCCGTAGAACCGATGACCGTTGGGGTGGACGTGTTCTCGAATGGAGACCGCGAATCGGTAAGCGTAAGGGCGCCCTCAGGCTCAGTGGAGAGACGATCTTCGCAGGGTTGCAACTGGATGAGAGTTGCTGAGAATCGAGTAGAGTGGTGTGCGATTGAGGAGGCCTAGATCCAGCAGTGGACTGTTGTAGGCTGATGATGATGATGTACTGCCTAACTCAACACCTCTTGGTATGACTGGTTGTCAGACTGTCGGGTTTTTGTAAACCCGTTACGACTGTCAGATATCCACGAATCACACCGGCCTTGGCATACGTAGCTTAGCCTTCGACTGACCCGTGTGGCTGTGATTATTTGGTCCTTCATATACAAGGTGTAAACGGACCCTTCACGAAGCCGTTAACCAAGCATTCTGTACATCAAACTAAGTAACCTTCCGATTTTTTTTTTTTCTGGGAAGTGACTTTTATAGGAGTGTAAAATAACGTTTTACGGTAAGACTCAATTTAACGCATTCAACACATTTTGCTGATGGATGCACTGAATTGTACGGGGCTATGGAGGTATTTAAAGTTATAAAATATCTCCGGTATCTCCGTTACTAAAAGGTTCTAAATATGGTCTGATCGCAAAAACCGATCACAAAGACGGAGAGAACAAGTGCCTTTTGGCTTCGTTAAGGGTACCTTTATACCCATTAGGTATTAGCTGAACCACTGAACCCACTGGCTGGGCAAAGTGATGTCCTTACACCTAAATAAAAAGGGCTGGTACGTGTTTAGTGGAGAGGGCTATGCTCGGCGTTTCCTTGCGTGATCGAATCTGAAATGAGGACATCCGCAAGAGAACCTACGTAGCCCGAAGAATAACCAAACTGAAATGGCAGTGGGCAGGGCACATTGCTCGCAGAACGGATGGCCGATGGGGCCGAAAAGTTCTGGAGTGGCGACCGCGAACCGGAAGACGCTGTGTTGGAAAGCCTCCCACTAGGTGGACCGATGACCTGGTGAATATTGCAGGGATCCGCTGGATGCGAGTCGCACGGGACCAGTCAATGTGGCGGCACTTGGGGGAGGCCTATTAAATAAATAAATAAATAAAAAGTGTTTATTTCTCACCACAAGCCAAAAAAATACAAACAATATTGACACACAAGTAGTAGCCAACGATTTTTGGTTGTGGATCGCTGGTGCCTGTGGTAGGTAAAATAAACTGCAACCTATGTCCAGCAGTGAACGTCTTTGATGATGACATGTTTAGTTCTCACGAGGTCATACATGTGCATATCTTTTAGACGATTACAAAAGAGAAGCTTATAAATAACTTCATCAATTTAATAATGAGGTGCAAATATCTGATACGAAGTGTAAACTATTTTTTTTGCGAACCGAAATAATAAAGTTTTATCTTCCTCGCATAGCAACTGAACAAATAAATACACAGTGCTAGGTATAACCGTAAATAGGTATTAATTTATTTGCCATTCAATGTAAATGAGATGATATTTGAACAGTTTTAGAGTCTTCAATTTACTTAGCGAATTGTATAAGAATTTCATAAACGAGACATTTTAGAGTTGTGGTCCATGAATGCATGTGATGGCAGTATATTTTTGTGGATATATCCTATCTTGTTTCTTGTATCTTGTATTTATACTGGGTGTAATCTAACTTATTTTATATTTTATGTTTTTTATTTTTTTTTGTTTACATTGTATGTTTTTTTTTATATGGCATATCATAAAGCATCGTATTGGACGAGTCTGCAATGATGTTATAATTGGTGGTAAATAAATTAATAAATAAATCTTATTAGGGTACTTTCCCAGTGGGCTATTTTTTAAGGACCTTCATCATCATTGTATCAGTCCGGAATAACTTACTGTTGGATATAGGCCTCCCCTTTCTTCTGCCACACTTCCCAATTCTGAGCGCCCCTTATCCAGGTATTTCCTGTGATTTTGACGATATCGTCAACCCAACGAGCTTTAATCGGCCCTGGTTTCTTTGGCTTAACCTTGGGCACCACTCGGTCAAAGCCTTGCTCCATCGGCACTCTCCACGTCTAGCCAGATATCCTGCCCAAGTCCACTTGAGGTGCACCGCGTGGTTCCCAACGTCGGAGACTTTCGTTCGACGGCGGATTTCAGTGTTACGCACTGGATCTAGAAGGTTTATGCCGAGCATGGCTCGCTCCAAGACCTTTGTGCCACTCGTACTAGGTAGACAGTCTCCTTTGTTAGCGTCCATGTCTCGGCACCGTAGCCCTTTAGTTCGCTGTTATGCATTAAGTACTTGTTAAAAAACAAACTCATTCCGTTTTTCAGATAAATAACAAAAAACAAAATTTATGAAAAACGTGAAAATTTACCTAATACCTTGAAGTCCAGTACCAGTTGATGAACAAAATCTTAAGCACTTTTAAATATTTTAAAATATATAATAATTTCAGGTGGGAGGGATAAAAATAGTCACAGACCTTCCTGAAAAACAATTGTGTGTTCTTTGAGAGAGATTTTGTTTATTTTTGCTGCAGTGTACTATTTTAACACTTTTATGCCTTTCTTATCTTTTGTTTATTCAGATAAATCTACTTCACGTCATTATTAACAAGAATTCTTTCAACAAGACATAAACTGCACACGAATTTCTATTTGCAGTTTATTTTCAATAAATTGCATGCATAAAATAAAGATCGGTATGAATTTATGAAAATATTTATATGACGTTCGATTCTCACGCGGTTTAAATTAGCTGTTACAGAATCATTTACTTTAAGATGATGAAAATATCTTGAATTCTAGACGTCATCGATAATAATTTAAGCGTCAGAGAAAGCTCAAATTATCCAAGTATTTCTTTATTGTACGGTTAGTGTCTAACCTGGTGTCAGAGGTTTTATGCCGTCCGTGGGCCTCTGAATTGCCTTTAGATGCCGTCGAGAAATATCTATCAGGCACGCTGGTTTCCTCATGATGTCGTTCGTGTCGTTCACCGAAGCTTCGATAATTATACAATCCGACCCAGAATCCGAAAAATTAGAGGCGTGTCTTGGGTTCGAACTCGAGACCTATGACTTGCCAGTCCGAACGGTCACACCACTAGGCTATGACTGCTTCTTAGCGTCGTACTGAAAACTGAAGTTTTTTTTTTATAATACAGAGGTAACTACAGTCACTACCTGTCCCCATTCTTCTTTATAAGGTAGGGTACTGTCCGTATATTCTGATTTTTACACAAAGAAAAAAAATAAAAAAATAAAATAATAATTTCTTCAGAAATGGACACATTTTCACTCCTGGTTTAGGCCCGGGCTCCACCAAAGCGGAGAGGAGCGAAGCGTATGTGAAAGATCCGACCAATCACAGGAGAGACGAGAGATGTAATGTAGATTTCAACCATTGTGATTGGTCGGTTTCCGCGCGTCTCCTCTCCGCTCCGCTCGTCCGGGCCTTAAGCACTAAGCTAAACCGTTGAATTATTGGCGGATTTTCGGCTGTCAGAGGTTGGTTTTATTCAAAAAGGCCCCTGTATGCCCTAAATCGCTGAATAGAAATACCTACTAGATAAAATTAATTCACTAGTTGCACAGAACGACATGGCAACAATTTTCGCTAATTAAACATTGTCTTGTCTAGACATTTGGTATTCTTTGATTAAGAAAACATCTTTATAATTTTAATGAATTTCTACCCATTTCATCGTTATTGCATACAATGTTGAGGCGCGTTTAATTATGAGTTACTTGTCGGATATGTCAGGATTTATTCCGTTAGGCTCGTACATCATGTGGGCAGACGATGGATTTCATGCTATGAAAACATACTGGGTGTGATACACTGTTTCTAGCAAAACTAACGAATTACTCGAGATTACAACTTAACACAATAACATGGGGTACAATGAATCGGGTACAGTTCCAAGACGTCTCAACTCCGGCGCGATCAGACATTGACTGTCGCCCTCGCCTCGAGCTGGACATCAGGGCTCTGTAGAAGCACGCTGTATTGTGACTGGTAAGTAGGTCGCGTGACGTCACCACTGCACAAAGGCGCACTTTCCAATTCATTTTATATCCATACTAACGATCGGATTCTACATACTTATTAATTTATTGCATTTGTGAGTAATTCTTTAATCGCTCCGGACAGGATTCTTCTTAATGTTTGGTTCAGTTCTCCTTCACACATATTCTTAAGACCTTTTGTAAGACTGTCTCACAGTACTGCTGGCATGCCAATAAAATCTTTATCCATTCATTTTGCAGTAAATTATAATTAGTAGGCACTTTGTACCATCGTACCTACTTATTAAGTAATTGCACAAGTCATCATGATCCTGCGTGAATATGTGTACATGAAATGACAGACAATAATGGGTTTTTTTCTCATGCCTATTTTTAGATTTACACGCGTCATAATAAGTGAATAACCTCAGAAAGTACCTATAAGCGGAGCTATGGTACAAAAAATAACTGAGGAAACATCATCTTCCTGCCATTGTCCCATGTTAATTGGGGTCTGCCATTCTCTCTTGTAAGACATCACGGTATCATTCTTTTTTTTAGGGTGGGAAATCGTCAAATGACCCGGTCTAGGCGGAGCGGAAAGGAGTGTCAGACTTGTACTAACTAAAACCATCCATGTTCCTTCTTTGCCAGTTGTGTTCTAGGGCCGCGGTATCTCTTTCGAACAGTCCCGCAGCAGCGTTTTTTGACATGCCAACTACAAAAAAAAACCAACAGTCCTTCAGTGAAGTAGGTGGAAAGAAAAGGAAATCTGAGAAATCTTCAAGTGCCAACTCGAGATCTATAAAATGTACTTTGACTAAGATTATGTTCCCTGCTCTATCTTGCAATTATAGTTTGACAGTAAGTTATATGATTCTACAGCAGGCCGCACATCAGAGAACAAAATCAGTGTAAGGGACTTACCATACTTATTCAGCTCTGTTCAGCTTTTGTCCATAGAAAACAACGATTTTGTATGGAGATGCGTACGCGTGTCTAAACTGGCTTCTTATAATATTGAAAAACCGTACGTCAATTGTCATTCGAGACCGCTCGTCCGCGCGGTAAAGTGGAGGCGGTGAAGATTTTGAGGCGGTGAGCCGCGCGGAGAGGCGGTGAGCACCGGTCGTCCGCGCGGTTGGGCGGTGTACTGAGGCATCAACGGATATCATACAAGCCAATGTAACGTGAGATCCCCTGCTCAATACCAATTGTTTTCTTTGACGTGGAGTCAAACTGTACACAACATTTTGCATAAATAGGTAAAAAAAAATAAAGACATAAAACGTTTACCCATAAGAACACAGAATTTTTGCCCTTAACCTTTCTCACTACATCCTGACCTTCAAACTGCCACTCCATCATCAAATATCAAAGTAGTTCTCGTCAATTTGACGAGCATGTTGCTAATTGTCAGTAGATCCTTCTCCCGGGTGTGTCAGTTCAGTCTCGAACGTAGTGTCACGTTGCGAGCGTCTCGTGTTACAATGTAATTGGCAACTAATAGTTTGAGCGATGTGTGTGTAACCCTGGGTTACTGGGCTATGTCTTAATAACCGGTATAGGTAGGTATTTCCCCCATCCGCATTCTATCATCAGACGAGCAGGGAGAAGAAAGAAGAAGCGGCATAGGGTACTTGAAAAGAGATACTGGTTATCATATGTCGGTTATCGTTCGTCGTCGTCTGGTGGTCTGGTTAGATGGAGAAGAAATAAATAAATAAATAAATCTCGATTTGTTGGGATCTGAAAACATGTATCTTTTAATTTAAAAAAAAAGATACCTACACATGGTGTGCATACACTGAGTATTTGTTGTATGTGTATCTTTTTCCTTTACGTATGAGCATACAGAAATTATTTGATTATTTTAAACGCTCCTGTCCTTATAGATCCTGTATATTTATGCAAGCACACATCGCATACGCAATTAAGCAATGTCACGATAAAAATTGATATCCGAAAATGACCTTGTGTAATTTGGAAAGACAATGATCTTCAAGTAAACTTAGAGGATCGAATTCTTGAAGGTCGTCAGCTGAACAAACGTACAAATAAAGTCTGATGATAAATTAGCATTTCTCCTGAACTCGAATCAATATAAACTTAAGATAAACTAGAACAATTGGAGAATTCATTTGTCTCCTTGGTTTTCGAGGAGTTTGTTGGCTTTTTAGTCAACTGGTCCCACTCATCAGTTTGTTCATAAAGTGTTATAGGTAATACTTGTTATCATTATCAAGAAATCAAAAAGAAGTATCGTATGTAGGTGGATTATGATTATTTTAAAGCAAATAACCTGTGGGATATTGTTAGGACTTTGTTGTCAAAGGTTACTATAGACCGACCGCTTTAATGAGTCCTCCGCCTTGCCCCATCAACAACACAAGCTTTTGATGGGGCAAGGCGGAGGACTCATTAAAGCGGTCGGTCTATAGAAATAAATATGATAGAAAAAAGATACAGGGATCGGCATTAGAGCCCAAGCTACCGTTACTTTGAGAGACACTGCACCAGAAAATCGTTGGGGAAATGATAAATGTTAATGTTGTTTTTGTAAACAGTGACTAAAAACTACATTCATATTATCATTTTCCGATAACTATATCAGTTTGAGATCTTAATAAATAAAAGATAATCTCAATAACATTCAGGGCATTAGCTGGACATTGACATTAGCCAATTTTTGCAACAGAAAAACTGTGTAAGTGTATTGCGAAAGTAGTTGACTTCAGAGCACCAACTCTGACTGTTAAGGACATGTTATAAAAAATAATACAGTAACCTACGTTCTAACCAAAGCGATTCGTCGCGATATCGTCGCATTAATAGTGTCACTAATTTTTTCGAAATAACGGAAGGCTCATTCTGTCGGCGCCTTGTGCCGAACAATGTGAACGCGACGGGCGTTCTCATTTCGATCGCTCGCTTTAGTTACGACGTGACCATAGACTTAAAGTTCATATTTTTAAACTCTACGAGTAATCTATCTCTTACATCCTTAAAGAACTTTTAACAACTAAACTCACAGCTTTAATACTCTTCTAATTATTTCTAGCCCCGCTTTGAGAACACTGAAGCCGCACTACACTTTCGTATTAATGATTTAAAGTTTAGCTTTCGCTGTGTTCACTAAGGGAACTCACTGTAGAAAGAAAAAATATCACTCTTTCAGTTTGTCAATGTGTGGACGGTGAGTGTCGACTAGCTCGCCGTACGACCGTCTCATGAGGACAAGCCGTGTCGACGGCGCGTTCGTGTTCCACGCGCGCCTCAAAGAGATGTCAACAACCATGAAGGTGTCTGCAAGGGCCGATGCCTGCCGGGGCTGCCGGACTGTTCGAAAGAGATACCGCGGCCCTGGAACACAAAGGAGGAACATGGATGGGTTTTAGTCAATAGAAGTCTGACACTCCCTTCCACTTCGCCCAGAGCGGGATCTGTCATTAGATGACTTACCAACCAAACAAAATGGTGTCACAGTTATTTCGATTTGACATCATCATTCTTCTGTCTTTATCCCAATGTATTTGAAGTCGGCGCATGTCTTCCATACTTCTTTATTAATCGTCATCTTATCAGACACCTTTCTTGTCATATCATCCCTTCACACAGTCCTTCCATCGTTTCTTTGGTCTTTCTCTACTCACAGAAAGATAAATAAACTAAATTAAATTTGAACACAATTTTGTACTCTGAAGTGGTCGTTGGCAGTATTTTCTCATCAAGATGTCATCATCATCATCTGCCTAGCCTTTTCCCAACTATGTTGGGGTCGGCTTCCAGTCTAACCGGATGCAGCTGAATACCAGTATTTTACATGGAGCTACTGCCTATCTGTCCTCCACAACCCAGTACTAGGTAATCGATACCCCTTGGTAAGACAGGTTTCTCATCAAGATATAAGGAAAGGATATAATAGGTCTATTATTTTAGAAGTTAAACAAAGATGTTTCGAGTTACCAATAGTAAAGGATGTTACCACTTCATGTTAGGTCAGTTAGTAATTTATATCGAAACTCCGGCTTTATTTGCCCTTCGCCACTTCTGCACATAGATTTGGTAGTGAATATTTATATCCTTAATTACATGAAATTAAGCGCACGGGTGTGCTATGTTTGTCCCGTATTTGTTTGTTTGTTTGTGTTGGTAAAATACGGTCTTTTTATTTCTTTTCGTTAGTGCCTAACCTGGTGTCAGACTTTTTATTAGGCCTCTGACTTGGCTCTCAAGGTCTCTCAGGTATGCTGGTTTGGTATCCTCACGATGTTTTCATTCACCGAAGCAAGTGATAATTATACAATACGCAAATGAATCCGAAAAATCAGAGGTGCGTGTCATGGCTTCCAACTGGGGATCTATGACTTGACAGTCCGACGGCCACACAACTAGGCTATCACTGTAGCGGACGAATACGGAATTAAGAAATGTAAATCCAAATCGAATTTTGATTTTCATTGCATTAGGTAGTCGAAATCGAATCACCACGATGATGAATTGTACTGTATTTTTTCTATGTCTGTAACGGACTCAGCACGATGGAGTATGAATCAAATTCAGGCATCTGTGTCTTGAGTTTTCATGAAGTCATCTTGTGCTTTAGCGAAATAATAACACATTTTCATAATATAAGTGTGAAAAAATTGACATTGTTCTGGATGCGGTATTGCTAAATAGAACTGATATTGCAACAGTTGCCGGCTAGAACTAGGTGTAACTTTACTTCGGCTTTAAGCCGTAACATATGAATTTATTTGTTTTTCGTTCGTTAGTGGAACAGGTGTTAAAATAGCTCATGAGTGTTGTGTTCGGTAATGTTCTATTTATTTTTTAAACAGATGTATGTATAGTGAACAATGGATCTTGTCATTTAAACTACTTTAAATAATATTTATAAATATCAGGCAGGTATGAACCTCACGATAAAATAGTTCCAGGAAGCACTTGGACACCTTTGCTCAGGAATGATTGCTACTGTCTCTTTTTATCCCACTTCCAAGACTAGAATAATCAAAACAATTATTAAATAGATGTACTGAAATGATGTACTGAACTGATGTACTGAACTGATGCCCTGAACTGATGCACCGGACTGCTACCGATCTGAAGTAATCAACATATTGCCGGACTGATGTATTGAACCGATGCACTGAACTGATGTACTGAACAGATGTTCGGAACTCTCACAATAACTTTATTAGGACACAGACCTTAGTTTCACTACCTTTCACTACCTTCACCATCTTAACATTTTAAGCAACATATCTATCTCAAACTATATTGCCCCTTCACCTGTGATGTTTCACAAAGTCCTTAAGCGCCTAAGCCGTAATGAGAAGTTTCATAACTTATACATATTTGCACAGCCCTGTATTTGTTTGTCGCACCTACAGGGTGTGTTATAACTACTTATTGCTATGTAAACGATGGTAATTAACAATAATTAATTTTGAAGGCATTTTGGAATTGTCTTGACATTTTTGGAGTATCTTTTTGTGAAAATATTTTATTTGTCTGATTGACAGAGATATCGTATTTTTGAATATTCAATTAGTACCGAGATTTGATTATG
Organism: Noctua fimbriata; assembly: GCA_905163415.1. Classification (NCBI taxonomy): domain Eukaryota; kingdom Metazoa; phylum Arthropoda; class Insecta; order Lepidoptera; family Noctuidae; genus Noctua; species Noctua fimbriata. The sequence goes on from LR990943.1 coordinate 7,084,936, forward strand.
AATTAGGGTGAGGCCAAACGAGCGTAATTTTTTTAAGCTGTTTCGCATAAAATGAGTCGCGGAATATACGCTGTATTCGGTGAGAGAGGGGAGCGAGGCAAGCGTCAGATATTAAATAGTGTATCATCTATGAGCGTCAGTTAGTTACAGAATGCTAATGCTAATGCTTATGCGTGAGTCGACACGTTTCTTGCTAGCAAAATGTTTATCATGTAAATACTTATTATTGACGTTGAACAACGGCTGTGGATATGGAATTTATCAGAAAAGTCATAATATGGGCAAGTTTTAACCCCGTACAAACGTCGAATAGCAACTGAAGTTACGTTCATCCGTCTGGCAGCCTAACCGGATTTCAGTTGAACGTAAATTGCGGTACTCAAAATACGTGACTCACAAAAAATTACGCTCATTTGGCCTCACCCTTATAGAATTACGTACCTAATTGAATCATTGAAAATTGGCTGGGGCTAAAACGCTCTTCAATATCAACGGTGAACTCAGCGATTAATAAAGTCCGAAAAATATTTAGTAGCCTCAGCTGTCAAATATTTTGACGTACCGAATGTTGAGTATCCCTGTGGTCCTAAATAAATATGAAGAAGGGTTATAAGCAGAGAAAGGCAACCTGTGAAAATATTGCAATCTTTTTCTAACACGAGTTATTTGAACAAACCTGATGTGTAAATACCCGACGCAATTATTTTGTTCTTTTATTTATTATTTATCTGGGAACACGTGTTGTTTGAAGTTTGCTTCGAGAAGCTTCGATTTTATTAATTTGTCTTGTGTGACTGTCTTATAACTTATGTGTTAGGATATAAGAGTAGAGGAAGACCAAAGGAGCGATAGATGGACTATGTAAAGGATGACATGTCTAGAAAAGAGGTATCTGACGAGATGACGCGTAATAGAGAAGAATGGAAGAAGAAGACATACTTCGCCGACACCAAATAAATTGCGATAAGTGCACGAGAATGATAATGATAATGTCTTTGGTTAGGAACTTAACCTAGTTATGTCTTTAGTTACAAGTTTTGTTTTAGCTTATACATTAACATCACTTTTTATTTTTCTAGCAGACAATCACATAAAAAAAATGCATAAAAACAATTGATTCATCTTTTATTACCCGTTCACATAAATTACATAGGTACCTATAAACCAGGAAGAAATTACGTCACTATTGACAATAATAACATTTTGAATGCAACAAGCAATGTTGATTTAATTGTTTCCTGGATCATTAAACGATGATTATTTCTGTCATTTACGTGTTTATGTACCTAATAGAACCCTGGATAATGAAGAAGTCATATTGGAGGTCGTCGTACCTATTAGGTACCTTTTAAAACATAAACGCACTTTAAGTATAAAATTAATGCAATTTTAATATTAAAAATGCGTAGTATTAAAACGACCCTTCAATTTTTATTCGCCCGATTAATAATTTCCCAAAACAAAATTGTTTAGTGTTTGAAAGACTTATACATATTTTAATGTTATAAAGGACAATGGGCATTGAAGTATGGGCATCTGCCCCAAGGTCTAATAGCCATAACATAATATACATAACTGAAAAACACTTTTTAGGGAGAATCTTTGATACTAACACGACTTTTGCCAATTCGTTTTCCGTTCGGAGTTGTTAGCTAAATTGGTGACTATTTGAGCACCGAAGTTAAGATTTTCTGGGTAAAAAATGTCAATAAGATATACACCATTGTAGAGAGCTTTCCCTAACTATACTTTTGCTAATTCGCAGTCTGTTCGGAGTTAAAGTTATTTTCTGACTTAAATATTCAATGTTGACATATAATATGTCATCATCTGCCTAGCCTTTTCCCAACTATGTTAGGGTTGGCTTCCAGTCTAATCGGATGCAGCTGAATAACAGTATTTTACATGAAGTGACTGCCTATCTGACCTCCATAACCCAGTCAGTACTAGGTAATACGATACCCCTTGGTAAGACTGGTTGTCAACTTTTTGGGCCACTGACTAACTGTAACGACTGTCAAAGATCTACAAATGACAGCCGGGACCAACGTTTTAACGTGCTTTAGGAAACTCGGTATGTTATTGGTGGTCACCCATCTAACAGACCAACCTAAGCAAGCACGGCTTGACCTAAAGATTGATTCGAGCGGCTGTACTATTTAGCCACGAGCTTGACATATACTATGTTTGATGACGAAATGCATTTAAAACTTATAAGTTATAACTTACATAAAAATTAATGAATTATTGCAATAAACAATGAAATGTGTTTACAATGTTCTAACATTAATTTAAACATTAAAGTATATCAACAAAGCAATTTGGCTTCAAATGTTGGAACGTTTGCCATCGTAATTTAAAATGTCTACGGAAGTAATATTATTGTTTGTATAATGAGTATACAATTTGGCATTATCTTGTAGGTATTATTTTAGGGATGTGTAACAATGCTGAGTTTATAAGTGATATTTCTGCTCAATAATACTAGGAGCTGATGAACGCTACTGAAATGGCTACTGAATGGCGAGAGGCACTTGTTCTCCCCATGTTTGCGATCATTTTTTTCTTCTAGACCATACCTGGGAACCTTCTAGTTACGGAGATATTGGGAGTCAAAGTTCAAACTTTTTCACAAGTTTTTTTTTTAAATATATGTTTTTATTGTAAGATTTTTACTTTAAACACCTCTACGACCCCCGTACTATCCTATCCATCCCTCAGCACAATGCTTTGAGTGCGTTCCATCGATTCCTACCGTAAAACGTGATTTTTCACCCCAAAAAAAAAGTCGTTTCCCAGCAATAATTTTTGCGTAAAGTTACTTAGCTTGATGTACAGAATTCTTGGTTGACGGCTTCGTGAAGGGTCTGTTTACATCCTGTATAGTCGCTAAATTTTGGGCTTAATCTGTTTCGATTGCCATCGCCACGCTAAGAAGAAACAGGTACCTATTGCTTTCAACCTTATCTTTAAAGCTAAATTGTTATTGCTGACTCAACTGCCTCGTTGGGCTAGTGGTCACAAGCGCGACTGCTGAGCTTGAGGTCCTGGATTCGATTCCCAGGTCAGGCAGTGTTATTGGGTTTTCCCACCAGGAATTTCTCAGTAGCAGCCACGGAGTCTGGATTTGTGTCCGGCTAATGGCAATAGGTTCGCCGCCTATTACAAAAAAAAAAAAAAACGAAATATGGGTGTAGTACTAGGTATTTGATACACCTCTGCCTAACCCTTCGGTTATTACAGGCGTCATGTTATGTTATGTATGTGTAATTAAAATATATAAATACCTAGGACTGTACATCGCAAGCTCAACATGTTAGTGCACCCGTCCATACAAATTAGCCAACAAATCGATGGCCGCCACAAATGCCAGCCAACTACATGCACTTCTAATTAATGCAGCATCGGATAAAGTTGGACGCTTCGGTACACTACTAGTTTGTAATTAGTTTTATTTTCAGACTAAAATACATGCAAACTAATATTGTAACATCGACTAATAAGTTTTTATATCTTTTTTACATCAAGCTACCCGAAACTGTCAAATTTTCCCAATCAACCTTGAGCTTAATACTTTAGCGACAAAGTTTAAAATCTATCAAAGAAATTTGACAGATTGTAGTTAGTACAGACAATAGGTCAAGGAATAGATTCCGATTGTTCCCAACGAGTCACACTGTAACATATCACAGTGTGACTCGTTAGGAACATACAAAAATAAAATAAAAAATGTCTTTTGTTAAAAGAACCGTATAAACTTTTTTTATTTGAATTTATTTGAAAACTTTTTTTATTCGAAATTATAAACAGACACTTCAATTTTATTTATTTGTAAAACTAGATATACGGCCAAAATAAAGCCTGCAGAAAAAAAAATGCTCTTATTCCGTACGTTCTTAATTTTAAGTATACCTACTCAAACATGCATATATACCTAAGAAAAACGCAGAAAATTTATTCAGACTTTTTCAGGAAAGTAAACTTGTACAGACGCCAGCATATTAAGCTACTACAATCTGTCAAATTTCTTTAATAGACTTTCTACTTTATCGCTTAAGCATTAGGTTCAAGGTTGATTGGGAAAATTTGACATTTTCGGGTAGCTTGATGTGCTGGCGTCTGTACCGAAATCTAGGTGAAAATCTACTCATTTATTCTCAACAGCTAATAAAACATAGCACACTAAATTCAAGACACCTATTATCCATATCAACGCAGGCAAGCCCACATTTAAACGTAACTTGGCAATAAATCTTATTTGTGTTGACTTCCTACAATGTAACCCATTACACCGCCCATTATGAACCTTAACGTGCTATAAATAAGGATCAATGATGTGGCGATGTATTTACCTCGGTGGCCACAAGCCAAATGCATGGAATGATAAAATACAGGAAATAAACTATATCAATTTTACAATTATTTTTTTTTGTTCTGTATGGTGTCCGGACGTAAAGAATAGCACCATCCCATATCTTCCCGTGGGTGTCGTAAGAGGCGACTAAGGGACTTACCAGAGAATGGGCAGCAGCGTTCTCTGTGTTTTATAACAACCATACTGCGATCGCCAACCCGCCTGCCAAGCGTGGCGATTATGGCAAAACCCTCCCTTCTTGGGGGAGGCCTATGTCCAGCAGTGGACGTCTTTCGGCTGAAATGATGATGATGATGATGATGAATTTTACAAATCCGATGAAGTGAATTGTCTTGAATTTCTCCTCTGTAATATTTGTCATGTTTTCAGTTTTCATGGCTGTCTGAAAGTATTTTTATGTATGTTATATTATGCTTTCTTTATTAAGGACAATAATTGGGGCAGATGGGTTTTAGAGTCTACAAAACATTTGTATGAAATAATAGATTGCCAGTATTGCGTTAGTACTGTTATTTAATCTGTGGTATAGCGTAGCTACTTCATTAAGCCAGCTGATTTATAATTAGAAATAGACATCTTGGCCTTGATCAGTAAGACGTATTCAGTATTCTAATGAAAAACATATAAAGGGTGTAACAAGCTTAATGAAGCCGAAATGTACTCATTTTCACCGTCATTGCGATCATTTTTTTGTTCTAGACCATACCTGGGATCCTTCTCGTTACGGAGATATTGGTGGTCAAAGTTCCAACTTTTTCACAATATCTTTTTTTTTTAAATACCTACATGTTTTTAATGTACGATTTTTACTTTAAACACATCCAAGACCCCTGTACTATTCAATCCATCCATCAGCACAATGTTTTGAGTGCGTTGCATCGAGTCCTACCGTAAAACGTGATTATTCACCCAATAAAAAAGTCGTTTCCCAGCAATAATTTGTGTGTAAAGTTACTTAGTTTGATGTACATGCTTGGTTGACGACTTCGTGAAGGGTCCGTTTACACCCTGTAGGTATTCGTGATAGTTATCAAACAATTTTACCGTCTCTTCTTCATACACTGATCATATCATTCATTATCAAGCACACACCACAGGTAACATGCGCACTACGAAAATCAATGACGATTTTGCTGTCAATATCAACTTACTACCACGGATGTGCCATTGACAGAAATTCTAGCATTTCTCTCGTATCATATGAGTGTTAACAAACATAAATCTCTCGCATACCAACAGTGGAACACCAAAACCCCGAACAAACAAACTATCGAATCTACAGGCTACACAAATATTTGCGCCGTGCCCGAAACCGCGACACGACCTATTGTTAAAGCTAATTGCATAACCACTTTGCCGATCAATCAGTCAAAGGTTTAGCTAGTACTTTAAATAGCCTCTGAATGAATTTGAATAATCTTATAACATACGGTTTTTAAGCTGAAGTGTTAATAATGGGTTTAAAAATACCCTTAACCAAGCCGAAAGGCACTTTTTCTCCCCGTCATTGCGATCATTTTTTTGTTCTGGAACATACCTGGGAACCTTCTAGTTACGGAGATATTGGGGGTCGCAGTGCAAGGTTAGCACTTCACAGGTTTTTTTAATGCGTTACATTGAGTCTTATCGTAAAACGTCAAATGATTAAACACCCCAAAAAAAAGCAATATTTTTTGCGTACCGTTACTTAATTTGATATACAGAATGCTTGGTTGACAACTTCGTGATTGTTCCGTTTAAACCTTGGCTAGCACATCCACACTTCGTCAGTTATGTTTAAGCCCTACATAGTAGGGCATAGTAGGGGCGGGCCTATTGCAATTGAACGGGTAAGTAGGTATACTTAACTAGACTGCCTCTTTGGTCTAGTGGTCGCAAACGCGACTTTTGAGCATGAGCTCCTGTGCGATTCCCAGGTCGGGCAAATTGTTATTGGGGTTTACTTTCAAGAATTTCTCAGTAGCAAACATGGACTCTGGATTTGTGACCCGTTGATGGCTAGGCTCGCCCCCAATTTCATAGGAATTTTAAACATAACTGGATAAATGTGGGTGTATTATTAGGTACACCTCAGCCCAACCCTTCGGGGATTACAGGCCTTTAGACCAGTCATAGGAAGTACACGTTATTTATCAAATTTCCTCTTTCCACAAATCTTCCTTCAAATACGCTCATTCTGTATTTGCCCTGCGACGTGCAAGATATACATCATTGCTATCATAATAATATCAGCCGCAAGCCGTCCGCTCCTGGACATAAGCTCTCCCATAAATCTTGACTATGAACACCTCTGGTGCGGTATTATATACCTTGGGTACATGTGGGTAGGTATAATATAGGTATTATGTAAATCATAGCGCTTTGGTAGGGAACGTCGAATACCTACCTCTTTTATTTACCGACTAACTTCTGTTCGCGGCTTCGCTCACGTTACACACAGAAATTAACTCACGGGAACGTTTTAAATAGCCTATGCCACGCGGGGATAATGTAGCTTCCCGTTAGTGAAGGATTTTTCGGAATCGGATCAGTGGTTCCGAAGATTACCCCATACATGTTTAGGGAGGTTCCTGCACCGAATCGGGCGGGCGGAAGCGCCCGGGTGTTTCCATTGTGAGGATCGTCCGGAGGACACGGTGCAGCACACTGTGGAGGTCTGCCCCACTTGGGCGGAGCAGCGCCGTGTCCTCGTAGAGGCGACTGGCGGCAGCGACCTCTCGCGCCTGGCCCTGGTTCAAGCCATGGTCCGGAGCGAGAGGGAATGGGAAGCCGTCACCTCCTTCTGCGAAGCAGTCATGCTAGTGAAGGAGGTGGCGGAACGTGAGAGGGAAAGAGCCTCACGTCCCAGCCGCCGCGGGAGACGCCCTGGGCGTCGGGGGTCACGTGGTGGCCCCCGGCCACCGTAGGCGCGGGCCTGTGGACAGCGAGTTATGGGCTAGCTCGCCGTCCGGCCGTCTTATAGGCCGTGTCGACGGCGCGTTCGTGTCCCACGCGCGCCTCAAAGAGATGTCAGCAACCACGTAGGGGTCCGCATGGGCCGATGCCTGCCAGGGCTGCGGGACTGTTCGAAAGAGATACCGCGGCCCTGGAACACAAAGGGCAAAGAATTAACATGGATGGGTTTTAGTCAGTACAAGTCTGACACTCCCTTCCGCTCCGCCCAGAGCAGGGGGGTCGTTTGATGATTTCCAAACATAAAAAAAACCCATACATACAAACTTACAAATAAATTTTACCTCTTTGTAATATTAGTATGGACAAGAGAACTGGGCTAGACCGTTGTCTAATAGCACCGTTTTAGTTAAAATATTATCGATTCGTCCGGCATTCACTTGCACAAGTGTAAAAAAAATGTAAGAGAGCATTCCTTAGTTTTAAATAAACCAGGTATGGTTATGACTTTCATTGAAACGCAATTATCCTAAAAAAGTGCTCTGTAAAGTTTCCAACGACCGACTAAGGCTGCCATCAGACGGACTGCATCGCAGCAACCCCGCACAGTCGATATATTCAACTGGTGTATCCAACCGAACAGTTGAATATAGCGACTGTGCGCGGTTGCTGCGATGCAGTCCGTCTGATGGCAGCCTTAGCTCTGAAAGATATAAATCCTACAGCGCACTTTTACTTATACTTTAATTTAAATGCTAAAGGATTTAGATGTAAAGGGTGTCGTGTGTCTGAAACCATTTTGGTTCTTTCGCTAGAGTTTGCCACTCTTCTGCGAACTTCTGGTGGCGCTATTCCTGCCAGTGGGTATAGCATCTGTACCGGGGTCGGTTTAAGGCAACCAGTGGTGCATCCAGTGACGCGCGTTAATGGTCATTGTTCAAACGTAACCTAACCTAACCCAAATGATTCACCAACAATAGAGGGGATCTGACGCTCCGTTCCGCTCCCGTTAGCCTGCTAACCTAACCCATTCGATTCGGATTGCTCTGAACCGGGGTGTTAACCATAATCAAAATCAAAATCAAAATCAAAAGTCATTTATTCAAACTAGGCTGAAAATCAGCACTTTTCGAACGTCAAAGTTACATAAGACAGTCCCCCAAAAATGCCCGCCCGTCACCACTTCCTAGTGCTTTAGCTGGGAAGAAGAAGTGGTGGAACAAACTCCCCAGCAGCACGTCTGTCTGTTTAGTTATATAAACTTGATTCTATACAAATAATTAATTATTTAATTAAATTCGTATTCGTAATTTAATTATTTAAATTCGTAATTACTTTGCATACGTACGTATGCAAAGTAATTAACATTACGAAACACAAAACATTGGATTACATTACACACTTACCATACGTTAGCTAGCACGCGCCAGTATACCAACAAAACAATGAACAAACTGTACTCAAGCAGATAAAAATTTCAACATAAAAAAAAAGACGTAAATAGAACTTAATACCTAAATAAAAGCCTCCAGGCATAAAGGGCGTGCCCGCTTACATAAGGCAATTGCTGTAGCTCGAAGTGAGAAATGATAAACTAGCCCCATCGAAGTAAAATAAGTAAACAATTACTAATAACAATTAAAACTGTACCTAACCTGTCAGTAGGAAAGCTAATTCTGGAGAAAGAACACAAACATTGTCTTGAGTTAATCACAGCGACCAACCATTCTTATCGTTTAAGTAGTCATTGATACAATAGTATGCCTTTGAACAAAGGGTGGATTTTACTTTAGTTTTAAACGCATTAAAAGGCAAATCTAGCAAAGAAGAGGGCAGCATGTTATAAAAAGTTATACCAAGCCCAACAAATGAGTTATGTACCTTATGAAGCCGGTGAAATGGAGCTCGTAATTTGTCCTTATTTCTGGTGTTAATATTGTGAATATCACTATTTTTAGTGTATTTTTAGTGTAATGATGGTATCAATGTATATTTTTTACGATATACCTGTATATCCTATAACGTTATACGAAATAAGTTTTAGAGTACATAAATGTTACATAAAGGGGCTGGCCCGAGGAGGCACAGGAATAGAGCACATTTAGGGAATTGGGGGAGGCCTTTGCTCAGCAGTGGGACAGTACGGGATAATAAAAAAAATGTTATTGTAAAGAAATTATAACAGCAACAGTTCGTATATCTCACGTTTATTACATCTTGTGAACGTGACCGAAATGAAAATATACCAAATAACTTTTTTTTTCGGATGGGAAATCATCAAATGACTCCTTCCGCTCTGGGCGGAGTGGAAGGGAGTGTCCGACTTTTACTGACTAAAACATCCATGTTCCTTCTTTGCCCTTTGTGTTCCATGGCCATATCTCTTTTGAAAAGTCCCGCAGCCCCATACCAAATAACTTTATATGATATGAGACGCACCCCATTGAATATGATACACCACTCACTGACAGAACCACTTACGATGACAAATTAGTTACGAGTAATACTATGAACAAATCCTCAAGCACCTGTTCAGCGGTATCACGCACACGTACATCAATTATTGTTAATGTTCGATGAAAATTAATGTCACGCCTGTAGGGCTTTCTCGTAGGGATAGGCAGAGATGTAGGTACAGTGCAACCTCTACCATATTCCACCGGTTTTGTTTAAATCACATGTTAAAGGAGACCAGCCTAATTGTCATCACGCGGGCACAACTTTACTGTGGACTGTAGTCTTTCGGATGCTTCTGACGTAGGAAAATTCCGACGTAGGAATCCAACCTAAGACCCCAAAGTAAGCAGCCGCGCTATACCATTTTTAACCGACTTCCAAAAGGAGGACGTTATCAATTCGTCAGATTTTCTTTTTTGGGTTTGTTCAGCGATTTCTTCGCCAATAATATTGTGAACAGATTTTGATGATTCTTCTTTTGTTTGTTTAATTTTTTTTGTGTGGTTAGTGCCTACCCTGGTGTCAGAGTTTGAATGCTGCCCATGGGCCTCTGACTTGACTTTACGTGCCGTCGAGAAAATATCTCCCAGGCTGGTTTGGAATCCTCACTATGTTTTCCTTCACTAAAGCAAGTGATAAAAATTATACAATTAGCATCATGAACCCGAAAAATCAGAGGTGCGGTTCGAACTCGAGACTTATAACTTGGCAGTCCGACGGTCACACCACTAGGCTATCACTGCTTTACACTTTATTCAGAACATTGAATACGACACACTATTCGTTGACAGATCCACTTAGTACGACAAATGACCTAAGACTATGAACAAATCCCCAAGCACTTGTTCAGTTTTGTCAAACATAGGTACATGCATTAATCGGCTCAGTTGAAAGTACTGCACAGTAATTAGTAATATGTTTTTATATTGCGGTTTCATTTTCATATTAGAAGCGCACAAAACTATGGTAATAAATTGAATTAATTAATTATTTAGACATAATGTTTGTTTGTAATTTGCATTTGAATAATTTATTAGTGTAGTGGTTGCTGGTTGCAGGCCCGAATGTGGTTGGTTGGTTGTGGTCTAGTTTGATTGAGTTACTGGGTCAGGTGAACTAGGTGTTAACAAACTATTATTGCTGGGAAACGACTTATTTTTTGGGTCTAAAATCATGTTTTACGGTAGGACTCAATGTAACTTACTCAAAACATTGCGCAGATGGATGCATTGAATAGTACGGGGGTCGTGGAGGTATTTCAAGTGAAGTTATAACATTAAAAACTTGTGAAAAAGTAGGTACTTTGACCCCAAATAACTCCGTAACTAAAAGGTTCCTAGGTATGGTCTAGAACAAAAAAAAAGATCGCAATGACGGGGAGAACAAGTACTTTTCGGCTTCATTAAGTTTACTTTTACACCCATTATCGCCTAGTTTGCGGGACTAACATATCTAAACGAAGTGAGAAATATATTTCGCTGTCCCCAAGTAATATGGCTAGGGCAAAAAGATATTGGAGTAGGTATTAGGTACCCAAATCAAAACTGGTATAATTATTATTATTATTATTTTTATTCTGTATGGGCTTACTCTTGACCTCAATCTAGTCCCGAGGACAGAGATGAGGTCGACATTTTTGTCTATATATAAAATTGTCTATTACATATTATAGACAAAAAAATGTAATTTCTTTCCACAGTTTCTCATACGAAACTACCGATAAAGGTGGTCTCTAGGATCACGCAAATGCAATTCTCACACACAATCTCCTTGTTTTCATAATGTATAAAATAGCTTCAAATCTATTGTAATAAATTACATGGCCATCAATTTGCAAAAAAATGTAATTTGCTCTTAGCAACGAGAAGCAAAAGCACGTAAACTATCGCGATTCTTAGAGGCATCTACGGTAATAATAGGATGCACCTTTTTTGGCAAACACGCATAGTTTTCGTTCCCAAAAATGCCCAAAATAGGTAGGTAACACATTTTCATAATTGTTTTTCTCATTAAATAAATAAATTATGATGAAAATAATCCAATATAATATAGTTTAGTTAGTGCCCATTAAAGTAGTCTTGTAAACAAAAGTATAATGTGTCAAAATGTTTCCACTGCTGAAACACAGGCCTCCGTTCTGTCAGAGAGAGTAGGCTGCTCACTCGGGCCCAAAATACAACACACTGACCATCATCATCTGCCTAGCCTTTTCCAACTTTGTTGGGGTCGAAATCCAGTCTAAATGGATGTAGCTGATTACCAGTATTTTACATGGAGCGACTGCCTATCTGGCCGCCACAACCCAGTAATGTTGTGTTGTCAGATTTCCGGGCCACTAACTACCTATAACGACAGTCAACCGGGACCAACGGCTTAATGTTAGTATTATATAATTGCATATCACATGTGTGAGTACTATGTACTGTAAGGCTACAATTTACATTTTGCTATCTTTCATTGACTTGAATGTGCCTTGGTGGCTGAGAGAATGTCATGCTCACTCAAATGTTTCGCTGATGGTGGCGGGTGTGTCGGGTCATTTAGTTCCCTTCAATATGGTTGTGTTGAATGGCGCTGATCCATGCGTCATGTTCGTGAACAGGCGCTGTCAGTTGGGACTGGTCATCTCTTGGCTGCCACGGTTTATTCTAATTACTTTATTTTTTCATTGTTGTTTTTATCTTTTACTCCGGACGCTCTTAATGTGCACGTCTTTCTACATCGTTCTCACATATATGTATAATCTCAACATGAACGATGTAACCAAGATTTTGTAAGAATATTTTGATTTAAAAGAGTGTCCATGGAGTTTCTTGCCCATTCTTCTCCATAGAGATCTACGCCTTGGAATGTGCAACTACAGTACTTTCTAAAGTTATTATGCCTTGTGACTGTGACTGTAGCTTCGCTTTTTTTTGTTTTATTTGACATTCAAAAGTACCTGTGATGGACTAGTTGAAATAAATGCTTTGAGTTTGAGTTTGAATGTACTTTCCGAGGCACGGTGGAAACTCGGTATCGGTACCACGGACCAACCTAGTGAACCTAGGTAATCGCGGCTGAACCAGAAAATGAAGAAGATGAGACATGTAGTCGTATTATTAATCTTAAATTAGTGCAAAATAAAACATTATACAAGATAAACTGTTATAGCTCATAGCTTCCACTGTTGAAAGATTTACTGCAAAACGACTATTTAGTTTTATTTGAATGTTCTCACATAATGATATATGATTAATCTGGAAATGATCTATGATGTGATGATTTGAATTAATGTGTTTTAGTCATCATATCTCGAGCGCAATTGAATTTCATTTCATAGCATTGAATTATTTCACGCGGTCTCTTCATAGACTTTGATTAAAGTTCGGTTGAATAGAGATGCTTAATATTTATATTACTTTTATCAGATACTTATGTCAACATTCATAATACATTGAGACTTTATCCTAAGCCAAACTATTCATACCACATTTATAAATTCGCTTGAAGAATAGCCATCAATTTCCCTACTTTCAGCACCAAACCAGCCGCACAACTCACGTGGCAATTCTAAAATATTATAACATTACTCCAAGGGGTACTTCAGAAACACACGCCACTGAATAGCCCATACACGACTGAATGGGACGAAATCGCTTCCATTTCCACGGAAGAATCAAAAGGAGCGTAGAATCTGGGACGTAAAATATGAAGACTCTTTTACACTGCTGGTTGCTGGCCGGATAGAATTCAATGAATTGCTTTTAATAGTTCTGACGATGAAGTTTCGATTCTGTTTTTGAAATTGGAGACGATCGGTTTAGAACATGAGGTTTGATTTTTAAATTAAATGCTTACTGTTCTATATGCTTATGGAGTTATTTTATAAAGTGTATTCTTATTCTTAGCGTATCGATGGCAAAAAATATGTTTGGCCCAAAATTCAACTAAGTGAACTCCACGCACTATGCATTTGATCATCAAATGTGCAAGTGACGGCAAGCGGTGCAAGACGGAAAGTGGACCATTGTCTGTAGGGAGACGCCGCATAACATTTGATTAAATCTGAAAATCTAAACGCAGTTATTTGCAATATCTAAACGTAGAAACTCAGTTACGTACTTAATTAGTTCTGATTGTGGGCACGCGATAAGAAATATGGTTATAAATCATGTTAGCATAATCAGCTTATAATATACCCACTGCTGGGACACCGGCCTCCTCTCTTTTAGAGGGAATGGGCTATAATCCACCAAGCAGGCCCAGTGCGGATTGTTAGATGTCACACGTCTCTGAATTTTGGTTCTGGACAGACCGGTGTCCTCACGATGTTTTCCTTCATCGATTTGAGAGCAGTGGTGATGAAACGAATTACATAAAGTAATTCGCCTGCCTAGATTAGAACCCACGATCACTTACTGTTCTTAAGTCAAGGCCGTCACCCCTGGGCCGTCAACCGGTGCTCTGAAAAGCTCCAAATCAAGTTATTCTAGCCCAATCCAAAATTTAAAAAATATGCTGTCATTACCGTCCTCTGCCTAGCCATTTCTCAATTATATTGGGGTCGGCTTCCAGTCTAACCGGATGCAGCTGAATACCAGAATTTTACAAGGATCGACTGCCTATCTGACCTCTACAACCCAGTTAGTACTGGGTAAACGGATTAACGTGCTTTCCGAGGCACGGAGGAAACTCGGTATAATAAAGGCTGGTCACCTATCCACGGAGCAACTTAGGCAAGCAGTTTTACCGAGACCTTTCTTTTAAGAGTATTTTTACGAATGTATGCGAGCGCTAAGTGCGGTCCCCAGATTGCGTGGCCATCTGTCTTTATTCAAATACACGTAGAGACTTAAGAAATCACTGTTGTTTTGAAACAACAATTTTGAGTGGGCCTGAAATGTAAATAAGTTTAAAAGTACCAAGCGACGCTTAAGTGGGTAACTAAGTTTCGTCCGTGGTTTTACGTAAAAAAATGTTTATCAACCATTTTTCTTACATGGTTTATGAACATTTTTTTTTAAATTATTTTATGAGCTGGTAGGTAACGCAGAGACTATTTTCGTAGTGATAGAAGCGTTTATAGTCAGTGTAAAATTATTTATCTTCAGGTAGGCATCAAGTATTTGTTTCCAATTTGATATGGCATGTATTTAACGCGGCGACAAACTAATCTGATTTAGGGTTTTAAAAATAATTAAAATGGGTAGCAAAAATAATAGGTTGGCAGCTACAATTAACCACTAGATTATAGATAAGGCATAGTCGACGTAGCCCCGCGGTGTGGGGCTCCCGTTTCTGTTTGCATTGTTTAGGTTACTAACACGAAGGGGATTGCGGGGTCTTAGTTCGCTCACTTCGCTCGCTCACTAGACTCCGCCATCCCCTTCGAACCTAACCTGTCCGAGTCGGGGTACCACAAGTCTCTCTCAGCCTTCGCTCGCTCTTGCTTCCTATATTCTCCTTGGCGCAATGACCGGATAAATAGTTACTTACTTGGTACAATATTCGCCCATTCAGTATATTGGTCGCCAATTAAATTGTTATTCGCCCGATTAATAATTTCCCATTTTATATTATCTGCACTTAAACGGATATCAACTGTTTACTAGTGTAAAAGATATGTGTGGGTTTTAAAAAACCGAATTTTTTTAGATAATTGGAAAGTATGAGATCGCGAAGTAATTATAGACCACTTACTCCATAAAATAAAATAAAAAGTAAACAACGACATAAAAATAAGGACGGACAGTAAAAGTGTGCCAGTCTCTTTAACTGAAGACTGCATGCTTATTTCCTGAACGTATTCCCCGATGCACCCACATTTCGCCAGCTATGAATGCCCAAGTGTATTAAGTTATTCACTTCAAGTTATTCACTTTTCTCTCACTTGTCTCAAAGCGGTATAATGTGTTTTCAAATAGAAATATTAACTCTGATTTCATCATAACGTAACATTACACCAGTGATCCCCGAAGTGTTAGGCAGAGGTGTACCTAATAGTACACCCACATTTCGCCAGCTATGTTAAAGTCCCATGCAGTAGGGGGCTAGACTATTGCCATAAACTGGACACAAATCCAGACTCCATGGCTCTTACTGAGATATTCCTGATGGAAGAACCCAATAACAATTTGCGACCGCAAGACCATCTTGATTTCATCGTTTATACTAATTTTATACAGGCTAGTATTTAACTGTAAATCACAGAACGCCACCTGTCAATGAACCTGCCTATGTGAGTGAATTTATAAACAGTCGCCAGGATCAATAATTAATTTCATAAAGTACAATAGGTACGCCGAATAAATTCAACACCCTTATACATACCCCAACAACAAATCCATCATATATTAAATCTATTTATAATATCCAAAGTCTAGAAAATCTGTTGAAAATGAAACTGGAACGTGGGCGTCACACAGTTTTAAAGTATCAGAATTTCCGCTCATAACAGTACTAATAGCCGAACAATGTTTAAAGGGTCGTTAGCGTAAAAAGCGCTTAAAATTCCGCGTTCGTTTCGCTGAAAAATACCTTTGGAGACCTAACTTCTTTTAATTCCCAGGGATTTAAAGCGAAAGTAGCTGCGGAAACTGTGCACTGGACTAGACTGTCATTTATTATGTTCCCGAGTGGCAACTGATCTGGTTTTTTGAAGTCCCTGAAATATGTTGACAAAGTTGAAGTTGTGACGCTTAGCTAGGACGGGCGAACGAATGTTGAAATATAAGTTAGGTGTCACAAACTGCACGTTGCTGTGAAGTTATTAGTTATGGTGGTGTGTATTTACGTATGACATGACTGTGTGAATTTCACATAATATTGTGTCCGTGGATTATACAGAACACTTCCTTTGAAATAAATTATGCCAGTATCTCAACAGTATAAGTGCATGGTATTATTGTGCTGTCCGACTGTTTGTAAGAAAAACAAAAAGATATTCATCTACTTGGAAGTTTTTTTTTCTTCTTTGGCAACTCAGCCGATGTCAACTATTCTGCCAGCGTCATGTGGTGACTATAGTATGTCCACTTTAAGTGTGCAGTTCAAGACATGTGCTTGTCAAGAAAATTTGTATCGAAATGTCAAACTTGGTATTTTTATTTTTATTTTGTTTTTTCCCGCCTGCACATCAGTGCAAGTTGGTTGAAGTGTACTTGGAAGTATGCAGCCAACTGCACATCAGTGATGACAATAAAGGCACAATGTCAAATCGTTAACTGTCATTTGCGTTTTACTGTACATTGTAATACCTCAACACCAAGGTAAAATGAAGCTATTAATAGGTACGCTCCTGACCTTAAAAACAAACTTTCAAAGTCTCATGTGGTTGAAAGTTTCACGGCACTTTACCACCAGAACTTCAAACCAGAACAAAGAACTACTGCATTGTGGCAGAAACTACTAGCATGGTGGTAGAACTTCTCAGGAAACTTGGTTGAGAACTTAGATACTAGATTACTAACAATTTGTTTTTTTGATGGCATTAAGAAAGAAATTTCATTCATTAAATTTATAAAAAAGAGATAATTATTGTGTCTCTCACGGCAGCGCCAAATAGGCCCAGTTCAGCAAAATGCCGGGCAGCTAGACTGCTCGACGTTGATTTCCAACTGCAATTATACCCATGATGTTGAGTGTTGTGTAACGGTCAGGCCATTTAACACCATTCAAAAGTCAACATCATGGGTATAATTCCCCAAAGGGTTAAGCTAAGATGTACCTGTAATAGACAAGTATTTCCCAGTTATGTTTAAGTCCCATGTAGTATGTCGATGGGCGAGCCTATGGCCATCAACCCGCCACAATTTCAAACTCTGAGACTACTGAGAAATTCCTGATGGAAAAACCCAGAAACACTTTACAACTGAACAAAATAAAAGTCGCATATGTTAGACCTTATAACATCAGCTATCTGCCAGTAAAAATTCCGTCAACGGAACAAAACGGTGCAGCTGTTTCGGAGATTAGCCGGAACAAACAGACAGATAGACAGACAAAAATTTAAAACAATGCGCTTTTGTTATAAGTGCCGTATTTATATTTTCGTATGCATTCAGTGAGAATCTGTTATTTTGATATTACAAACAGACACTACAATTTTATTTATTTGTATAGATACACACGAGTGTAATAAATATTTTTTGTTTATTATATTTATTTTACTTTTCAGAACAGCGCCCATTAAGTAACACCAAATAATCCAAACTAGCATTAAACAACAACAATACCATACCACTTCATCCACACTATCACTAACTCAAACACAGTATTCGCACGCTACAAGATATTCAATACAGTTCATACGTAATTACCCTGTCGGTTACCCAACATCCTCTGTGATGTCAGGATGGGATTGAATATTAAACTACATTTAGATGGTTTATTAGTAACAACGAGCTTGCTTCACAGCCATGATAACTGTATTTGGTGATAATTGATGTGAAATTGCGTCACACTTCAGCCAACTTATCTGTGCAGGCGGGAAAACACAGAACTAAAATGTTTGTACCAAGTTTGACATATCGATGCATTTTTTTCTTGACAAGCAGCGCCACCATGAACTGCACACGTAAAGTGGTCTTACTGTATGATTATGTGAATATGGCGGGGCGAACTTGACTTCAACAAATCACTTGACATACTATTTATGAGTTGTTGAAACAAGATTCCCCATAGATTTTGTTTCGTGAAAAAAACCTGAGCCGTCACTAATTTGTCAAATGAATGGCTCAACTTTTTTATTGATTTCAAAGCAACAGAAAGTCGAATTTTACAGTTAATGGAAAATTATTCGGGTTTTCAGGCCTAAAATAAACTGTTTTTAAGGGAGTTGTGACTTGGAAATATTGGTTAATGTTGTCAACTACCCAATGGTGTCAAAAAGGAAGAGGGCCACTTTTGCTCTGCAGTTCTACAACAAACTATCCTACGATGTCTGTCCTGTGATGAATCCTACTAATAATATAAAAGCGAAAGTTTGTGAGGATGGATGGACGGATGGATGTTTATTACTCTTTCACGCAAAAACTACTGATCAGATTTGGATCATATTTGGCTCATACCTGGATTAACAACACATAGGACAGTTTTTATCCCGGTAGTATAATATCGTGGGATAGTTATCAAAGTCCACGCGTGCATAGGCTAGTTCAAAATAAAATTGTGTAATATAATTGGCCAAAAAAAATCCTCTTTCTGACGCGAATGTTCTGAATCTGAGGGATCCTTAAGCATCGAAATCAATAGTGGTCTACCGTAGCTGAACACGGGTCTTTTTCAATTCGAATGCTACTGAGCACCAACTCATTACTCTAATCTAGTCAAATCCAGTTTCAGGACGTGATGCAATAAAAATATTAAGTCAATAAAATGCAACGTGTGTTCCTCCAATTACCATATCAAAGACCCAGGTGAACAATAAAAGCAATAAAAGTTTTTCAGCAACTGAAGTCTCTTTACCCAGCTGTCTATTTATCCCAGTCTGTAAATTCATTTTCAAAAACATTAATAGTTACCAATACCTTTCACAAAATACACTCTTAAATACCTCTTAACAAACCTGAGAACTAATAACTCCAAACTGTCAGCGAAAAGGCAAGCGAAATTGCAAAATTTTAAACTGTTTTTAAACGAGTCATTTGGTGTGGAGTGGAAGTAACTAGATGCGCTAGATCGAGGGAATGGCTTTCATTTCCTTGTAAATTCTTCAAGTTAACGCCTTATTCGATTGCACTGTGTTCCAGTTTGCATTTCGTATTCTTGCTGTTTTTTTGTTGAGATTTTAATACGGGCGTTTGGAATATCTTCTTTCAGTGTTTCGATCTTTGTGGATAAAGTCTTCTTTAGGATCATCATCTGCCTTCATCCTTTTCCAAACAATGTGAGGTCGGCTGCCAGTCTAACCGGATGCAGCTGAATACCAGTATTTTACATGGAGCGACTGCCTATCTGACATCCACAATCCAGTTAGTCCTGGGTAATGCGCCCCATAATTAGACTGGTTGTCCGACTTTTGGGGCATTGACTACCTGTAACGACTGTCAAAGATCTACAAATGACAGCCGGGACCAATGGCTTAACGTGCTTTCCGAAGGACGGAGGAAACTCTTTACGAACGGGTGGTTACTCATCCACGGACCAACCCAGGCAAGCACGGCTTAACCTGAAGTTCGACCCGAGCGGCTGCTGTTATTTAGTCACGAACTCCTCCGATAAGTTTTCTTTAGGATAAGAAAGAAAAATGTATCATTCAAAATTCTTACAATTAAAACCTTTGTAGATGCGGTCAATGAGCCTTCACGAGTGACATATTGAAATTTCTTGCTAATGGACCCAGAACAATTCGCTGCTAGCTTGCTGATTGGCTTGCTTTTTAATATAAGCTGTTCTTTTTTGCTTTTCAATAATTAACATCATCAGTCCTATGCTTCTCAACCATGTTGGATTCAGCTGGATTCAGTTAAATACCAGTGTTTTGAATGGAGCGGCTACCCATCTGACCACCACGACCCAGTTCCCGGATAATATGATACCCATTGGTAACACACACACACACATGTTATTAGACTTTTCGGCTTCTGACTATCAGACTTTTCGGCTTCTGACTATCCGAAACGACTCAAAGACCAACGGATAAGTGAGAGCTGGGATTAACTGCTGGACATGTTCTGAGGCATACGTATAGCCCAAAGCCAGCATAGTTTAGGTAACGTACGATCAACCCGTGCCGCTGTTATTATTTAGACATGAGCAAATACAATATACGCAAATGAAATCACAGTGAATCAGTCTTGGTCGGTAATGAGGATTGTCAGGCACTCCTGTGGCACACCTACAGCTCATATCAGGGTAAGCCAAGGCATTGTAGAACATGATTTTACTCCGACATTTGAACGGCATTTGGCAAACATAATTATGTATTTCCATCTGCCATTTCCGTTGCTTCCATTGATTTTCTGTTATAACTGTCTGCTGAATCATCGTTCGTTGATGTAATGAATTGCGCGTACTTTTTGAATAGAATTCAGTAGTCTGCATAAAATCTGCTGACTAAGGTTTAAAATGGTTTCATTCAGTGATGCTTTTAACTTCGTAAAAAATTAAGTTAAAATACTTCTACAGGCAAATGGAATGGAGCAATAAAAAAAAACGTGAGGAAAGTTTTGAGTATGAATGTCGTGAGATGTATCGATGTGATGTGTGTGTTTGTGTGTGTGTTGATGTGTCGTGTAGTGTGTGTATGTGTGTCTTGTCGAAATAAATTGGGACAAGACGTGAACGAAATTGATGACGGGGTGTCCTAAAAAATGTAAATATTTTGCGCAGATGTCGCAATAGTGAGAATTAGTAGAGACAAAAAGAGGGAACGAAGTTTATAGTGATCGGATTTTCATGGGACTTTTGTATTGAGTTCCCAGAGATGTGGAAAACAAAGTTAAACAAAATTTGGCCGTGCGTCACTTTTTTTTTCATTTCTTTTTGAATTCGTTTATGAATAACTTTAAATTTGACGAATTTCTACTGTGGCGTAATAGTGTGAAATATTTGCATCCATAAAATGCCATATTGGTCAGTTTATTTGTTGTAGTCGATGAAATGCATATTTCAAGTCTAAAAGAAGTCTTAGTCTTAAAATCAGGTATTTAAAAAATAATTGAAAAAAATAGTACATTTAAAAAAAAATCTTGAAATATGTATTTCATCGGCAACAATGATCAAATAAACAGACCAAATTGGCATTTGGCTAATGTAATAAAATGTAAATTAATATCATTGGTATAAGTATATGCCCCTTTTTGGATCAGACAGAGTTTTTTTAACATAATTCCAAATAATAATAATTATTACTATTAATTATTTCATAATTTTTTTATTTCATTTTTTTTGTTTTTTTCTAATGATTCTACCCTTACTTGGGACTGGATAATTTGTAACTTATGACTACTTTGTTAGCTTGGGTCTTACCTGTAAAAACAAACGAATGTGTTAAGGAATAATAAATAAATAAATAAATAATTGTAAACACATAAATCTACTTCTACTTGACTTCTACCTCTTTATTTCCACATGTTGATAAACTGAAGGCCGCTAAAAGTACTAATCTCTATGAGCCAATATAAAGAGGTCTCACTCAATCCAGTGATTACAGTAACGCGTGAAATTCTTATTTCCTCTTCCCTTTCCTGTTTTATTATAGTAAAACATCTGTAATGTATAGATGAGTACAGAAGTGTTTTTGTGGTATAATTTTATCGTTTCGGAAAAAATATATATAGAAAAATAAAGTTATGAGAAACTTACAACTGACAGAAATAATTAATTACATATTCATCATCATCATCCTCAGCCCAACTTCACCCAGTGCTGGGATAGGTCGCTCTTTTCTTGTGCCAAGCTCCACGTTCTTGGGTCAGCTTATCCAAGATAAAGCCGAGATGGCAACAATGTCGTCTGCCCTTTTCGCCACCGGACAACCAACACTTCTCTTTCCTGTCCTTGGACGCCACTCGGTAACAGCTTTAATCCACCTGCCATCACCATGACTTGCTTTGTGACCTTCCTAACTTCATTTGAGTTTCATAACACAATTACCAATATTCAAGACCTTCGTACTTTTCCGAATTTTGACTTATGGATCTCAGTTCTCGGAACTCTAAATTATATCATAAGGGACCAAAATCTAACAAAGAGCTTTCGGAGATTTTTAGTCATTGAGGTGGTGGGTGCATCATTTCTCTCTCACTCTTTTTCAACCTTCGGCAACCCAAAGCTGAGTGTACGTCTCTTTCAAATCTCTCCACTTTTGGCGGTTTTGTATTACAACTATCGATTTGTGTTTGATTTTTACCAATACGTTAATGTTTATGAAATGACAGATTTCCGACAAATCATAACCTATGGCCCATTTTGCAGTAGGAACCAGTTGACTATTTTCGATAAAGGTCAGATTAAAAAGTTCGGTTGCCATAATCTGCAGATCAGACCCCATAGGATACTGCTACGACTTACCAGCATCCTATGGGGCCCTGTTAAAAATGAATATAATAAACGTACTCTCAAAAATAAAACAATTTACATCATCAAGCTACATAAAAACACATATGCCAAACACATTTTCGGGAACAACATACTGCAACAAACGACGTTGTATCATCGTTATAAAACATCAAAATGTTCCACGAATTCTGCTTTATTGCACTTTCTTACAAAGAAATAAAGCACTCAAGGCGAGCTCTTTTGTACGTGAATGTATCTGTACAAGCGTTTTATGCCGTATGCTCGCTTTGGGAGGCGTTATTGTTATTGTCATGATTGTACCGAATAAGTGTGTTGATGTAAATCGTTTCAAACTTTGAATGAATATACTAAAGATAATTTTGGTAGATTCTCTGCTTACTTTTACACCTAAAACTGCGTCTTAATAGGCTTATTAGGTTGTTGAGCGTGTTCAGTGTATGGCGAGATAATTAAAGGAAAAGTGACTTCAAGTGCTGAGGCAGGGCGGTGTACTGTAAGCGACTGGCGAGCTTTCTCAGTAGCAGCCATCGAGTCTGGATTTGTGCCCGGTTGATGGCAATAGTGTCGCCCCCTATTACATGGGACTTAAACATAACTGGTGAAATGTGGGTGTACTGTTAGGTACACCTCTGCCTAACCCTCCGGGGATAACTAGTCGTATGTTTTGTTTTGTTACGCGTTTTGCTCGGCTACTTTTGCTCGACAACGGAATTCTTCAGATTTAAATTTGACTCGCATTTGGCATGTTTTCGATACAACGTGTGCGTATTATGATCTGATAAGAAACATGCTAAATCGTTATTATAGTGATGTACTAGCTTATGCCCGCGGCTTCACCCGCGTGAACTTCGATAATTGTCCAACGGGATAAAAAGTATCATATGTGTTAATCTTGGTTATAAACTATCTGGGTGCAAAATGTCATTCAAATCCGTTTAGTAGTTTTTGTGTGAAAGAGTAAGTAAGTATATTTATTTGCTTAAAATGTGGTATATACAGGTGTTTTATAAAAATGTTATAGAGCAGGACACATTCCGCCATAATAATAGCATGCAAAATCATCTTTTACATAAGATAGGTACATTAAAATGAACAACATAGGTACGTACCTATGTCACATAGAATATATCTTTACATAAATCTCCGCTAATATAATCTAAGAATAATTTAAAGATACTAAGCTAACCATCACTAAACAAAGAATAATACTGAAACACCTACATCATAAACACATCTAAATATTCTCTGAAACCATAATTATTTAACAAAATAATAAAGAATATTATAGACATACACCAACACACACTAAAAAGACTAAACAAATTAACGTAAAATAAAAAAATCCTTAACAAATAGGTAATAATATAAAATGAAGGTTTTAAATAAACAGTTAGTAAAATTCTAACATAAAATAACAAAATAAAAACCTACAATGCATTTTAAAAGTGATAAGAATGCGAAGAGTATTTTTTGAGGAGCTCGTTGATAGTATAAAAATTTTCTTTTATTAACCATTTCCGTAAGTGAAAAAAAAATTTGCGATAGGTCTACAATTTTTTTAGGTAGCGAGTTATAAACTAATGGTGCCATATACACGCAGCTGTGTCTAAACATTTCTATTCTGGGAACCGGTAATTAAACCGGTAAATAAAGAGTAACAAACATCCATCCTCACAAACTTTCGCACTTATAATATTAGTAGGATTATACACATTATTAAATTGTAGATGTTACGTCAATACGAATAAAAGAATAAAATTGTACAGTTGTCATTTCGTGTAAAACGAAAAACGCAACAAAACCAAGGTTGGTAATTCATAACAGATTCTTTTAATCAATGAAATATTCGTAGAAATGTAAGCTATTTATCATTTATTTTTTACTAAGATAATATATTCACATATTTTTTGTTATTCATACACTTCTTATATAAATTGTAGGTACTACACCGCTGGATTTTCTTTAATGCTGTGGTCTGATAAAAAAAGATTAAACAAGATAATGGGTAAATTTATCATTTAGCGTCTGGCGTATTAGCGTTGAAGACGCGCTTCGATAAAAATGCAATTTTGTACCTAATATTTTGCACTGAAAGTGTCGCGTAATGAGATGAACTTGGTTTGAAAGCACAAAAAAAACTTGCACAAGACATAAGTAAATTAGTAACCATTTATTAACCAAAAAAGTAGAATCATCATCTATGCAGTTTGCTGGTTTTGTTAAAAAATATAGATAAGTAACAGGTTTGCCAAGCTTAAAAATCGTAGGTAACCCGTCAGTGTCAAAGTAAGAATGAGCAGGCATCTTCTGTCCATCATCCATTGATTGCCATCAGAAAAGATCGAAGTCAAAAAGATGGCCCATTGCAAAACAAGATAGAGCCAATATATCCCTCAAAAAGTCCCTTTTTAATTACTTTAAGAAAATAAATGAAAGCAATTTCCCAAGACGAAGATAGAAAGACACCTATACGAGAATCTTCAACTACAAACTTCAGTAGTACTAGAGTGTAGAGAAAGTTTAGTCTCCATCGCACCTTCAGACCTACCTCGATCGAGCTTCTCACGACTAGTCAGCACTTTAAGATCAACTAAGTTAGACCTTTGTGCTTAATAGAGCCAATATTCTGAGATATAGACCGACCGCTTTAATGAGTCCTCGCGATGGTATCAATTCAAATGGAATATTCTGAAGGTTGACCACGTATTGGTTCAATTAGTATCGTAATACCTACGGTTATTTTAAAGCAAATATCCTGTGGGATATTGTTAGGACTTTTTGGACGCTTAATGTGCCTTCGATGGGGTCAGGCGGAGGACTCATTAAAGCGGTTGGTCTAAAGACCTTTGTGCTTAATAGAGCCAATATTGTGAGATACTTGGTAGTGGTTGCAATACTGGCTTTTATTGTGGCTCTTTCGCTTTTGTTTTCTCAATACTTTTGTTTTATTGAAGCCTTATGATCGTTGGTGTCTCCATGTTGCGCTATATAGGGTGACTGGTAATTAGTGACCGTTAATTAAACACGTGATTGTACTCATGATAACAAACAACTTTCTCAAAGAAACATTTATTTATACTCATTCACTTATAACACAATAAAACTTACGGAGCGGGCTTGCGAGCCGCGCGGGTGCTTTGCCTACCCACTGTTGCACGGTACGACAGTAATGAGACAGAACGGCGTCACGCGGCTAACAGCTGATAGGTCAAAGACGCGTGCGCGAGAGTTTATTACGGCTGTTGTGTTATTGTGATAAATGAGAATGAGCATAAAAAAAATATTTGGGAAAGGTGTTTGTTATCATGAGTACAATCACATGTTTCGGTCAGTAATTATTTACCAGTCACTCTATATAAATTTCTCCTTATACGTAAAAAATTGTCGGAGTTCCTGGCTAAGTAATAACAGCCATGCGGGTCAATCTTCAGGTTAGACCGTACTTGCCTAGGTTGGTTCGTGGATGGGTGATCACCCATTACATACCGAGTTCCTCAGTATCTCGGAAAGCACGTTGAGCCGTTGATCCCAGCTGTCAATTGTAGATCTTTCATAGTCGTTAAGTAGTCAGTGGCTCGAAAGTCCGATAACTAGTCTTACCGAGGGGTATCATAACCCAGTACCAACTGGGTTATCGAGGTTAGATAAGCAGTCGCTCCGTATAAAATAATAGTATTCAGCTGCACCCATTTAGACTGGAAGCCGACCCCAACATAGTTGGGAAAAGGCTAGGCATATGATGAATTGGTAGTGGCTGCAATACTGGCTTTTATTGTGGCTCTCGGCTTTTGTTTTTCCTTTTCTCGAAGCCTTATGAACGCGGGTGTCTTCATGCTGCGGAAAAATATATTACTCCTTATACGCATTCGTCATTAGCTGTTTTTTGAACAGAACTAAAACGTCGCGTATACTTTGGTCAGTCAGTACCTAGTTAAAATACCATCTTGTTAAGGCTTTTGTGGCAGAGATATCAGCAAGCACGTAGGGATCTGCATGGGCCGATGCCTGCCAGGGCTGCGGGACTGTTCGGAAGAGATACCGCGGCTCTGGAACACAAAGGGCAAAGAAGGAACATGGATGGGTGGGTTTTAGTCGACACAAGTCTGACACTCCCTTCCGCTCCGCCCAGAGCGGGGGGGGGGGGGGTTATTTGAAGGCTTTTGTGGCAGTCAACAGATCTTAATTGATGGCATTACGGAATCTGAAAGGGTAATGAAGATAAGATATTTTTCCGCTTCTTGGGAATAAAGGTTTCATGGTAATCTTGCGGGACAGAATACATAGCATAATCAGCCTATAAAAGTATCATTGCTGGGGCACAGGCCTCTCTATGAAAGGATGAGAGTTGTAACCCCCACGCAGGCCCAGTACGGCTTAGTTGATGTAAATATGAAAGCAACAAATTAACATATCCATCAGCTTTAACATCTTAATTACCCTTCATTCGCGAACTAGAGCCAATCACCTAAAATTACCAACAGCGTCACCGCGTTGTGTTGTACCTACGTTGTGCCGACTGACACGGCAATCGCGTAATTAAGTTCAAACATTGAAGCCTCGTTTGCATCTGCTCCCGACAGAGTTAATCGTGTTAGCTGAATTATGCCCGTGGTACTGTTGTGTGGCCTGTTCTGTAAGCTGTAGCGAGTTTTGAGGATAGTTAGCACACGTAAGAAGTCTTATGATAATGTCAAGGTTCTTTTGGCGCTGGCTTTAAACGAAACTAATGCCATAATCTTATTTCTGAATACAATTATCTCACACAATTTTACAAATGTTTTACAATGGCGCCTTATTTATTTTTGTTTTTTTTTTCGGTTGGCAAATCATCAAATGACTTCTCCTGTTTTGGGCGGAGCGAAAGGGAGTGTCAGACTTGTACTGACAAAAACCCATCCATGTTTATTCTTAGCCGTTTGTGTTCCAGGGTTGCGGTATCTCTTTCGAACAGTCCCGCAGCCCCCACAAACACAAAGTTACACTGAGGACAAAGCTTTTAATAACGCGCAACAGACCATTCTTTCAAAACAAACAAATAAGAGTGAGTTCACCAACGTCTTTTGCATAATTATTTTGAAATCGGTCAAATCAAATGACATTGATTAAAAAAGGAGGCTTAGTCTCAGTAAGCAACTTTCGAACGTCAAAAGTTATCTATTACAGTAAGCTAAACCGCTCGCTCTTCGCGACTTCGTAGTGTTGCGTCTGGAGAGAAAAAGTGGCGCAATAAACTACCCAGCAACACACTCATCCCGCTACCGCTTATAACTTGTTGTAAAGGTTAAATCGCACAAAGCGTCGCGACGTGTTTATTGCAATAGGTACAAACGTCGAACTTTTATGGCCGTCGATTCATCAATCGGGAATTAATATTGTCTCGGTCGATGATCAGTTAATTTAACCTAATTGCCTATTAATACCAAAGCCGTTGCTTGCGTCAATCTGCAACTTAATTATGGCAAAATTATTAGAAGCCTATTGGTAAGTAAAACTTATATATTACTATAAAATCAAAGCTTATAATTAAAAGATAGCCTACATGTATGTACGTATATCGGTTATTTTTGAATACATTGATGATTTGAAACATTTGAAAGTTGGCTATTTTAACATTTTAATACTCACTCAATAAAAATGTATGAAATAGATATATTTTACTGTAAAATGTACGTAAGTGTCGATCCCATAGTAAAAGTCATTCATTAGCTCTTTAACCCTTTAAAATAATGCTAATAAATTAACAGTTAGCCAATAGCGGCTAAGTTTAGCACTGCCCGCTTATAAAACTGCTTTGTACATGTGTATTAGTGTCTATGTAACTAGTTACTTTTAGATATTATTTTGTAGCCTATCACATTGATGTCATTCATATTTAACCCAAACGTTGCAGTCAACGTTTGGGTCGTTTGTGCATTTCAGCATTAATTCCGCCTCTGTACCACTATTATAAAGGAAGTTTGAAAAAATAAATAAATAAAATCGCCCCGCTACCGCCTTTAACTTACTACGTATGTCGTAACGCACGAAGCGTCGCAAAATGTTTACAGTTATGCAAGTTAGGGCTTCGACCGACGACTTGTCGGACTGAAATATTGTTACACTGTATAAAATTAACATCATCACGCTTGAATTTCTCTGAAAGGTTCACCAGATGTGTACCCTAAGGACACCCACATTACACCAGTTACGTTTAAGGGTCGAACCTATTGCCATCAACCGGACTCAAATCCAAGCTTTGGGTTGTAACTTAGAAATTCCTTATGGCAAAGGACAATACTAAACCATTTAGAAAATCAGCCAGAACAATACTAAGATTAAAAATTACTACGTAAATCATTGACAAATATACCTCTAGATGTAAGTGGTCCATGACACATTTATCTGCGAGCCTCGCTGACCGCGGTAATTCATCTCTATGTCCTAGTCACATGCGACAAGATTGATCGTAGAACAGTAAGTTAAATTGTATTATACCGTGCGATAGTAACAAGGTTTATAGAATGTGTGTAGTCGATTTCGTAAGACAGATCGAAGGGAAAATTAACTTGGTGGACGTGTTTTTCTTTTTCGCACTTTTATTTTGGGACAAGCCCGCCACTTTATTTCCAAACCATTCACTCATTACCCGCTTATTCAAAAGTCATCAGTTACTGCAGTAACTGATGACTCGACTGAATCAACAGTGGCGACCACCAGAAAAGCGCCGAGACAATGAAACTCGACGAAGTTCCAGAGAAACAATTTAACTGTCTTGGATCCCGCAAAGAAATTAATATTCAAAATTTTTTTCGGGCCTGGAATAGGATGGCGTTAAAGATTTGTAGAAGTGGGAGAAGGGTCGTTTGGGCAGGCCTGTGACCTGCAATGGGTCAGCACAGACTCACAATAGTAACATAAGATAACGTCTTATAATCGCCGAAAGGTTAGGCAGAGGTGTATCTAACAAGTACAGCCACATTTCGCGAGCTATGTTTAATTCCCATGTAGGAGGCGAGCCTATTGCCATCAACCGGGCACAAATCCAGACTCCGTGGATGCTGAGAAAATACTGATGGAAAAACCCAATAAATAAGTTTGGTTTTTTTAATACAGTATTTTCTTATCAACTATATCATTATGTTTTTCTCAATATAGGCAAAGCAAAGAAGAGAAACAGCCAGACGGGTGGATGAACTAAATAAAAGACCGCAGGTATCATTCAACTCAAGACATGTTTAAAAAGCATAAAAAAGCAAAGCGTTAAATAAAAGAGGCCTAGCTATACTCTACTAGTTACTGAATAGTTCAACAAGTTATCCAGCTATTAGGCAAAAACCTTAGCATACCTGAAGTATTCACTAAAAAGCGTTAATTATTATTATGCCTCGTTGGATGAGTGGTCGCAAGCGCAATTACTAAGCATGAGGTCCTACGTTCTATTCTAATCATATTTCAAGAAACGCTGAAAGACTACCGGTTTAACGCCGCTTAAGGCATCGATGTAACAATTTTCGTAGAATAGTATTTTGAACTCATATAATAAATAATAAATAATAATAAATTGCCCTTTTATTCTGAATTGTTTCTGTTTCTTTATCTGTTGCTATAATATGTCCCTCAATTCAGTGTGCCTTTTGGCAAAGGCCTCCTCTAGCTCCTTCCACTGTTTTCTGTCACGAGCCACTCTTCTCCAATTGGGGCCCGCTGTTTGCCTAAGCTCATCTTCCCATCTTCTTTTCTGTTTCCCCTTGCTGCGCTTACTGTCCCTTGGATACCAGTCGGTCATTACTTTACTCCATTTCTCTGAATTTGCTCTCATCATGTGGCCAGTCCATCTCCATTTTTGTTGGTCAATCCTGGTCAAGATGTCCGGTAGCTTGGTTTTTGCTCTCAATTGTTCGTTTCTTACATGATCTGCTTTTCGTATGTTTGTCATACTCCGTTCCATGGCTCTTTGGCAGTATTGCAATTTGTTTCTGTGTTGTTTCGTCAGTGCCCATGTTTCACAACCGTATGTTATACAGGGTAGTATGCAGATGGTGAAAACTTTTCTCTTTATAGCGATTCCTAAGTCTCTGGATTTCATGATCTCTTTTAGTGACCAATACTTTCTCCAACCACTTGCTATTCTTGTGTTAATTTCCTTATTGGTTTGATCTTTTGGTGCTATTATTTGGCCTAGATATGTGTATTCATCTACATACTCAAGTGGTTTTGAATCTACCTCTATTGGTTTTTTTTCCGAATTGGTTAACAGTCTTGTTTTTGTTGTGTTCATGGACAATCCCACCAAGGCACTTTCCTTGCTTAAAGCTTGGATCATGAGCTCAAGATGATTTGGGTTTTCCTCGAATAGGACTATGTCGTCTGCGAATCTGAGGTGATTTAGTTTCCGTCCATCGATGTTGAGACCCAGGTGAGACCAATCCAGTTTCCGGAATACATTTTCCAGGACTGCAGAGAATAATTTGGGTGACATTGGGTCGCCTTGTCTGACGCCTCTCTTAACTTTAAACTCGGGCCCTGTCTCTTCTAACTGTATTTTTGCTTTGGTGTTCGAGTATATAGTTTTGATTAGTTCAATATATATTCCAGGTATGCCTTGGGCAGCCAGACTTTCCCATATAGCTTCGTGACTTATGCTATCAAACGCTTTGTTGTAGTCAATAAACGCCATATACAGTGTTTTATTGTACTCATTGTACTTCTGCAATATCTGTTTCACAGTGTGTATGTGATCTATTGTCGAGAATTTTCTCCTAAAGCCGGCTTGTTCTATTGGTTGATTGTCCTCCAGTTTCACGCTTATTCTTTCAAGAATAACTTTCGAGAATATTTTGTACAAGTTGGACATAAGGCTTATAGGCCTGTAGTTACTTATGTCATCTTTCGGCCCTTTTTTGTGAAGCAGAATGATGTGTGAAGTTTCCCATTGTGCAGGAATGTGCTGGTTAAACATAATTCTGTTGAATAATTTTGTTAGTATAGGGACTAGTTCCTTTGCGGATCCTTTCAACAGTTCGTTGGAGATTTTATCAGGACCTGGTGCCTTTTCCATCTTTTGACTATTAATTGCTATTTCCACCTGTCTCTGTAATATTTTGAACTCATATAGTGAACCCTTATTTCAAGCCTGTAACAGAAATATTGGTTCCAGCTAAACTTAACTTAAACATGCAATTTCATGTCCTTTCGTGTATGTATAGATACTGTAGATTTAGCAAACAGAAGAGAAGATGTTTATAAAAAGACGAGGCTCACAAAATAATTTATATAACCGTTTATATATAACTTGCAACAAAAATATCAATCACTGAAACTAACCTAAACCGGCACAAATCATAACGAATTCAATTAAGACGTAATTGTTTACAAAAATAGCGAGTAAGTACACAAAATAGGAAATTATAAATCTTACAGCCCTTTGGGCGATATTCCCAACGAGAGTCTCCCGCAACCAACGACAATTTGAAGTTGTCACTCCTTGCTATAGAACTAACAAGTGCTTCGTAAAACCTAAGTAATGAGGTTTTACGAAGCACTAGCCTATACTAAGTAAAACCTCATTTCTTCCTAACAGTAGTGTATCTATTTAATAGATATGGAAACACTGTCTCACAGCCACAAGTAGTCAGGTAGCTGTCACTAATGACAACTGTCAGTCATGACGAATGGCGGGAAGTTGGAAGGTGAAGCGTACCCTGAAATGGGGGCTTGGTGGTGTTGTGAGCCTGTGATATAGTTAGTAAATTGTGTTATCAACCTATTAGCTCAACTACAAGATGATACTACAAGTAGCGACGAGGATAAAGGTCAGAAATTCAAATAATAATACTTAGTGGCAGTTTGCAAGGAGTACCTAGTCGATAATAAAAGAAAAACAAACTTTAGTAAGTACAGATACCGGACTATACTTGATTCATAATTCATGTAAATTATTATATACCTACTGTCATTTAGTATTTCAAGCTGAAGGAACAATTCTGTTATTGTTTTATCATGCATTGTACATAATTGTAACATTGTAAACTATGGTTTGCTTTGAAACTATTGGAAGAGATGGCATGACACACAGTAATGGATAAATTCTATGATGCATTGCGTTTAGATCATCTTAATAAAAATAACTAGATATTCAATATAATGGAGAAACTACATAAATATGTCAACATGTTTCATGAGTCAGTCCACGAAGTAGGTAGGTACTTATTGAATTTAATTAATTAGGCATACCTGCACATTAAACTAGTTATTAGGTCCTTAGTCACTAGAATAAGAGCAAGTTGATGATTAATAATTTGTATTCACAGACATTTAATTATTGGATATAGGACCTAACATATTTCTATATTAAATGGTTTTGAGTTTCACTTCTCTGTTATTAGTAGATAGCTGTGGCGAATGTTCCATACGAGTCGATTCCTACCGGATCCCCTTTGATAAATGGCACAGTCAGTGTTCTATAGACAAATAATATCTCACATTAAACATTTGTATTCCGGCTTACTTCTTACAAAAATTGACCCTTTGCTACTGGCGGATAGATGGCAACAGTGTTGAACTACAATTGCTTTTGTACATGTTGAACTAACTAGTAAGTATTCATATAACAATCTTCAAGTGCTTCACTTTAACAAGTAATAACTTGGACTGTATGAATTATTGGTAACCTACCTATAAGCTGAGGGATTTGATTGTATTTATTTTGTGTAGTCAATACAAGTACAATCTAAATTTAATTTTTAATATGTACTTACTTGGTGATGACTATTTGTTATCACACAGAAGTTAAATAAAAATTGTATTATGAAGAATTAACTTTAAGTCCTACCACTTACCTACAAATAAAAAAAAGTAGGTAGCTACTATGACTCATGTATCTAATGAGATGATGAGTAATAGAGAGTATGGAGGAAAAAGACATGCTGCGGCAACCCCAAATGAATTGGGATAGAGGCAGGAGAATGATGAGACTATGACTTGTTGGTCACAAGCAAGGCTACTTGGTGTGGGGTCCTTGTTTCGATTCCCAGGTTGAGATGAGACGTGTTGGGTTTTATTCATTGGGAATTTCTCAGTAGCAGGTAAGGAGTCTGGATGTATGCATACTTGATGGAAGTAGTTTTGCCCTTTGTGCCTGGGATTTGGATATGGCTGGCTAGGTGTGGGTGTGCACCTCTGTCTGATCCTTGGAGGAGTGCAGGCTTGATGTTATGTTATGTTATGTGAAGTAGATACTAGGCAAGAATAATAATAGTGTAAAGTGACCATTAAAATAATAATACCAGCCTATTACTCTTTCACTGATGGGCAAGAGTCTCTTCTCATATAGAGAAAAAAGAAGAAAATAAGTACCTACTTAAATAATAAGAAAGATACCTAAATACTGTTCGGTAAAATTGCAATTTTTTATGGGAATAAGTAGGACTAAGTGAAGAGGCCTGTCAGTTAATGAATAAATAAATATGGACAAATCAAGATATATGTTGAAGATAAAGAACTGCTGCGGCTTTAGTTCCTTCTGCGCATGCGGCTTCCCTGGTAAAGGCACAAATATGTGGATGTCTCTAACTATTCTCAATCTCATTTTTCCTCTTCTTTGGAATCAGATTTTTTGCACTAATTTTCAAATCATTTATACATCTTTTGCTCAGAAGTTCCAGCGAGAGATTAGCGCGTTCATACAAACAAGCTCTTCAGATTTACAGTATTGGTATAGATGAAACATTAGATTGTGTATGAAGATAAAACCAGATAGAGAAAGCAGTACGACAAGACAAGGGCAGCCTTTGCCCTCATCTGGGCTATTGATCATTTAGACATCTTCATTTTTGGGAAGCAATTTGATTTGGTTACCGGTCACAAAATACAAGAGGATACTACATACATCATTTTAAAATTGACCAACTAGGTATGCGTACCTTATTAAAAAAAAATCAATGCCAGAATATCAGCAGCTCCTTTTCTTTGAAAAATAACCTGCCTTGTCTACGAAAATATTCACTGTTTTGTCTCTCCAACCAGTTATAAATTAAAAGTGTCGCTACAAATAATTGTGTGTTTAATACAACCACCATTTTTAAATTTCCCCCTGATTTCACTTTGCAACATTTTGACAGTGCAAAAAATAAATAAAAAATTGAATAAAATTTATGTGTTTACGAGAATAATTACGTAAACTTCAGACTGTGATTAATAGTGTTGATGTGCAGTGTAAGTATTTTGCCAAGTTTTTTGCACGTAAAACGTTCCCGGGAACATTTGTCATAGTTATTTGAATTCTGGAGATGTATTAATAGCATGATTTAGCATTATTTGCCTGTTTTACTGAAATGAGATGTGTATTGAATAAAAAGTAGATATTTCAACGTCTGCCTACAGATTAATGAATTGAGTTGCATATTGTGGTAGATATTGTAATTTCTTTTATTATCCAAAACTTATTATATACAGGTTAAGACAGCACTGTTAAAAAAAGTGTTATTTGTATGGCGCCTACTGTGTATAATAAAATTCCCAACAACATTAAAGAACAAGCATTTGGAATATTTAAAAACCGACTTACCACATTACTACTAGATCAATGTTATTACTCTGACAGATTTTTTAGCCGATAACACACTTTAATTAAGAAATAATTTAGATTTAGAATTTTACTCAATTGTATAAATTGTTGCCTTAGAGTGTATGATGTGCGGAGCTTTACGAGGGGTACAGAGCGGCGAAGACCGCCCTCCAAGAGGCTGTCCGGCGGGCCAAGAACTTGGCCCGCGAGGAGATGCTGGAGTCTCTGAACGGAGATCCGTGGGGGCGCCCTTACACGATGGTGCGTGACAAAGTCCGCACCCGGGCCCCCCCGCTGACGCAGAGTCTCCGGCCTGAGCTCGTGGAGGACGTGGTGAGCGTTCTGTTCCCTTCGCGAGGGAGGCATCCTCCCCCGCCTATGGCTCCGCCGCCGCTTGCGGTACTGGAAGCGGACCACACCGATGACGACGTTCCGGAGGTGACTGGGGTAGACCTGAGAGTGGCGGTACGCAGGCTGAAAGCCAGAAATGCTTTGAAAGTGTTATTGCTAACTGCCTCGCCGGGCACCTCGCGGGGACGGGGCCGAACCTTGCGGAACACCAGTTTGGTTTCCGCAAGGGGCGCTCGACGGTGGATGCCATCATGCGCGTGAGAGCCCTCACGACGGGGGACGCGGTTTCCCGGGGCGGGGTCGTCTTGGCGGTGTCTCTTGACATCGCCAACGCCTTCAACTCCATGCCCTGGAGCTGCATTGGGGCGGCACTCCGGTATCACCGGGTGCTGACCTACCTTCGTCGTGTGGTCGGGGACTACCTGACGCATAGAGCCGTCATCTACCCCAATCGGAGCGGAGAATGGAACCGGCGAGAGATGTCGTGCGGTGTTCCACAGGGATCGGTTCTAGGGCCGGCCTTGTTGAACATCGGTTACGACTGGGTGCTGCGCGCCGACCTCCCTAGCGGCGTCAGCGTAGTCTGCTACGCTGACGACACGCTGGTACTGGCACAAGGGAGGTCGCACGAGGCGGCGGCTGAGAACATGACACGCGGGGTTGCGATAGTCGTGGAGAGGATCCGGCAATTGGGTCTCGAGGTGGCATTGCACAAGTCCGAGGCCATGTGTTTTCATGGGTCCCGGAATGCGCCACCATCGGGATCCCTATTGACGGCAGGAGGGGTTTCCATCGGCGTCGGGTCGACGCTGAAATACCTGGGACTCGTCCTCGACAGCCGGTGCAACTTCGTGGAGCATTTCCGACGTTTGGCCCCCAAACTGGAACGGACCGGGGCTGCCTCCAAGCGGCTCCTGCCCATCCTGGGGGGTCCAAACGCCTCCTGCCGGAGGCTCTACGCGGGGGTCGTGCGGTCCATGGCCCTTTACGGGGCCCCGGTGTGCACGCGTTCTCTAAGGCGGCAAGCTGCCCGCTACCTGAACGCGCCCCAAAAGGGCCTAAGGCTAGTCCGGGGGTACCGCACGATCTCCGGTGAGGCGGCAAGCCTCCTTGCCGGATTGCCGTCATGGGATCTGGAGGCGATAGTCCTCGCGCGCCTTCACGAATGGCGCGCGGAGGCACTACGTCGGGGAGAAACTCCGCTGCCGCGACAAATCGCCGCTCAGCGGACAGACCTCCGGCGCGATCTCATGGTGACATGGAGAGAGCGACTGTCGCAACCCCGTGCAGGGCATGCCACCATAGTGGCGATAAGTCCCCTCTTTGAGGAGTGGCTAGAGAGGCGCCACGGCGCCCTCACCTTCCGCCTGACGCAGGTCCTCACCGGACACGGTTGCCTGCCAGGGCTGCGGGACTGTTCGAAAGAGATACCGCGGCCCTGGAACACAAAGGGCGAAGAAGGAACTTGGATGGGTTTTAGTCAGTACAAGTCTGACACTCCCTTCTGCTCCGCCCAGAGCGGGGGGGTCATTTGATGATTCCCGCCCTAAAAAAAAAAAAAAAAAGAGTGTATGATGTCCCAAAACATTTATTTAAAGTAACAAATTAAAATAAATGTCTACTAGAAGTTTATTAGTTTGCGTGTTTTTCATATTTAGTTTTTTTTTGTTTTTGAATGTTTATACTAATTTTGCATCCCTAAAAGGCAGAATGTACATGGAATCTCTAAGCATTTTAACACCTGATTTGTAATATTCTATTCAATTCCCTGAAATATTTAAATAGTGAAAATAATTTACAAATTAACTTAAAAATGCACTTGATGCAAAAGCAAAAAGTGTGAAAACAATATCTGTGCGAAAACTCACAGGTGTGACAATAAAGAATAATCATTTTAAGAACATCGCAAATTTTGCAGTGCGCTGGATTGGATCCAATGTAAAGCAACAGGTGTCCACTCTATATGAAAAAATCCAAGTAAGTTTATTTTTATTTGTATAAAATATGGTATATACAGGATGTTATAAAAATGTTGTACAGCAGAACATATTCTGCCATAATAAAAGCATGCAAAGAAGTCTGGCGAAAGTGGACCCAAAGAATCTAAAAATTAACGAAGCAAGTGTAAATATAAAATAATTATAAATACAATTTTATGAGATATTTATTTAAAAAATATTGAATTTTTAGGAGAATCAAAAGTTATAAATATTTTAATTTACTCAAAATTAAGTAATCGTGCAATTATAAAACGCAACTTTTTTTCCGATTACATTCCAATCCAATGACATGTGTTTTTGCTCAAGGGTTTTCTTACTATAAATGGCTCTTTCTATTCGTTTTTATACATTCTATAACGTACAATAAACTTGACATTAAAACGCCAATTAACAAGGTACAATCATGTAACAAAAATGAAACAATGGTGATTTCGTAGTATATCTTATAAAGGAACGTTATCTCAGCAGCATCCGGTTAGACTGGAAGCCGACCCTAACATCGTTGGGAAAAGGCTAGGCAGATGATGATGATGATGTAGTATAAAGGAACTTTATCACTGGTGATCGATTGAGTCCCGTCACTACTGTCACTGATCTGATGTCAAGATATGTGATGATCTATTCCAGTGTTTTTCAACGTGTATCAATTTCAATTTGTCTTTAATCAACAACTAGCACATAAGTAAATAAAAAGTACATCAGAATAATATAACACGACCCGAACCTAAATTATTACCTCCCCTGGCACCTGTCAGTTACCTACTACCAAAAACCGAAGAGAACCAAAAATCACAGAGCGTCATCCAAAGAGGCCGCGTACAATGCGCCAAGCCTTTTTATACCCTTCTTCTCGGACCGGGTAGGTTGGAAGGGGAATTTATCTAAGAGTAGTTTATTCGAATCTTCCTTTATGATTCATCCTAAATATTATTATTTTTTGATTCATTTTAAATAAATAAGCAGACATTCCACAGTTAAAAACCTTAATCATAAGATTTTTAGGTTATCTTGTATAAAGACGTATATCTCTTTTCTCCCAACTTGTTCGTCTTACTTTCCATTAACTTTTCTGTTAGTCTTTAGTCGTTTTGCAACTATGTATAAGTTGCCATAATGAATGCTACCTCTAAGAGTGGGTCCCAAAATACATGCAACTTCGCCAGTTTCCTTTAAAATATTTTTTTTTACATTAGGTAGATACATTAAAATGAACAACATAGAGACGTACCTATCTAACATAGATATCTATTCATACAACAATGTGTTTGAATAATTTAAAGATACTTAGCAGATCATCATTCAACAAAACAATAATAATTAATACGAACAAAAAACACTAACACATACCTAATAACCTACCTGTACCTACACCATACATAGATCTAAACCATCAAAAAAATCAATAATACTGAAACCATAAAAAAAAAGAAAAATACTGAAACACTTACACCATAACCACGTCTAAATATTCACTGAATGAAACCATATTTTAACACACCATCATTAAACAAAATAATAAAGAATGTTGAAAACATATATAAACAAACTATAAAAGGACACCGGACACCGTACAAATATAAACCATCAAAAGAATATACAGTAGCTTAACGGTATATCTTAATTTCAAAGATAAATAAAATATATCTTAACCCCGCGTTGTAGCTGCATAGCAATCGGTCACGCGAATGCACAATCGTCGCACTCATATAATAATGGAAGGCTAGAGGAGCCTTCCATCGACGCGCGTCGCTTTTGCGAATAAAATAATAAACACTATTTGGAACGCAGGATATTATTCTGAAATTGTAAATACTTATAATGGATGTAAAAAGACGCCGAAGACGAAACGCACTTATTCTCCTCGTCATTGCGATCATTTTTGTTCTGGACCATACCTGGGAACCTTCTAGTTCGGGTGTTATAGGAGGTTGTCAAAGTTTCAACTTTTTTAAAATACATTTTGTAAGTTTACTTAAACTTATACCCCTACTCCGATAGGAGCACACCTATTTATGCATGTTTTCTCGACCTCTCGAAAGCGTTCGACCTGGTTAGCTATGACATCTTATGGCAGAAATTAAACAACATCTCAATGCCCTTCGAACTGATAGAGATTTTCAAGTATTGATATCTTAACCAGGTCAACGTCGTTCAATCGTTGAATGCCGTTGGGAGCCGTACAGATTGGAGTGCGGAGTGGGGCAGGGAGGGCTGACCTTCCCGAAGCTCTTCAACTTGTGCGTGAACGCACTGATAGAGGAGCTCAGTAGTACTCGTGTCGGCTGCCATATTGACGGTGGACACATACGACATGGTGCTGCTGAGCGCTTCAGAATGTGGGCTGTCCAGGTTTCTGGGAATCTCCGAGCGTTACGCGCTGGATCACGGTTTGCTTTATAACTTAAAGAAATGTGTCAAAGTAGAAATAAATAAGTTATAAGGGTTTTAAGTTGGCCGCGCGAACGTAACGTGGAGGATTGCGCGGCCGTGGAGATCTCAGCAACTACTTGGGTTAGAGATCTAATTCTTTTTGTCAATTGAAGAATTTTGAAATTTGTCAAAAATTGTCGAAAAAAGAATTATAAGCTCTGGATCAATATTTTACGAAATATTCACCTTGGAAGTTATGGCCGCGCAATCCTCCACTTGTTGTTTCTTTATTGTTGATTATTTCTTTAAACCTAAGACTTCATACATTAAAACTGTTACAAGAAAATTTTTCAAAACTAACGAAAGCATTAAATACTACTAAAGTTTAGTTAAATAGACGAAATAAGTCCAAAACAAAAACTACGTGGCCGCGCGATCGAAACGTTACTTTGTACGCTGATATATCGTTATCTATAATTGCTAGGATTTCGGTGTGCACATTCATTTTTTCGGCATATTAACCTCATTAGGATGACATATCGTTTTACCCTCAGAACAGATTTCAACGCGTGTAATCTTAAAAACTATGTTATCTCATACAATGTTCGAGGGGAACCATAATTTCGATTTGATTTGGGAATACCTCTAACTGGAGACTAGCAATTATATTGGACAACATTCTAGCTCAATCTGCAAAATGTATTATTATTAAATAAAAATCTTGTATATTTCAATAATGGGCTTTGTCCAAAAATCTAAACTTTTTTTATTCAATATATATAAAATGGTAAACTGACTGACTGACTGACTGACTGACTGGGTGATATATCAACACACATCCCAAACCGCTGGTCCTAAAAACATGAAACTTGGAGGGTGTGTTCTTTGTGAAGAGTAAGTATCCACTAAGTAAGGGTTTTTGGAAATTTTTACCCCTTAGGGGTAAAATAGGGGATGGAAGTTTATATGAAAGTCCGTCAGTTTTGAAGTTAAGATCTTGAAATTTTGTGTTTAGGCTGACGATTGAAAATTAATTTATGTGTCTCAGCGTTTTTGGAAATTCTATCCCCGAAGGGTTAAAAAGGGGGCTGAAGCTGGAATCTTGCAGCTCAATTTTGAACAACCGATTCAGCTGAAATTTTGCACACACCTTTGGTTCTGGTGACAATACATTTTTATGACAGACATTCCTTAATCCTGCAGTCAGGATCGTCTCCTCAAGAGAGAACTCTTCAAAGGTTAGTAGCACGGACACGAAACTATGTATAAGCGTTCAAGTTTGATAGATAAAGATGATTTTTATCATGACCTCATCCTGCAGCCAGAATCGTCTTCTCACGAAGGAACTCCTCAACGGTTACTAGCGTTTTTGAAAAGGTATTTTTAAGTTAAAATTACTAATATTTCGGCTTATGGTTGGAAACTAACACAACGTAAATCGTTGTTTTTTTTTTCATTTCAACCCACAAGGGGGTGAAAATGGGGATGAAGTTTTGTATTGAAGTTTTTCGTTCATGAATAAAAATAAAATTGCAAAAAACGTAAGGAAATTTGAATTTCGCGAGCTATCCTGGCGAAGAAGAATCCTTAAGAAGTAGTGGAGACAAACCGATGGAGTGGTTTTGCGAGAGAGCCATTTTGACTAATAAAAACGACCAAGCCGCTGCGATTAACGAAATAGATAAATACATTCGAAGGTGAAGAAATGGTTTAATTCTGTTGACACCATGGTCGATATGGACGACGGGTCGGTTAATTATCCTGTAGAATTTTTAAACTCCTAATCCCGGTGGATTAAGAGAGTTTAAAAATGGTCTTCCGTGTCACAGACTTATGTTGGGTGTAGGTGCTCCTGTCATGTTGCTTCGAAATATACGGCCTCCAAAATTGTGCAATGGAACTAGACTCCAAGTAAAAGCTCTCCACCGCAATGTTATTGAGGCCAAAATACTATCTGGATCTGCCAGAGGAGAAACAGTCTTCGTACCGCGTATAACATTGATACCAAATGACCTTCCGTTTGAATTTTAAAGATTGCAGATCCCAATCAAGGTTTGTTTCGCGATAACTATTAATAAGTCACAGGGACAAACTCTGGAATTTGCTGGAGTTGATTTGCGGCAAGATTGTTTCTCCCACGGCCAGTTTTATGTGGCTTTCTCACGTGTTAGCTCTCCAACTGGCCTGATTGTTTTAGTGTCCGCTTCCGAATTAGTGAAAAACATTGCATATAAAGAAATACTGTGAAGGACGGTATTTAGTAGTATTTAGTATTCAAATATCACACGTAGTGAAGGACAATTAGCCATGAACAAAGCTCTATATTTTTATTATTATAGAGCATTATATTATTTTTTTTTATTTATCTTCTTACTTACTAATCACATTTTTAAATATTTCTTAACAAAAACCATATAAAAACATTTAAAAATATAAATAATAGTGGTCCGCCGGTAGCGGGAGCAGGGTCCAAGCTACCGGTGGTTAGGGCTCCAGAGACAAGAACCTCCTCACAATACGAGCCGTATCGAGGAGTACTGCCTTCTGAATCAGGCCCTTGATCCAACCGCCTAAGGAGAGCTTCGAAAGATGGTCATCGAGGCTCTTGGCTATGAGGCCATTGGCCGTCACGACGATCGGCACAATGACAGCCGAGTTCACATGCCACATGTCGACAACCTCGTGTGCCAAGTCGAGATATTTTATTTGTTTCTCTTTCTCAGCTTTCACGAGGTTCTCGTCATGCGGGATGGTAACATCGACTATCATTACGCGGCGCGCTGATCGGTCTATCACTACTATGTCAGGCTTATTGGCGACAATAGTCCTGTCAGTAATGATAGACTGATCCCAGTACAATGTGACATGGTCTTTCTCGAGAACTGGGTCGGGCACATACTTGTAGTACGGTACCTCAGATTCCACAAGTTTATATTTCAAGGCAAGTTGCTGGTGAATAATCCTGGCTACATGGTTGTGCCTGTGCAAGTACTCGCCGTTAGCCAGACGAGAACCACCAGAAATAATATGTCTGATGGACTCACCCGGACGGTGACATGCCCGACACACGTCAACCGTCCCGTCCTTCATAATATATTTCCGATAGTTGTTCGTCAACATAACTTCGTCCATAATCGCACAGACAAAACCTTCAGTTTCTCCAAAGAGGTCGCCGAAGCGTAACCAGGACACGGACGCTAGAAAATCTACATCGGGCCCATGAAGAGCCCGGTAGAAGCGCCCGTGAAGCTCCTTGCCTTGCCATACTTCCTTGCGGTCATCGGTAGTAAGTACTTCAGGTTTGCGCCAGTTCTCTTTAGCCATGGACAGCGGGGTGAGTCCCTTGTCCACTGCGACCACATCTCGGTGCATACCCACCTCGACTTTTAAAAAATATTCTCTGAGACTGCACATCTCGCGGTTGTGAAGGGACTTCGCGTTTAAAAACCCTCGACCCCCGCACTTCCGCGGGATGTACAGCCTCATCACTGATGATCGTGGGTGATGCATCCGGTTTGCGGTAAGCAGTGTACGAACTCTCCTATCCAGGGCATCGAGTTCGGTCTGAGTCCATTTGAGTACGCCGAAAGAGTACATTAAAACCGGCATGACCCAACCGTTGAAGGCGCGCACCTTGTTTCCGCCTGAAAGAAGGCTATGTAATACCTTGTTCAGGCGTCCAAAGAAGCGCTCCTTCAACGATTGCTTCATGTCAGTTACGTTAATGCCTAACGCTTCCGACATACCCAAATACTTATAGCTTTCGGATGAGGAGAGGGATCTCAGGTGTATGGAATCCGAGAGCTGAATTCCCTCGGATTCCATAATCTCCCCTCGCTTTACATACATGACTGCACATTTGTCCACACCAAATTCCATCCTGATGGCGCTACTGAAAGTTTCAGTTACTTTCAGTAGCTCCATCAGTTGCAATTTGTTGGGGGCAAAGAGTTTCAGATCATCCATGTAAAGAAGGTGAGATATGACCTGACCACCTCTCCTCAACCGGTAGCCTAGACCTGAATCCTCCAGCAATGTGCTCAGAGGATTCAGGGCTAGACAGAACCATAGT
Source organism: Noctua fimbriata (assembly GCA_905163415.1). Taxonomy (NCBI): domain Eukaryota; kingdom Metazoa; phylum Arthropoda; class Insecta; order Lepidoptera; family Noctuidae; genus Noctua; species Noctua fimbriata. The sequence continues at coordinate 7,129,002 of LR990943.1, forward strand.
GGGCTCAGACTGTCTCCCTGGAATATTCCCCGTTTAATCCATACAGGTTCATCGTTCCCCTGGATCTGTCCACATCCTGGATATCGAAGGACCGTCCTCCATTGCCCCATACACGACTCAAGGAAGGCGCGTAGAGTTGCATCTATTTTGTACAACTCCAGCACCCTCATGAGCCATGTATGTGGCACCGAGTCGTAGGCCTTCTTATAATCTATCCAGCATGTAGACAGATCCTTGCGGGATCGACGAACCTGTTGGCTAATGGCCATGTCGATGAGGAGTAGCTCCTTAGTGCCGCGGGACCCACTCCTACATCCATTTTGAGAGGCAGACATAATGGAGTTTTTGTCAATGTGTGTATTAATTTTAGCTCTCAAAATGGATGTAAGAAGTTTATAGACCGTAGACAAACACGTGATCGGTCTATAATTTTTGGGTTCCGCGGGACTACCTGACTTATGGAGCAGGTGGGTAACGCCTGTTGTTAAAATCTGCGGTAAGGACCCAGACTCTAAGGATGACTGGAATTGGGATGCCAGGCAAGTGTGTGAACTACTAAGCCATTTGAGCCAGAAGTTGTGCAGTCCGTCCGGTCCCGGTGACTTCCAGTTCGGTAACGGACGAACTGCTCTGGCTATATCTAAAGGTGTAATCAAAATTGGCTCCATTTCTGGGATAGGTTCACACACTCGTTCGACATCACGCATCCAGTCAGCCTCAGTATGACAGACGGGCACCGACCAGATGCTGCGCCAGAAAGAACTCGTAGCAGCATCATCCGGGCGGCACACGTCTGTCATATTTAGCTCGGGTCGCTCCCAAGTTCTGTATACCCTACCTCTCATCGCTCTGGAACATGCGATTCTGTGAGTACCGATCAACCCGCCGCTTATACCTCCGAATACGGTTCGCCCATGCATAAACTTTCTGCTTCAGGAAGTCGATGCGCTCTGTGACACGGGACATGTATTCTTGAGGACTGATTCCAGTCCCCGAGAATGCCCGCCTCACGAAGCGCATCACACGTGGTCGTGTATTGCCCTCCCTGAAGCAGTGTAGTTTGCCGATGAGTACCCTGGCCCCGTCGATGCGGCGCTCGATCCTGCGCTGCCAGGCTGGTACAGCTGGTTTTGGTCGAGTAGCTACGTCACAATTTGGGAACTTGACGTTAGCTAAACGACATGCCGCAACAGCCCCACAGTACAGGATCGAGTGTGTATCAACGAGGTTCTCGCTACTCTCGAATATATTCTCGAGTTGCGAGTCCAAGGCACACACCAGCGCCCTATTTTTATTATGCATGGGTAACCGTGGTAATCGGGGCCTAAGTTCGGTAGGAGTGGATCGATATTCACGAAGCGCATCTTCCAGAGCGCTCCTCAATCGGTCGTTGCACTGGCTACTTACCACAGCAACCCTATCATCTTCCTCTACAACAGCTGGGTTGAACCGCGGCGGGGTTGCGTCAATAACTGACGCTTGCACCGCGGTTTGTGCCGGAGTTAAAACGATACGATTGCTCAGTACCTCTGAGCGCAGCCTATCAAGTACGGCGTCGTCCAACATGTGATTGCGTTGGATGACCCGCACCTGATCCGACAGTCGTTGGGCCGAAACGTTGACGGTTGGTTCAAGTACCTGGAACAGAGACAGCATCCCAACACGGTACGCAGTGAGGTTAGTTCCCCCCTCTGTAGACCCGTAGTATGCGCGCATGACGTTCTCGTTAATGGAATGAGTCCATCTCATGCGCTGCACACAACCACCGGCAGCGGGGACCCGGCTCGGGGCCGGATGGCCCCTAAGTCCCAAGCTTCTCGGTGGCCGGCCTCTCCCCTGCCGACGTACAGGTGTTGGCGACGTCGGCGGAGAGAAATACTCGTCGCTCGAGCTCGACGCAACTGCCACTGCCGGTGTCACAGCACTCACGATGGGGCTGGATTCCGGCGGCGGCGAGGCGGAGCTGAGCGACGGGTCCGGAGGTGGTAGGCGTGCGCGTCGGTAGGCTGCTCTCGTAATCATTTTTCGGTTATCATCTTGTATCTTATATTTAATTTTCAGTGCTTGACATTTTTGACGACGCCGTTGACAGGCGTCATTTTTTCATCAACTGTATTTAAATTTCTTTTTGGTTTCCAAATTTCTGTTTTATATTCTGATATTTCCTGTGTTAGTCTTTAGATAACTAATATAAATACTATTACTACAGGAAACGGGATATTTACCATGTTTATTATTATTTTTTTGTTTGTTTATTTTTGTTTATTTTTTGTTTTTTGTTTTGTTTAATATAAATACTTTTGTATTAAAACGAATATTAATATTAAAATAAAATAAAATAAAATTGTTCGATGATGTAACCGGTGATTGACGTACGGGGTTATATTATATTATATTATTTTTTCCTTTATTTATTTTCTAACACGCTTAATACATTTTTAAATATTTCTTAACAAAAACTATAATTATAAAAAACATTTAAAAATATAAAAAATAGCGGTCCGCCAGTAGCGGGAGCAGGGTCCAAGCTACCGGTGGTTAGGGCTCCAGAGACAAGAACCTCCTCACAATACGAGCCGTATCGAGGAGTACTGCCTTCTGAATCAGGCCCTTGATCCAACCGCCTAAGGAGAGCTTCGAAAGATGGTCGTCGAGGCTCTTGGCTATAAGGCCATTGGCCGTCACGACGATCGGCACAATGATAGCCGAGTTCACATTCCACATGTCGACAACCTCGTGGGCCAAGTCGAGATATTTTATTTGTTTCTCTTTCTCAGCTTTCACGAGGTTCTCGTCATGCGGGATGGTAATATCGACTATCATTACGCGGCGCGCTGATCGGTCTATCACTACTAAGTCAGGCTTATTGGCGACAATAGTCCTGTCAGTAATGATAGACTGATCCCAGTACAGCGTGACATGGTCTTTCTCGAGAACTGGGTCGGGCACATACTTGTAGTACGGTACCTCAGATTCCACAAGTTTATATTTCAAGGCAAGTTGCTGGTGAATTATCCTGGCTACTTGGTTGTGCCTGTGCAAGTACTCGCCGTTAGCCAGACGAGAACAACCAGAAATAATATGTCTGATGGACTCACCCGGACTGTGGCATGCCCGACACGTCAACCGTCCCGTCCTTCATAATATATTTCCGGCAGTTGTTCGTCAACATAACTTCGTCCATAATCGCACAGACAAAACCTTCAGTTTCTCCAAAGAGGTCGCCGAAACGTAACCAGGATACGGACGCTAGAAAATCTACATCGGGCCCATGAAGAGCTCGGTAGAAGCGCCCGTGAAGCTCCTTGCCTTGCCATACTTCCTTGCGGTCATCGGTAGTAAGTACTTCAGGTTTGCGCCAGTTCTCTTTAGCCATGGACAGCGGGGTGAGTCCCTTGTCCACTGCGACCACATCTCGGTGCATACCCACCTCGACTTTTAAAAAATATTCTCTGAGACTGCACATCTCGCGGTTGTGAAGGGACTTCGCGTTTAAAAACCCTCGACCCCCGCATTTCCGCGGGATGTACAGCCTCATCACTGATGATCGTGGGTGATGCATCCGGTTTGCGGTAAGCAGTGTACGAACTCTCCTATCCAGGGCATCGAGTTCGGTCTGAGTCCATTTGAGTACGCCGAAAGAGTACATTAAAACCGGCATGACCCAACCGTTGAAGGCGCGCACCTTGTTTCCGCCTGAAAGAAGGCTATGTAATACCTTGTTCAGGCGTCCAAAGAAGCGCTCCTTCAACGATTGCTTCATGTCAGTTACGTTAATGCCTAACGCTTCCGACATACCCAAATACTTATAGCTTTCGGATGAGGAGAGGGATCTCAGGTGTATGGAATCCGAGAGCTGAATTCCCTCGGATTCCATAATCTTCCCTTGCTTTACATACATGACTGCACATTTGTCCACACCAAATTCCATCCTGATGGCGCTACTGAAAGTTTCAGTTACTTTCAGTAGCTCCATCAGTTGCAATTTGTTGGGGGCAAAGAGTTTCAGATCATCCATGTAAAGAAGGTGAGATATGACCTGACCACCTCTCCTCAACCGGTAGCCTAGACCTGATTCCTCCAGCAATGTGCTCAGAGGATTCAGGGCTAGACAGAACCAAAGTGGGCTCAGACTGTCGCCCTGGAATATTCCCCGTTTAATCCATACAGGTTTATCGTTCCCCTGGATCTGTCGACATCCTGGATATCGAAGGATTATTATTATTATTTTTTATTATTATAGAGCATTATTATTATTCATAATTATCTAGAAAAAAAGACTAAACTCTACGCGGACGAAATAAAATAAAATAGTAACGAAGTCAAACTTTACATTGAATATTTGAGTCTGATGCCGAAAATATATTTTTTAGAAGTTTGGTCAGTTTGTTGGGATGTACATATGTTCCGGTTTGCACAAAAACGGCTGAATGGATTTGGATGATTTTTGGCGCACAGATCCTTTATAATCTGGACTTTTTTGAATATTTTTCGACATCCACGCGGGCGAGGCCGCGGGCAAAAGCTAGTTATTAAATAAAAACTTAAATAAACTAAAATAAAAAAAATCTAACAACTAACTATAAAAGGGCATCGAAAAACGCCCTCAGTTGGTAATGTTCCCTAGAGACTGGCGGCGTTGCCACGTTGTATGGCAACAGCCCTTGGGTCACGGGAAGCGTCAACTAGGCGTTTCGAAATTTTCTTAAACAGGCTATGAGCACTCGGACCGCGGCTCCCAGAGTTTCAACCCCAAACGGCTCGAAAATATAGTTTCCACAAAGGTTTCTATATTTACGCCACTTGAGGTTCCCTGCAGCCGCAGCGGCAGCGCCTGCACTGCACGTTGAGCTTGGAAGATGTGAAGGTGCAAGAGAATCGAAGCACGCAAAAAAAATAAATAAGAATAGATAGATAGAAAAGATTCCTTTGTTCAGTCAACGATTTAAATTGTACGTAAGTGACTCTCTATTGAGAGTTAGTTTTATTAATGGCATTCACATGAAGCTAAGGGCTCGTTCAGATATGAAATTGTTTATTTATTTTAATATTATTTATTCATCACAGCTTGCAAAATTAACATAAATATAAAGATTAATTAAGTAATATTATATTCGCCAGTTAGAAGTATTCCCAAATCAAATCGAGTTTATGGTTACCCTGCTCGAACATTGTATGAGATAACATAATTTTTAAGATAACACGCGTTGAAATCTGTTCTGAGGGTAAAACGATTTGTCATCCTAATGAGGTTAATATGCCGATAAAATGGATGTGCACTCCGAAATCAATTATAGATAACGATATATCAGCGTACAAAGTAACGTTTCGATCGCGCGGTCACGTAGTTTTTGTTTTGGACTTATTTCGTCTATTGAACTAAACTTTAGTAGTATTTAATGCTTTCGTTAGTTTTGACAAATTATCTTGTAACAGTTTTAATGTATGAAGTCTTAGGTTTAAATAAATAATCAACAGTAAAGAAACAACAAGTGGAGGATTGCGCGGCCATAACTTCCAAGGTGAATATTTCGTAAAATATTGATCCAGAGCTTATAATTCTTTTTTCGAAAATTTTTGTCAAATTTCAAAATTCTTCAATTGACAAAAATCTCTAACCCAAGTAGTTGAGACCCCCATGGCCGCGCAATCCTCCACGTTACGTTCGCGCCGCCAACTTAAAACCCTTATAACTTCTTTAGAAACAAAGAAGCTAATTTGAAAATTTTTTGGTTTGTACCCTTCGATTTTGACAAATTTCGACAATTTTTTTGGCGAAGTTTTTTTCTGTTTTCATAACGCGGCGGAGCAATCGTAAAGCACACAATTTTATTAGGTAATGCAGTTAAAAAAATAATCAGATGTCCCATACAATTGGGTTTAGTAGGTGTTAGACCAAATTGTATGGCACAGCTGTTTATTTTTTCATTACTTTGCATTTCTGAAACAGTCTATATATATTTCATTACTCTATGCTATGTCCTTTTCTCAATACTGATCCAATGTCCTGAGTGTGGCTTCATCAAGGTCTCCAATTTAGATTGCAACTGGGTGATGTCAGATTTAATCCTGTAGCGACGCAAAACGTGCGCCAGAGTCGTCTTCATCGACATCATGGCGAAGGTTTTACCTGAAACAACATCGTCATTTTTGCCAGATGTTTCAAAGTTCCAATCTGTAATTTGAACATGTGAAATCCCAAAAATGAAAAGAATAATTTACTCAGACCAAACCTAACCTTATCGGAGGATTTTCTTATCAGCTATTGTTAGTCGGTGCCAGAATTTGCCACAATCACGCCAAGGTTGCTCCATTCGAAATGATGAGGGGCATCTTTAGTGTACCAAACTAAAGGTGAAATCACTTTTACACGCACTGTACTCGTTGAGCAGCATTTTCCTGCATCTTTTTCCCCTTTCTGTCACTTTTACTGATATTTTTTGTCGCTGACTCGGCTCAAGTCAAGCTCGACATACCCTAAATCTACCCTATTAAACATATTGACAGTTATAGCTTGTTTATAAATTGACACCAAAGCCCACGATTGATGAGTTTGATTGATCTGTCAAAATTGAAAATTTTCCAATTGTGGCTACGAATACGACGTGGTGGGCGTTTTGAACCATTGTCATGACAACTGGGTCTAACTGAGCTGTCTAATGGACTTGGGACGGGTCTTGGAATTGTTAGAATTGCAACTCACTAAAGTGAGAGATCCAATCGCACGTTAAAAGTGCTTCCGATGCGAATAAATGGAGATGCTTGCGCCCGGACTTCTCGCTCCACAAAATGACACTTTAACGTGACATAATGATATAGAGATAAAAATGTGCGTGCAAACGTAATTTCACCCTAATTCAAATCACTATAGTGAATGAAGCGAGTCTTCTGTCTATAGCAAAATGCGCTTAGTCAAGTGATAACCGCGCTAAATCGTCGTCCTCTCTTAAAACGAGCGAGCGAAGCGAGCCGACTATTTCATCGTGGCGAGCAAAGTGTACATACAAAAAAATTGGTTTGACACATACCGATACAATTTCGTTTTCCCAAACTGAAGGCAGCATACGCGCTGGGGTTGTCAGGCAGTCTGCCAGGTTCCAGCCAGCGTTCAGGGTGAAACTCGTGTGCGTCAGGACCCCATATCGGATGCCTATGGAGCCCGCAATACAACAACCAGCAGGGCCTACCGGCTGATAGGGTATAGTTTTCTAAAATACGAAACTTGATTAACATGGAGGGGAAGCATGTGATTATTAATGTGCCAGCCAATACGTTGTCAAAAGCAATTGAGAAATCATTGCACTATTACTTTCGTGATTTTAGGAAATATTTTTGATCCTAAAAATATTCTCTAAGATTGGTAGACTTATCGAATGATCAATGGCATGAACTTACTAAGTTTAACATCCGTTTCCGTTCTCCTGAGTACAAATGGCGCCACGGAGTATAATCTCATGCTCTCCTTCAGAAACGCCTCCGTGTACACCAATTTTGACAGGTCCGCCTTTTCCACGTCCCTATCATCTCCCAGAACCTCTTGTAATCTGAAATGATGTAAACACTGACAGTCTAGATGATCCAAAAGATCAAGGTCGCTCAGCGCGCTATGGAGCTGGCTATGCTCGGAGTTTCTTTGAAGGATAAGATCCTAAAGGAGAGTTACAAAAAAAGCTTGCAAGCAAGCTGTAGTAGCAGAATGCTGGTCGTATCTATCGAAGGATCGAAGGTCGATGGAGCGAACGAGTCCTGGAGTGGAGACCACGTATCGGTAAGATTAGCGTCCCCCATCTAGATGGACGATCATCTGCCTAGCCTTTTCCCAACAATGTTGTGGTCGGTGACCAGTCAGATGCAGCTGTATACTAATATTTTACATGGAGGGACTGCCAATCTGACCTCCACAATCGAGTCAGTACTGTGGGTAATATGATATCCTGGTAAGGTTGGTTGTCAGACTTTCGGGCCACTGACGTGGACCTGTCTTGTAACAACTGTCGACGATTTCCAATTGCCAGCCGGGAACAACGGCTTAGCGTGCTTTCCGAGGCACGGAGGAAACTCAGTAGGTAATGGGTGCTCACCCATCCCCGGACCAAACTAGGCAAGCGCGGCTTATTTAGAAGATTAACCCGAGCACCTATTATTATTTTGCCACCAGCTTTGCTGACCATCATCATCATCATCATTCTCTTGCCCTTATCCCAATTCATTTGGGGTCGGCGCAGCATGTCTTCTTCTTCCATACTTCTCTATTACTCGTCATCTCATCCGACACCTCCTTTCTTGCCATATCATTCTTTATACAGTCCATCCATCGTTTCTTTGGTCTTCCTCTACTCATATACCCATCCACATTCATACTCAAAACTTTCCTCACAACATTTTTCTCATGACCGACGAACTTAAAAAGTTGGTGGTTTAGATGGGCTGCAAAAGGTTGGGGACAGGGTGTAAGTTGGGAGAAGCCTATCTCAGGCGGTGGAATGCGATAGTGCGAATTGATAATACGTTCCTGACCGTATTTTACAAATGACTGAAGACTATACGCATGTTATGTGGTCAGCCGCAATGCCGCAAGGACCGATCCTAAGTACATCCAGCCAGACAAGTCAGTTCAGTTTGATAGCAATAATTAGTTCGAATAGGTCCTTACTCAGTAAATACTTTCTCCTGAGCTTCGGGGTAAGACCCCAACAACAGCGTGGTGTACACAAGTACAATAGTCGAAGTATCTTGTCCGGCGACGAGTATAGTGTCAATATGGTTTCTGATCTCTTTGTCGGTGAAAGCTCCCTTCTCAACTGATTGCTCGAGGAGTATGTCTATGAAGGGTTTGAAGTTGCTGCCTTAAATAAAATTACATAACGGCATCAGGAAATCTCGTTATCGTCATTAAAAAGGAAAGAAGGATTCTAGTTTTAAGAATCTTTACCTGGTTTACTACTTTCAGTGCGTGTATTATTTTCATTAAAATTGGATTTTCGTTTTTGTAAGACCTGCAAATAACTTTATTAATAACTTAATATTATTTTATTTATTGTTTGTAGTTTTTCATCAAAATGGGGTTGGAGACTCAATCTTTATACTATTTTTCATATTCCTCATAGTTTCGGATATAGCCAACTACGCCCATTTGAAAAATCAAAACTGTATTATCATAGATCGCCCACAAAGAGTATAAAATACACTTTATATCGTATTTATTCTAAATTGTGTTATTTGCGGGTAAGGTTTTATCGTTGCATAATTAAGCTTCTGAAAGGCATGCAAACTTAGATTTATCTTGTTTTAATTCGTTGAGAACTTAAAGATTGAAAATCTAAACACGAGACTCCATACCACCACCTCTTTAAGAGGTATTATTGTAATCTAACTTCAGCGTGAAAATAAATGTGGATGTGTAGGACTTAATATAGCTTCAACTTTTCTATAATAATATTGCTTTAAGAGGCGGTAGTAACCGGATTTTAAACATGCTTAGTAGTGCTGTCTTGTCACCGTGTCCGACATATTGTGCAGTATCTTCTGACAAGCATCTTGCTTCTTCTTGAGCCTGCTCCATGCGTAGGTGCAGTCAAAGTGCCACCAGAACTTCAGGACCCGTTCTACAATTATATCCATCATCGTGTCCGTGGCTTTGAAATAGTCGTTGTTGAGGTTAGGATCTGAAAAATCTACTCCCAGTGCTGTCACTGGAAACAATAAAAAACTTTTTATTAATTAATACTTTACACCTTGATGAGGTTTAATGACTTGACCACGAGTTACACTCTCAAGTTCCATGTGTGTGACAGCGTCTTTGGAGAAAATAATTGAAAGAAATTGCTTATAACAAAGCACGCCACGCATGCTCGCGCGAAGGAAACAAGTGACTCGAGCGTATGTCGCGTTACATAGGCTCGTCAACGAGGCGTAAGGTGGCACTCGTGTTGCTAAAAGATGAAAAATAAACAGCAACTTACAACAAATAGTCTCCAAAGCATTTTGTCGTACGTTTAACCAGTGATAAAAGGGTCCTTTTCCAACCTCTTTGTCAAAGTCTTTCACAAGCTTTCTGGACTGGCTGTTGAAGACGCCAATATACGTATCTAGTAATATCTGACTGAATGCTGGGTTCAGTAGCTTTCGGTGAGCCTTCCATGTCGGATCTGAAAAATTTATCCGCAACTATAACATTCATGTAAAAGTAATAGAAATATTAGTATTACTAAAAAGCACGATAAAGAAATGTGGGTACGATAAGCACAGTGCACTTTTAAAAGTCATAACTTGCCGTGTGCGTGCTGAAGACGTTACGGCGGCAAACGGGTCTAATGAGAACTCTTTAGAAAATAGGTATAGTCCTCCCTCGCAATTTGTATCAGTTTTGCCTGTAGTTAGATGAAATAAAGGGAATGAAAGTTGATTTTTTATTTATTTAATGAGCATTTGAACATTCGAACAAAAGCTCTATGCAGAATAACAATAAACGCAATAACTTTCGAACAGAAACGATTATTAAACATAGGTTCTGAAAGGTTGAATAATAATAGCGAATAAACAACTTACATCTCGCTAAGAGTAAACCATCGCCTAGCCAATCTTCAAAAAATCTGTAGTAGGAGCCCTTTTCGAGGCACGCATTTGATACCGTAAGACAGTCGTCCGGGTCGGTGAGAACTGCCAAATAATATTCGAATCAATACAGCCTGTTTCAGAAAGGTGTGAAGGTAAATCTCGAGCATTACTTCGAACAATGTGTCGAGCAGTCGCAGATGAAGTTCCTGCGAATAATCTTTACATATGAATGCTCGAGGAAACGCTAAAGTCGCTTTCAGAATACTTACCATAGTGAGTTAGAGGTCCAATCTTGCCTGAAATGACTCCTCCCACGCTTGTGCAATATGTGGCTACTTCTTGTAGAAAGTCCAATAGACCTACAAACGAAAAAGAAAAATAATTTAATAAGTTCTTCAGGAAATACAAAGTTAAGACACTAGTTTTGTTCGAATACTAATACAATATCAAGTTTGGTTTTTCTGAGACTAATGTCCAACGGTGCCAAAATGTCTAAATCCCAAAATGTCCCAATTCTCAAAACGTCCAATTCCCAAAATGTCCAGTTCTCAAAATGTCCAATTCTGAAAATGTCCAATTCCCAAAATGTCCAACTCCCAAAATGCCCAATATTTGAGATTGTGGTAAATTTGTTCAATAACTCATCCAAGCGCTTTTTAATACAAACAATAAATAAAATGCTGAAAGAATCAAAATATGCATGTTTTATTTATAAGTAACAAATTAAGACCAGAGTTGACCACAACATACCCGAAATCACTAATTTTGTCATAATGTAATTTAAAAAAATCCAATAATCAACACAAACACCACAAATATAATATTGTGACAACCAATTTAATCTGATTCAAATAGGGAAATAATATTTTAATAATTATTTTACGCGGACGAAGGTCGCGAGCAACAGTTTTGTTCAGGACCATACCTGGGAACCTTCCAGTTACGGAGATATTTTAGGACAAAGATCTAACTTTTCACTTTTTTATTTTTAATCGTACAAGTTTTTAATGTTATAACTTTACCCCTGTAGGTACTATTCAATGCCATATATCCGCACAATGCATTGAGTGCGTTACACCGAGTTCTAACGTAAACCGTGATTATTCACCCCTAAAAAAGTCAAAAAGAAAACGAAACGGGTTTCTGTACATCAAACTAAGTAACTCTTTACTTAGCTTGATTTAAATATTGTTTAAAACAATACATACCGCATCTATCCGTCACGGTGAGCACATGCGGTATGTGTCCCAAAATTGGCCACACCCCTGGATATAATGGCGGCTCCGTAGTCTTCTCGTTCTTCCAGCTCCATAACCAGTAAACTGCGTAAGCAACGCAGCATAGCAGTATAGAAATCATTGTCGATGTTCTATCTTGCTACTGAAATTAAAATTTCAGTTTCAATTACTTATTCTGAAAAACTATTATCAGGTTTCGCATACTAAAAATAATGTTGTATAATTTGAGCTTATATGTTTTAAATGACCAACGAAACACGATTTTCAACAAAATGCATGAACGAGCACAACCTTGAGATAAAAAAACAGCGTCTGAAGTCTGTGACCTTTGTTTGTTTGATTTAGTCTTTTTGTCACCGACTTCTGAAGCTAAAGTTATTTTTCACTATTTTTGTGTGAGTCGGTTTTATTTTTTGCAAAAAACGTTTTTATTTTTCCATTTTTAGTTGTAATATCCTATTCAAATATTTGCTTTGCATTTATTTTACATTGTTAAAAACACATTTCATGGTAATAAGCTTATCCCCAATAAAATGGAATTCAACATACCTGTCGAAATGTGGGTGTACTGTACACATCCGCGTACCTCCTCAGAGCATACAGGCTGGGGGTTATGTTATGATGTTAACAATAAAAACCCAAGCGATTGCAGCAATCACGACAGATATGCTGTCTATTATTGAAGAGTTCCGTTCCATAACAATATTTCTATGGGACCAACTTGGGAGTATATTCTTTCAAATAAAAAAGAAATCTAAATCAGTTCAGGCGTCTTCGAGTAAAAAAAAAAAGATTGCGATGAATTGAGAAACTTCCTCCTTTTTTGAAGTCGGTTAAGGTTTATGTTGTGTGATTGCATAAACAATGCATATTTATGAGATAGCAGCAATCGCGGTTGATTTGCAGTCATATTTTGAAGAGGCCCGCTGTCTATCTTCGAAACTCATCATCAGATCTGTATAAAATTTAAATGGGACCATTTCGGATAAACCCCTTTCGAACAAAAAAAGCATTTTGCAAATCCGTCTACCAGAGTTATGCTCGAACATACATAAAAATATATATTTAAACATCCGAATTGATAACGTCCTACTTTTTGAAGCCGGTTAATTATAAAAACCAAACTGATGACTTTCTACCCTCATCAAAAATCCCCATTACCAGTCAGTTTCTCAACAAAAGGCACAAAATTGAAGTAGTTTAAGACTTTACGCTATTAGGGCTCACAGTAGACACACACATTTCTTGGAAGCCCCATATAAAAAAGTACGATCAAAATTATCAAAATTCACATATGCACTTTGAGATGTCAAAAAATCAGCTATGGCATTATAATGTGGGGTAACAGTACGGACGCGCCTACAATTTTCATTCAAAAAAAAAATAATAATTCGTATCATAGTTAACATAGAACAAACCGATAGTTGTAAACCCTTTTTCATAAAACATAAAATACTCACCTTACCATCCATCTATATCCTGGAAATATGCAAATTTGTTAGAAAATACACGAAGTTTTTTACAACCCGTGGTGATATACATAGCGACCGATCTGACTGATGTAGAAACATGTTAATGTAACATGCAATCTTACCAAATAATTATTATGTTATAAATTTATAACAGATCACAATAAAATAAAATATAATTTAGTTAATTAATATGCGTGGCAGCTGCAACAGATTTCTGAAGATTGTTGCAGATAGGATCGCTTCTCCGATATGGAGATCCTTTATTAAGAGGGTAATTTGAATGTTTTTTAATTTTATCTTTAATTTAAATGTATTTAATTTTATCTTATTTTAATTTTGATTTTAATGTTAACTTTGATTTTAATGCAAATTTTGATTTTAATGTTAGTTTATCATATTTTTAATTTTTGACTTTATTATTTATTAATATTAAGCACATGTTTTAAAATTGTAAATTGAGTGAGTATTAATTTAATTAAATTTTATACTTTTCCTACAGGGTCCGTAATTGTACTTAGCTTTAAGCCCATTGTAAGATCTTCACACATTACGGAATGCAAATAAAATTATGAATATGAAGCATCGCAATAAAAACCGGTTCTGAGTCCTGTATTTCTGTAATTTTCTTGTATCCAACAAATATAACATAACATAAAATAACATCACATATATATAATTATCATATTTTCCCGAAGACTTAAGCAGTTGTGTACTATAGTACTTTCACCCACATTTCACCAGTTATTATTAAACCCTAGGTTGGGGTCGAGCCAATGCCATCAACCGGGTACGAATCAAAACTTCGGGCTACTTCTGAGAAATTCCTAATGAAAAAGCCAATAACAATATGCCCGACCAAGAAATTAAACCCAGGACCTCATGCTCAGCGATATGTATCAAGAGGTTCCAATAAACATTGCTTCACCAATTTCTCTTTTTTATTATCCAGTATTTGCTTTTTACTTACATCTTGTTCGGACGCGTCTTTTAAGCACAGTATGTAATTCTTTTTAAATGAAAAAAAAAAACGATTTACTTTGCACAATATATTTGCTCTGATCTCTTGTTGTCAAATAACGAAACTAGCTCGAAACACTTCCTTAAATAGGATTTTATAAAGAAAAACTATCGGACAGGAACACACAGCTTCATTAAGTGGTTGCCCCTCCAAAAGACATGAGCGTTCATCCATGATAGGTCCAAGGTGTTTTTTGTTTCTTGCAAAAACGTTTTATTAAAAGTAATGCATTGTTTTAGTGTAAAAATAAGTTTCAAGTTACTATTATTTTTATTTTTTTTTCACTAAAACGCTTATACTTTTATTATTGCGTATAACTACAAGCAAAGTAGATTGGTCATTCATAGAATTATTAACTACCTAACTGGCTTAAGGCCGTTTTCTATAACTTACTTCATGTTTGTGAAAGGGCACTGTCAGTTGGGACTGGTCATCTCTTAGCTGCCACGGTTTATTTTAATTACTTTGTTTTTTCATTGTTGATTTAATATTTTACTCTGGACTCTCTTAATGTGCACGTCTTTCTACATCGTTCTCACATATATGTATAATCTCAACATGAATGATGTAATCAAGATTTTGTAGCAATATATTAATTTATTAGTGTCCATGGAGTTTCTTGCCCATTCTTCTCCATAGAGATCAACGCTTTGGAATGTGGAATTGAGATTAATTACAGTAGGTACTTTCTGAAGTTATTATGCCTTGTGACTGTAGCTTCCCTTTTTTTTCTTTTTTAACATTTAAAAGTGCCTGTAATGGTCTAATTGAAATATTGCGGGTACTTCGGTCGTGTTTGCTTGATGGTTCTAATCGCTCGCATAATGACTCCACCATCTGCATTAAGCATCTCATACTTGGATTTACAAGTAAAAATAATAGCTCAAAAGTGCATATTATTAGCGCAGTATACGTCCTCCTCCGACCTTGGGCGATCGCTGATATTTATAGCTCTCACTTCGACACACTGCAGGTCTTATTAAATGAAACTCACGTGATGAGTGTATTCATTGTAGGAAATTATAATCTTCCGGATATTTCGTGGCCCTGACCTGTAGTCAGCAACAAATCACTGGCATGGCTTGCACATAACCTTTCCCTAAATTATGTTCAGAACTACTACAACTCATCAACCCTGGATGCCTACCAATATAATAGCATTACCAATGGGAATGGTAAATGTCTCGATTTGTTCATTTCTAACATAATTAAAACTTTAAGCCCTCCAATAGACCTGACTACCGATAAACCCACACCACCCTCAGTTTGTTGCAACCCAACCCCATAGGTATATCAATTCAAACCATAAAAACAAAACACACGAAAAAGTACGATTTTCATAAGATCAATTATATAATATAAATATAAATTCATTTATTTCAGGGAAATAGCACCCATTGCCACACATAAAATAATAGAAATCCGAAGACATGGACAAATAATAACCGATAAAATAACATAGAATCAAAATAAAATCAAATAAAACCAAATACAATACAATCAAACTAAGTCAAATTGAATAAATTAAAACCAAATAAAACAAATCAAATTAAATCAAATCAAAATAAATCAATAAAGCTAAAACAAATCAATACCTTCTCTCCGACACTGGTAAAGAAAAATGTCTGTCGGAACAATGTCGGATGAAGGGGCAGTCTAGTCTCCCCGCAATCATCAGCAGTACGATGTTAGGGCTAACCCGTACCCTGCGCACCAAGGACGCGGCGCGCTTGCGCATGGTCGCGTGGAAGCTGTCAGTGCGAGCCTCTGCGAACATACCCGATGCGCTGCAGTATCGGGGTAGTCCCATCACCGCCCTGAACGCGTTATTGTACTGGATGCGGATGGCGCTGTAACTTTTATTAGAGTAGTGAGCCCACAGACTGCATGAGTACAACGATGTACAGTACGCTCTATAGAGCGTAGCCTTAACCTCATTAGAGCACCGCGCAAATCTGCGGGCAATCATGTTCGCTCTAATAGACAACGCCCTTCGCTGCCGTTCCATGTCTGCGTGATCCTTGAGGTCGACAGTCAACACATGCCCCAAGTATGTAAACTTTTCCACCCTTTGCAAAGAAACCCCATTAAGTCCAACCGGCGGTATACTTTCCGGACATTTTGCACTGGCGGTCTCTAAGATCATCCACTGGCTCTTCTTTACATTATACAGTAAACCGTGACCACAAGCATATTCCTCGCATATCTGTAACAGCTTTCTCAAGCCGCAGACCGAAGCGCTCATCAGCACCATGTCGTCGGCATAACTTAAATTATTGCTTATGTACCGTCAATGTGACAACCGACATGCTCACTGCTGAGCGCCACGATCAGCCCGTTAACATACAAATTAAACAGGGTAGGGGAAGTTAAGCCACCCTGCCTGACTCCGCATTCGAGCTGATACGCATCCGACATTGCCCCCGCCCACCTAACACTATTAGACTGGTGCGCATACCAGTAGTGGAACATACTGATGAGTTCCGGCGGCAAATTTATGCTCCTCAGCTTGCTCCACAGCAGGTCATACGCTACAAGGGCAAAGGCCTTGGACAAATCAAGGCAGCACGTGTACACGGGTGTTTTCCGATCTGTGTAGTATTTAACGGTATGCTTAAGACACAATATAGCACTTTCAGTGGAAAGCCGGGGACGAAACCCGAACTGATTATCGTGCAGAGTTACCGATCTATTTAACTGTGCGTTAAGCAAACCGTCAAACACTTTAGGCGTTACAGTCGTAAGAGAAATAGGCCTGTAGTTACTCTTATCCGTAAGGTCACCCGTTTTATTCTTTACTACAGGTACAACCACTGTTTTCATAAAGTCGGCTGGCAGGTGGGAATGGCTCACGCACAGCGAGTACAACATAGCCAAGACCCTAGAAATGTGTGGTCCGGCATGCTGCAAGTGCTCAATGCTGAGCCCATCATGACCCGGGGACTTACCTCTCGAGATAAGCCTTATGGCTTTAGTTACGTCCTTAGCCCGGAAGGCAGTCCCCGTCCGACGGTTTAAGTCAGCATTGAGCACCTCCGTTACTGTACCTAATGGAGACTTCACCGAAAAATGCTTCACCCATTCGAGAAACTTAGATTTGGCCACCCTGTGAGCCTCGCTGACATGTTTGTTCCACCCGGCTATGCGCGAGCCACCCCAACTCTTCCCTGTGCTTACCCGACTTGCCACTGCGGCTGCCGAGTCACGGAGGGCAGTCACAATGTCAGAGTAAAGCGTATCCAGAACAAGCCTGTGGCCACGGTCACTACAAAAACAATCAGCTCAGCTTCACACTCAGGAGGGAAGTCAATTACTTTAAGTCGCTTATGACACTCTCTAGCATACATAGCAACTTGTTCCTCACTTTTTATACCCCACACTACATCTTGTTGTTTTCAATGAACAAATCGATGAAGTCGAACAGACAGAGACAGTCAGACAGACATACAGTGTCGACCAAAAGTCCATAGACAAACTCACAAAGCAATAGCTTAACGTTTAGTTTGACTTACGACCTCCTACTTTCAAGAAAATAGACATTGTCGTCAACAAGTGATTGTAGTTCATAATTCCCACGTAATAATATAAGTCAAGATGACCTAGCGGTTAGGCGCGTCACGCGTGCAGATAGATCTATGCGTGAATCTAAGCCGTGTGTTCAAATCTCACGCACTTACTTTTAGACTTTTTGTAAGTTTTTACTCGATTGGAAGTAATGGGACAGAAATATTATATATTTAGCGAATAGGTTCATATTGTGAACCAGGTGCGTGCACCCTTGAGGCATATCGATACGCGTGATAGACACTCCGATTCTCCCCAGTTATTAGCAACCCTAGGTCGATCAACCTCCTCACACCACGCATCTATGTCATTGCTAGTAGGATCGAAGTTTGACACA
Organism: Noctua fimbriata; assembly: GCA_905163415.1. Taxonomy (NCBI): domain Eukaryota; kingdom Metazoa; phylum Arthropoda; class Insecta; order Lepidoptera; family Noctuidae; genus Noctua; species Noctua fimbriata. Next base: position 7,147,188 of record LR990943.1, read on the forward strand.
AAATATTTTTGAGTTTTGTCAGAGTTTATCGACCTAATTGCTTCAGCTAACATTCGCACCGAATCCGTCACGCACTGTTCGCTGCGTGAGGGTATGTTAATTGTATTATTCGGCCCCTCAGTCGCAATGCTCTCAGTTGTGGGTACATTTAACGCGGCTGTAGGACTAGTTAACAAAATCTCAGATATCGGTTTTCTGGCCTGAAGGGCCTGGCCGTTCTCTAATTCACTAATCGGGGGATGAGAACTACTCGGTGTGTTGTTTTGAACTAGCTGGCTATGGCACTCGGTCACGTTACCGGAAATGGAACGTTCTGATTCTAACATATTTAAAGGAGACAGAATTGACTTTAACGTTCGTTGCATTATTACGTTTTTATCACCAAAATTCATTCGTGTGGCCTACTTTGCGATCGAGATCTACAAGTCCCAATCCTGGAGCGAGAGCGATTTCGTGAACGAGATCTATGGTGTCGACGTGACTTATCACGAGATTTATGCTGCCTGTCGGCCATATTTAGTACCAAAACAAAAACTGAAATTTTGAAATAAAACGGTCGTTTGGTGTCTTATTTTTATAACCGAGACTAAGATCAAAAGCAGAATTTATTGAGCGTTTTAAGGAAGACAAGCGCGACTGCTGAGCAAGAGGTCCTGGGTTCGATTCTCGGGTCGAAAATAGTGTTATTGGCGTTTTCCATCAGGAATTTCTCAGCAGCAGCCACTGAGTCTGGATTTGTGCCTGGTTGATGTCAATAGGCTCGCCTCTATTACATGAGACTTTAACATAACTGGCGAAATGTTGGTGTACTATTAGGTTATACTTTTATTTATTTTTTACTAATAATATTAAATCAGCTCGCTGACAGACTAAGCACGCAGGACCTGAACCTTTTCAAAAAGCGGTAAATGTCCTGTGTGTTGAAGATTTTCTTGAAACGAGCTTTGGCAGCTAATAAGGCAAATAATTACTCCGGGGCCAAATCAGTATAAGCACTTGCTGAGATAAAATTAGATTTTAATTTTATATTACTTTACATTCCTACATTACGCGTCCACTCTACATTACGCGTCGCCGGTGGCTGCAGAAAGGTCACTTCGGCCGCATGTTTTTAGGCTAAGAGGGCATAATAGAAGGTGGAACATAGTTTGCAACACAGCTCCATAGCCAGCCCGCTGCTGTATCAGTAGTTAACGGGGTTGGAGCCACTTGAGTCCGGAGACGTTTTAAGGACTTCCAGGTGGACTACGGAATCAATATATTAAATTCATGTTAACACTTACGCATAGTTTTATTTATTTATACAGGAGAACGGACTTTGGAGACTAATAAAAAAAATTGCAGATTTTACTGTACAGTCAGCAAGAAAATGGCCAATATTCACAAAGACTTTTTTGATGCTAATTGTCTCTGTTTCTTATAAAGATCAAAAAACTTTACGGAACTAACTGAGGTTTCAGTACTACAAAAGTCAGAAATCGCATAAACTTTTCCCAAACGTTTTGTAAGAAACTCTCCCAAGAGCGTTTTCCTGTAGCTACAACAGTTAAGGTACCTGCTTTTATTACCCCATCGTTTACATGTTGGGGATGATGGGTTGTGGAGGTGACAAGGCAGTCGATCCATGAAAGATATTCAGCTGCGTCCAGTTACGCTGGAACCAACTCTAACACAGTTGGTATAAAGATTGGCAGATGATGACGGATGAAAGTTTACAACGGGTTACCAAGTTTACGAAACCAATTAACGTATTGAAAATCCCGATACGATCTGTCGAATGTTTAGATTTTTACTTTCGGGCTAAAGATACAGATGTTACTATACCATTAAACGGACGATTTGGAAACAAACAAAGGATACTTAAGACCTTACTGTTCATGTCATGTCCACAGAAAAATAATGCTGAGGCTGCTTTTATTACAATACTAAAGTGCAAACACTAACCTGAAATGTTTGTCACACATTCGAATTCCAACTCTGTAGCTTTGGAAGTAGAGTCCGAAATTCCTTTGTGAGTAACTTTTGAGTCTTGGATATTATACTGTCGACGATGATGCAGGTAGTTTCGGCAGTACTAATGACATCAGGTTCGCGTGAAGGGTAGACAGACATAAAGGATATAAGTCTTTGAAACGGACATTACCTTTTCAAGCTTAGCTGTAAGCTGGGCGATGGTCGTATAGAATACACAATGTGATCATGAAAATCAAACATTGATGTGAGGAGATTTAATTCCCCGTTTACAGCGGGATATCAAACACGTCTGATAAATATAACTTGATTTAATTTAATTTAAAATCGTCTTACACTTTTAAAGACGACACCCCTACGTCTACGTGCACAGCATCTGCCAACTTATTTTTTTCTCTCTCACACACTCGCTGTCGCTCTCTAAATACTATCATCCCAACATGTATGTATTTCTTATCTGCCATAATAGCTAACACTGTGTGTACCAGAAATTCATAATCATATTTAGGGTGTGGTACAGAAAATCATCATAATTGCGAATAAATCAAAATTATGATACAATTAGGTAATGCAAACAAAAAAATAATAGTTTAGTAGGTGTTAGACCAAATTGTATGGGACATGTTATTTTTCACACTGTTTATTTTTTCATTGCATTCCATTTCTGCAACAGGCTATAAATTTTATTACTCTATGCTATGTCCTTTTCTCAATACTGATCCAATGTCCTGAGTGTGGCTTCATCATGGTCTCCAATTTAGATTGCAACTGGGTGATGTCAGATTTAATCCTGTAGCGACGCAAAACGTGCGCCAGAGTCGTCTTCATCGACATCATGGCGTAGGTTTTACCTGAAACAACATCATCATTGCCAAATGTTTCAAAGTTCCATTCTGAAATTTGAAGATGTGAAATCCCAAAAATGAAAAGAATAATTTACTCAGACCAAACCTAACCTTATCTGAGGATTTTCTTATCAGCTATTATTAGCTGGTGCCAGAATTTGCCATATATAGATATATAGCTTGTTTATAAATTGACACAAACGCCCACGATTGATGAGTTTGATTGATCTGTCAAAATTGAGGATCTGCCAATTGCGGATACGAATACGATTTGGTGGACGTTTTAAACCATTGTCATGACAACTGAGTCTAACTGAGCTGACCAATGCACTTAGGACGGTTCTTGAATTGTTAGAATTGCAACTCACTAAATTGAGAGATCCAATCGCACGTTAAAAGTGCTTCCGATGCGAATAAATGGAGATGCTTGCGCCCGGACTTCTCGCTCCACAAAATGACACTTTAACGTGACATAATGATATAGAGATAAAAATGTGCGTGCAAACGTAATTTCACCCTAATTCAAATCACTATAGTGAATGAAGCGAGTCTTCTGTCTATAGCAAAATGCGCTTAGTCAAGTAATAACCGCGCAAAATCCTCGCCCTCTTAAAACGAGCGAGCGACGCGAGCCGACTATTTCATCGTGGTGAGCAAAGCATACATTAAAAAAAATTTGTTTGACACATACCGATACAATTTCGTTTTCCAAAACTGAACGCAGCATACGCGCCGGGGTTGTCAGGCAGTCTGCCAGGTTCCAGCCAGCGTTCAGGGTGAAACTCGTGTGCGTCAGGACCCCATATCGGATGCCTATGAAGCCCGCAACACAACAACCAGCAGGACCTACCGGCTGATAGGGTATAGTTTTCTAAAATACGAAATTTGATTAATTTGGAAGTCTTGCAGGTGATAATTAATGTGCCAGCTAATCCGTTGACAAAAGCAATTGAGAAATCATAGCACTATTACTTTCGTGACTAGAAAATATTTTTGATCCTAAAAGTATTCTCTAAGATTGGTAGCACTATCGACTGATCAATATCATGAACTTACTAAGTTTAACATCCGTTTCCGTTCTCCTTATTGTGACAGGCGCTATGGTGTAAAATCTCATGCTCTCCTTCAGAAACGCCTCCATGTACACCAATTTTGACAGGTCCGTCTTTTCCACGTCCCTACCATCTCCCAGAACCTCTTGTAATCTGAAATGATGTAAACACTGACAGTCTAGATGGTCCAAAATATTAAGGTCGCTCAGCGCGCTGTGGAGCTGGCTATGCTCGGAGTTTCTTTGAAGGATAAAATCTTAAAAGAGAGTTACCAATATAGCTTGCAAGCAAGCTGTAGTAGTATGCTGGTTGTATCTATCGAAGGATCGAAGGTCGATGGAGCGAACGAGTCCTGGAGTGGAAACCGTGTATCGGTAAGTTTAGCGTCTCCCATCTAGATGGACGATCATCTGCCTAGCCTTTTTCCCATCAATGTTGAGGTCGGATTCCAGTCAGATGCAGCTGTATACCAATACTTTACATGGAGGGGCTGCCAATCTGACCTCCACAACCGAGTTAGTACTGTGGGTAATATGATACCCTGGTAAGGTTGGTTGTCAGACTTTCGGGCCACTGACGTGGACCTGGCCTGTAACAACTGTCAACAATTTCCAATTGACAGCCGGGATCAACGGCTTAGCGTGCTTTCAGAGGCACAGAGGAAACGTAGTATGTAATAGGTGCTCACCCATCCTCGGACCAAACTAGGCAAGCGTGGCTTATTCTGAAGATCGACCCATCATCATCATCATCATTTCAGCCGAAAGACGTCCACTGCTGGACATAGGCCTCCCCCAAGTGTCGCCACATTGACCGGTCCCGTGCGACTCGCATCCAGCGGATCCCGGCAACCTTCACCAGGTCATCGGTCCACCTAGTGGGAGGCCTTCCAACGCAGCGTCTTCTGGTTCGCGGTCACCACTCCAGAACTTTTCGGCCCCATCGGCCATCCGTTCTGCGAGCAATGTGCCCTGCCCACTGCCACTTAAGTTTGGCTATTCTTCGGGCTACGTCGGTTACCTTGGTTCGCTTGCGGATGTCCTCATTTCTGATTTTATCACGCAAGGAAACTCCGAGCATAGCCCTCTCCATTGCCCTTTGGTTGACTTTAAGCCTTCTGATAAGGCCCATTGTGAGCGACCATGTTTCGGTCCCGTATGTAAACACTGGTAACACACACTGGTCATAGACTTTCGTCTTGAGACACTGCGGTAAGTGGGACGAGAAGATACCACGCAACTTCCCGAACTCTGCCCAGCCGAGTCGGATTCGACGATTGACCTCTTTCTCGAAGTTAGACCAACCTAACTGGATCGTTTGTCTAAGGTAGACATAATCGTCTACAACTTCGAGTGTAGAGTCTCCGATCTTGATAGGAGTGAGTGTTACATGGTTATTCAACATGATTTTGGTTTTGTCCATGTTCATTTTAAGACCCACTCTTTCGAAAGCTCTACTAAGGTCATGGAGCATTGTACTGAGGTCCTCCATGGTCTCAGCCATGACCACTATATCGTCGGCAAATCGAAGGTGAGAGCCCTCTCCAGTCCAGGACGTTGAAGATATCCTCCAGCGTAGCGGTGAACAGTTTCGGAGATATGACGTCTCCCTGTCTCACACCTCGCTGCAGAAGGATAGGTTCCGAGGTCTGGTCCTGAAGTCCGACTGACATGGTGGCATTTTTGTACAAATACTTCAACACCTCGATGTACCGATAGTCGATTTGGCACCGTTGGAGATACTGCAGTACAGCCCAAGTCTCGATCGAATCGGAGGCTTTCTCGTAGTCCACAAACGCTAAGCAGAGGCTTCACGCTTCGGTCTTCTGTATAACCTGCCGCAGCGTATGTATGTGGTCTACGGTGCTAAAGTGCCTTTTCGGAATTCGGCTTGTTCGGGAGGCTGAAAATCGTCAAACCTGCGCGCGAGACGATTCGTGATGACTCTTGAGAACAACTTGTAGACATGGCTTAGAAGTGAAATGGGCCTATAGTTCTTCAGCCGGACATTGTCGCCCTTTTTGAAGAAGAGTACCACCACACCCCTGCACCATGCCTGCGGAGTTTTCCCCTCGAGTATGACGGAATCAAACAGCTTCTGAAAGGCCTTAAGTACTGGTTTTCCACCCGCCTTCAGGAGTTCGGCCGTAATTCCGTCATCACCCGGTGCCTTGTTGTTTTTAAGCTGTTTAAGAGCCATCCTAATCTCGTACAGGCTGAGATCCGCAATGTCTTCGGTATAATGTCGGGTCAGTCTAGCTCTTGGGTCGTTAGCTAGAGTTGCAAAGGGATTACTGATTGAAGCGTACAACTGCCCATAAAAACTCTCGATTTCCCTCGACATCGAAGATCGACCCGAGCAGCTGTTATTATTTTGGCACCAGCTCCCCAGCTGGATGGACCGACGACCTTAAAAAGGTTAGTTTAGATGGAATGCGAAAGGTTGGGGACTAGGTGTAAGTTGGGAGAAGCCTATCTCAAGCTTTGGATCGCATTCCACAGCCAGAGATAGGCACAGGGTGAATTGATAATACGTTCCTGACCGTATTTTACAAATTACTGAAGCTATACGCGCGTTATGTGGTCAGCCGCAATGCCGCAGGGACCGATTCTCGGTACATCCGGCCAGACAAGTCAGTTCAGTTTGATAGCAATAAATAATTCGAGTACTTACTCAGTAAATACTTTCTCCTGAGCTTCAGGGTAAGACCCCAACAACAGCGTGGTGTACACAAGTACAGTAGTCGAAGTATCTTGTCCGGCGACGAGCATAGTGTCAATATGGTTTATGATCTCTTTATCGGTGAAAGCTCCCTTCTCAACTGATAGCTCGAGGAGTATGTCTATGAAGGGTTTGAAGTTGCTTCCTTAAATAAAATTACATAGCGGCATCAGGAAATCTCGTCATTAAAAAAGAAAGAAGGATTCTAGTTTTAAGAATCTTTACCTTGTTTACTACTTTCAGTGCGTGTATTATTTTCATAAAAATTGGATTTTCTTTTTTGTAGGACCTGCAAATAATTTTATTAACAACTTAATATTATTGTATTTATTGTTTGTGATTTTTTCATCAAAATCGTGTAATTGTGGATTACCTTTTACAAAAAATAAAATAAAATGATATTACAATAATGAAAATTAAAAGTATTCTAATGTTAATTAAATGTCGAGTGAGTGTGTGTTGCTGTGTGTGTGTGTGTGTTTGTGTCCGTTGTTTAGTCTTTGTTAGATTAATTAACTTAAAATTTCTTCCGTTTCTTCATAGGATATTTTGGTAAACCATTTTATTATGGTTTTCTTGCATGAAAATTTGTTCATGTCTTTAATGTCGCAGCTTTGGCTGATTCTATTATAAATATGGATATGCGAGTAAAACGGGCATCGTCTGGTTAAGAGGCTATTTGCATCGGGAAGGGGAATGTTGAGGACGCGTTTAGATACAAGTTTTTTATAATCGGATCAATTTTTTAGGGTTTTCTGAACTTGCAATGTTGCGTTTAAGATGAATAATTGCTGCACTCTTAAGACAGCAAACTCCTTATGAATTAGGTCTGTTGAGTAGAGAAAAGGTTTTCTTAAATCTACTTTTATATCGGCTCTTTGAGCTCTTTACATTTTTTTATAAAACACACTTTATATTGTATTTATTCTTAATTGTGTTATTAGGGGGTAAGGTCTTATCGTTGCATAATTATGCTTCTGAAAGGCATGCAAACTTAGATTCATCTTTGTTTTGATTCGTTGCGAACTTAAAGATTGAAAATCTAAACAGGGTCTCCTGTTTAGATTTTCTACCACAACCTCTTAAAGAGGTATTATTTTAATCTAACTTCAGTGTGAGAAAGAGATGGGGATGTGTAGGACTCAATATAGCTCCACTTTTTCTATAATAATTTTACTACAAGAGGTGGTAGTAACCCCACTGGTTTTTAAACACGCTTAGTAGTGCTGTCTTGTTACCGTGTCCGACATATTGTGCAGTATCTTCAGACAAGCATCTTGCTTCTTCTTGAGCCTGCTCCATGCGAAGGTGCAGTCAAAGTGCCACCAGAACTTAAGGAACCGTTCTATAAATATATCTAACATCGTGTCCGTGGCTTCGAAATAGTCGTTTTTGAGGTTAGGATCTGAAAAATCTACTCCCAGTGCTGTCACTGGAAACAATAAAAAACTTTTTATTAATTAATACTTCACACCTTGATGAGGTTTAACGACTTGACCACGAGTTACACTCTCAAGCCACTCAGTGTGACAGCGCCTTTGGAGAAAATAGTTGTAAGAAATTGCTTATAACAAAGCACGCCACGCATGCTCGCGCGAAGGAAACAAGTGACTCGAGCGTGTGTCGCGTTACTTGGACGTGAACGAGGCGTAAGGTGGCACTCGTGTTGGTAAAAGATGAAAAATAAACAGCAAACTTACTACAAATAGTCTCCAAAGCATTATGTCGTACGTTTAACAAGTGATAAAAGGGTCCTTTTCCAACCTCTTTGTCAAATTCTTTCACAAGCTTTCTGGACTGGCTGTTGAAGACGCCAATATACGTATCTAGTGATGTCTGACTGAACGCTGGGTTCAGTAGCTTTCGGTGAGCCTTCCATGTCGGATCTGAAAAATTTATCCTCAACTATAACATCCATTTTATTGGAATTTTTGGTAGTAACAACAAAATGAAGTTGAAATATTTATAAACCGGAGAACCAACAGCGTTAAGAATCAGAAAAGTAACAATTGGATTATCTCTTGAGTGAAAAGAGAAAAAGTTATAGAAATATTAGGATTACTAAAATGCACGATAAAGAAATGTGGGTCCGGTAAGCACAGTGTATTTTTAAAAGTCAAACTCGCCGTGTGCGTGCTGAAGACTTTACGGCGGCAAACGGATTTAATGAGAACTCTTTAGGAAATAAGTATATTCAAGTCCTCACTCCCTCGCAATTTGTATCAGTTTTGCCTGTAGTTAGATGAAATAAAGGGAATGAAAATTGATTTTTTATTTATTTAATGAGCATTTGAACAGGAGCTGTCTGCAGAAAAACAATAAACGAAATAACTTTCGAACAGCAACGATTATTGTCGCAGCTATGAGTTAAACATAGGTTCTGAGAGGTTAAATAATAATAGCGAATAAACAACTTACATCTCGAGAAGAGTAAACCATCGCCTAGCCAATCTTCAAAAAATCTGTAGTAGGGGTCCTTTTCGAGGCACGCATTTGATACCGTAAGACAGTCGTCCGGGTCGGTGAGAACTGCCAAATAATATTCGAATCAATACAGAGTGTTTCAGAAAGGGTAGTCTTTAAACGAGCGAAAATAAATTCAAATTAAAGGTGTCAAAAATATGGAAAATGGGCTTCTGAAATATTAAGTGATTGACAAACAGTGGGCGAATACAAATGTTTAAAACAGCGACTTGAAAATACAAATTTAACAAACAAACAAACGATCAAACTTTATTTGTGAACATAGGTATTACAATAAAGGTCTTGTGTATACAATTTAGTCGAGCTCTATGTCCTACCAATGAAATTGGTGTACAAATCTATTATTTTTTTTAGTAATAGAATTAGTAATAAGTCTGTATTTATACAATAAAAAGTCAAGTTCGAGTAAATAATGTCAATAAATGCTACTGTTATTAGGCAATTAATCAATTATAATTTATTGTTACATGCATGTCAAAGGTAAATTGTATTAAAAACGTTAGTAATATCTATAATTTAAAAATTCTTCTATGGAGTAGTACGTCTTATCTAATAAAAATAAATACAATTTACTTTTGTATTTGCGGACATTATCTTCACTCCTTATACATTTTGGTAATTTATTATAGACCCTTGGTGCGATTTGAGTTACTAGTGGTTCAATATGATCAGTGTGATAATTCAAGGACTCAGAAAAAAACCTAAAACAAGATTATTAACCACTAGATTGTATATGTATAAGGTGTAGCTGACGTAGCCCCGCTGCGCGGGGCTCCTATTTCTGTTTGCAGGGCTTAAAGTACCATACATATAAGAACCTAACCTGTCCGAGTCGGGGTACCACAAGTCTCTCTCAGCCTTCGCTTGCTCTTGCTTCCTATATTCTCCTTGCCGCAATTTGTACATTTTTGTTTGCCCGATTATTAATTTTCCTTTCAGAAAGGTGTGCTCATATTTGAGGATGTAGTATAGACCACATCCCTAAATATGGCCACACCTTTCTAATACACGCTGTATAAGTTTTGTTGAAAGTGACCAGTCTGGTGATAGACAACGTGGTAGGTAGTTTATAATATAACGAAGTTAAAAGGGAAACTATCACAGCTAAGTAGGCTTTACAAGTTTACGAGTATACCAACTTATAAAATGTACTTAGATAACATATTTTCCTAAACTTATGGGAGCACAGGTTTTTCAACTGCAAATGTAAGTTTGTTTTTTATTATTACAATAAAAATAATCGTTCGTAGGCAAATCGGCCGCATATTTTGATGGGCAACTACGGAACCCTACATTGTGCGTGGCCGGACACTCATTTGACCAGATTTTTGCTAAGCCTTTTTAAATATTCCAATAAGGTTTGGTCACTTATTACAGAAGGGACAACCTCATCCATCTTCTATGAAAAACTGTTATGTGATCTAGATTGTCATCATCTGTCGAGCCCATTGTATTACCATATTGTCAGGTAGATCTGTATAATGCGAGTACAGATTCTTGCTTGATTTGACACATTGATCCGCTCGATGTTTTTTACAATTTGATTTTGAGTAACATTTCTGTCAGGGATCAAGCAGGCCGTTACTTGTCCATGTTCAAGATTAAACGAAAAATAGAAAAGAATGTTACAGGAAGGTAAATCTCGAGCATTACTTCGAACTCTGTCGAGCAGTCGCAGAAGAAGTTCCTGCGAATAATCTTTACATATGAATGCTCGAGGAAACGCTAAAGTCGATTTAAGAATACTTACCATAGTGAGTTAGAGGTCCAATCTTGCCTGAAATGACTCCTCCCACGCTTGTGCAATATGTGGCTACTTCTTGTACAAGTTCCAATAGACCTACAAACGAAAAAGAAAAATAATGTAATAAGTTCTTCAGGAAATACAAAGACAATATTAACACTACACTTGCTCTGGCTGCTTAGAAAAAGTTTTGAAATAAGTCCACGAGTACCTATCTAATTTCTTCTATGCGAATACGATCTTATAAATAATTTATTGAGTAGAGTAAACTAACGACACACCTTTTATTATTATATTATTAATTAGAAACTATTAAATAAACTAACAATAAACAACACCAATTAAATAAGCTAACTAACTGCATTATTCTATGCAAATAAATAAAATTGAAATGTCTGTTTGTAATTTCAAAATAACAGCTTTGTATTGAATGTGTACGATTAATATTAATACAAAAAAAATAATTTGTTTGTCTGTCTTTCTGTTTGTCTGGCTAATCTCCAAAATGGCTGAGCCGATTTTGACGGACTTTTACTGGCAGATAGCTGATATTAGGTATAAGGAGTAACGTATATGCGTTTTTTTCGGATAGGAAATCATCAAATGACCCCCCCTGCTCTGGGCGGAGCGGAAGGGAGTGTCAGACTTCTACTAACTAAAACCCATCCATGTTCCTTCTTTGCCCTTTGTGTTCCAGGGCCGCGGTATCTCTTACGAACAGTCCGGCAGCCCACTTATATGCTACTTTGATTTTAGAAAAAGGATTAGCGTTCCGTGCCATAAATTAAAACCCTTATTTAAAACAATACATACTGCAATTATCCGTCACGGTGAACAGATGCGGTATGTGTCCCAAAATTGGCCACACCCCTGGATATAATGGCGGCTCCGTAGTCTTCTCGTTCTTCCAGCTCCATAACCAGTAAACTGCGCAAGCGACGCAGAATAGCAGTATAGCGATCATTGTTGATGTTCTGTCTTGTTACTGAAATTAAAACTTCATTATGAACTAATGGCGGTGAGGGGGTTGAGAAATAAATTCGGCATCACTGATACTTTTGCCAAAGGGACTCGACTAAGCACTTTGAACGGTCCCCATCTGTGAAACTTACATATTGAAGTTCTCGTTATCAATCTTAAAATCTCATTTCTTTAATAACTCCACTATTTTAAGACAACGCGGCCCGGAGAGGTATAAATCGTTTTGAAATCTACATCCTGTATTTTGCTCTTTCGCAGCTTCAACGACTGTCAAAGATCTTCAGATGACAGCCGGGACCAACGGCTTAACGTGCTTTTATGGAGGAAACTCTTTATGCAATGGATGGTCACCAATCCTCAGACCGACCTAAGCAAGCACGGCTTAACCTTGAAGGTAGTGGAGTAGTTACTATTAGAAAATTATAAATCCGGCCACAAATATTTATTTTAGATCCACGGGGAAATAAGTATATTTCTAACATATGGATATGTCAATAGCGCAGTTCCCGCGTGTCTGAACGAACCCTTAGTTTCATGTGGTTGCCAGTAAAACACAAACTGTCATTTAGTGTCACTTACTTATTAAACCATAGAATAAGCAAAGGAATATTTGGAAGTTATCAGCCCCTTACATATAATAAAAACCTAGATACAGTGCACAAGATACCTATCAGTTAAAAAAAACAAAAATAGATGTGTTACAACGGCAAAATCACGTACGAACGTTGGTATGAAAAGTATGACGGTTGGCCGCTCTTAAATAGAAGTGGATTTAATTACTACCCGTTATTATTTGAGCTCCTCCAGAATTATAAACATCATTCAGTTTAAATCGATCCTCTATTAAACAAAAGCTCCCACGAAGCCTTAAATTATATAAGCCACTTAGGCTTATACAACATTAGTTTTAGTGTATGCGAAACCTGGAACACGTGTCTAGTATTTTTATGTAAACAATCTACATACAAAATTTCAAAAATGTATCATGAAAAATCACAAAGTTATAAGCTTGTTCTGTTACCTGTTTGTCCGCGCTAAAATGTGGTCACCACGCAGAGGGCCTTCGCGCGCGCCTCCAGCGTCTTCTGGAGCTCATTGATAACAATAATTTGGCAGTAGGTACCTAAATTATTGCCATAGGTACTTAATATCGCTCGGTGCCCAACTTGTAACTTTTTTTAATATTTTTGGGACAAAATATGACATGGTTTAAAAATGATTGGAATCGATTCAGTTATTTATTCTGAACAAACTGTATTCAGGTTTCGCATGTACTAAAAGTAATGTTGTATATTTTTATATATTTTAAATGACCAACGAAACACGATTTTCAACAAAATGCATGAACGAGCACAACCTTGAGATAAAAAAAACAGCCTCTGAAGTCGGTGACTTTTGTTTGTTTGATTTAGTCTTTTTGTCACCGAGTTCTGAAGCTAAAGTTATTTTTCACTTTTTTGTGTTATCGGAGTCGGTTTTATTTTTTGCAGAAAATGTTTTTATTTTTCCATTTCGTAGTTGTAATATCCTATTCAAATATTTGCTTTGCATTTATTTTACAATGTTAAAAACACATTTCATGGTAATAAGCTTATCCCCAATAAAATGTAACTTAACATACCTGTCGAAAGTGGGTGTACTGTACACATCTGTGTACCTCCTCAGAGCATACAGGCTTGGTGTTATGTTATGATGTTGTGTAAACAATAAAAACCCATGCGATTGCAGCAATCACGACAGGTTTGCTGTCTATTATTGAAGAATTCCGTTCCTTATCTCCGAAGTCTATGAGCAGATCATGACAATATTTCTATGGGACCAACTTAGGAGTATACTCTTTCAAACAAAAAAAAATCAAAATCGGTTCAGGCGTCTTCGAGTAAAAAAAAAGATTCCGACGAATTGAGAACCTCCTCCTTTTTTGAAGTCGGTTAAGGTTTATTTTGTGTGATTGCGTAACCAATGCATTATGAGATCGCAACAATCGCGTTTGATTTCCTGTCATTTTTTGAAGAGGCCCGCTGTCTGTCTCCGAAACTCATCATCAGATCTATATGAAATTTAAATGGGACCAGACAGACCAGACATTTCGGAATGAACACCTTTCGATCAAAAAAAAATTTTGCAAATCCGTCGTAAAAAACCAAACCGATGACTTTCTACCCTCATCAAAAATCCCCATTACGAGTCAGTTTCTCAACAAAAGGCACAAAAACGTTCTAACGACTTTACGCTATTAGGACTCTCAGTAGACACACACATTTCTTGGAAGCCCCATATAAAAAAGTACGATCAAAATTATCAAAATTCACATAATGCACTTCGAGAAGTCAAAAAATCTTCCGACTTACAAACTGCACTTACCACATACTACGCCTACGCTCATGCCTAGCTCAGTTATGGCATTATAATGTGGGGTAATAAGTACGGACGCTAATACACTTTTCATTCTCCAAAAGAAATTAAGTCGTGTCATAGTTAACATAGAACAAACCGATAGTTGTAAACCCCTTTTCATAAAACATAAAATACTTACCTTACCATCCATCTATATCCTGGAAATATGCAAATTTGTTAGAAAATTTTAAGTTTTTTACAACCCGTGGTGATATACATGATAAAAATGTTAATTTAACATGTAATCTTACCAAATCATTATTATGTTATAAATTTATAACAGATCACAATAAAATAAAATATAATTTAGTTAATTAATATGTGTGGCAGCTGCAACGGATTTTTGTAGATTGTTGCAGATAGGATCTCTTCTCCGATATGGAGATCCTTTATTAAAAGAGTAATTTGTATGTTTTTTTAAATTTTATCTTTAATTTAAATGTATTTTAATTTTATCTTATTTTAATTTTGATTTTAATGTTAATTTTGATTTTAATGTTAATTTATCATATTTTTAATTTTTGACTTTATTATTTATTAATATTAAGCACATATTTTAAAATTGTAAATTGAGTCAGTATTAATTTCATTAAATTTTATACTTTTCCTACAGGGTCCGTAATTGTACTTAGCTTTAAGCCCATTGTAAGATCTTCACACATTACGGAATGCAAATAAAAATATGAATATGAAGCATCGCAATAAAATCGGTTCTGAGTCCTATTTTTCTAAGACTTAGGCAGTTGTGTACTATAGTACTTTCACCCACATTTCACCAGTTATTATTAAACCCCATGTTAGGGGCGAGCCAATGCCATCAACCGGGCACAAAACAAAACTTCGGGCTACTTCTGAGAAATTCCTAATGAAAAACCCAATAACACTATGCCCGACCAAGAAATTAAACCCAGGACCTCATGCTCAGCGATATGTATCAAGAGGTTCCAATAAACATTGCTTGACCAATTTCTGTTTTATTATCCAGTATTTGCTTTTTACTTACATCTTGTTCGGACGTTTCTTTTAAGCACAGGATGTCATTCTTTATAAATGAAAAAAAAAACGATTATTTTGCACAATATATTTGCACTGATCTCTTGTTGTCAAATAACGAAACTAGCTCGAAGCTCTTCCTTAAATAGGCTTAAAGCAAACTAACGGGCAGGTACACATTAGCTTCATTAAGTGGTTGCCCCTCCAGAAGACATGAGCGTTCATCCGTGATAGACCCAAGGTGGTTTTTGTTTTTTGCAAACACGTTTTATTATAAACAATGCACTGTTTTAGTGTATAAGTTCAAGTTAGTATTATTTCCTTTATTTATTTTCTTACACACTAATTACATTTTTAAATATTTCTTAACAAAAACCATATAAAAACATTTAAAAATATAAAAATAGTGGTCCGCCGGTAGCGGGAGCAGGGTCCAAGCTACCGGTGGTTAGGGCTCCAGAGACAGGAACCTCCTCACAATACGAGCCGTATCGAGGAGTACTGCCTTCTGAATCAGGCCCTTGATCCAACCGCCTAAGGAGAGCTTCGAAAGATGGTCATCGAGGCTTTTGGCTATAAGGCCATTGGCCGTCACGACGATCGGCACAATGATAGCCGAGTTCACATTCCACATGTCGACAACCTCGTGTGCCAAGTCGAGATATTTTATTTGTTTCTCTTTCTCAGCTTTCACGAGGTTCTCGTCATGCGGGATGGTAACATCGACTATCATTACGCGGCGCGCTGATCGATCTATCACTACTATGTCAGGCTTATTGGCGACAATAGTCCTGTCAGTAATGATAGACTGATCCCAGTACAGCGTGACATGGTCTTTCTCGAGAACTGGGTCGGGCACATACTTGTAGTACGGTACCTCAGATTCCACAAGTTTATATTTCAAGGCAAGTTGCTGGTGAATAATCCTGGATACTTGGTTGTGCCTGTGCAAGTACTCGCCGTTAGCCAGACGAGAACAACCAGACATAATATGTCTGATGGACTCACCCGGACGGTGGCATGCCCGACACACGTCAACCGTCCCGTCCTTCATAATATATTTCCGATAGTTGTTCGTCAACATAACTTCGTCCATTTAAGACTTATTATTATTATTTCCTTTATTTATTTTCTAACACACTTATTACATTTTTAAATATTTCTTAACAAAAAACTATATAAAAAACATTTAAAAATATAAAAAATAGTGGTCCGCCGGTAGCGGGAGCAGGGTCCAAGCTACCGGTGGTTAGGGCTCCAGAGACAAGAACCTCCTCACAATACGAGCCGTATCGAGGAGTACTGCCTTCTGAATCAGGCCCTTGATCCAACCGCCTAAGGAGAGCTTCGAAAGATGGTCATCGAGGCTCTTGGCTATAAGGCCATTGGCCGTCACGACGATCGGCACAATGATAGCCGAGTTCACATTCCACATGTCGACAACCTCGTGTGCCAAGTCGAGATATTTTATTTGTTTCTCTTTCTCAGCTTTCACGAGGTTCTCGTCATGCGGGATGGTAACATCGACTATCATTACGCGGCGCGCTGATCGGTCTATCACTACTATGTCAGGCTTATTGGCGACAATAGTCCTGTCAGTAATGATAGACTGATCCCAGTACAGCGTGACATGGTCTTTCTCGAGAACTGGGTCGGGCACATACTTGTAGTACGGTACCTCAGATTCCACAAGTTTATATTTCAAGGCAAGTTGCTGGTGAATTATCCTGGCTACTTGGTTGTGCCTGTGCAAGTACTCGCCGTTAGCCAGACGAGAACAACCAGAAATAATATGTCTGATGGACTCACCCGGACGGTGGCATGCCCGACACACGTCAACCGTCCCGTCCTTCATAATATATTTCCGGTAGTTGTTCGTCAACATAACTTCGTCCATAATCGCACAGACAAAACCTTCAGTTTCTCCAAAGAGGTCGCCGAAACGTAACCAGGATACGGACGCTAGAAAATCTACATCGGGCCCATGAAGAGCTCGGTAGAAGCGCCCGTGAAGCTCCTTGCCTTGCCATACTTCCTTGCGGTCATCGGTAGTAAGTACTTCAGGTTTGCGCCAGTTCTCTTTAGCCATGGACAGCGGGGTGAGTCCCTTGTCCACTGCGACCACATCTCGGTGCATACCCACCTCGACTTTTAAAAAATATTCTCTGAGACTGCACATCTCGCGGTTGTGAAGGGACTTCGCGTTTAAAAACCCTCGACCCCCGCACTTCCGCGGGATGTACAGCCTCATCACTGATGATCGTGGGTGATGCATCCGGTTTGCGGTAAGCAGTGTACGAACTCTCCTATCCAGGGCATCGAGTTCGGTCTGAGTCCATTTGAGTACGCCGAAAGAGTACATTAAAACCGGCATGACCCAACCGTTGAAGGCGCGCACCTTGTTTCCGCCTGAAAGAAGGCTATGTAATACCTTGTTCAGGCGTCCAAAGAAGCGCTCCTTCAACGATTGCTTCATGTCAGTTACGTTAATGCCTAACGCTTCCGACATACCCAAATACTTATAGCTTTCGGTTGAGGAGAGGGATCTCAGGTGTATGGAATCCGAGAGCTGAATTCCCTCGGATTCCATAATCTCCCCTTGCTTTACATACATGACTGCACATTTGTCAACACCAAATTCCATCCTGATGGCGCTACTGAAAGTTTCAGTTACTTTCAGTAGCTCCATCAGTCGCAATTTGTTGGGGGCAAAGAGTTTCAGATCATCCATGTAAAGAAGGTGAGATATGACCTGACCACCTCTCCTCAACCGGTAGCCTAGACCTGAATCCTCCAGCAATGTGCTCAGAGGATTCAGGGCTAGACAGAACCAAAGGGGGCTCAAACTGTCGCCCTGGAATATTCCCCGTTTAATCCATACAGGCTCATTGTTCCCCTGGATCTGCCGACATCCTGGATATCGAAGGACCGTCCTCCATTGCCCCATACACGACTCAAGGAAGGCGCGTAGAGTTGCATCTATCTTGTACAACTCCAGCACCCTCATGAGCCATGTATGTGGCACCGAGTCGTAGGCCTTCTTATAATCTATCCAGCATGTAGACAGATCCTTACGGGATCGACGAACCTGTTGGCTAATGGCCATGTCGATGAGGAGTAGCTCCTTAGTGCCGCGGGACCCATTCCTACATCCATTTTGAGAGGCAGACATAATGGAGTTTTTGTCAATGTGTGTATTAATTTTAGCTCTCTTTATTATTATTGTTTTATTATCTCGGTAGTATGATCCCGTGGGACAATTATCGAACACCACGCGGGCGAAGCCGCGGGCATAAGCTAGTATTAGTATAAATTCAAATAACTGTGTAGGTTACAATTATATTATTTAGGTTATACTTAAACTTCACTTGTATTATTATTGAAAGTATCAGACAGACATATATTTACTCTGTATATCGACATTGATAGCCTCATTAGTCTAGTGGTACCAAGCGCTACCGCTGAGCAAGAGGTCCTGGGTTCGATTCTCGGGTCGAAAAAAGTGTTATTGGCTTTTTCCATCAGGAATTTCTCAGCAGCAGCCACTGAGTCTGGATTTGTGCCTGGTTGATGGCAATAGGCTCGCTTTAAAATAGCTGGCGAAATGTTGGTGTACTATTAGGTACACCTCTGCCTAACCCTTTGGAGATTATATCTTGGTGTTATGTTACGTATGTTATGTCATATTATTATATGGGTTTATGTGAAACACATTTCAATGAATAAGCAAAATTAATCATAAATAATACATGTTTCTGTCAAGGTAGGTGATAAGCACTGAATTCTGAATAATATTCGTCTCATCGTATTTCGTCACATGGTCTCATGGTATATTTAGTTAAATAAAAAATGATATTCAGGGTGTAGCTTTTATTTATTTTTTACTAATAATATTAAATCAGCTCGTTGACAGACTACGCACGCAGGACCTGAATACTTTGTCACCTTCTGTGGGTTTCGCCAAAGTAACAATATTCTTAATTGCAACAATCGCACGCTCGATGTAGTCCTAACTACTTTGCCTTTAGGTGATATTGTAGTAAATGAGGAATGTGAGGAGTGTTTGTCATGCATAGACCCGCTGCATCCGCCGCTACGAGTGAATATAAGTCGGGTGTGGGCGACTTCTAGCTCTGTTTACACTGTACCGCGGGCTTCCACCTCCCTACCACGATGGAATTATAGCAAGGCGGACTTCCGTTGGCTGTACTTGGGACTTGCAGGGGTAGACTGGAGCGCCCTGTATGAAACGACTAATGCCGACGAAGCATATAGAATATTTTATGACATATTTATAGGATTTTGGATGATAGCACTCCAAGAAAGAGCTCCAAGGGTGCTTGCTTTCGTTATAACTACCCTGAATGGTTCACTGCTGACATAATAGGTCATATTAAGAAGAAGGCTTTGTGGCACAATTCTTTTAAGAAGACTGGTTCATTTAGCGACTATGTTAAATTTTCTCACTGCCGTTCTCTTGTCAAAGACAAAATCAGTACCGCATACCGCGATTATCAGAGGCGTACGGACCAACAATTTGTGAAGGAACCGAGGTCCTTTTGGGGTTTTATTGGAGGCAAGCGCTCGAAACCTAATAGGCCGAAGATAACTAGGAATGATGTGCCGTTGCCAGAGCATGAGTGTGCTCAGGCGTTCGCTGACTACTTTCATTCGGTTTATGGAGTGGTGGCACTGCGATTGGATGCGGCTGCCGCTGGGCAGGCGGCGCCCGAGCGCGGCGCACGCGTTCACGTGGGACTGCTATCTCTCGGCGAGGTGAGTGCCGCGCTCGCGCGCCTCAAGCCCAAGCGTTCGGTTGGGCCAGACGGGGTGCCACCCTTCGTCGTTAGGGATTGTAAGACAGTACTGGCCCGGCCGCTCATGCATTTATTTAATAGCTTTTTACGAGAATGCTCATATCCGGACGGCTGGAAATTGACTAGGGTTACTCCGGTACCGAAGGGGGCTCCAAGATCGGATGTTAGCGGATATAGACCAATAGCAGTATTGTCAGCTTTTGCTAAAGTCTTCGAGTCCGCGTTGTGTTCAACTATCCACTCGCAAATAGCCTCACAGCTCAACGACGCGCAGCATGGTTTCCGTGTGGGCCGTAGCACGAATTCTAATTTAATGTGTTTTTTAAATCAGGCCACCACAGTGCTAGTCTCGGAGACTGGTGCCCAACTGGACGTCGCTTACTTCGACTTCAGGAAGGCATTTGATAGTGTGGATAATGACATACTTTTAAATAAATTTGCGAGGTTCGGTTTTACCCCAGCCCTTTTAGAGTTCTTTGCTAGCTACTTGGGCAACCGCAAACAAATGGTAGAATATGCAGGTTACACCTATGACTCGTACTTTACTCTTACGGGGGTAAGTCAGGGGACAAATTTAGGTCCTTTAGAATTTATAATTATGATTAATGATCTTCCAGAAGTCATTAAAGACGCTAGCTGTTTGTTATTTGCTGACGATCTCAAGCTATTCTTGCAGATCACAGAGGAGTCACACTGCGGAATGCTCCAGCGTGACATCGATCGGGTGGTAGCGTGGAGTGAAGAGAATAAACTACTCTTCAATGTGACGAAGTGCAGCGTAATGTCATTCACGCGGGCCGTGGTACCCCGACGCCATGATTATTGCATGGGTGGTCACGTCATACCGCGGGTGGGGTCAGTCCGAGATCTCGGGGTTACTTTAGCTGGGGATCTTTCGTTTCGTGCTCATGTAGTACAGGTGTGCAAAAAAGCGTTTAAAAATCTTGGTTTTGTCATGCGTGAAACTCGTGACTTCACTAATATGGCAGCAGTGAAAGCACTTTATAATGCGTTGGTGCGAAGCAACTTGGAAACTAGTGCTATCATCTGGAATCCATGAAGTTAAGTATTCCCAGATGCTGGAAAAGATGCAGAACAAATTTACCCGATACCTGTACTGGAAGCAGTTTTGTGTCTACCCTTTCTATCCACTTATGTATCCAACTCTCTTTGTTATAGGTATGGTTGGGTACTATAAGTTGGAAGTAAGGCGCAACCTCGCTCTCGTAAAATATGTTTTTATGGTTTTTCGTGGTATGCTAAATAATCCACAAATACTGGAATCGTTGGGATTGCTCGTTCCAGACAGGAGGCTACGGTTGGGACCGAGGGAGGGTCCTTTTAAAGTCCCGGCAACCCGTACGAACTTATTAAACTTTGCACCAGTATTTCGTGCATTAAAAATACTAAATAGTGTCTCTCGGCGATTGGACATATTTTCTTGCTCTTTGGCGGAATTCCAGAGGGTGGCACTTGGTATATTGTCTACTGTATAACTTATGCTTCTACCCTAACTTGGGACTGGATAATTTGTAACTTATGACTACTTTGCTAGCTTGGGTCTTACCTGTAAAAACAAATGTATGTGTTAAGGAATAATAAATAAAAATATATAAATAAATATAATATTACAGTATAGAGGAGAGGTAATGCTCTTTGACTTGCTTTTTAAACAGAAATAAAGTTTTAGAATCACGAATGTTATTCGGATGTGAGTTCCACAAACGTACTGCATGAACAGAGAAGGAGTTACAATAGAATTCAGTTTTATGGGATGGGATTTTATTCTCTTTAATAGCACGTGCAATTGACAAAACCAACCTAGTTTACAATTCTGCTGACGCAAATACTTTCCAGGAATAATTATGTGTTTAGCTCTAAGTTAATAGAGTTTAAGTTACTTGAAATAATTTGGTAATTGTGTAATGTTAAATATTAAAAAAAAAACTATTGTCCTTTAAATAGCTTACTGTTTGAGCTCCTACAGCTTGTGATACTGGATTATCCTAGTACTAACATTATTATACCTACATTGTTTTTTTCAGATTGATATTGTATTTTACCTTTTGGAATTCTGAATAAAGATTTATTAAAAGCAAAATATAATAAATTAGTAGATTCATCCCGCGGGTCCCATCTTATTGGGAGCAGTCGACTAAAGAGCCGCGAACACACGGCCCGGCATGGCAACATTGCATGCATTAGAATTTGTCTCTTGTTACTACTAGCTACGTAAGAATTTATAAATCAACCCAATTTACATTTTTAATAATGTATTTAATTTAACGTAAATACTCCGCGTGTGCTGTGTACTTTTGCAGTGGTGGCGGCCCCGACTTACGAGCAGTACGTCGTGGGTTCGAACTCACAGGTAGGTACATTACTTTTTTCATCACCACTGCTTTCAAAAAGGTGAAGGAAAACATCTTGACGAAACCGGCATATCCTAGAACCAAAAATTCGAAAACATGTGACATCCACCAACCCGCACTGGGTCCGCGTGGTGAATTATAGCCCATTTCCTCTCATAGAGAGGAGGCGGGAACATTATAAGCTTATTAGGTATGCTTAAGCTATTCTACGCTGTGCACTTCTTTAAGTGACGATTTCACTGTTACCTAAACAAATGTTTGTGATTTCTGGTTTGTATATGTTTTAGTGATAGTCGTTCAAGTGTCATATAAATAAACTAGCTGTTGGCCGCGACCTCTGCTCACGTGTAATGATAAAAAAAATACTACTACCCTTTTTGAGTCAGATTTTGTTACCAATTTCAAGGGTTTTATTTTTTTGCACGGAACCCGAATTACTTTTCTAAAGTAAAAGTCCCGTCAAAATTGATCAAGCCGTTTTGGAGATTAGCCGGAACAAAGAGACAGACAAAAATGTAAAAAAAATGTTTTTATTATACAAACAGACACTTCAATTTTTATTTATTTGTAGTAAGCCTTAAGGTCTGAAGAGTTCCCAAATCAGTTTTTTCAACTCAAAAATACTGCAAACCGAGAAATTCTATGAACATGAAAAAAATATCACTTGTAAGGAAAATTTATGTTAAGGTCTGACTAGAATTTTATTTCCCACATTGTGAATAAAAATAAATACAGGAAGAGGCGGGTGGTGTATGCTGTTTGCCGACGACATTGTGTTGGTTGCCAAGAGTGGCCTAGAGGTCCAGAGCAGATTGGAGGTAAAAACAGAATACTTATTCTGTTTTTTCGGCGGTCTCTCTAGTCCTATGCCCATAACTCCTGCCGGAACGCTCATACCGATCTGTTCCGATTTTCGTTACCTCGGTCGCTTGTCCAAGGCGATGGTGAAATAACGTCGTAACGCACAGGATCAACTCAGGATGGATGAAATGGTGACAGGTCACTGGAACAACTTACGACCCACGGATGCCCTTCAAGTTTAAGGGGAAAATAACCAAGCATTCTGTACATCAAACTAAGTAACTTTACGCCAAAATTATTGCTGGGAATCGACTTTTTTTGGGGTGTAAAATCACGTTTTAAGGTAGGACTCGATGGAAAGCACTCAAAGCATTGTGCTGATGGATGGATTGAAGTACGGAGGTCGTGGAGGTGTGTAAAGTAAAAATCTTACATTAAAAACATGTACAGTCAGCAAAACTAAATAGTTTACATCGCACACAGCGGTAACAGTCATTGTACGAGCCGGTAATGTTCGTACAGCCGCACATTATCATTGTGTGCGTATACGTAGTCTACCCTTCACGGGGTTTATTTTTTTATCTTTAACCTTGTAGGGTACAAGGAAAAAATAAAAAAAACGAGTTTAAGATAAGGCCAACATTTTATACAAGTGTAACATGGTCACCATAGCTGATTGGTGTAAGCGCTTGCGTCAGTTAGTGACCTAAGCTTAACGATGTGAGTTCGATCCCAGGTGAGGAGTTATATTTGCTGTTTTTTACTTTTTATTCTTTATTAAATTAATTTTGTGACCAATAAAATCACTCAAGCAAAAAGTAAAAAGGTAATTAAATAAAACCAATAAAATAATTTGATTTTTTATTAGATAAACATTGGGTTTGAAAGGACCTTTGCCTTCCTTACATTGGTTGTTTTAAGGTTCAATTTGGTGGGAGTTGTATGTTAGCAAAAAAAACTTGTGTGGCTGATACATATATAGGCTATAGCTATCCATACTAGACATTCGAATGAGTAAAACACTGTTGTTTACCAGTTTTATTGACAAAGGCAAAGTTTTTTGTTGGTAAGGATGGACGTAAATAATTTGTCAAAGTATATATAAATTGAATCAAAGTAAAATTAGAGGTGAAGTGAATCAACATGTTAGATAGTAAGAAATTATGACAACTTCTAACCGCATAACAATAACATCACTTCACCATACTTTCAATACTTTACGAGTTGTGGTTTTAAAAAGAGGATTAGAGGAGGAGATAATTAACATCTATACCTAATTGTTGCTAAGGTTTATATTTGATTACATTCGCTTAACAAATATGAACATTATTTTCATAAAAATAAGATTCATATTGGCCTACTAATTAAAATAAATTCGACTATAATGAGTCTGTAAACCCTCGTTTTCTATTACTTCTTGTAACCTTCACCTCATGCTGTTAACCATATTCGCGCATATGTTTAGTAACATTTACGCCCACCCTTATCCGACTTAAACGTTTTTTCGTCGCTATAAATCAGCACATTGTTCTCCCAATCAAAATTAATCTATGACCTAGCAAAGTGCAGTCGGTTTTGTCGGTGCGCAGTGGACAGTTTGTAAGCACATATTGTGTGCTGTTGTTTTTACGCGGGTGGACAAGAAGGGAACAGCCTTGTGCCTTGCCACGATGTCGTGGTGTCGAGCCGATGAATTTGCCTTTGGTTTTGGCCTAGGATGTTCTACGTCTCCAAAATCCGGTTCTCCTCTGTGGATAAAAGAGTATTTATAATACTATTAATGATAGCTATTATTATAAAAAATATATACTACATTTAAATACTATATACATAATATACACAATGTTTAAATAATAAACTTATATATACCTAATTAATTTTATAATAATACAAATAAAAAAAATTAATATAAGATATACACTGACATTAGCTTTTCTTAAACTGTCTAAGGGCTAAATCAAGCTAATTTTAGACCAAGTTAATTTTTATCATAGACCAAGTTAATTAAATCTTTCATTCATGATAATATTAATATATTATAACTATGGTAGGTATTGCACTTAGTTACATTAATTATTTATTCGTAAACATTGAAAGGTGAGAGGAGTTAGTTAAAGTGAAGTAGGTATAATATCAACAAAATGTTATATGTAACTGTTACTCACCGATATCATTAAGCGCCTTCCAATTTCGCATCTTAGCGTGTCGATGACAATTCAACTTGAGTCAGTCCAAAATTTGTCGACGACTTTGGCACTTTCAGTAGCGTCCTGTGATGCACATCGCAGGAGCAAACAACAGGACAGGCAGGACACGATATAAAGTGTCCCATCGTTTGTGGAGCAGCACCACATTTACACTCACAATTTCACATATAGATATGTTTTGCTCATCCAAAACAACGATTTCTACCCTTTTGAACATTGATAAAATGTTGCATTGTTGGATCCACAGAAATAAATCCGCGCACATGCGCATGAGTAGTAATCAATAAACTCAGTAATGCAAATACTCGTAGATTGACAACTAAGAACGCTCATTTTTATAAATGAAGGTGTTTGAAAACAATATTTTTAAATTGTCGGTAGTTTTTTTCTAAACAGTCAAAATAAACTGACCTGAGAGTTCCGTGTTTATCTCAAATATAGAAAACTTCATTACACAACCTTGAACGGGATCGAATCGTTATAAATTCTACTTTAAGTAATGTTTTAACAAAAGAATGAATACAAAAAGAATATATTGTTGCATACAAGGTTTGAACTTACGGCTTCTTGTTTACTGTCCAAAGACGATAGCCATTGTGCCAAGCTTGCTATAGTGATACGATGCAAAATATTATACCTCCTTCAGTACCATAAGTGAATGATGACTATATATTGGTATATGGTTAATGATGTGCCACACGCACACTAATAAAAACTGAGCTCGCACGTTTTATTTAGTGTTTGTATGCATAACTATGACTTCACCCACACATATAATCTGTAAATCTGTGTAATCTGTGTGTGTAGTTGGGTCTCGTGTACTTAAAAAAAAAACTTATGAAAAAGTTTAAACTTTGACTCCCAATAATAACATCTCCGTATCTAGAAGGTTCCCAGGTATGGTCTAGAACAAAAAAACGATCGCAAAGACGGCGAGAACAAGTGCCCTACGGTTATTTTAAGAATCTATTTACACCCTTTATAGATCGGAATGCTGAGCTGTGAAGAAGATGGATGAAAAAAGATTGCATGTAGAGGAGATGAGAATGTTGTGGTGGATGTGTGGTGTGTCAAGAATGGATAAAGCAAGGAAGTCTCAAAGTTACAGAAAAGTTGAAAGGGAATCGACTGTCAGTTGACAGGAGAGAAAAAAAACGGGTTGCGCCGACCCCAAGTAACATGTGACAAGGGCAGGAAGATGAAGATTGTGAATTAAAAAATTAAAAAAAGTCTATTACTCAGCAAAATCAAATCAACACAGAAAATCTAAAAATAAGAGAATGTCTGTTTATTAAAATATTGTATAATAATAGAATTAGAATCACGTGCAAGTAAAAACCTGTGTCGAGAATGCGTCAGCCTCGTGCCAGTGCGCTGCTCGAGGTCATCGGCACAGTATAAATATATCCAGTATTGTGACTCGGCTCTGTCCTCGAAACAATTACCTACAGCCGGGCGGTACGTTCGCAAGCGACAGGGCTGCCGCGCCTACATTATTTTAATTTAATCTACTTGTTCAGTTTCTTTTCAGTTTGGTGATTGTAAATATTATATTTTTTATTTAAAATTATGAAGTTCGTTGTGAATGAAAAAATACGAGTTGTGTCTTTCGATTAGTAGATTTAAAAATTACAAATTCGAGACTTTTTTTAACGCGAGCGTAGGTACCTAAATCACTCGTGTGTTACTTTTCACCCTATCCACTTATTTATTAATTAATCTAGGTATTTTACTCGGTGGAAAAAGCGAAATAACTACTTACCTATGGAAAAATAAACAAATTACGTATCTACTAGTAGGTATATATAAATTATTTTATACCTTTCGGAATTTCCAGGTAATTTAAAAAATGTTATCTCTGGATGCGTTGTTGAAGAATTCAAGCAAGCGAAGACAGCACAATATAGTCTATTATAACTCTTTGCCATATTTAGTAAATACTTGTTCTTATTTCAACCAAATATTCACAAATTGCACGCTTACTGCTTACAAAACCATGAGATGATGATGAGTTAATGATGATCTTGATGTTGTTGTTGTTGTTGTTGTTGATTTTGAGTTTGGTACACACTCAGAACCCAAGAAGTTTCTTGGGTACCAAGTGTGTACCAAACTCGAGACGTGTAGGTATAACTCGCGTTCCAACCGTTTGTATGAAGATACACTACTGTAGATATTATGACCGTGTCATCGGCGTCTAGTGAGCACTAAATAGGGGTTTGGAGGAGGCATACTTACTTAAGGCGCTACCTCGAAAATAAATCGTAGCTCGACTGATCTACTAAGCGAGCGAAAGTGATGCAATTACTTTTGAAACGCAAAAGAAGAGATGGCTATAATGTGCGTGCGCTCGGAATAAACCGACGTATGTGCCAAAACGAATGTACTCCTTTTTTAACAAAATAAATAAATTAAACTACGTTGAGTAAACTTTGAAATGATAATTATCTATGTTTTAAAGTAAAACGCCGTGATGCCGAAGAAAGTAAAAAATAGAAATAACTTTGCAATTTTTTTGTATCGAGAAAAAATCATTGAATTGTGTATTCCTTTACGATACTAGACCAAAGAGTCAAAAAACATATATCAAAATTTTAAATCCCTACTCCACGTACTTAACAAGTTACATGAAATAGAAAAACACAACGTATTTAAATCAACATCACTCACATTCAGTTCAACACGCGTTATACAGCTTTAAGCAGAAAGATGTAGTCAAATATTTTATGGGAGTGTGGATAGACCTGACCATCAAACTGAACAACTTTTTCCAAGAACCATCTTCTGCCTAGCCTTTTTCCAACTATTTTGAGGTCGACTTCTAGTCTAACCGGATGCAGCTGATGAGCTGAATACCAATATTTTATATGGAGCGACGGCCTATCTGACCTTCACAAACCAATCAGTACTGGGCAATACGATACCCCTTGGTAAGACTGGTTGTCTGAATTAAAAAAAATATATACATAAAAAACAACAAATAGGCTGCATAATCATTAAGTCAAGAATATTTAAAATTGCGGCAGCCATGAGGTTTGACCGATTTGACTTAGTCAACGTTATACCTTCCAATCTCACTTAAGTGTAAACTCGTCGACCTGTGTATCCTGCCTATCCTAACCTATGGTGCCCAGTCATGGTCTTTGACGGAGGCTGAGCAGTCCAAACTCAAGGTTTGACAAAGAGCAATGAAGCGTAGCATTTTAAACATTAAAATCACTGATCTAATACGCAACACCACAATACGCTTCGAGACAAGCTTTGCAGATGTTGGCGATAAGTGTGCGATGTTCAAATGGGACTTGACGGGTCACAGCTGCAGGATGGGTCAGGACAGATGGGCCAGAATCGTCACACAGTGGGTGCCTGAAGACTGTCGTCGACACCGAGGCTGGCCCAAGAAACGCTGGAGTGACGATTTGGACTCGTTCCTGACTGATTGGCCAGAGAAGCCATAACTCCGGGAGAGTTGCAAAGGAATGGAGAAGCCTTTGTCTTTTCTTTTTTTTTTCTTTAGGACAGTATAGGCT
The DNA here is from genome assembly GCA_905163415.1 of Noctua fimbriata. NCBI lineage: Eukaryota > Metazoa > Arthropoda > Insecta > Lepidoptera > Noctuidae > Noctua > Noctua fimbriata. Next base: position 7,176,103 of record LR990943.1, read on the forward strand.
AATAAAAAAAACCTTATACCATCAGGACAAGTGGAAGGAGGGAAGGGAGGTTATTCGGCGGTATAAGCGGAGGGGAACAGAATCCTGATTTTAAAATTTCTAGTCTAACCGTACGCAGATGAATATCAAACAGTATGTTTCTATATTAATATTTCAATCATCAAATCACTTAAATGTTAAGGTCATATTATTTTTATACGACCGGCGCCGTATAAAGGCATCGGGAGCCACCACGTGGCCCCCGACGCCCAGGGCGTTTCCCGCGGCGGCTGGGGCGCGAGGCTCTCTCCCTCTCACGTTCCACCACCTCCATCGCTAGCATGACTGCTTCGCAGAAGAAGGTGGTCAAATCAAATGACATTGATTAAAAAAACACTGAGACTAAGCAACTTTCGAACGTTATTATAGTCAGCTAAAACGCCCGCTCTTCGCCACTTCGTAGTGTTTCGTCTGGAGAGAAAAAGTGGCGCAAATAACTACCCAACAACACACTCATCCCGCTACCGCTTATAACTTGTTGTAAAGGTTAAATCGCATAAAAGCGTCGCGACGTGAAATTCCATGGCCGTCGATACATCAGCTGGGAAAGAACATTGTCTCGGTCGATGATCAGTTAATTTGTACCTAATTCCCTATTAATACCAAAGCCCTTGCTTACATCAATCTGCCACTTAATTATGACAAAATTATTGGAAGCCTATTGGCGGCATAAAATCAAAGCTTGTAATTTACGATTATCGTGTTTCGTGATCGATTTCCGGCTCGTGAGTTGTTCCTAGTTCTTAGCTATTGTGCCAAGTGCTGGTATTGTATTGTTTTTTCAGTGTTTTTTACGTAGGTTTTATTGGTAATAAGTTAATTTCGTTAACTACAGCGGTGAGTACATTTACTTTCTTTGTTGTGTGGGGACCTTCAAATAATTTTATCGGCCGTTAATCGTGTTTTACTTTTACGTTCTAATTTGTTTGTTCGAATTTCATAATTTTTAATATGTTGTGTTATTATGTTGTGATTCTTTGAAACTTCGTCTACCTACCCGTAAGCCAAGTGACGACGGATTTCAAATTATAGGCGTTTAGAAAACCGCGAAATCTAGCTTTGTATTACGTGTCGTTATTAACAACAAAATTTAAAAAAAAATTGAATCGGTATAATAATAAGCATAAAGCATAAGCACTGCATAGTTCGGAAGCGCTGTAACACTCATGAAAGAAAAGGAGATTAGGTGAAAACAAAAACAATTGTAGGTAGTAATAAAATTAATTATGTTACCGTACTTATATTTCCCTAAAAACTAAACCCCCAAAAATTAACATGAATTCCGTAAATGGAAGTTGACCGTACCTTCTGTTACAATTTTATGCTGTGACTCGAAATTTTTGTACAGAGGGGTCAGCGAGTTCATTTCAAATGAGCGTCCGCAAGACTGCCACGCGCGTAGATATATTAACGTTAAATGCCTACTGCGCTCGAATATCCTGGCCTTAATTTTAGATATTGCAATACGTACCCGTTATTAATACCATCATAACCTGTTGCAGACGTCGTTCTAAGATGAAAAATAATTGATAATCTTCTTCATCAGTCAGAGCAAGGAAGAAAGAGTTTGTGCTGGGGTTGTTAACACATTTCCAAACATCCTCATACATATTTTATTACCTAGCTATCTACATGTAAAATTAGGACCTATCTCATTAAAGGGATTGTAAGGGTTGAACCTTATCTCAACCGTTGACGGCCGCATCACCAATTCTGCCACCTTCGATAGCACTCCCGCTCTATTTCTCGCTCTAGCAAATGACGGTTCTGGACGACATCATAGGATAGGAGCATGAGGAAATTCGATTCCGTTCTGCTAGATGAGGCACAAACTTTAATTAAAGTAAGTGTTTTTAGCGTTTAATGACAAGCCCGAAAGTCTGACAGCCATTCTTACCTTGTTTCCAAGTAAGTGGGCTGTGGAGATCACACAGGCATCATATAAAATATTTGCATTCAGTTGCATTCGGTTAAACTGGAAGCCGGCACCAAATGAGAAAAGTTAGGCAGATTATAATGTTGATCCACAGAAAATCATATTAGCCAGAACAATATTAAGATTAAAAATTACTAAGTAAATCATTGACAAATATACCTCGAGATATAAGTGGTCCATGACACATTTATCTGCGAGCCTCGTTGACCGCGGTGATTCATCTCTATGTCCTAATCACATGCGACAAGATTGATCGCAAAACAGAAAGTTAAATTGTATTATACCGTGCGATAGTAACAAGGTTTGGTGAATGTGTGTAGTCGATTTCGTAAGACTGATCGAAGGGAAAATTAACTTGGTGGACGTGTTTTTCTTTTTCGCACCTTTTTTTTGGGACAAGCCCGCCATTTTATTCCCAAGCCACTCACTCATTACCCGCTTATTCAAAAGTCATCAGTCACTGCAACTCCTGAAAGCCAGAGTCAACAGTAGCGATCACCAGAAAAGCGCCGTGACAAAGAAGCTCGACGAAGTCCCAGAGAAACAATTTAACTGTCTTGGATACCGCAACGAAATTAATATCAGAATTTTTTTTTTGCGCCTGCAAACGGATGGCGTTATGAGCTGGACCACAGAGCTGGACTCAATCTTAAAAGATTGGCCCAACATTGAAGAAGTGTGAAAAGGGTCGTTTAGGCAGGCCTGTGACCTGCAATGGGACTGCACAGACTCACAATAATAACATAAGATAACGTCTTCTAATCGCCGAAAGGTTAGGCAGAGGTGTATTTAACAAGTACACCTACATTTCGCGAGTTATGTTTAATTCCCATGTGGGAGGCGAGTCTATTGCCATCCACCGGGCACAAATCCAGACTCCGTGGCTGCTACTGAGAAAAACCCAATAACATTTTGTCCGACCCGTGAATAGAACCCAGGACTCATGCTTAGTAATTGCGCTTGAGACCACTCGTCCAACGAAACAGAATAGTAACTAACGCTTTTTAGTGAAAACTTCAGGTATGTTAAGGTTTTTGCCTATTAACTGGATGACTTGTTCCATTCAGTAGTAACTAGTAGAGTAAAGTTAGGCCTCTTTTCTTTTGTGCTATGCTTTTTGAACATGTCTTAGTTGGAATGGTAATATTGGTTGTTGGCTTTTGTTTAGTTCATCCACGCGTCTGGCTTTTCTCTTCTTTGCTTTGCCTAAATTGAGAAAAACATAATGATATAGTTGATGAGAAAATACTGTATTAAAAAACTAAACTTATTTATGCATAAGAATAGTGTTTTAAGAAACGCTGAAAGACTACCGGCATTACGTCGCATTATCAAGGCATCGATATAACAATTTTCGCAGAATAGTATTTCGAACTCTTAAAGGGAACCCTTATTTCAAGTCTGTAACAGAAATATTGGTTTCAGCTGAACTTTACTTAAACATACAATTTCATGTCCATTCGTGTATACTGTAGTGTATCTATTTAATAGATATGGAAACACTGTCTCACAGCCACAAGTAGTCAGGTAGCTGTCACAAATGACAACTGTCAGTCTCGACGAATGGCGGGAAGTTGGAAGGTGAAGCGTACCCTAGACTGGGGGTTTGGTGGTGTGGTGAGCCTGTGATGTAGTTAGTAAATTGGGTTATCAACCTATTAGCCCAGTTACAAGTGGCGACGAGGCTAAAGGTCAGAAATTCAAATAATAATACTTAGTCGAAGTTTGCAAGGAGTAGTCCACATTAAAGGAAAACAAACTTGCAAGTATAGATACCGAAATAGGCTTGATTCATAATTCATGTAAATTATTATATACCTACTGGCATTTAGTATTTCAAGCTGAAGGAACAATTCTTTTATTGTTTTATCATGCATTATACATAATTATTGCATTGGAACTATTGAAAGAGATGGACACACAGTAATAGATAAATTCTATGATGCATTGCGTTTAGATCATCTTAATAAAACTAACTAGATATTCAATATAATGAAGAACCTACATAAATATGTCAACATGTTACATGAGTCTGTCCACATTCAAAAAATACTTATTGAACTTAATTAATTAGGCATACTTACCTGCACATCAAACTAAATAATAGATCCTTAGTCACTTGAATAAGGGCAAGTTGATGATTAATAATTTGTATTCATGGACATTTAATTATTGGATACAGGACCTAACATATTTCCATATTCAATGGTTTTGAGTTTCACATCTCTGTTATTAGCAGATAGATGGCAACAGTGTTGAACTACAATTGCTTTTGTACATGTTGAACTAAGTAGTAAGTATTCATATAACAATCATCAAGTGCTTCGCTTTAACAAGACATGTAATAACTTGGGACTGTATGAATTATTAGTAACCTACTTATTTTTTTATTGGAATGATTATTACTTGAAAATTCACCTCAAACAGTTTCTATTCAATTAAGAAATTACAGACATTTGCTGTAAAATAAGCTGAGGTATTTGATTGAATTTATGTTGTGTAGTCAATGTGAGTACAATCTAAATTATATTTAATATGTAGGTGATGGTTATTTGTTACCACACAAAAGTTAAAGAAAAATTTGTAGTATGAAGATTAAATTCAAGTCCTACAATTTACTTACTAATAAAAAAAAGTAGGTAGCTACTATGACTCATGTGTCTAATGAGATGATGAATAATAGAGAAGTATGGAAAAAGACATGCTGCGGCAACCCCAAATGATAGGGATAGGGCAGGAGAATGATGAGACTATGACTTGTTGGTCACAAGCATTGCTACTTATTGTGGGGGTCCTGGTTTCGATTCCCAGGTTGAGAAGAGCCTTGTTGGGTTTTATTCATTGGGAATTTCTCAGTAGCAGGTAAGGAGTCTGGATGTATGCATAGTTGATGGAAGTAGGTTTGCCCTTTGTGCATGGGATTTGGACATGGCTGGCTAGATGTGGGTGTGCACCTTTGTCTGATCCTTGGAGGAGTGCAGGCTTGATGTTATGTTATATTATGTGAAGTAGATGCTAGGCAAGAATAATAACAGTGTGCGATAAATGTGTGCAATGTAAAGTGAACATAAAAATAATAATACCAGCCTATTACTCTATCATTGATGGGCAAGAGTCTCTTCTCAAATAGAGAAAAAAAAAAAGAAAATAAGTGCTTAAATAATAAGAAAGATACCTAAGTACTGTTCGGTAAAATTGCAATTTTTAATGGGAATAAGTAGGACTAAGTGAAGATGCCTGTCATTTAATGAATAAATAAATATGGTTATACAGGTCACTAAGTTACAAGTAGGTACTACATAACTTTAATTTGGAGCTAAAATATAACTATGTATTTTAATCATTATTATTATTTCCTTTATTCGTATTTACACATATAATTTACATTTTTAAATATTTTTATACAAAGTAACATAAAAAAAAACATTTAAAAATATAAAACATAGTAGCCCACCGGCATCAGGAAGAGGGTCTGAGCTAACTTATTATAAATAGGTGTAGGTATATAAGACAGCGTTGTTAAAAAAAGTGTTATTTGTATGGCGCCTACTGTGTATAATAAAATTCCTAACAACATTAAAGAGCAAGCATTTGGAATATTTAAAAAGTGACTTACCCCATGACTACTAGATCAATGTTACTACTCTGTGACAGCTTTTTAGCCGATAAGACACTTTAATTAAGAAATAATTCAGAATTAGAATTTTACTGAATTGTAAAATTTGTTGCCTTAGAGTGTATGATGTACCAAAACATTTTAAAGTAACAAATTTAAATAAATGTCTCATCATCATCATCATTTCAGCCGAAAGACGTCCACTGCTGGACATAGGCCTCCCCAAGGGGGGTTTTGCCATAATCGCCACGCTTGGCAGGCGGGTTAGCGATCGCAGTATGTTTGTTATAAAAAATCACAGAGAACGCTGCTGCCCATTCACTGGTAAGTCCCTTAGTCGCCTCTTACGACACCCACGGGAAGATATGGGATGGTGCCATTCTTTACGTCCGGACACCATACAGAACAATAAATGTCTATTAGACGTTTATTAGTTTGCGTGTTTTTTATACTTAGTTGTTTTTTTGTAGTGTTGTAATGTTTATATTAATTTTGCATCCCTAAAAGGCAAAATGTACATGGAATCTCTAAGCGTTAACACCTGATCTGTAATATTCTATTCTATTCCCTGAAATATTTAAATGGTAAAAATAATTGACAAATTAACTTAAAAATGCTCTTGATGCAAAAGCAAAAAGTGTGAAAATAATAGCTGTGCGAAAACTTACAGGTGTGAAAATAAAGAATAATAATTTTAAGAACATTACAAATTTTGCAGCGCGCTGGATTGGATCCAATGTAAAGCAACAGGTGTCCACTCTATATGAAAAAATCCAAGTAAGTAAGTATATTTTTATTTGCATAAAATGTGGTATATATAGGATTCTCGTTATTTCTGAAAACCTATCCGAAGACAGTGACAACTAAAATGTCGATGTCAGAGACGATAATTTTCGATCGTATCCGTAGTTTTTACGCGATAATGCCGGCTGCACTTTCCGTAGAAATTCGTCACAGAATTGTAACAATGCATCAGCAGCGTCTGAGCATTCGTTCGCGTGTATGGGGATGAGCTCCGAAGGTGTAGGAGAGCTGGTTAAACTACCGCCTCTTACAAATGCCGTGAACAATATTAGCATTTTGGAAGATAATATGCTTCCCTGTATAAGGATTGCGTATCCACAGCACGAAATGGCAAATATTAATTTTAATCACTATAATGGTGCCATACATTGAGCAAGGATTGTCAGCACCTGATTTGATGCACATCCAGACATAACGGTGATTCCATGGCCAGCTAAATCTCCGGACCTGAATCCCAAAGAAAATCTCCAGGGTTTAATGGTGCATCACCGTACGAAGAAAAGAAGATCTGGCTCAATATTGCCAAGAAGTATGGAAAAAATGCGAGGGACTGATATTGGCACTATATTGGTTAACTCCACTAAATTACGACTGCTGAGTGTATATACACTCAATATTAAGTTAGTCCAACAATATTCATTGATAAACGAAATAAAACTATTTTTCAAAGGATGACTATTTTTTTAGCCTAGCACATTTTATTTACTCTTCGTGGATTACAGGCATGATATTATGTTATCATGTTATGTTATGTTACCAACAAGTAATCATCTAGTTTTTCCGATGTCGAAATTACAAATCATAGTTTCTCCGTACGTCAACGTTACTATGGCTAAAACAATTGTCGCTAGGTTACGGTTGCTACACCTGCAATTGGTGGACTTTGAGTAGTCACTCTGTACTATGTACGAATATAACCGACTAAACCCGATTTGCATTACACGGCTAAAATACGAATAGTTGCAAATGGCTCATCCATTAAAGTCTGACTGTACACAATGCTTAGTTGACGCCTCCCTAAACAGGCCGTTTACCTTTTATTTAAATAAAACATAGATTTTTTTTTTTTCATACAATCCATTTGGTTAGTACAACACACAACTTAAAAACTAGTATTAGTACTTACATCGACCAGAAAAACAAAAACAAAACATTTTAGTTTTCAGGATGATGTTGGGGTTGACGCGTTCTCTGCGCTTGATGGAGACCCATCGCTTGCCCATGATAGCGTAAAAGCCATCTATGCGCGCTCCTGCGGTGATCTTGGAAGCACTTCAGTAGTGTGGCAACCCCATTAACACCCTGAATGTATTGTTGTATTTAACGCGCAGAGTCCAAGTATTCACCGCATGACGCTGGTAGAATAGTAATCGGCTAAGTTGCCAAAAAAAAAAAAATAGTTCCAAGTAGATGATTATCTTTATGCTTTTCTCAGAAACAGTCGGAAAGCGTAATCGGTCAATAATGTCCGCACCCATATTGTTGAGACGTTGGCATAATGTATTTTAAATGAAGTGTACAGTATAATCCACGGACACAATATTATGAAAATAAGTGAAATTCACTCACAATCATGTCATACGTAAACTCCATTCAATTTATTATATAATCATTTATTTCGGGCAATAAGACTCATAGTGCTAGTAACAATGTACTAACAAACTACATAATTATGTTAGTAATACACTTATAAAGACGAAAACAGAAACAGATTGTGACATCTCTGCTGCAAGGTGACAGGCCCAGCTGAAAACTTGCGGCAGTGGTTCACAAACTCACAATCAAGCCTACTCGCTATCATAGATAGGATGCTATTGGCGATAGTCCGCACCCTACGGACCAAGGATGCGCACCGTTTCCGCATCACCGTGTAGAAACAGTCCACGTGAGCTTCAGCAAACGTCCCTGATGCGCTACAGTATCGGGGCAAACCCATCGGCACCCTCAATGCGTTATTGTATGGGACGCGAATTGCGCTGTATGATTTTTGTGTATAATGAACCCACAGACTACACGTGTAAAAATACGTGCAGCACGCACTAAATATAGTGCGCTTGACCTCGCGCTGTGGTCAATCATGTTAGCCCTCACACACAGCGCCCCCGCTACCTATCAATATCCTCATTGTGGTTAGTGGTCAATAAGTGACCCAGATATTTAAATCTGTCTACCCGTACAATAAACGGTATACCCCTTGTATACCGTTTATCTTCACTGAAGGCACTGCTTCTGATTATTTACCCCTGGCCCCAAAGATCATGACTACACTCTTCTTAACATTATATGCCAGACCATGTAGTCTGACATATTGCTGCCCAGTGGCTACGAATGTCCTTAGACCTCAGATTGACGCGCTCAGCAGCACCATGTCGTCGGCGTAGCTAATGTTATTACAATACACGCCATCAATATGGCACCCGACACGCATGCTGCTAAGCGCGCCAATCATATAACGTATAGGTTAAATAGCCTAGGCGAGCATAACAAATTAAAGCAAGAACTTCTTAGCAACATGCATCTTATGACACCTACCTTATATTTCAATATTGCAAATCGTTCGTCCGTCCTACCTAAGCGTTCAAAACTCGGTCACAACTTAAACTTTGTCAACATATTTCAGGGACTTTACAAAACCAGATCAGTTGCCACTCGGGACTATGTTAAATGATAGTCTAGTCCAATGCACTGCTTCCACAGCTACTTTCGCTTTAAATCCCTAGGAATTAATAGAAGTTAGGTCTCCAAAGGTTCTATATATGTTTTATGTTAAGGTTTTGGTTTCCGCAGTAAGTCCTTAAAGTGGACTATTGTACGTGAGCCATGGTGGTCGTCCTCCAACAAGCCCACCTCCCTCCAGAAGCAGATCAATCGTTCCGGTCTTCTCAGGACATCCGCAAGGGATCTTGGTGTTCCAAGAGTATCCTTGCGGATCTGGGTGACGCCGGTGCACTCGAGGAGTACATGCGCTACCGTTTCCTCCGCTTACATGCACGCTCTGGACAGGGGACTGTCAGTGATATCTAGGGTGTGAAAGTGTTTTTTCAGTGAGCAGTGTCCAGTGGTCCCCGCCACCATTCGAAGGCTATCTCTGTCCAGGCGCAGAAGGCGCTTGGACAGCTTCGTATCCAGGGATGGTATAGCTTCCTTGGATTGCCTACACCCTGATGTCAAGGTCCACCATTTCTCCGCTTGTGTTGATCCTTTAACCAACTCCTTAGCTACTTGAAAGGAATAGGCAAAATGGGTTCGGAATATTATAAAAACTATTTAATTTACGATGGATTTGTTGTTGGGGTATGTATAAGGGTGTTGAAGTTATTCCTAGTACCTACCTACCCCCACGGGAAAAAATTGTGAGTTTGTATACAACGTGTAACAGAATAAACGCAATTCCTGAAAGTAGTTGGTTCAGAATCGGCTTCTGAATCGATTTCCGTCATAAAAAATAGGTGTTAAATTTTGACGAAAAAATCTTGTAAATAACTTAAATTAGAAACCAGTATAATGAAAAATTAATACAATCCTTAATTCAAGGAAATTGAAACCTTAACTCAGTGCAATAAAGGCTACTAAAACGCACGACATTATTTGTAGTTCGCTCATAGCACTTAATACACACACGTAAATAATATCAATAATAGTGTGCGTCAAATAAATAGGTACTTTAAAGGAATTCCAACTTTATCTCCAACGAGTAAGGCTTACTTGAATGCACGACCAAACTTTGTTGGTCATCAGATTAGGGGCACACACTAACAAACAATTTTTAGGCATTTTTACAAAATAAAATTGCCATTGACATTGCCGGACTTACTGGATGACGTCCCTATCGGTCTTTCACGTGACATGTTTTACCAGCGAAACGGTGCTCCCGCGCATTTCACGTGGACCGTTCGACGGCATCTGGATGCGGAGTATGGCAGTCGTTGAATAAATCGCGGAGGACCTGTGCCGTGGCCTCCCAGATCGCCTGACTTAACACCATTAGACTTTTATTTGTGGGGTCGCATAAAATCACTCGTGTCCGTCAGTCAATCTACAAGTGTCGAGGAACTAAAAACAAAAATTGAACAAGCATTTGTGACGGTGAAAATTGATACTGAAGTGCTTACCAAATTTAAATACAATTTAAGAAAGCGTGCAAATAAGTGCATAGAACAAGGCGGTGGTCATTTGGAAACTTTAATGAAAGTGGATCACAGAAATAGTGCAAATTAATAACCTAAGTGTAAAGTGTAAATAGTTCAGTTCTGTAAGTACCTACTTCTTCCTATCAATACGATTGTATTCTTATTACTGTAAATATTATGATTCAAATTTTTTAAACACGCCTTTTGAATATTTTTGTAGTACAAACAATAAACTGTACCTAAACACAACTTATCAGAGGGACCGCGGGAGTCTATGACATTTTAGGTATGTAAAATTCGTTCATTGAACTAACGCACATCTAATGCCTACAGCTATGGTCAGCTGGCGGGCGCTCGAGTGGGCGTGTCGCGTCGGCCGCTGACATTGCATGAGTGTGTGTGCAGGGATGTTGTTGCACATACGTTTTGCGTTTAGTTAGGATAACTATATTATAAAAAAGGACTAGGTTTGGTTTAAATTTATCTAATTACGGATGTTGTTTTAGACTTATAATTTAATATTCTAATTGGGGTGTCTAAGGTATTGCGCATAATCTGCTACACGTTGTATGTATAAATGTAGTCATATTTGTCCTTTGTTTCGGTTTAGTCCTACTGGATCTGACCATTTGTTTTCCAATCTAATTAGCTTATCCCTGCGGCTTCGCACGTTCGTGTGCTTAGAAAACTGTTTTAAATCTCATGGATCCCGTGAATCAGTAAGATTACATTCGGGACTTATAGATTACTATGTCCAAACCCAGGCTGTGGTCTACCTCATACTCAAACACTGAAATCCGTTGTCGCGAAAACTTATCTAACAGACAGAGTTACTATAACTTTTATAAAAAATTGTATGAATGTGGTTAAGCGTGTTGTGAGAAGTTTCTGCCCTCGGAAGGACTGACTTAGAGTTTTTTGGTAAATTGTTGGTACAATCTTCTATCAATATGTTCCTCTTCTTTTTCGTATTGCTGGCACGATAAATTTTATTTGCTAACCCAAAACTTCGCCACTTCCACCGCGTCGTCGGTGGCAGCAGAAAGGTCACTTCGGCTGCATGTTTTTGGGCTAAGAGGGCAGGATAGGATGTGGAACATAGTTTGCGACACAGCTTAATAACCACCCCGCTGCTGTATCATTTAGTTAACGAGGTTGGAGCCACTTGAGTCCGGAGACGTTTCAAGGACTTCCAGGTGGACTACGGAATCAATATATTAAATTCGTGGTTACAGTTGCGCATAGTTTTAATTATTTATACAGGAGAACGGACTTTGGAGACTTTGGAAAAAAAATTGCAGATTTTATTGTACAGTCACACACTGTGAAATTTTGCTTCAATTGCGGTCATCTATATTTTATCCCTTCATCTTATAGATCCAGCGAAGAACTAAAACTTCGGGGAAGGAACCATGTTTTTTTTATGTTTAGTTTAGAAGTTATTTTAAAACTCGAGAAAACTTCATAGAAACCATTGGAATGCATTATTTCGTCTCAGATAAATGATTTTGCATTTTTTATAGATGAGGTCTTAAAAAGGACTTATAAATCTACTAGTTGAGTACACAAAAAAAATAAAATTGTCGTAAATAGAAGAAAAAATCAAGTTTTTAAAATTATTTTTTAATTGGTTAGTCTCATTGTATCCGCATTTTTTTTAACATGAATAGTTTCATATTATAATATGCTATATTATAAAAAAAACAGGTGTGGATAGTGCGGGACTTCCGAGTTATTGAATTTTTATTTTTGAGGTTAGGACTGTCACCTACTTTACTATAACTATTCTTGGAAAACTTTGACTGCCAATTTACTATCTTTCTTGATAATAAAATGAAATATTATCGTTTTCTTTGGTGTAAAATTAAGTATTTTAAGTTAGACTCCTGTCACGTAAGAGTTGAAAAATAGAATAGTAAAAATCTATTAATGGGTAGTCGACATATTTAAAAAAAAAAAAATGTTGCACATTATCATCGATGTTTTAATCATGTTTTGTGTAATTTCTTCGATGAAGGACATCATGTGATATTGAGAAGGGGTCCGCCCACGTCGAGCGCATTGCTTAAACCCAATGTCTTTACATGACGTCTGGAGAAGCGGGGGTGAGGCGTCATGGAGCCGTTAAAGACCCATGGTGCTGCATTGCCTCCGCAGGACCCGACCCATTCTGCGGGGGGATGTCCTTCCGGGTCTCGACCGGGGGACTTAATGATAGGGGGGGGCATGAGGGCGCCAACCCTCATGTTGGTCAGCGATTGGCAGACTATCATTCTACCGAGAATGAAAATACTAGATAATACAGCAATGCGTGCCACATGTACGACGAATATACCATTGAAGTTGACTCGTCTTGAGGTCTTAAAAATATTTGAATCAAATGCTCGGTCGCAGGGCCCGAAAATAAACCGGAACACAACTGTGCTTGACCTATTTCACCGAGCTTTAGAATCTTCAGATCCATGTCTGTCCATGATGTCACACAGCAGTCGCCAAAAAAATAACAAGCGATTGGGTCTACCTGAAAAAGTTCTTTGGCTTTTAAAATCATCAACTGAAAATGTTCTGGATCACGAGGACTTACTTGAAGAAACCAAATATGATGAAAATGTTATTTTACCATCTGAAGAAGTTTTAATATCTTCGGATGTCGAAGAGTAAAAAAATGGAACGGCTCGCCGGCTCGAACATTATCAATTTTATTTAATAAAACATCTTTCAATTTGAATAAAAATAAAAAATAGGCATATGCAATTTGATAACCCTATTTCCATAGAAATTCTACGGAAACTTTAGAAATGTAATATTTCCGAAGTTCCACTGTTAACTTATTTGCATTTTATTTTGTATTAATAACTATATTATGCATGCTCAAAATTAAAATCAGATACGGAATCGATAGGAATACGGAGAAAATCGCAACTTAGTGAATATCGAAAAAAATTCGATTTCTCTTTGTACGTCGTAGATGCAATGCCTTAACTCTGTATGAAGTTAGATATTGTATTGTTACTGTAATAAAACAATGATTTATGTAAATCATATTATTATTTTGAAATGTACAATTAAAAACAGTTTTTTGCTGACGTCAGCATAACTTTAAATAACTTTAAAACTAAACATAAAAAACATGGTTCCTTTCCAGAAGTTGTAGTTCTTCGCTGGATCTATAAGATGAAGGGATAAAATATAGATGACCGCAATTGAAGCAAAATTTCACAGTGTGAGTCAGTAAGAAAAAGGCCAATATTCACAAAGACTTTTTTGATGCCAATCGTCTCTGTTTCTTATAAAGATCAAAAAACTTTACGGGACTAACGGAGATTTCAGTACTACAAAAGTCAGAAATCGCATAAACTTCTCCCACAAGTTTTGTAGGAAACGCTCTCAAGAGCGTTTTCCTGTAGTTACAACAGTTAAGGTTTGGATGTTGGGGATGATGGGTTGTGGAGGTCAGAAGGCAGTCTATCCATGAAAGATATTCAGCTGCGTCCAGTTACGCTGGAACCAACTCCAACACAGTTGGTATAAAGATTGGCAGATGATGACGGATGAAAGTTTACAACGGGTTACCAAGTTTACGAAACCAATTAACTTATTGAATATCCTGACACGATCTGTCGACTGTTTAGATCTTTACGTTCGTGCTAAAGATACAGATGTTACTATACCATTAAACAGACGATTTGGAAACACAAACAAAGGATGCTTAAGACGTTACTGTTCATGTCATATCCACAGTAAAACAATGCTGAGACTGCTTTTATTACAATACTAAAGTACAAACACTAACCTGAAATGTTTGTCACACATTCAAATTCCAACTCTGTAGCTTTGGAATTAGAGTCCGAAATTCCTTTGTGAATAACTTTTGAGTCTTGGATACTATACTGTCGACGACGATGCAGGTAGTTTCGGCGGTGCTAATAACATCAGGTTGGCGTGAAGGGTAGACAGATATATAAGATATGGTCTTTAAAACGGACATTACCTTTTCAAGCTTATTTGGCTAGCTTTGGTTAGCTGGGCGATGGTCGTATAGAATACACAATGTGATCATGAAAATCAAACAGAAGTTCCAAATTTAGTTTTTTTGATGTGATGAGATTTAATTCCCCGTTTACAGCGGGATATCAAATACGTCTGATAAATATAACTTGATTTAATTTAATTTAAAATCGTCTTACAGTTCTAAAGTCGACACCACTACGTCTACGTGCACAGCATCTGCCAACTTATTTTTTTCTCTCTCACACACTCGCTGTCGCTCTCTAAATACTATCATCCCAACATGTATGTATTTCTCATCTGCCATAATAGCTTACACTGTGTGTATCAGAAATTCATGATCATATTTAGGGTGTGGTACAGACCATCATCATAATTGCGAATAAATCAAAATTATGATACAATTATGTAATGCAGTTAAAAAAATAATCAGCTGTCCCATACAATTGGGTTTAGTAGGTGTTAGACCAAATTGTATGGGACAGCTGTTTATTTTTTCATTACATTGCATTTCTGAAACAGGCTATAAATATTTTATTACTCTATGCTATGTCCTTTTCTCAATACTGATCCAATGTCCTGAGTGTGGCTTCATCATGGTCTCCAATTTAGATTGCAACTGGGTGATGTCAGATTTAATCCTGTAGCGACGCAAAACGTGCGCCAGAGTCGTCTTCATTGACATCATGGCGTAGGCTTTACCTGAAACAACATCATAATTTTTGCCAAATGTTTCAAAGTTCCAATCTGAAATTTGAACATGTGAATCCCAAAAATGAAAAGAATAATTTACTCAGACCAAACCTAACCTTATCTGAGGATTTTCTTATCAGCTATTATTAGTCGGTGCCAGAATTTGCCATATATATGTATATTTAGCTTGTTTATTAATTGACACAAACGCCCACGATTGATTAGTTTGATTGATCTGTCAAAATTGAGGATCTGCCAATTGCGGCTACGAATACGATTTGGTCGGCGTTTTGAACCATTGTCATGTCAACTGGGTCTAACTGAGCTGACTTATGGACTTGGGACGGGTCTTGGAATTGTTAGAATTGCAACTCACTAAAGTGTGAGATCCAATTGCACGTGAAAAGTGCTTCCGATGCGAATAAATGGGGATGCTTGCGCCCGGACTTCTCGCTCCACAAAATGAGGCTTTGACGTGGCATAATGATGTAGAGATAAAAACGTGCGTGCAAATGTAATTTCACCCTAATTCAAATCAATAAGTGAATGAAGCGAAGAAGTGGCGAAGAGTCTTCTGACGATAGCAAAATGCGCTTAGTCAAGTGATAACCGCGCTAAATCGTCGTCTTCTCTTAAAACGAGTGAGCGAAGCGAGCCGACTATTTCATCGTGTCGAGCAAAGTGTACATAAAAAAAAAAATTGTTTGACACATACCGATACAATTTCGTTTTCCCAAACTGAAGGCAGCATACGCGCCGAGGTTGTCAGGCAGTCTGCCAGGTTCCAGCCAGCGTTCAGGGTGAAACTCGTGTGCGTCAGGACCCCATATCGGATGCCTATGGACCCCGCAATACAACAACCAGCAGGTCCTACCGGCTGATAGGGTATAGTTTTCTAAAATACGAAATTTGATTAACATGAAAGGAATGCAGGTGATTATTAATGTGCCAGTCAATACGTTGACAAAAGCAATTGAGAAATCATAGCACTATTACTTTTGTGACTTTAGGAAATATATTTGATCTTAAAAATATTCCCTAAGATTG
Organism: Noctua fimbriata; assembly: GCA_905163415.1. NCBI lineage: Eukaryota > Metazoa > Arthropoda > Insecta > Lepidoptera > Noctuidae > Noctua > Noctua fimbriata. The sequence continues at coordinate 7,192,376 of LR990943.1, forward strand.
GTAGTACTATCGACTGATCAATATCATGAACTTACTAAGTTTAACATCCGTTTCCGTTCTCCTGAGTACTAATGGCGCCATGGTGTAAAATCTCATGCTCTCCTTCAGAAACGCCTCCATGTACACCAATTTTGACAGGTCCGTCTTTTCCACGTCCCTATCATCTCCCAGAACCTCTTGTAATCTGAAATGATGTATACACTGATAGTCTAGATGATCCAAAGGATTAAGTTCGCTCAGTGCGCTATGGAGCTGGCTATGCTCAGAGTTTCTTTGAAGGATAAGATCCTAAAAGAGAGTTCCCAAATAGCTTGCAAGCAAGCTGTAGTAGCAGTATGCTGGTCGTATCTACCGAAGGATCGAAGGTCGATGGAGCGAACGAGTCCTGGAGTGGAGACCGCGTATCGGTAAGCTTATCGTCCCCCATCTAGATGGACGATCATCTGCCTAGCCTTTTCCCAACAATGTTGAGGTCGGCTTCCAGTCAGATGCAGCAGATGTATACCAATATTTTACATGGAAGGATGCCAATCTGACCTCCACAACCAAGTTAGTACTGTGGGAAATAAGATACCCTGGTAAGGTTGGTTGTCAGACTTTCGGGCCACTGACGTGGACCTGGCCTGTAACAACTGTCAACGATTTCCAATTGACAGCCGGGAACAACGGCTTAGCGTGCTTTCCGAGGCACGGAGGAAACTCAGTAAGTAGGTAATGGGTGCTCACCCATCCCCGGACCAAAATTATTTTGCCACCAACTCCCCAACTAGGTGAACCGACGACCTTAAAAAGGTGGTTGGTTTAGATGGGATGCGAAAGGTTGGGGACAGGGTGTAAGTTGGGAGAAGCCTATCTCAGACTGTGGAATTCGACAGGGCGAATTGATAATACGTTCCTGACCGTATTTTACAAATGACTGAAGACCATACGCACGTTATGTGGTCAGCCGCAATGCCGCAGAGAACCGATCCTAGGTATATCCAGCCAGACAAGTCAGTTCAGTTTGATAGCAATAAATAATTCGAGTAGGTACTTACTCAGTAAATACTTTCTCCTGAGCTTCGGGGTAAGACCCCAACAACAGCGTGGTGTACACAAGTACAGTAGCCGAAGTATCTTGTCCGGCGGCGAGCATAGTGTCAATATGGTTTCTGATCTCTTTGTCGGTGAAAGCTCCCTTCTCAACTGATAGCTCGAGGAGTATGTCTATGAAGGGTTTGAAGTTGCTTCCTTAAATAAAATTACATAACGGCATCAGGAAATCTCGTTAATGTCATTAAAAAAGAAAGAAGGATTCTAGTTTGAAGAATCTTTACCTGGTTTACTAGTTTCAGTGCGTGTATTATTTTTATAAAAATTGGATTTTCTTTTTTGAAGGACCTGGAAATAATTTTATTAACACCTTTATTATTTTATTTATTGTTTGTGATTGTTTCATCAAAATCAGGCTGGAGACTCGATCTTTATACTATTTTTTATATTCCTCACAGTTTCGGATATAGCCAAAGAAAGAGAGAAATGAGAATCAAAACTGTATTATCGTAGATCGCCCACAAAGAGTATAAAACACACTTTATATCGTATTTATTCTAAATTGTGTTATTTGGGGGTAAGGTTTTATCGTTGCATAATTAAGCTTCTAAAAGGCATGCAAACTTAGATGTATCTTGTTTTAATTCGTTGAGAACTTAAAGATTGAAAATCTAAACACGAGACTCCATACCACCACCTCTTTAAGAGGTATTATCTTAATCTAACTTCAGCGTCGAAATAAATGTGGATGTGTAGGACTTAATATAGCTCCAACTTTTTCTATAATAATATTGCTTTAAGAGGTGGTGCATGCATAGTAGTGCTGTCTTGTCACCGTGTCCGACATATTGTGCAGTATCTTCAGACGAGCATCTTGCTTCTTCTTGAGCCTGCTCCATCCGTAGGTGTAGTTAAAGTGCCACCAGAACTTAAGGAACCGTTCTACAATTATATCTAACATCGTGTCCGAGGCTTCGAAATAGTCGATGTTGAGGTTAGGATCTGAAAAATCTACTCCCAGTGCTGTCACTAGAAACAATAAAAAACTTTTTATTAATTAATACTTCACACCTTGATGAGGTTTAACGACTTGACCACGAGTTACACTCTCAAGCTCCATGTGTGTGACAGCGTCTTTGGAAGAGATAATAATTGAAATAAATTGCTTATAATAAAGCACGCCACGCATGCTCGCGCGAAGGAAACAAGTGACTCGAGCGTGTGTCGCGTTACTAAAGGCTCGTGAACGAGGCGTAAGGTGGCACTCGTGTCGGTAAAAGATGAAAAATAAACAGCAACTTACTACAAATAGTCTCCAAAGCATTATGTCGTACGTTTAACAAGTGATAAAAGGGTCCTTTTCCAACCTCTTTGTCAAAGTCTTTCACAAGCTTTCTGGCCTGGCTGTTGAAGATGCCAATGAACGTATCTAGTAATGTCTGACTGAACGCTGGGTTCAGTAGCTTTCGGTGAGCCTTCCATGTCGGATCTGAAAAATTTATCCGCAACTATAACATTCATTGTATTGAAATTTTTGGGAGTAACAACAAATGAAGTTGTAAAATATTTATAAACCGGAGAACTTACAGCGTAAAGAATCAGAAAAGTAACAATTGGATAATCTCTTGAGTGAAAAGAGAAAAAGTTATAGAAATATTAGGATTACTAAATTGCACGATAAAGAAATGTGGGTCCGATAAGCACAGTGACCTTTTAAAAGTCAAACTCGCCGTGTGCGTGCTGAAGACGTTACGGCGGCAAACGGATGTAATGAGAACTCTTTAGGAAATAAGTATATTCAAGTCCTCACTCACTCGCAATTTGTATGAATTTTGCCTGTAGTTAGATGAAATAAAGGGAAAAAATATTGTTTTATATTTATTTAATGAGCATTCGAACAGGAGCTGTTTGCAGAATAACAGTAAACGAAATAACTTTCGAACAGCAACGATTATTGTCGAAGCTATGAGTTAAACATAGGTTCTGAGAGGTTAAATAATAATAGCGAATAAACAACTTACATCTAGCAAAGAGTAAACCATCGCCTAGCCAATCTTCAAGAAATCTGTAGTAGGGGTCCTTTTCGAGGCATAAATTTGATACCGTAAGACAGTCGTCCGGGTCGGTGATAACTGCCAAATAATATTCGAATCAATACAGTGTGTGTGTGTACAGAAAGGGTAGTATTTAAACGAGCAAAAATAAATTCAAGGTGTCAAAAATAAGGAAAATGGGCTTCTGAAATATTAAGTGAGCGACAAGCAGTGGGCGAATACAAATGTTTAAAACAGCGACTTGAAAATACAAATTTGAGTTACTAGTTGTTCAATACGATCAGTGTGATAATTCATGGACTCTGAAAAAAACAAACAAGGTTATTAACCACTAGATTGTAGATAAGGTGTAGCTGACGTAGCCCCGCTGCGCGGGGCTCCTATTTCTGTTTGCAGGGTTTAAAGTACCATACATATAAGAGCCTAACTTGTCCGAGTCGGGGTACCACAAGTCTATCTCAGCCTTCGCTCGCTCTTGCTTCCTATATTCTCCTTGCCGCAATGACCGGATAAATAGTTACTTATTTGGTACAATAGTCGCCCATTCAGTATATTGATCGCCAATTAAATTTTTGTTTGCCCGATCAATAATTTTCCTTTCAGAAAGGTGTGCTCATATTTGAGGATGTAGTATAGACCACATCCCTAAATATGGCCACAGCTTTCTAATACACGCTGTATAAGTTTTGTTGAAAGTGACCAGTCTGGTGATAGAAAACGTGGTAGGTAGTTTATAATATAACGAAGTTAAAAGTGAAACTATCACAGTTAAGTAGGCTTAACAAGTTTACGAGTAATAGTCGACCAACTTATAAAATGTACTTAGATAACATATTTTCCTAAACTTATGGGAGCACAGGTTTTTCAACTGCAAATGTAAGTTTGTTTTTTTATTATAGGCCGATTTGCCTACGAACGATTATTTTTATTGTAATAAATAAAAATAATCGTTCGTAGGCAAATCGGCCGCATATTTTGATGGGCAACTACGGAACCCTACATTGTGCGTGTTCCGACACTCACTTGGCCAGCTTTTTGTAAAGCCGTTTTAAATATTCCAATAAGGTTTGGTCACTTATTACAGAAACAACCTCATCCATCTTTTATGAAAAACTGTTATGTGATCTAGATTGTCATCATCTGTCGAGCCCATTGTATTACCATATTGTCAGGTAAATCTATATAATGCGAGTACAGATTCTTGCTTGATTTGACACATTGATCCGCTCGATGTTATTTACAATTTGATTTTGAGTAACATTTCTGTCAGGGATCAAGCAGGCCGTTACTTGTCCATGTTCAAGAGTAAACGAAAAATAGAAAAGAATGTTACAGGAAGGTAAATCTCGAGCATTACTTCGAACTCCGTCGAGCAGTTGCAGAAGAAGTTCCTGCGAATATTCTTCACATATAAATGCTCGAGGAAACGCTAAAGTCGCTTTGAAAATACTTACCATAGTGAGTTAGAGGTCCAACCTTGCCTGAAAAGACTCCTCCCACGCTTGTGCAGTATGTGGCTACTTCGTGTACAAGGTCCAATAGACCTGCAAACGAAAAAGAAAAATAATTTAATAAGTTCTTCAGGAAATACAAAGTTAAGACACTAGTTTTGTTCGAATACTAATACAATATCAAGTTTGGTTTTTTTGAGACTAATGTCCAACGGTGCCAAAATGTCTAAATCCTTAAAAGTTCAATTCTCAAAACGTCCAATTCCCAAATTGTCCAGTTCTCAAAATGTCCAATTCTCAAAATGTCTAATTCCCAAAATGTCCAACTCCCAAAATGTCCAACTACCAAAATGTGCAGTTCTCAAAATGTCCAATTCCCAAAATGTCCATTCTTTGAGAATGTGGTAAATTTCTTCAATAACTCATCAAAGCGCTTTTTAATACCTACTTAGACAAACAATAAATAAAATGCTGAAAGAATCGAAATATGTATGTTTTATTTATAAGTAACAAATTAAGACCAGAGTTGACCACAACATACCCGAAAATACTATTTTTGTCATAAAGTATTAAACAAAACACAATAATAAACACAAACACAAAAACCACAAATACAATATTGTGACAACAGGTTTTATTGTTTAAGGCAATAACACGTAGGTACTACATACATCAACGCATTACCTTACATTTTTAATAAAATAATTGCAAAAAATACACACATTGAAGCAATTTAGTAATACTTTTATCTCAGGGTGCGTTCTGTTCATTACTGTTTATGCATTTTAATTACATTTTCCGTTTTGGTTCTAAATAACTAATATTTTTTTTTATTTTTTTTTATTAGCCTGTAATGTCCCACTGCTGGGCAAAGGCCTCCCCTAATTCCTTCCATGTGCTCTTTTCCCTTGCCTCCTCGAACTAGCTTTCGCGGTACGCGTCCAGATCGTCTCGCCACCTCTTTCTGGGTCGGCCTCGGCGGCGCCGTCCATCTTCCGGCAACCATCGTGTGGAGACTTTCGCCCAGCGGTCATCGTGCGGCTGACGTGACCCGCCCAATCCTATTTTAGCCTGGCAGTACGAGAATTTAACGTTTGAGAATTGGACATTTTGGGGTTGGACATTTTGACACCGTTGGACATTTTGAGAATTGGACATTTTAACCCTGAACGATTTTAAGGCTTTACGCAGTGTTTAGTATTCTTACTGCTAAATTATTGTCTCACTCTTACGTCATCTATCTCTCACTTCCGTTCATGTATCACACAGCACGCTTACCTGCCACATATTCATATTCATATTCATTTATTCATCAAATATAAGCTAACAGTTTACACCAAATCGCTTATATCTATTCTAATACTACATAGTTTTATTCAATACGATTTGCTGATTTGCTGTATCCAAATCAGCAAATTGTTCCATTAAACATAATTCTACAACTGTGCATGAGTGCAGCAATAAAAACCACGTGTCAGGTTACCGCAGCTTGAACTACCGAGGTTCGACGGCGACATCAGACAATGGTCAACCTTTAAAAACATATCTTGCGAAACAGTGGACAACGCGGACTTACCTGTGGTGAATAAAACGCAATATTTGAAGTCTGCCCTCGCTGGAGAAGCTTAGCTTAATTTAATTACAAAATATGTATAACTTGAAAGACTTTTAATTACAATGTAATTACAAAATATGTATAACTTGAAAGACTATTAGTAACCTTGCAGCAAAGTCTAGACTCATTAAAGTCAATTAACTCGCTTGTAGAAAGCTGGGATGCTTTACTTGTAGTTTTAATCTGTCAAAATTTGGATAACTCTCTACGTGCTGCATGAGAAATAAATAGAAAAAAAAAACTCCATAGCAACATTAGCAGAACTATTAGAATGTTTAAATTTACCCCGTAATTTAACATGTCAAATGCTGTTCATTTGAGATGTTAAATGATAATTAAACCAACGATAATTCAAATGTTAAAATAAGTCATTTAACATCAGCAACACCTAATTTATCTTGCGTATTATGATGAAGCAAACATATCTTGTCTAAGTGTCCTCACTACCTAAAACTAACTACACCTAATCGTATACAGCTTATTAAAGCTAAATCATTGTGTTTTAACTGTCTGCAGCCTTATGTAGCTAAGCATAAATGCTTAAAATGTCACGGTAGACACCACACAAGCGTATAATAATAAATTGAAATGTCTGTTTGTAATTTCAAAATAACAGCTGAATGTGTACGATAAATATTATAACAAAAAAAATAATTTGTTTGTCTGTCTTTCTCTCTGTTTGTTCCGGCTAATCTCCAATGAGCAGATTTTGACGGACTTTTACTGGCAGATAGCTGATGTTAGGTATAAGGAGTAACGTATAAGCTACTTTTTTTTCGGATGGGAAATCATCAAATGGCCACTCCTGCACTGGGCGTAGCGGAAGGGAGTGTCAGATTTCTACTGACTAAAACCCATCCATGTTCCTTCTTTGCCCTTTATGTTCCAGGGCCGCGGTATCTCTTTCGAACAGTCCCGCAGCCCACTTATATGCTACTTTGATTTTAGAAAAAGGATTAGCTTTCCGTGGAAAAAAATTAAAACCCTTGTTTAAAACAATACATACTGCATCTATCCTTCACGGTGAGCAGATGCGGTATGTGTCCCAAAATTGGCCACACCCCTGGATATAATGGCGGCTCCGTAGTCTTCTCGATCTTCCAGCTCCATAACCAGTAAACTGCGCAAGCGACGCAGAATAGCAGTATAGCGATCATTGTCGATGGGAAATCTTGTTACTGAAATTAAAATTTCATTATGAACTAATGGCGGCCTTGAGAAATAAATTCAGCGTCACTGATACTTTTGTCAAAGGAACTCGACTAAGCACTTTTGAACGGTCCCCATCTGTGAAACTTAGGTACATATTGAATTTCTCGTTATCAGTCTAAAAATCTCATTTCTTTAATAACTCTTTTTTAAGATAACGCGGCCCAGAAACGCATAAATCATTTTGAAATCTACATCCTGTATTTTGCTGTTTCGCAGCTTCAACGACTGTCAAAGGTCTTCAGATGACAGCCGGGACCAACGGCTTAACGTGCTTTTATGGAGGAAACTATGCAATGGATGGTCACCAATCCACAGACCGACCTAAGCAAGCACGGCTTAACCTTGAAGGTAGTGGAGTAGTTACTATTAGGAAATTGTAAATCCGGCCACAAATATTTATTTTTGTCCACGGAACCCTGCTCTGATTTAATATGTAAGCCACGGGAAAATAAGTAAGCTTCTAATATATGGATATAGCAATAGCGCAGTTCCCGCGTGTCTGAACGAACCATTAGTTTCATGTGGATGCCATTAAAAAACAAATTGTCATTTAGTGTCACGTACGTATTAAACCATAGAATGAGCAAAGGAATACTTGGAAGATAGTAGCCTATTACATTTAAAATTAAATATAAATTAAACTAGCCATTACATTTTCAAAAATATTCAAATTAGATTCTTATAATAAATAACATGATAACAAAAAATATATACATAGATTTTTTGGACAATGCCCATTGGATTAAATAGGAAGCGTGAAAGACTCGCCAAAGCGCGAGCTGCGTTAATAATCGAATAATGTTTTATCTTTCTTTTAATTACTAAACGTAAAATAATGGTATAGCGATTAAACAAAGTGTTTTTTTTTTAATAACATCAAGTCGTGTGATTTATCTCCTCTCATAGTTCCTTATATCTACTGAACTATTTAATGACAATTTTAGGAAAATTTTATGATGAATAAATAATACGAGATCTAAACTTTTAGCACCCTTAAAACTCGTCCTATATAATTTATTCATCGGTTATTCATTCAGTTATAAACTTGGAAGTAGTTATTTTAGAAGCTTACTGCTTGAATATATGTCACAATATAGATGCTATAAAATAAAAACCATGCTGAGATATATTTACAGTATCCTAGATCAATGTATCTTGATGCACATGTATGGTGGCAATTTAGAGGGCAAGGTAAGTTTTTTGGAGGAGATTTAATTACTACCCGTTATTATTTGAGCTCCTCCAGAATAATAAACATCATTCAGTTTAAATCGATCCTCTATTATACAAAGGCTACCACGAAGCATCGCAATAAAAACCGGTTCTGAGTCCTGTATTTCTGTAATTTTCTTGTATCCAACAAATATAACTTAACATAAAATAACATCACGTCTGAATTTGTCCGGAGGCATAGGCAGTTGTGTACTATGATACTTTCACCCATATTTCACTAGTTATTATTAAGTCCCATGTTAGGGGCGAGTCAATATGGCATTGACAACGGGGTACAAATCAAAACTTCGGGTTACTTCTGAGAAATTCCTAATGAAAAAACCCAATAACACTATGCCCGACCAAGAAATAAAATCCAGGACCTCATGCTCAGCGGTATATATCAAGAGGTTCCAATAAACATTGCCTGACCGATTTCTCTCTTTTCATTATCCAGTATTGGCTTTGTACTTACATTTTGTTCGGACGCGTCTTTTAAGCACAGTATGTCATTCTTTATAAAAATTTAAAAAAAAAACGATTTACTTTGCACGATATATCTGTACTGATCTCTTGTTGTCAAATAACGAAACTAGCTCGAAGCCTTTCCTTAAATAGGCCTTTTTAAAAAAACTATCGGGCCGGTGCACACAGCTTCATTAAGTGGTTGCCCTTCCAAAAGACATGACATGGCGTTCAAATCCGTGATAGGCCCAAGTTGGTATTTGTATTTTGCAAACACGTTTTATTATAATTAATGCATTGTTTTAGTGTATAAATAAGTTTAAGTTAGTATTTTTTTTTTTAATGTGTTAATATTGTTTTTTTTTTAATAAAACTTTTATACTTTTATTATTGCGTATAACGACAAGCAAAGTAGATTGATTATTCATAGAATTATTAACTACCTGGCTTACGGCCGTTTTCTATAACTTACTTACGTACAACTGTTAGTTAATATGCCCATCTCTAGTAGCTATCGCTTTCTTATATTGCTATAGTTTTCTTTTCTATCTATACATTGTGTTCACATATTGAAGCAACGATTTGCTGCTTCACAACCATAGGGGCAAACTAATCGATTACAATGATTAAATTATTGTGGAAGCTGCAGAAGATTATAAAAATATCCTTGCATTGTATAGATCAGTCGCGGTTTTAGCCTAAGACTTTGGGGGGTCACAAGGGGCTGTACCCAGGAATTTAAAATTTAAATAAACAAAACGATCATGGGCGCCTACAGGTTTATTTCTGGGGGAGAAATACTGAAAAGAAGGAAGAATGTCAGAGCGAGCAAAGCGATCTTGAAAATTTTTGCATCCTTCCTCGGATAAATTAAGTTCTGTTTGTTCATTGAATGAGAATAGGAGGAACTCTGGCAACTTATGGAGAACTGAAAAAGTACAGAAAAGTATATTAGCGAGTAAAGCGAGCGGGAAAATTGTAGCACCACTTCTTTTTTTTTATTTATATAGAAATGAGAAGAGACCCTGTCAACTTTTTCAGAATTGAAAAAGTATAGGATATATTGGTGAGCGAAGCGAGCGAGAAAATTTTTGCATTCCGCCTCGGATAGGTTGATATCTTAATAGTTGTCGGAGATTTCGAGGGGGATGAACCCTCACCCCCTTGCCTACGGCCCTCCCCTGAGGTAATTAGATTTTTTAAGTTTTAAGATGAAGAGAACGCAAGAGTTAGCGAAGCGAACCGGGCCTCTATTTATTTTATTTAAATCAATGAGTTCAGAAACATGATCACGGTCGATCTAGACCCAGCCCAGGCGGCGTGGTCATGACGCCTGGCCATGACCCCCCCCTGGATCCGCTCTTGGTACTAATAGAATGCAAGACCGAGAGAAGAGAACTTCAAAATTGAAGCAGCCCTCCTCCGCCCCGTGTGTTAGGTTCTTTTTGGTTGATTCATACAGAGATGAGAATAAAAGTAACTCAAAAGGGCAAGATGCATTAGCGAGCGAAGCGAGATCGAATATTTTAGCATTCTGCCTCGGAAAGGTTAGTTTCTCTTGTTGAACGATTAAGCAGAAAATTAGGTAATCATTTATAGGCAAAAAAAGCTGTTTAAGAAGGTTTATCAATTTGGCGTGTATGGTTTTAGGAGGTCATGAACCCTGTGACCCGCCCCCCCTCCTAGGACCGCGCCCGGTATAGATTCCATATCTTCATCACATCATCATCATTTCAGCCGAAAGACGTCCACTGCTGGACATAGGCCTCCCCAAGGGGGGTTTTGCCATAATCGCCACGCTTGGCAGGCGGGTTGGCGATCGCAGTATGTTTGTTATAAAAAATCACAGAGAACGCTGCTGCCCATTCACTGGTAAGTCCCTTAGTCGCCTCTTACGACACCCACGGGAAGATATGGGATGGTGCTATTCTTTACGTCCGGACACCATACAGAACAATTCCATATCTTAGTATTATATAATTGCATAGCACATGTGTGAGTATTATGTACTGTAAGGCTACAATTTGCATTTAGTTATCTTTCATTGACTTGATGGGGCCCTGGTGGCTGAGAGAATGTCATGCTCACTCAAATGTCTCGGGTACGTTTCAGGTATATCTGACTCAATTTCTTGAAATATATCGGGTTGTCGCGTTGTGATGTTGTCGGGCTGATTCCTTATAAATAAATAATGCTCAGCTATTCTGTATACTTGAAATTCAACTTAATATCTATCATAAAGTAAGCACGTCGGAAACATGGCGTTCATGCTCTTCGATGGGTCCATTCGGGTTCCCGCCGTCTTATATAGACGATAAGGATGAAAAAGGATGACCTTCAATATCTCTGGTTCCAAAATTTTCAGACGTATTGTATTGTTGAAATCCTAGTTTTAATGTACCTTACTTTGAATATCTCCATGACCCGTGTACTATTCGATGCATCCATCAGCAGAAAGTTTTGAGTGCGTTACCTTGAGAGCTGCCGTAAACACTAATAAAATTGGAAACAATAAAAATTAGCGCTAAGATTAAACATCAACAAAACATGTTTCTGTCAAGGTAGGTGGTAAGTACTGAATTCCAAATAATATTCGTCTCATTCCACGTCAAGGGTCACATGGTATATTTAGTTAAATTTATTTAAATCAAAATGATATTATAATATATAACATCGGTTCATGCAACCCGACCTTAGACCACGCATACATCGTTTGCCCATGCATAACAAAAATAGGGCGCTAGTGGCTGTTCTGGATTCGCAGTTGTCAAACTATGTTGACAACTGCGAAGACCTCACCGATGCTCACTCAATCCTGTTTTGTTTTATAGTAGTATTAGTAGTATTCGTGTAGCTCATGTCAAATTTTCTGATGACAGAGCTACACGACCTAAACCAGCCGTACCAGCATGGCAGTACAGGATTGTACGACGTATTGGTGGGGCTAGAGCACTCATCGGCAAACTGATCTGCTTCAGAGAAGGCAATACTTGCCTTAGAGTGATGCGTTTTGTGAGGCGGGCGTTCTCGGTGATATTAGTCCTCGAGACTACATGTCCCGTGTCACAGAGCGCATCGACTTCCTGAAGCAGAAAGTGTATGCATGTGCAAACCGTATTCGTAGGTATAAGCGGCGGGTGGAACGATACACTCAGAATCGCACATTCCAAAGAGATGAAAGGTGGGTTTATAGGGCTTGCGAGCTACCGGACCAAGGTGTGGCTGACACCTATCTGCCGGATCACGATGCCATGTCTTCCTTCTGGCGCAGCATCTGGTCGGTGCCTGTTAGCCATACCGAGGGTGATTGGACTCGGGAGGTCGAGCGAGCGTGCGATCTAGTACCAGAAATGGGGGCAATAACTATCAGCCCCCAAGACGTAGTTCGTGCAGTCCGTCAGTTACCTAACTGGAAATCTCCAGGTCCGAATGGGCTGCACAACTTTTGGATTAAATATTTTACAAGGTCGCACGCTCGCCTTTTTTTTTTTTAGTATGGGAAATCATCAAATGACCCCCCCCGCTCTGGGCGGAGCGGAAGGGAGTGTCAGACTTATACTGACTAAAACCCATCCATGTTCCTTCTTTGCCCTTTGTGTTCCAGGGCCGCGGTATCTCTTTCGAACAGTCCCGCAGCCCGCTCGCCTGGCGATCCTGTTCCTGTCAGCCTGAGAGTCAGGGTCGCTGCCAGAGTTCCTGACAACAGGTATAACCCACCTGCTCCATAAATCGGGTAGTACTGCGGAGCCCAAAAATTATAGATCGATTACCTGTCTTCCGACGGTCTATAAAGTTCTTACATCCATTTTGAGAGCTAAAATTAACAAACACATTGATGACAATTCTGTCATGTCCGCTTCGACTTGCTGCCACACACATGGCTCATGAGGGTGCTAAAGTTGTATAAAGTTGATGCAACTCTGCTCACCTTCCTGATGTCATGTATGGAGCAATGGACGACAGTCCTTCGCTATCCAGGATGTCGGCAAATCCAGAGGAATAGCGAACCGATAAGGATAGAGCGAGTTATATTTCAGAGTGATAGTTTGGGTTCACTTTGGTTCTGCTTAGCCTTGAATCCTCTTAGCACGCTGCTGGAAGATTCAGGTCTAGGTTATCGGTTGAGGAGAGGTGGTCAAGTTATATCTCACCTCCTTTACATGGATGACCTGAAACTCTTTGCCCCCAACGATTTGCAACTGATGGAGCTACTTAAGGTAACTGACACTTTCAGTAGCGCCATCAGGATAAAATTTGGTGTGGACAAATGTGCGGTCATGCATGTAAAGCGAGGGGAGATTGTGGAATCTGTGGGAACCCAGCTCTCGGATTCCATAAATCTTAGATCCCTCTCAGCAACCGAAACCTATAAGTATTTGGGTATGCCGGAAGCGCTGGGCCTCTATGTTGCTGACATGAAGCAATCGTTGAAGGAGCGCTTCTTTGGCCGCAATAAGGCGCAAAAAAGGAACGTGCCTTCAACGGTTGGGCCATGCTGGTTTTGATGTACTCTTTCGGCATACTCAAATGGACTCAAACAGAACTAGACGCCCTGGATCCGTACATTGTTGACGGCATATCGAATGCATCACCCGCGTTCTTCGGTTATGAGACTGGATATCCCGCGGAGGTGTGGGGGTCGAGGCTTTTTAAATGCTAATACTCTCCACAATCGCGAGATATGCAGTCTTAGGGAATATTTCCTTGAAGCCGACTTGGGGATGCATCGAGATGCGGTCGCGCTGGACAAGGGCCTCACCCCACTTTCCTTGGCTAAAGAGAACTGGCGTAAACATTTAGTTCTTGACACTAACAACCGCAGGGAGGTATGGCAGAGTAAGGAGCTTCACGGATGCTTTTTCCGGGCCCTTCATGGGCCCGATGTAGACCAATCAGTGTCCGTAGCCTAACTACGTTCCGGGGACCTCTTCGAAGAAACCAAAGGTTTTGTCTGTGCAATTATGGATGAAGTTATGATGACGAATAACTACCGGAGATTTATTGTGCAGAACGGTACGGTTGACATATGTCGGGCATGCCACCGTCCAGGCGAATCAATCCATCAAATTATCTCCGGGTGTTCTCGTCTGGCTAATGGAGACTATTTGCATTGACACAACCTTGTAGCCAGGATTATCCATCAACAACTTGCTCTAAAATACAGTCCTGTGGAATCGGAAGTGCCGTACTATAGGCATATGCCCGACCCAGTTCGCGAAAATGGCGGTATCACATTGTACTGGGATCGATCCATCATCACTGACAGGACTGTTGTAGCCAATAAGCCTGATATAGTGGTGGTGGATCGATCAGAGTGGCGCGCAATGTTTGTTGACATAACTGATACTGATACTGAACTGGTAGAAAGCCGAGATAGATAAGCTAATCAAGTATCTTGACTTACCTCGCGAGGTTGTCGACATGTGGGATGTGGACTCAGCGATCATTGTGCCGATTGTCGTATCAGCCCATGGCTTAATTGCTAAGAGCCTCGACCAATACCTGAGGCGGCTCACGCTAATCAGCTGGATCAAGGGCTTGATTAAGAAAGCGGTACTCCTGGACACGGCTCGTATTGTTAGGAGGTTCCTCTCTCTGGAGCCCGTTAGCTTGGACCCTGTTTCCGATACCGGTGGGCTACTATTTTTTTATATTTTAAATGTTTTATATTACTTTATATAAAATGTAATTTATATGTGTAAATACGAATAAAGGAGAAAATAATAATAAATCGTTTATTTCAGATTCATCCTGAGATTACATCCATATTTGTTAGTAGAATTGCGAGCTTACAGACTAGTGTTAGTAATAATTAATTAATTGGTACTCAAACAAAATTTAAATAAATAGTTTAATTAAATAATATGCAATAACAATTTGTTATATGTTATTCATTTAAAAAATAAGTGGCAGGTCCGAGTGGACTTCCCGATGGTGGTGGCAAATTAGGGCATTGGAGAGTCCCACCGGTCCGCCAGCGCGCGCAGGATATTGTTGGGACGGTCGCGCGTGCGGCGCAAGATAGATGCGCACCGTTTGCGCATGATGGCCGCAAAGCTGTCTGTGCCAGCCGCTGCGAACATCGCGGACGTGCTGCAGTGGCGCGGCAGTCCCATCAGCACCCGGAACGCGTTATTGTATTAAACACGCAGATCGCTGGCCACAGGCCGCAGGTGTAAAAGGACTGACAGTACGCTTTAAAAAGCGCGACTTTGACAGTCCCCGTACACCGTGAAAACCGGGCGGGCCAACATCTTGCACCGGACAGACAGCGCTCTGCGCGCCCTTTCGATGTCCACTCTGTCCTTAAGGGCATTACATTGCTCGATGACCTTGATGATTTGATCCCTGTACTGGTTTTTGTTGACTTGCCCCGCACATTTCGCAAAATTTCGGTTTTTATTTATTATTTAAAAATATTAAAAGAAATAACAGAAAAAAAACAATACAGATTGTTAAGTATATCATTACGTATTTGTTGTTACAAAATTCATGCCGATCTATTCAGCCGTTACAGAGATAATTTACAATTAAGGTTGAAAAAGGACCTATTTTCTACGATTAACCGAAAAAAATTGAGAAGGTTTATTAAAATTTTAAACAATAAATTTTATTTGTGATGAACTTAACTATAACATACTTTTTTACACGGAAAACGCACGAAGGGATTCATCAACAAATTTCTTTGAACATACGCTGTTTTTGGGATTTGAGCCATGTAATGCCCTTAAGGTCCTCGGTGACCCAGTGCTGTTAAGTCGAGCAATTTAAGTATTTGGGCCACTTGAATTTCACTCTAAAAGAAATTCAGAGAGAGTGAAATTCGGAACGAATGTGTATCGCTTCTTGTCCGGCCTGAAAATCATTATTTCACTCTTTTTCGCGTTATATTTGAGCCCATAGCCACCGCGTACGACTCACAAATTCTCAGAAGCCTTCGTAAGGCACCCATCAATGGACTCAGAAGCACCATATCGTCTTCGTAGCTGATGTTATTCACGCTCACTCCAGCTTTTATTTATTTTTTACTAATAATATTAAATCAGCTCGCTGACAGACTGCGCACGCAGGACCTGAACCGGTTCAAAAAGAGGTTTGTATCTTGTTACTACTAGCTACGTACAAATTTACGTTAGGTAAAGATATAATTCAACCCAATTTCCATTTTAAATATGTGTTTATTTTTTAACTTAAATTTTGTAATGGTATCTTACTTGTCCTTTTATCTTTATGTAAATACTCTGCGTGTGCTGTGCACTTTTGCAGTGGTGGCGGCCCCGACTTACGAGCAGTAAGTCGTGGATTCGAACCCACAGGTAGGTGCATTACTTTTTTCATCACCACTGCTCTCAAAACGGTGAAGGAAAACATCGGGAGGAAATACACACATACATTACATTTATTTTACATTGTCAACAATACATTTCATGGTAATAGGCTTATCAGTTATCACCAATAAAATGGAAGTTAATATACCTAACTGTCGCAATCTGGGTACCCCTCAGAGCATACAACCGTTATGTTATGTTATGATATTGTGTAAACAAAAAACAATCAATCGATTGCAGCAATCACGACTGTCTACTATTGAAGAGTTCCATTGTATAACACCGAAGATCAGCTTCACCAAATATAAACGGGACCACCGCAGAATAATGTTCATCCAAATTTTCAAAAAAATCGTCGAAATAGGATCACAATTATCAAAGATATCGATAATATAAAATTTGGAGAGTCCTCTCCCCTCCAGGATCCCATAATTAGATCCTGACCTGATGAGCATGGGACCACAAGGGAAGTATACTGTTTCAAACAACGCTCATAAAATTTTAGGGCTGCCCTTAATTTTACTGGGATTCCATCATCAGATCCTGACTTATACCTTCTATAATCAGCTCAGCAATATGAGATGATGAATACCATGCACAAATATCTGAATTGCGTTAGAAAGTATACGAAAAACATTGTATGTTCCTATAAAATTTGAGGGTTGCCCTCGATTTCCCTGGGATTCCATTATCAGATTCTGATCATGGACTACCTCATTAGTACAGGCTTTCGAATAAAAAAAGAATTGTGAAAATCGGTCTACAATTAGCGGAGAAATCGGTGAACATAGGCACATGAAATAAAATACATACAGTCGAACATAGAAACACCTCGTTTTTTTTAAGTCGGTTAAAAATTGTCAAAGGAGTTTTGGTGAAACATTAGTGAACCGTTATCAATACATGTCATGGTAATAGGCTTATCTCCAATAAATGGAACTTAACATACCTAACTGTTGAAATGGGGGTGTACTGTAGACTGTCACATATCAGAGCATGCAGGCGTGATGTTATTTTATGATTTTGTGTAAACAATGAATATCCAAGCGATTGCAGCCAACGCGACAGATTTGCTGTCTACTATTGAAGAGTTCCGTTGTATAACTCCGAAGATCAGATTCACCAAATTTAAACGGGACCACCGCGGAATAATATTCTTCCAAAAAAAAAAGAATCATCAAAATCGGTTCATAATTGGCGAAGATTTCGCTGAACACACACAAAAAACAAAACGAAATTCAGTCGACTTGAAACCTCCTATTTTTGGAAGTCGGTTAAAAATACTGCAAACCGTGAAATTCTATGAACATAAAACAAATATCACTTGTAAGGAAAATTTATTTGATTATTTTGGTCTGACTAGAATTTTATTTCCCACATTGTGAATAAAAATAAATACATCCGTGATCCGTGTATGCTGTTTGCCGATGACATTGTGTTGGTTGCCGAGAGTGGCCTAGAGGTCCAGAGCAGATTGGCGGTGTGGTGGTAAAAACTGGAGAATTTTAGGCAGAAATTAAGTATGATCAAAACAGAATCCTTATTCTGTTTTTTCGGCGGTCTCTCTAGTCCTATACCACACCGATCTGTTCCGATTTCCATTATCTCGGGTCGCTTGTCCAAGGGGACGGTGAAATAGTCGCAATGTAACGCACTGGATCAACTGAGGTTAGATGAAATGGCGACAGGTCACTGGAACAACTTGCGACCCACGGATGACCCTCAAGTTAAACGGAAAAATATACAAGTCCGTGATTAGACCTGTCATACTATATAGATCGGAATGCTGGACTGTGAAGAAGATGGATGAAAAAACATTGCATGTAGATTAGATGAGTATGTTGAGGTGGATGTGTGGTGTGACAAGAATGGATAAAGTAAGGAATGAGGATATAAATTAGAGAAGAGCCTCAAAGTTGCGCCAGTTACAGAAAAGTTGAAAGGGAATATTGACTGTCTTGGTATGGACATGTGATGAGGAGGGACGAATCGCATGTGACTAAAAGAGTGATGAATCTAAATGTTGAATCCATCAGGATTTATATTCATCACTAGCGGGAGAGGAAGACTAAGCAAACGATGCATGGAATGTGTGAGGTATGAAATATATAATATGAAAGAAAAACGTACATGATTGCGTGACGGTTGACAGAGGAGAATGGAAGAAAAAAACGTGTTGCGCCGACCTCAAGTAACATGGGACAAGGACATGAAGATAATGAATAAAAAAAAAAATTAAAGTCTATTAGTCTGCAAAATAATTTTATTGTTATTCTAATCGATTCTTACGCACAAAGACAGGAAATCTAATAATATGAGAATGTCTGTTTATTAAAATGTTGTATAATATAGGAACACGTGCAAGTAAAAACCTGTGTCGAGAATGCGTCAGTCACATTCCAGTGGAGAGGTCCAGTGGAGGAGGCACACTTACCTCGAAAATAAATTGTAGTTCGGCTGATCTACTAAGCGAGACAAAGTGATGCAATTACTTTTGAAACGCAAAAGAAAAGGTGTCTATAATGTGCGTGCGCTCGAAATAAAACTACGTATGTGCCAAAACGAATTTACTCCTTTTTAACAAAATAAATGAATTAAATTAGTCCACTAGACCACACTATTCCACTATTCCACATACTTAACAACTTACACGAAATAGAAAAACCACATTTTTTTTCTATTCATATAAATATCACCATAACTACTTTCTTACACAACGTATTTATATCACCATCACTCACATTCAATCCAACACGCGTTATACAGCTTTAAGCAGAAAGGTGTAGTCATATATTTTATGGGTGTGGGTAGGCCTGACCATCAAACTGAACAACTTTTTCCAAGAACCATCTTCAGCCTAGCCTTTTCCCCACTATGTTGGAGTCGACTTCTAGTCTAACCGGGTGCAGCTGATGAGCTGAATATCAATATTTTATATGGAGCGGCGGCCTATCTGACCTTCACAAACCAGTCAGTACTGGGCAATACGATACCCCTTGGTAAGACTGGTTGTCAGACTTTCAGGCTACTGACTAAGCTGTGGGACTGCTCGAAAGAGATACTGCGGCCCTGGAACATAAAGGGCTAAGAAGGAACATGAGTGGGTTATAGTCCGTACAAGTCTCCCTTCCGCTCCGCCCAGAACGGGAGGGGGTCATTTGATGATTTCCCAACTGCGAAAAAATAAAAGGCTATTACTGTACTATACCTATAACGACTTTCAAAGATCTGATCTATTAACAGCCGGGACCAATGGCTTAACTTGCTTTCCGAGGCGCGGAGGAAACTCGGTATATAATGGGTGGTCACCCATCCACGGATTAACCCAGGCAAGCGCAGCCTAACCTGAAGATCAACCCGAGCGGGCGACGTTAACCGCCCGCGTAGCATCGCTGGCATCGTCGGATATTTCGTTCTCATCGTTAGTATCTCTGACGTAGCTTAGCGCGGGAGTTCGCGGTGTGAACCAAAGTATGGAAAGAGGTGAAACGATGCTTCGTTCGGCCGCTCGCCCGCTCGCCCTCTCGCCCGCTCGCCCGCTCGCCTTCTCGCCCGCTCGCCCGTCCGCTAGCTGGCGGTGTGGCCTGCGCTTTAAAGTTCACAAGAAAATCGGGTTTGAATTTAGCAAAGATACATACGCGCGGGAATGTACACACCTAAACTCAAACACGTTCATTGTGAACTATGGTAATTTATCACCCTTTCGAAATACTACAAAGAACAAATGAAAACTAGAAACTGGAACAATTTTTATTATATTTATCTTATTTTGTAAACAAACTCGTTAAGAATATAACGAGTTTTTTTAACGATCATAAAGTATACTCAGGTCAGTAATTTTATCTTTGTAAGAAACACAAACATATGATAGCCTCATGAATACCAATTAAGGAATATTATGCTACACTAATAAAAAACCTGATCGACCGTTATCTATCTATCTATATATAAATAAAAATCAATTGCCCAAATGTATGACGGAGCATCACTTGAGGACGGCTCGGCCGATTTGGCTGATTTCTTTTTTGTTGTGCACGAATTCCCAAAACTAGGTTTATATTAAAAAAATTAACTCAGTATGTCCATAGTCTTCAACTGTTTTTAATCAAACCGTAAGTGAAACACTGCCTAATAATTCCAAGGCCGTGTGTAAACCACTGTTCGCAGGTTCGAACCCCAACCAGTTATTTATTTTTGTGATTTATATAGATTTTTTAATAGTGTAAAATTAGGGTTCGCAAGTTCGATCCTCAACCAGTTTTTATTTTGTTTTTTTTTAAAAGCTGTTAGATTTAAAAAATAGTTAAATACTTAGTTTTCATTTTATACGTATAGTTTGCTTATCCACATTTGATAAAAATCTTCAATGCACGTTGAATGAAGTTGCCATTGCGGTTGCTGGCAAGAGCATTGGAGAGGCTTTGGAGTCTTGCGATATTTTGATTCAGCGTGTCAGGGAAACTCATCGTTCGTCATTCATCATTCATACGAACGATGAGTGCCTGAGTGCCTGAGTGATGACGAATACTCGTGCTGGAATGACGTGACGATAGCTAACATCTAGATCAAAAAAGATAGCCATTCTCTCCTCGGCAAAATAAAAAAGAAAAACATATGAGTTTGTAGGACTGCCACAGTCCAATAGTTTTTGACACAACGACGTCTGTCGGGTCAGCTAGTCATATATAAAAGTAGTATAAATTCCGCCTCTAGATTACCTTTTTAGCATATTAAAAAGCTATAGAAGTAAATAGCCTTCTCGCTTTATAAGGAAGTGTGCCATAGTGCCCATAGTCCACCACACGGCTCCAGTGCCATTTGATTGATGTCACGTTTCTTCAAATTTTTATTTAAGGATGCGTTTTATGACGTCATTTATTTATAATCTGGTTTTATACATGTACATAATTATTTTTATTATTATTTTTATTTTGTTTTTAAGGTTGTTATTACATATGTATATGAATATTCAAGGACATGCTTCTTTGCTTACCATGTTTCCCTTAATAGATCAAATAAATCAACTAGGAATAAAGGGTGTAAATAGACCCCTATCACCGTCTTTACGATCATTTTTTTGTTCTAGACCATTTCTGGGAACCTTCTAGTTACGGAGTTAAAGGGGGTCAAAGTTCCAACTTTTTCACAAGTTTTTTTAAAATCAATGTTTGATGTACAGAATGCTTGGTTGACGGCTTCGTGAAGAGTATGTTTACACCCTTTGATCCAATAACTTCAAATTACACACATAGGTACATAGTAAATCCGTGATCAAATTGTTGTGTACTAAATTGTTGTGTATTTTAATCTACAGGTAAAACTATATTTAATTAAGGCTTTGGAACCACAAACTAAACAAGGAATGCCTGTATTTTTGAAGTCTGTTGATTCCTCCTAAATCACAATGTCTTACTTACATTAATTTACAACATTTAATTGGTAGTTTTGTGTTTGAGCCGTTTGGGATTGAAACACTAGGGCCAAAGGATCCGAGTGCCGACCTAGTATTTCGGGAAATCGCCAAGCGGTTGGTCGACTCTACTTGACCAGAGGGCGGGCCTATTTTTTTGGCCAAAGAATCAGCAGTGCCATCCAACGTGGCAATGCCTTCGGGGCACTTTTCCTGTTGACAGCGATGTGGACGAATTTTTTGACACTCTGCAACCCTTTTGATACTTGTACATATTTTTATTACTATTATAGATTTGTAGTTTGTAAATAATGAAAGAGACTGATTAGAAATAAATATATTTACAACATAAATTATATTGTTACAGATAGCTAGGATCTTAATTTTCATCGTACTGCTTTTTTAGGGTTCCCTACCTCAGTCAGTAAGAACCGAACCATTATAGGCTCACTTTGTTGTCCGTCTGACACCCTTTTTCTCAGGAACGCGTGGAGGTATCAAGCTGCAATTAATAAATACCTAATACTCAAATCTGCTAGGTAGAGATAAGAGCATTAGGTTAGAGCAGTGAAAAAATCAAACTTGTAAGTCAATGCGATCAAAAGATAATATAACCGTTTAAATGTCGCATATTTTGCCATCTCACAAGGGAATCAAAACCAGTAGGGCACTTCCCGTTAATCTAGAACAATGAAATTTGGCAAAAAGCAATGTCTTACAGAACATGTAAACGAAAAAATCTGAAAACAGTAAATATGTAGTTTACTAACAAAATACCTACAAGTTTCCACGGAACCCTCGGTGCGCCAGTGCAACTCGCACTTGGCCGGTTATTTTTAAATGACGACAACACAGCGATGAAGTTACTTGATGGCAGTAAGAAGATCTTCAGTCGTTTCTCATGTTAACTGCTATTACCATTAAATAATCTTGGTGAATGAAAAATATTTTATTGTAAGCTAAATATATTTATAAATTAAATAAACTAAAATACTATCTAACTTAAAAATAAACTTAAAAAACCGGCCAAGTACGAGTTGTACTCACACACACCAGGGTTCCGTAGCACCAAACAATATAATAAAAATATTTCGAAGGCTCATTCATAATTATGTTGTATCGTATTACATTCAACAGCAAAACTAAATTTATTCTGGTGAAGGTGTAAATATCAAGTTCTGATTTAATTTTATTGTAAAGACGTGAGTTTAGTGCCTTAAACTGACGACTGTAACTCGTCGTATTCATTGTATCAAAAATATTTGTTTACCAACTGAGGTAGTAACAATTAAAAAACATCATCATATGTAAGTAGCACCCTCTTGTAGCACATTAGACAATTTATTTTGACATGTGTTAAACGTCATGTCAAAACGCGAAGTAGTTAGAAGCAAATTAGTTAGATGGCACTGATGTGATTAATTTTTAAATGTTAATATTATTACTTAAATCAACATAACATACAGGTAATACTGAGTAATGGTAGATTCCTAAATTATTTAATTGGTCAATTACATTCGTAAGATATTACTAGAAGTATTACCAACTAAATAAATATGAGAGTGTTAATGGTCTTGTCAAATTGTGTAAAGGGTGTATCAAGACCCTTAACGAAGCCGAAAGGGACTTGTTCTCCCCGTCATTGCTATCATTTTTTGTTATAGACAAAACCTTCTAAGGGAACCTTCTAGTTACGGATTTATGGGGGGTCAAAGTTCCAACTTATTCACAAGTTTTTTTTTTTAATACATATTTTTAATGTAAGATTTTTACTTTAGACACCTCCACGACCCACGTACAATATACCCATCAGCAATTGTGCTGATGGGTGTATTGTACGTGCTTTGAGTGCGTTCCATCGAGTCCTGCCGTAAAACGTGATTTTTCACCCCAAAAAAAAAGTCGTTTCCCATCAATAATTTTTGTGTAAAGTTACTTAGTTTGATGTACAGAATGCTTGGTTGACGGCTTCGTGAAGGGTATGTTTACACCCTGTATGCTAAATATTAAAAACATCAATTCTTTAAAAAGTTCACACAAAGTTCAAAAACTTTTACAAGAAATCTGATAAACAGTTCAGATATTTACGTTTTTGCTTGTTAAGAGAATCATGGAACCAGTGTCAGGATTAAATATTCCCTAGAGGAAATGGAATAGTTTGCGCTGTGAGTATTAAAATAGTAAATCTAAATATCGTTCGTGCTAATATCGTTCGGGCATGAACATCCTGTCTGTTTCTTTAACAGGGTTCCATATATTAATTAATAAATATTACATAAGTCATTATGCAATAAAAGAAGAAAGAAAATGGTTAATCTATACAATTTTAACTGACTCAGTCTACTCAACGACACCAGTAATCGGTCTCGAACACAAGATGTCTGCGCGTCGCGCCACGGTAACGTGGCGTTGCGACAGCGTGTTTCCTGTGATATTAATGAGGGTAATGTAATCCCTCAATAAACGTAAATTATACACCTCTAATTATGTATAATTACAGTAAGAACATACCTAACTGTAAGACCGATTGTATCCGACATTGCTTATTTATTAAATTGTATTTAGAGACCGCATAGGTACAAGATTACTTTAATTGATATCTCAAGCTAGAAGCCCTCTTTTGTCTCATGAGTTCATACCGCTGGGGCAGCCGTAACCGGTGAGTAAGGAATACATAACCTTACAAGGTAAACTAAAAAGAACACACTTTATAAGCATTCTATAAACTACTAGCTTAGATTAAACCTCTGAGTGAAAACTTGTTTCTCCAGAGCGGAGTAAATCTAAGCGGCTAATAAGAAAGTTTCCCAAAAAAACCCAGTGGTGCAGTGTACTCTAGAGTTATGAGGTGAGCTGTAGTTTCGGGTTCCGTTGTTGAGTGATTAAAAAAATAATAATGAATCCATCATACCCCTCTCTATTTTTCATCAATAAACATCCATCTATCTATACATTTAAAATTCAAAGTCTTGACTGACTGACTGACTGATATATCAACGCACAGCCCAAACCGTTGGTCCTAGAGACATGAAATTTGGAGCGTGTATTTTTTGTGTAGGTATCCACTAAGAAAGTGTTTTTCGAAATTCCACCCCTAAGAGGGTAAAATGGGTGGTTTAATTTTCTTTGAAACATAATATTCCCTAGGTCGATTGACTTGAAAATTGGTATGTATACCCTCTTCATTTAAAATTATGAGACACGTATAACACAGTTTTTCCAAAATCGTCCACCAACAGAGTTAAATAGGGCCTCGAATCTCACGTAGACGGGCGCATGCCACGCATTATTGCGCAGGGCGTGCGGTGCGTGGCGCGGGAGTATTTACCTATTAGTAAGAAGGTGGGATTTTTCTGAAGTAGACGTGTCTGTAAATATTATGTGAAATCCCGATTTTCTCGTTGGCTCGTGATACGCGACATTGATATTAAATATTATGTAAAAGTATTATGTTTATAAATAGATTCCTAATGAATCATTTGACTGTCTTCACCGGTGTCCAATCTCAAACCAAGGTATCAATTTTTCACAAATGTAATGTAATTGATATTACTATGAACTAATATTTGCAAGTTATAAGTAAGTACACGGAAAAAAACGCGAGTGTGTCTGTATTACTCAAATAAAATTAAATACTTACACTAACTACTCTTTAATACCTATTCAACTTTAAAACTAAAAACTAATATTACACATACATTTATCTTACATAAACTATTATAAATGCTTAAGTTTGGAGGGATAGATGTTTGTTAAACAGATCTGGATGAAACTTTGCACATAGATAGATTATAGTATGGTATAGCACAAACATTACTTATTCCCGTGGGAAAATCCCGAACTCCACGCGAGCGAAGCCACGGGCATAATATAATATAATTTTTTAATTTGAATTTGTGAGTGCAACTAATGGTTGCACTTCGAGGTATAATTTAGTTGCGCTTTGAGGAATACCCCAAAATATTACTCTTTACCTTGCTTGTTAGATGACTTATTTCTGTAGTTCGTCATCTACCTAGCATGGTTAACTATGATAATTCGAAGAGTTGTGCAACTATAAATATTGCCATATTTAATTAATATAGGTAAGTATTAATATTTTTTCTAAGTCTAAAACTTGATTTATATTTTATATAGTGGTATCTTGTGACTTATAGCATCGTATCGGGTGATGATGTTGCTATCAACATCTTCCTGCCCTTGTCTCATGTTACTTGGGGTCGGCAACACGTTTTTTTTCTTCCATTCTCCTCTGTCATTCGTCACGCTATCATTTACTCCTTTTTCCTTCATATCATTCCTCACAGAATCCATCCATCTTTTGTTTGGTCTTCCTCTCCTTCTAGATCCATTATCATTTATATTCATTACTCTTCTAGTCAAATGCGATTCATCCCTCTTCGTCACATGCCCATTACCAAGACAGTCGATTTCCTTTCAACTTTTCTGTTACTGGCGCAACTTTCAAACTTAGTCTAATATACTCATTCCTCACTTTATCCTTTTCTGTCACACCACATATCCACCTCAACATTCTCATCTCCGCAGCTTGTAATCTTTTTTCATCTATCTTCTTCACAGCACAGCATTCCGATCCATACAGTACGACAGGTCTAATCACTTGTATATTTTCCCCTTTAACTTGAGGGGCATCAGTCTGTAATGTTGCTACAATTGGTGGTAATTATATAAATAAATGACGGAGTAAATTTTCAGTGAAATCGGACGCAGTTAAATACCAGTATTTTTAATGGAGGGACTGCCTATCTGTCCTCCATAACCCAGATACTGGGTACTACGATACTTCTTGGTATGGCCTATTTTTGTTTGTATAAGGCAAAAATTTTCTCTCGAGGAGGAGCTCGTGGCCAACTAATAATAAGTTCTCGCGGTCCATCTTCAGGTTAAGCCGCGCTTGCCTAGGTTGTACCTTGGATGGGATATTTCTCTGTGTCTTGCAATACACGTGAAACCGTTGGTCCCAGATGTCAATTGTAGATCTTTGCCAGTCGTTACAGATAGTCCGCTGCCCGAAAGTCTGACAACCAGTCTTACCAACGGGTAACTGGGTTGTGGAGGTCAGACAACTTCTTGTCTAATATCAGTGTCGAATATCAGTATTTTACATGGAGTGACTTCTCACTCCATGTAAAATACTGATATTCAGCTGCAACCGGTTAAACTAGAAGCCGACCCCAACATAATTGGTAAAAAGGCTAGGCAGATGATGAGGGCAATATTTTCACTCACATATCAAAGTAGATACCTAAATGACGGCGTGGAAATGATTGTGTTTGTAGACACTAAGCAGCAAGTAGCACATCACTTTTACCGAACCCATTGATTTTGCCGACTCATGCTTGTCAGTTTTGAATCAGTAAGCACACTGAAGTTTTTGACAATTCGGTTTATAAATCACAAGTCTTAGTTACGTTTTGTTTGAAGAACAGTTAAGTATGTATTTATGAGTTCTTCCACAAGGGAATGGACCAACTGATTAAAACAAAAAGTTTTGGAGTTTAACTTTTAAAAGCTACACCTGAGAAATATACTTAGTTTAAACTATTATAAAGAAATAAATATGGTAATTTTAAAGATAAAGAATATTACTTATTTTACAATAAATACAAATAAAATAAGTATAATATCAAGTTTATCAACCCGTGGTAAAAAAGAAGTGTACTTTTAATTCTTCTTTACGTGTCGATGAACACACATTGTTTTAGACCAGTATGTAGCCACCACACAGCTCTTACATTTGCTTCCATTAAATATCGATAGGTGCAAGTGGTTGTGCAGGATGGCCAGGACAGGAGGTGGAGCATATCCGGCAGAGGGGCTCCACACTGGCAATCTGTTTGGGTTGAATCGGGTACACCCCATTTAGCCAGATTATATCTACAGCGGCTAACCTGGGCTCGCAATCGCTTAAGAGATTTCCGAATTGGCCACTGCAGTTCGTATCCGGGCGGTAGGTGTTCTTCCGGGTTGATGTAATGTGGAAAAACATACATAATAAATATACAAGGTGGAAGGGACACAGACGAGAAAACGGTAACTATGTATTCAGTACATCATTCTGAGCCCTCCCACATTGAAATTTGTCATCGCTTATGTAAAAAAAACAGCTGTTCCATGCATTTTGACTGTGTAGGTATTGCATTTTTGTAGGAAATACCTGTTTTTACCGTACGCCACGCATCTATCATTACACTGTTTTGATTGCATCCTGAAACGTGATTTTTTACCCCAAAAAAAGTCGTTTCCAAGCAATAATAATTTTTGCGTAGAGTTAATTAGTTTGATGTACAGAATGCTTGATGGACGGCTTCGTGAAGGGTCCGTTTACACCTTGTAATGTTAGCTATACGCCACCCAAACAGTATAAAATAAAATCAACATGACGTTGCTTTTCAAATACAAACTACGTATCGATCTAAAATAGAAAATATTCACCAGAATCAAATACAGAGTCTACCCCTAGAAGTCAATGTGATTAAAATGCAACAGGGGTGCAGCACTAAAATGAAGCTATACACCCCCGATCTAGTTGACCTGAATGCTCCAAGTATTTATAGAGAGCGGCTTGTTGGAATTTAGGTATTTCAAGGTTTTAAGTTAGATTGTGGCTTTGTTTTTCGTAGGTAAGTATTAGATTATAGACTTATAATAATATCTAGATTGATGGAATTGATGATTTTTAATTCTTCAGTATTTTCACGAGTTATTATGCCTTGTGACTGTGACTGTAGCTTCGCTTTTTTTTTGTTTTTTTTTTTGACATTTAAAAGTGCCTGTAATGGTCTAATTGAAGATTCATATTATCTTATGTGACTACTAATTAAGCAATATCTGTAATCACGCTCTTGAAAACGGCTGTAACGATTTCGATTAATGTTACAATATGATTGTGGTGTCATATCTGTGAAAAGTCTTCTAATAGAGAAGACTTGATTATAGACATGGATGGAATTGATGATTTTGAATGTATGTTATCCTATACTATTAAATGAGCAATCTTACTACTATTATAAATACGAAAGTTTGTGAGGATGTATGGTTGTTTGTTCCTCTTTCACGCAAAAACGGTTGAACGTTCAGGTGCAGGTTCATTCCCTTGTATAAGAACTCATAAATACAGACTTAACTGTTCTTCAAACAAAACGAAACTAAGACTTGTGATTTATAGACCGAATCGTCATCAAAACCTTCAGTGTGCTCAACTGATTAAAACCTGTCAAGCTTGCCTGTACCTAGAATTGAATTATTCAGACTTAATTGTGTATATGTATATGGCTCCACTTATCTTTAACTCTCTACCAAACTTTATCACTGCCCTTCCGTACAAAAAAAAATCAGCAAAGTTCTGAAAAATGGCTTCTTTCACATAGCTTTTATTCCATAGCGGAATTTCTCAAAAAAACTAATTGTCACTCATATCACTACCGAATTGCATTGTAAAGAATTACCTACGTTATATGATGTTGTGTTTGTATATTTAAACAATTTTATTACGCTAAGAATTTGTTGTATGTTAAGAATATTTTAATATGTTAACATTATTCATTTTTAGTATATAACATCAAAATTTTGTTTTATGTTAGTTAATTAAATTTAGCAATAGTCTAACGAAGCTGTTATAAATAAATAAATACTTTATTTAGTTACATAACTAATTTAATGTTTGTGTTTAATAATATTTGCATGATATTTTTATGGCGAAATGTGTCATTGCACTTCATGTCATTTTTACCTTCTTTTGTACCTACCACATTTACAGCAAATAAATAATTTTGACTTTTGACTTTGACTGTGTCGGCAAAAATGATGTGCTGCTTGCTGCTTGATGTCTACAAACTCAATCATTTCTAAGCAGTCAATCAGGTGTCTTGTTTGATATGTAAATTAAAATATTTCCCTCATCATCTGCCTAGCCATTTTTCCAATTCAATCATGATTCGAAAGATACGTGGCGCCATCTATTATCATAAGAACGTTATTGCTGTTTATCTCGGGAACAGTATTTTTTTTCGGGATGTAAGATACCCTATGTCCGTTCCTGTACACCTGACAATGTAAATTTATATGCAAAATTTTAGGATGATCGGTTCAGTGGTTTAGGCGTGAAAAGGTAACAAACAAACTTATTTTCGCATTATAATATTAGTTAGGATTCTAGCTTTGGGTGACCTTTCGCGAATCGAATCCTGCTTCTGTTAAAATAAATTATATAGGATTATAAGATATGTATCAAATTCTTCCTATACTCTCGTGGGAGTATCTTATCTCGATTATGTTGGAGTCCATACCGACTTACTGTACGAATTCAAAAAAGCAAACTAAATGCTGCTCAATACCATCATTTTACATGGAGCGACTGCCTATCTGACCTCCACAACCCAGTTAATACTGTTAAATACTCCTTGGTGAGACTGGTTGTCAGTCTTTTCGGCCACTGACTACCTGTAACGACTGTCAAAGATCTACAAATGATAGCCGGGACTAACGGCTTAACGTGCTTTCCGAGCTACGGAGGAAACTCAGTACGCAATTGGGGGTCACCCATCCACGGACCGACCTAGGCAAGCGCGGCTTGACCTGATGATCGAACCGAGTGGCTGTTAATATTTAGCGACGAGCTCCTCCGGTTTGAAAGGAGTGATAAAATAAATTATACAAACTAAAGTGGCTGCCTGGGTACACCCACGACCAACAAATACTTATTTGGGGCTAGTACTACTTCTTAAAACTAACCCAAATCTATACCTGCCTTAGTAACATC
The DNA here is from genome assembly GCA_905163415.1 of Noctua fimbriata. Lineage (NCBI taxonomy): Eukaryota > Metazoa > Arthropoda > Insecta > Lepidoptera > Noctuidae > Noctua > Noctua fimbriata. The sequence continues at coordinate 7,222,937 of LR990943.1, forward strand.
CTGCTCAACCAAGAGTATCAAAGTGTGCAGCCAAAAGCCACACTCTGGCCAGGAAATGTACCGTGCATCACATCGCGTGATTGATCTGACAGCCAGACACGTGCCGAGAATACCCGACGGGTCGGAACGATGTTAGATGAGTTACAACGCAACCGCCAAATGTAGACCGAGGATAGTAAATATGGTATAATATACCCTTGGGTGTTATAGTGTCGAAGAAATATATGATGTATTATATTTTTTGATGAATTTGGACTGCACTGAGGTATAAAATGAAAAGTAGTTCGATAAAAATCTAGTAAACTCAAGGTGTCTAGAGGTAAAGTGCCAATCAGTCTGCTGATGTCGTAAAATGTGACAGCAAAAATATGGGCTGTATAGTATAGCGATCTTCGAAAACGAAGTGTAGTCACTAATCCAGGCGAAATTAACGGGTTTAATGATTCTGGCAATACTTGAACCTTGTGTTCTCCACCGAATTTTACGATATACTGTTGTTAATAGATGGGAAAACCTAGAATGATTAACTCCTTAAAAAAATCTTTACAAAATCAAACGACGTAAAAACCTCAAAAATTGATCTCATCAAAGAGCTGTTCATTAAGCATTCCTATCAACCCATGATCTATATCACTCAGCCATAACTTCCTACGTCCAAGCCATAAACGATGCCCAGTTCCCAGTTCCCAGTTTACGTTTCCCGAGATATGCCACTTGAGTAGCACCTTCTGTTTAACTTTATGATGGGTTCGCAATAAAGCCTTTAGCCATTAGCACTAAAAGCCTGGTAAATTATACGTTTTATCTATCTCCTTTACGACTCAACGGGCACTTCGCTGAATATTTTTTTGAAGCTCTTTAAATGTTTTGTATTTTGATGCTTGATTTTGTTGAAACCTCCACGGTTTTTAATGTGGGGAGAGTGAGGAGTTGAAGTGATTTCAGAATATGAATTACATTAATGTAGATAGTAATTTTCTTACTTGAGACTTTTCTTGAATAAAGTAAGTTCACTTTTACAAAAATAAGTTGAGTTGAGTTAAGTTGTTGTTGTTAAGTTGTTGTTGTTGAGTTGTTGTTGAATTCTTGTGATTTGTCCAAAATATTGCGTACCCGGTATGGTACGGAATATTTTGGACGTTAAAGTAGTTAAAGTATTTATTTTTGTTATTAACACACAGGAATACACTACCGCTTATCTGATTTTGTTTTGCACTTTTAATCATAGTTACATAACGTAACATGCCTTGACACCTGTAAAGGGGGGGGGGGGGGGGGGCAAACTTGCGCCAGTACACCCACGTTTCGCCAGTTATGTTTAAGTCACATGTAATAGGGGGCGAGCCTATTGCCGTGAACCGGCCACAAATCCCGACTCTGTGGCTGCTGAGAAATTCCTGATGGAAAAACCCAGTAGCACTTTCCCCGACCCAGGAATCGAACCCAGGACCTCGGCATTCGCGATTACGACCACTAGACCAACGAGGCAGTCTGTCAGTCATCTTATTTCATCATCATCATCAATCACAGCCCGAACTCACCCACTGCTGAGTATAGGCCTCTCTTTTCTCGTCATCTTATTTATTCGGTTCAAAAACCGTAACAACACCTAAAAAACTATAAATTCTATCCTTCTACTAGAATACCATCAAAAAGTAATCATAATCAACTTTGAATGTGCAAGCGCTCTAATGCGCTAGCACCGACTTCAAGCGATTTGTTTGAAAAATGCAGACACCTAGGTAAATGTAATATATCTCCTTGAGACCGTTCTAAGTTAGATATCAAGGGAATTAGCCATTTGTTCTAACGTCTGAAACTTTGCAATGACAGTCACAAATAGTTCTGAATTTCTTCTTAGATCGGTGCTCTTTGGCAATCTTTCTTCTTAGCGTGTCGATGGCAATCTAAGTTGTGTCAGCCCAGAACTGAGCTACTAGATCGGTGTTTCTGTAGCGTTCAACAAACAACAGGGCACGCAGGACACGATATTAAATGGCCCATCGTTTGTGGAACAGCACCACATTTACACTCCAGGGGGTCTAAAATGTGTCGGTGCGATCTCTGAGCCGGCAAGCTGCCCGCTACCTGAACGCGCCCCAAAAGTGGATAGCCCTAAGGCTAGTCCGGGGGTACCGCACTATCTCCGGCGAGGCGGCGAGCCTCCTTGCCGGATTGCCGCCATGGGATCTGGAGGTGATAGTCCTCGCGCACCTTCATGAATGGCGCGCGGAGGCACTACGTCGGGGGGAAACTCCGCTGTCGCGGCAAGTCGCCGCTCAGCGGACAGACCTCCGGCGCGATCTCATGGTGACATGGAGAGAGCGACTGTCGCAACCCCGTGCAGGGCACGCCACCATAGTGGCGACAAGTCCCCTCTTTGAGGAGTGGCTAGAGAGGCGCCACGGCGCCCTCACCTTCCGCCTGACGCAGGTCCTCACCGGATACGGTTGTTTCGGGAGGTTCCTGCACCGAATCGGGCGGGAGGAAACGCCCGGGTGTTTCCATTGTGAGGATCGTCCGGAGGACACGGTGCAGCACACTGTGGAGATCTGCCCCGCTTGGGCGGAGCAGCGCCGTGTCCTCGTAGAGGCGATTGGCGGCGGCGATCTCTCGCGCCCGGCCTTGGTTCAATCCATAGTCTGGAGCGAGAGGGAATGGGAAACCGTCACCTCCTTCTGCGAAGCAGTCATGCTAGTGAAGGAGGTGGCGGGACGTGAGAGGGAAAGAGCCTCACGTCCCAGCCGCCGCGGGAGACGCCCTGGGCGTCGGGGGTCACGTGGTGGCCCCCGGCCACCGTAGGCGCGGGCCTGTGGACGGCGAGTTATGGGCTAGCTCGCCGTCCGGCCGCCTTATGACGACAGGCTGTGTCGACGGCGCGTTCGTGTTCCACGCGCGCCTCAAAGAGATGTCAGCAACCGCGTAGGGGTCCGCATGGGCCGATGCCTGCCAGGGCTGCGGGACTGTTCGAAAGAGATACCGCAGCCCTGGAACACAAAGGGCAAAAAAGGAACATGGATGGGTTTGTACAAGTCTGACACTCCCTTCCGCTCCACCCAGGGGGGGGGGGGGGGGGGTAATTTGATGATTTACCATCCTAAAAAAAACTTTTGCAGATTCATAATATGATAATAACATGAATCACGTTAAAATTCTTAAAATAGTCACAGACGCAGTTAATATTATGATTCAAGATTTTAAACCATCATGGTCACTAACATTATTATTAATGCAAACATGGTAAATATTCCGTTTCTAGTGTTAATGATAATATTATGAATTGTCACTTTGTGGCCATTTTAAGAATTATAACGTAATTCATAATCATTATCCTATTATGATTCTGCTAAAACGGCCATTTTAGGCCCCAGGGCAGAGTCATTAATAAATCTCCACCTAAGCAGGTGGAGATTATCTTTATCTTTGGCAATAATACTATAAATATTCTGTTTTTCTCACCGGTAAAGGTGATCATCGTCATCATAGACTCATGTTTATGCAATTTATAAATTTATGTTTAGTAATGTAATAGATAAGAGAGTAGATTTAAATAATGTGACATTTATTTATTCATTCTATTTTTTTTTAACTTCCTAAAAAAACTGCAAAAACCTCAACTTATTTTAGACTTTCCAAAAACTTGATAATGAAAGAAAAACTAAGAAAGAAAAAATATTTTTTTGCCACAGGGACATGACGTGCGTCATACAAAATGACATAAAAATAACAATAAACATACAACGGATAACAAATATTTATAAAAGATATTTATTTGGCAAATAGGTTTTTACAGACATTTTACACGTCATTTTTTTTAAACTGGATGAGGCCGGTGGCTAAATAATAACAGCCGCTCGGATCGCCGGTTAAGCCGGGCTTGCCTAGGTTGGTCTGTGGATGGGGGACCACCCATTACATACCGAGTTTCCTCCGTGCCTCGGAAAGCACGTTAAGCCGTTGTTGGTCCTGGCTGTCATTTGTAGATCTTTGACAGTCGTTACAGGTAGTCAGTGGCCTAAAAAATCTGACAACCAGTCTTACCAAGGAGTATCGTATTACCTAGTACTAAATGGGTTGTGGAGGCCAGATTGGCAGTCGCTCCATGTAAAATACTGGTATTCAGCTGCATCCGGTTACACTGGAAGCCGACCCTAACATAGTTGGGAAAAGGCTAGGCAGATGATGATGAGGCCTGTGTTTCGTACCTGACTACTCAGAGAAGAAGCAGCCGAAACAAACTCATAGGTAAAAAAAATAATTGTCTCATTAAAAATCCAGACATAATCTTGGCCAACTCACACGAAGACTATGTAGATTAGTGACTGAGATGGACTTTTGAAGAAATAACCACACAGATTTGAGTGAACCTGTCCAGTCAGTGCAAGCATTTGTTAGTTATCGTGTAGCTCGACTCATAACTCAAGGAATTGAAACTTAAATGCAATATCACCGTCATAAACATCCATATTGATAACTTTGCTGTAGAAATATGTCACCTCCGTACTATATATGCTTGCCTGGTATATTAGTTGCAACTCAGCCTTTCCTACAATCCTTTTAAATCCGTATGCATTGCCTATGGTTGGAAAAGGTAGACCCTTCAATAAATAGCTCTTCAAATTAGATATACAGAGGTCTACTTTATCTACTTTCATCTCTAATTAATAGCATTGTGTTACCATCATTAAATCTCATTAAACTGTGTCCAACATTCATCTTAGTATTTACTATTATAAATGCGAAAGTTTGTGAGGATTGATGGATGTTTGTTACTCTTTCACTCAAAAATTACTCAACGGATTCGAATGAAATTTGGCACGCAGATAGTTTATAACCTGGATTAACACATCGGTTTATAACGGACGATTAATTAATCTTAGTCATCCGCAACAGAGCTTAAAAATAGTTGTGCTTTGAGGAATACCCCGTATTCCTCAAAGCGCAACTATTTTTAAGCGCAACTAAATTATTCTTCGAAGCGCAACCATTGGTTGCGCTCACATATTCAAATTAAAAATATTATATGTTTATTCCTCAAAGCTTAAAAATACATAGTTGCGCTTTGCGGAATACTCCGCTACAACGGACAAATAATTAATTTTACTCATCCGCTTAGCAGACGATTAGCAACAGCCGATACTATTTATCCCGGTAGTGCGATCTCGTGGGACGGTTACCGACCTCTACGCAGACGAAGCCGCGGGTATAATCTAGTCTGCCATACTTTTGAAAACGTAAGTACTGCATAATATCAGGTTGTTAAAGAAAAGTTCCTGTACATCCCTAATTCCTTAATTAATAGTCACCTATTTCTAGTATTTTTTCATGTCTAACAAAGAGAGAAAGAAAATCAGATGATAATTCCAGAGATAATTTAACTTGAACGCGCCGAGAGCTGAGTTCAAGCAATTTGTAAGAAAAATGCAGGCGTCCAGGTGAAGGTAATGTATCTTTGTGAGAAACTGTTCCACTTGCTACTTGCTAGATCTCTGAGCAAATTAACGATTCGTTTGCACTAACCTTACTTAAAGGACTAACTTTTTATTTCTGAGATATATTCTTTATTTGAATGTGCATGCTGTGTTCGAATCGCCCATGTCATAAGACTCATTATCAGTTAACTGATATATAGAGGCCTCAACATTACGCAAAAGTCAGCTCACCCAAGCCAATTCAATACTGCTGGGCAATACAATCTCATTATACAGGGCATAAAAATATTTCGTCGGTTATTAAACAGCTGTTTCCCACGAAACTGCAACACCAATACAGTCAAGACAGCTGATTTTTTATTTAATAAATAAATTAAAAAAGTTAATTCTAATAACAAGACTCATACACAAACAGATACATAAAAGGTAACAGACAGCATAACAGGCACAGAAAAAACTAACACGCACAAGGTAACAATATGTCTGCTACAGCATAGCCGGATATAAGGGCAATCCAGTTTGTTAGCGATCATCGCCAGAACGATGTTGGCGCTGCCCCGCACTATGCGCACCATAGAAGCGCACCGCTTAATACTGATGAAAAATTTCTATGTGCGGGGTTCAGAATGATGTACTGAATACGTGGTAACCGTTTTAACGTAACAAATATATAATTAATGTAAATAAATAGACGGGTGATAAGTTTTATGATGTGCGTTTAAAAATAAGTCATATAAAAATGGATAACTAATACTAATACTTATTCATATCCTTGATCTAAGAAAAATAATCTACTTTAATAGCATAATTATTTTAGTTATTATTTCAACTAACTCGTAAATTTTAATGAACTTACGTCATGTTATTATTAGTAATATCAAATTATTATTATATATTACATTTCAAGTTTTCTTGTGGGAATTCATTTTTAATTTTGTTGGTATATTTTACTTTTGCGTTTAAATTTTCGCGTCAATTCTATCATCGTAATTACGGTATAGTATGCCTACGAGAAATATTTTACCTTTGTCATGACAGCACGTTAAATCGGTCATATTTTAATTGGTTTACATTGAGTTATAAGCCACACTGCCAAAAAATTTGAATTATCATCCCCATTTTAGGGTGTGATTTTTAAAAAGCTGTACAGTCATCATCATCATCATCATTTCAGCTGAATGACGTCCACTGCTGGACATAGGCCTCTCCCAAGTGTTGCCACATTGACCGGTCCCGTGCGACTCGCATCCAGCGGATCCCTGCAACCTTCACCAGGTCATCGGTCATCGGTCATCGGCTGTACAGTCACGAGCATTTATATGTAAATAGACCCTTAACGAAGCCGAAAGGCACTTGTTCTCCCCGCTTTTCCGATCATTTTTTTGTTCTAGATCGTACCTGGAAACCTTCTAGTTAGATATTGGGGGTCAAAGTTCTAACTTTTCCACAAGTTTTTTTTTTTAAATACATCAGCGCAATGCTTTGAGTGCGTTCCATCGTCATCCTAGGTACCGTAAAACGTGATTTTTTACCCCAAAAAAAAAAAGTCGTTTCCCAGCATTAATTTTTGCGTAAAGTTACTTAGTTTGATACGCAGAATGCTTGGTTGACGGCTTCGTAAAGGGTCTGTTTAGACCCTGTATGTTACGGCTAAAGATGTGTGTGTTCACACTCTGTATGTTACGGCTAAAGATGGCTGCGTTCACACCTAGCCGTCTAGTCTTAAGTTTATGTTTTCGTACACTCAACCAGCTACGACATTTTCTACTAAAATGCCTCATAGACTGGGCGAAGCAAATAATCGTAGCTTTGTTGATTATTGTCTTGAACTTTCATCTACATCATATCATCTAGAAGATATTAATCTTCTATTTACCCGTGAAAGTGAAAGTAAAAGCATCAGTACCCGTGTAGTTACAGAAAAGCAATGAAGAAATCATTCTTCTTAACAATTCTTAACTTTTAATTTTGGTTAAGTAGGCAAGAGCGCCTAGACATAGTCACATTCTATCCACATTATAGATGCTGCTAAATTTTATGTCTATCCTGTTGTACGGTGACTGTACACTCTCACTGAGAAACTCCGAGCCAGGGCGAGTACGAGAGTGTACAGCCAAGCGGGGCCATACCGAGGCTAGACGAGCGCTTCTATGTACTATCACCAAAAAATGATTCTGACCGCTATAAACACTTAAAAACTTTCACTTCCTTGGTCCTTTTTTACGATTTTCCTATTAGTCGAAAACGGTTGGTCAAAAATCTGTGATCACTAACCTGAGTTTTTTTTAAACAAAACATTAATATAATAAAAAAATCTCGTATATTTTTCGCCCTACTACTATTGGTCCGTACAAAAGGGTACTTTTTTTGTTTTACTACTGTTCCGCACGGTAAACTGAAGTGGTCATCGTATGCACGGTATATTGCTTAAAAAATGAGCATATTAATTTTTTGGTGATAGTACACTCTCGCATTCGCCCTGTCTCGAAGTGTCTCGGCGAGAGTGTACAGTCACCATAAAAACACGAAACGCATTGAAAGCGATTGCCTCTTGTCTGGATATTTATACCGTAGGGGTGTAGACCGAATCCTGCTAATGCGTACCATTATTTCTCCGGAACAAAGGAAGAATTTCCGTCTAATCTATTTGAATTTTCTTTTTGTCTTCCTAACATAACAGCAGTGGAATCAAATTAGCATAATAACAGGAAATATCCATCAGCGTTCAATCGTAAAGCAAAACATTAGATGCATCCATCCATTTCGAACTGGAGTGAAGAGTAGGGTTGACACGTAAAATATTTAAATAACATCAACTAACATTTGTAATTTTTTTTAATTTAAAGTGTGTTTTTAATTGGGATAGAGAGCCCTGTTCTATTTATTTATGTAGGTACACACACAATACTTAAACAGGACATTACATTAAGATAGAAGAGCAAAAAAGTACTGCTTATTTCATAAGAAATTTCTTCCAGCAGATCAGATTTGTTCTAGTTATTGCTTCCAATCTATTTTAATGTAACAATCTTTTCAAATCTTAAGCCTACGGACTGTACACAACAAAGCCGCAGCTGAACGCGTTCAAGAGTCGCTGACATGCCGCCCAAAAATTGGCGGTTTTGGGTATGTGGAGTCCATTAAATAAAAAAGTAAAATTAATAGTTTATAGCACCTCCAAGTAAAACATATGGTTTACAATAAAAATAGGCCTTAAGGTAGGTAAGTAGTATATTAGAGTTGCAGCCAACACCTAAGCTAAGATAACTTATTATCTTGTAATTACAGGTATCAAATTTGAATTCCAGAAAAGTCCCTGTTTTCACCAAGCCAGAACCTTAAATAGGCATATTTTAGGCAAGTAAGTGTATTATTAAATCCTCAGGTATTACAAGTTCTCATAAAAGAAAACCTATCAGGTATCTAAATATTTGCGTGGTGCAAATGTTTTTACCACTAAATTGAATATGAGACAGCCCTACTCTCAAGGCTTCACACTGTAAGAGATATGTACGTTCAGCAGATTGCATCTCCTTGTGTATTTGTTTGCATAAAAATCCACCTTTTCTACCTACCCGCAAGTTTCGGTAGAAAATTTTACATGCATCCCACCCAAATCGAGTTTGCTCTTTGAAATATTTGTTGACTTTGAAACAACGAATTGCTGGATGCACTGTTTTGAATTGGTTTTGCGAAACGTGTCGTGAATTTGTTAGGTTGGAAAATGTTGCGTCGAAAAATGTAACCTCAAAATAGAAAATAACAATGAGTAACTGGTTTGAAGTTCCCACTGCTTATAGAGAAGAAGCCTGAGTCCTAGAAATGAGAACATTACAGCTAATATAAATTAGCTATATTATGCTATCTCTAACTAATCTCATTTCATCCAAACTGTACTTTAGCAAAGAAAAAACAAACAAGATTTACAATGCTAAATCTCCAAGGAAAAATTTTAATTCAAAATCCCTGTTTACAAAGCTTAATTTAAATATTATCTCGCCTTTGTAAGGTAAGAGATTACTAGTTTGTGCAAAGCTATATAGGTTGGTGAACCACAATGCATAGGACAGGTAATTAAGGTGATGAAGAAACTCGGTTTGCCTCGAGGTAGACTCCAAACTTTACAACGTGCCAAGCGGTGCGGTAAGATAACGTGCGAAAGACGCCATCTTGGATTACGGATTTTTGAAAAGAGAATTTTGGCTGCCGGGATTTGGTTGGGTGCCAGCTACTTTAAATTGATTACGTTGAATACAACAGGCAAGGCAAGGTACAACAAGTTTTTAAAAGCTTGTTTTGCTTTTTAATTTATTGAAAAAAATTAATTGCATTGCGTTACTACATCGAATAGCACAAGCAATAGGCTTGAATTTAATACGTTAGATATTAACCTCTTTACTTACATCCAGACGTTCACATACGTCTGACGAAATGATAGAAAACGTTGTTTTATTTTGATTTTTTACTTCTGAAATTGAATTTTCTAAACTTCATTGAAGTCAAAGGAATCAATTTATTCTAAAACGATTTCAGATGATAATTTTCGCAATAAACTCAAATTTAATATTGCAGTGACTGTCTGTCTGTTTGCTAGTTTGTTAGACCCGGGGTTGCAAGCACGACTTTCAAGCATTGTATCTGGGGTTCGATGTCCACGTTGGACAGCGTGTTATTGCGGTTATACATTAGGAATTTCGCAGTAATAGCCCGGACTGCTGTTAATGTCTTGCCTGTCTCCATATTATTATCTGACTGTAACATAACAGGCAAATGAGAGGAACTCGTGGCTAAATAATAACAAATAAAAAGGTTAAAGATCGGTCCTTGGATGAGTGACCATCCATCACGTACCGAGTTTCCTCCGTGTCTCGGAAAGTCCGTTAAACCGTTGGTCCCGGCTGTCATTTGTAGATCTTTGACATTCGTTACAGGCAATCAGTGGCCCGAAAGTCCGCAACTAGGCCTACCAAGTATTACCCGTACTAACTGGGTTGTGGAGGTCAGATATACAGTCGTTCCATGTAAAATACTGGTATTCAGCTGCATCGGATAGACTGGAAGCCATAGTTGGGTAAAGATTGGGCAGATGATGAATATAACAGGCAAATTGTGACAATAAAGCACCTTTGCCTACGGTTCGTCCATACACAATGGTCTATAAAGTGTGTTACTTTCGCCCATCTACCATTACAATAAACCCCAGTTTGCATGTTCCACTAGTTCCTTGAAAGCTATTCATTACATAGAAACGCTTTTAGAATTTCAATAGGCAGACGCTTAACACATAGATATGATCTAACGCCTATAGCAGATCGGCGATAGTATTGTGTATTACCCCCGACCCAGTTCACATCAGTAGGTGCTAGGGTTATTCACATCGAGAGCAACGAAATGTATTGAAAAGGTGCGAGGAAGATTTTATTCGACTTTATTTTTTTTTTGCAGCCTAAGGAGCTCGTGGCTTAATAGTAACAGCCGTACGAGTCGATCTTTAGGTTAAGCCGCGCTTGCCTAGATTAGTCCGTAGATGGGTGACCACCCATTACATACCGAGTATCCTCTGGCCTCGGAGATCACGTTAAGCGTTAGTCCCGACTGTCATTTGTAGATTTTGACAGCCGTCACAGGTAGTCAGTGGCCTGAAAGTCTGACAACCAGTCTTACCCTACATACCACGACCCCAGCAAACTTGGGAAAAGGTTAGACAGCTGATGATGTTTTTTTCCTGTATTGTCTGCTGTGTGCACATAGATAGTAAAATAAGTGATGATTTTTCTGCAGCCTATCCGCTTAGCGCCTAACTTTGTCAACGTGCTATGGAGCGCAGTATCTTAGTTGTTAAACTAACAGATCGTGTCCGAAACACTACACTACGCTCCAAAACACAAATCGTTGACGTGGCTCAAAAGGCGGCCCAACTTAAATGGGACTGGGCAGGACATGACTGTCGCATGACGAACAAGCTGTGGCCCCTAAAGCTCAGGATTAAAACAGTGACACGGGGTCGCAGCAGACAGCGGAGGAGATGGCGGAACGAACTGGTAATCTCCTTGAGAATTGGAAAGAAGTAGCACAGAATCGTGACCGCTGGAAGGAATGCAGGGAGGCCGTTACCCAGCAGTGGGACAATATGGGCTAGCAATATTAAAAATAATATTAACGCTTATTATTTACACTAGAAACGAGATATTTACCATGTTTACAGTGTGTGCGTGTGTTTGTTTATGTTTTCATTTTTCTTTTTTTTTGTGTTTGTTTGTTTTTTTTTTGTTTTTTTGTTTGTTTGTGTTTTTTTTTTTGTTTAACAGTAAACATGGTAAATAACCCGTTTCTAGTGTAAATAATAATGTTAGTGACCATGATAGTTTAAAATCTAATATTAACGCTTGACTGAGACGATGCCTGAGGTAGCTGCGTGGTGCGCGAGGGGTGTAGTCACGAACTCTGTCATCCACTCGCTGGAGGGCATCAGAACCGTTCAGGCACCATATCCCAGACCTGTGGCAAATGTAAGCAGGAAATAAAAGGCACAAATTTTATTTTATTTCACTAATTCTTCTTTTTCTGCGTGTCACTAAAATTATTAATAAAAGCTAGTTTCTCCACAACGTCCTAGCTCCACACCGCCTCGGCAGTCCAGTACAAACGTCGTCACGTTCGTGAATGTGTCGAACGCGGCGCGCACACGCGTCCCTCGTCGCACTACATCCACCTGACCGGTGTCATGTGACTGAGCTGTGAATTGTTGGGCTGCCTATTGTTTGGTGAATGGTTAGTAGGCGATAGATCTTGTAACATTGTGAGTCTCTGAATCTCAGACAAAGACCTACAATTTGTTAGTAAGTAAGTATGTTTTATTCTCAGCTGCGGCCCAGAATCGACGGGATTCGTTTGTGGCCCGTAAATAATAATGCACTTTCCTTTTTTATACAACATTAGTTTTAGTATAAGTGAAACCTGAATATAGTTTGTTCAGAATAAGTAACTGAATCGATTCCAATAATTTTTAAGCCATGTTATGTTTTGTCCCAAAAATATTTTAATAAGGTTACAAGTTGGACACCGAGCGACACTAAGTACTTATCGCAATCATTTAGGTACATACTGGGGTCTCCCTTGTTTAACCGAAAGGAATTTGACAAATTTTCACTTCACAAAAAATTTTTCGCATAATTTCATTTGCCAAATTATTACTTAGCAAAAAATCTAACCTACTAAAAACAATATCTTTTTTTCTATTAATGCAAGTCGTGTCTGGCGTAGGTTCACAGTTTTAACCTAACCATACTCCGAAATATTTTTTTTTGCTATGGACATTTGCAAAAAAATTTAAATTGTAATGAAAACATAGTTTGCATTAAACAAATGATTATATTAAAATAAAATTGCATTTTTTAATTATATAATTCCCAAAAAATCTTATTTTTGCCTTAATATTTTTTGTCTTAACAAATCATTTCACCAAACGTTTATTGTCTGAAGATTGTTTGCTGTAATAAATCATTTGATTAAAGACCAAATGCCATAATGACATTATATACTTGGTAATATTTTGCCAAGTAAAAATTTGACCAAATAAAAATATGCGTACTAAAATCATTCGAAATATTGCAATGGTATAAAAAAAAGTTGCTAAAATTTGTTTGGGTAATGAAATTTTGTCAAAATCTTTTCGGCAAAACGGCAGGATCCCACATACTGCCAAATTATTATGTCCTTTATTTATTTTCTAACATACTAATTACATTTTTAAATATTTTTTAACAAAAACCATATAAAAAAATAAAAAAAAATATAAAAAATAGTGGTCCGCCGGTAGCGGGAGCAGGGTCCAAGCTACCGGTGGTTAGGGCTCCAGAGACAGGAACCTTCTCACAATACGAGCCGTATCGAGGAGTACTGCCTTCTGAATCAAGCCCTTGATCCAACCGCCTAAGGAGAGCCTCGAAAGATGGTCGTCGAGGCTCTTGGCTATAAGGCCATTGGCCGTCACGACGATCGGCACAATGATAGCCGAGTTCACATTCCACATGTCGACAACCTCGTGTGCCAAGTCGAGATATTTTATTTGTTTCTCTTTCTCAGCTTTCACGAGGTTCTCGTCATGCGGGATGGTAACATCGACTATCATTACGCGGCGCGCTGATCGGTCTATCACTACTATGTCAGGCCTATTGGCGACAATAGTCCTGTCAGTAATGATAGACTGATCCCAGTACAGCGTGACATGGTCTTTCTCGAGAACTGGGTCGGGCACATACTTGTAGTACGGTACCTCAGATTCCACAAGTTTATATTTCAAGGCAAGTTGCTGGTGAATAATCCTGGCTACTTGGTTGTGCCTGTGCAAGTACTCGCCGTTAGCCAGACGAGAACAACCAGAAATAATATGTCTGATGGACTCACCCGGACGGTGGCATGCCCGACACACGTCAACCGTCCCGTCCTTCATAATATATTTCTGATAGTTGTTCGTCAACATAACTTCGTCCATAATCGCACAGACAAAACCTTCAGTTTCTCCAAAGAGGTCGCCGAAACGTAACCAGGACACGGACGCTAGAAAATCTACATCGGGCCCATGAAGAGCCCGGTAGAAGCGCCCGTGAAGCTCCTTGCCTTGCCATACTTCCTTGCGGTCATCGGTAGTAACTACTACAGGTTTGCGCCAATTCTCTTTAGCCATGGACAGCGGGGTGAGTCCCTTATCCACTGCGACCACATCTTGGTACATACCCACCTCGACTTTAAAAAAATATTCTCTGAGACTGCACATCTCGCGGTTGTGAAGGGACTTCGCGTTTAAAAACCCTCGACCCCCGCACTTCCGCGGGATGTACAGCCTCATCACTGATGATCGTGGGTGATGCATCCGGTTTGCGGTAAGTAGTGTACGAACTCTCCTATCCAGGGCATCGAGTTCGGTCTGAGTCCATTTGAGTACGCCGAAAGAGTACATTAAAACCGGCATGACCCAACCGTTGAAGGCGCGCACCTTGTTTCCGCCTGAAAGAAGGCTATGTAATACCTTGTTCAGGCGTCCAAAGAAGCGCTCCTTCAACGATTGCTTCATGTCAGTTACGTTAATGCCTAACGCTTCCGACATACCCAAACACTTATAGCTTTCGGATGAGGAGAGGGATCTCAGGTGTATGGAATCCGAGAGCTGAATTCCCTCCGATTCCATAATCTCCCCTCGCTTTACATACATTACTGCACATTTGTCCACACCAAATTCCATCCTGATGGCGCTACTGAAAGTTTCAGTTACTTTCAGTAGCTCCATCAGTCGCAATTTGTTGGGGGCCAAGAGTTTCAGATCATCCATGTAAAGAAGGTGAGATATGACCTGACCACCTCTCCTCAACCGGTAGCCTAGACCTGAATCCTCCAGCAATGTGCTCAGAGGATTCAGCTGCCAAATTATTATTATCAATGAGCTCAAGACGACACTGGAGGCACGCGTGCGGTGGCGCCGCGTGGTGACCACTTTTTTGTGCGGACAACCAGGTAACAGAACAAGCTTATAACTTTGTGATTTTTCATGATACAGTTTTGAAATTTTGTACATAAGTAGATTCATTCATTTCTTAACATAAAAATACTAGACCCGTGTTTCAGGTTTTGCATATAAAACTAATGTTGTATAGGACTAAGGGCTTTACATAACACTACGCGATATAGGAACCGTAGTAGTAGGCAGGTAGGTAGTAGTATTGAAACCATGGCAGGAAAGATGCGAGGTTGAAATTCCCAACAACAACAAAAAAACGGGTTCGTTGCCACTAGTTCTACTAAACAGTTCCACGATAGAACTAATGGGTATATCTTTCCCAACTCTCGCGCCCGGCCCTGCTTCAAGCCATGGTCCGGAGCGAGAGGTAATGGGAAGCCGTCACCTCCTTCTGCAAAGCAGTCATGCTAGTGAAGGAGGTGGCGGGACGTGAGAGGGAAAGAGCCTCATGTCCCAGCCGCCGCGGGAGACGCCCTGGGCGTCGGGGGTCACGTGGTGGCTCCAGGCCACCGTAGGCGCGGGCCTGTGGACGGCGAGTTATGGGCTAGCTCGCCGTCCGGCCGTCTTATGACGACGGGCCCTGTCGACGGCGCGTTCGTTCGTTCCACGCGCGCCTCAACGAGATGTCAGCAACCACGTAGGGGTCTGCATCATCTCATTTGATGATTTACATTTCTAAAAAAAAAAAAAGGTTAGGAAAAACACATTACCAGTTACTCATATACAGAGCTATTATGGTGAGGTGCGGCTAGGCAACACAGAAACATACAAAGTACAAGGGGGTGTTTCTGCCTTTGTGTTGCACCGGATGTGAGGCAACTGGAAGTGGTAGGGCAGGAAGTAATGTATGTACGCACTCAACCGCTAATACTGCTATGGCGTTATCGGATCTAGGTTAAGTTTGGACGATTTAAAAACTGAACTTCGACAAACGGAAATAAGACAAGATTTTATTTCGAGATTATGGAACTCCGAAACGTCTTTATTTTGACAATACTTTTGGTCGAAATACCTGAAGTCCGATACTATTAAGGCCCTAGCACGAGCACGCGGTGTTAACGTAACGTAATTACGTCGATTTTTGAATCAAAAATACAATTATCCTATAATATTTTAGTTAAATTGTTTGCACCAAGCACAATCAATAGACAACAATACATTTTAAAAATTACGAATTTACAAACTACAAATCTATAATAGTAATAAAAATATGTACAAGTATCAAAACATACAGGGCGTCAAAAAATTCGTCCACATCGCTGTCAACAGGAAAAGTGAATTACGAAAATATTATAATATGTCAAACGAGTATTTTTTATTTAAAAATCGACGTATTACGTACGAAGTGTCAAAGAAAAGCTGATACTATATTTAATGAGTCGATACAGCAAAATAACATGATACAAACACGGTAAAAATACCGATAGAACCAGTTAGATCTTCATCATCATCTGCCTAACCTTTTCCCAATTATATTGGGGTTGGCTTCCAGTCTAACCGGATGCAGCTGAATACCAGTATTTTACATGTAGCGACTGCCTATCTGACCTCTACAACTCAGTTAGTACTGGGTAATACGATACCCTTTGGTAACACTGGTTGTCATACTTTTTGGGCCTCTGACTACGTAACGACTGTCAAAGATCTACAAATGACAGCCGGGACCAACGGCTTAACGTGATTTCCGAGGCACGGAGAAAACTCGGTATGCAATGGGCGGTCACCCATCCACAAACCAACCTAGGCAAGCGCGGCTTAACCTAAAGATCGGCCGAGCGGCTGTGAACCAGTTAGATCTCACAAGTAGATAATGTCTGGAACCAGTGTTACCAAGGGGTATTGTACTAGCCAGTACTTACTGGGTTGTGGAGGTCAGATAGGCTGTCGCTCCATGTAAAATACTGGTATTCAACTGCATCTGGTTAGACTGGAAGCCGACCCCAACTTAGTGTTGGGAAAAGGCTAGGCTGATGATTCCGATATCACGCACCGTTCTCCCCAGGCGGAAAGTTTTCCTGAGGATTGCCCAGCCTTTTTTAGTTTTGTTAATAACTTAAACTAAAAAATATGACTAAGTACCACTGCGTTCCCCTCAGATTATAAAGGCGTTATGTTATGATATTGTGTAAATAATAAAAATCCAAGTGATTGCAGCAATCACGTCAGATTTGTGTCTATTATTGAAGAGTTGAATTGTATATTCTTTATTTATTTAACACTTTAAGCACAAAAGTACCGAGGCGGACTTAATGCCATAGACATTTTCTACCAGTCATCAGTCAGAATCAGTATATCTCCGACGACCAGCATCAGATCTACACCAAATTTAAAAGGCCCCTTTTGAATTTAAAAGGGACTACTGTGAAATAATATTCTTCCAAACAAAAAAAGAATCATCAAAATCGGATGACAAACAGCGAAGATATCGCTGAACATACACACAAGAAAAAACAGATGATTTGATAACCTCCTCCATTTGGAAGTCGGTTAAAAGTCAAAAGCGACAAACATTTTCAACGTTTTAACAGAAACAACACATTAACACTGGACAATTTACATATTAATCCCTGTTTTATTCAGTTCACATAATAAAAATGTTATTGTCACTTAATATAATTTATTATATCGTCGTCATTTTCAAGTTCACAGAAGCCTGTGGCGCACTTCGGTTCTATGAATAAATTTTTAACTAGCTGTTGCTCGCGACCTTCGTCCGCGTGAATTTATTATAAAAAATATTACTTCCCTATTTGAATCGGGTTTTGTTAACCATTTTAAGGGTTTTAATTTTTTTGCACGGAACCCTAATACTTTTTCTAAAATAAAAGTAGCCTAAGTTACTCCTTATAACATCAGCTATCTGCCAGTAGTCCCGTCAAAATCGGTCCAGCCGTTTCGGAGATTAGCCGGAACAAACAGACAGACAGACCGACAGACAGACCAAATAAAATAAAAAAAGATTTTTTATAATAAGTGCCTACTATACCTATACAGGGTGTAACAGAAAGGGTATAGTCATATGAAAGGATAACTTCCTTCATGGGTCCAATATCGTAAATACGAAAAAATTATCAGCTGTCCCATACATTTGGGTCGACTAGGTATTGAAATTTAGTATGGGACAGTTGATATTTTTTCGCATTTACGATATTGGACCCATGGAGGAAGTTGTTCAGTTTGATGGTCTGCGGCATATCCTTACTTATGACTATACCCTTTCTGTTACAGCCTGTATACTTTCATATATGCATTCAGTGAAAAGCTGTCATTACAGACTATGACTGGACTCTGTGTAGGATGTGTTGTTATGTCTAGAAAGTAGATGAATCCTGACGAGTAATAGAAAATTATGGAAGAAGAAGACAATCATGTTGCAGCAACCCCTAAAAAATTGAATTAAGGACAAGAGAATGATGATGATGAGGACAATGATGAATGTTTTCTTACAACTTGCCTAATAACATTGAACCTTGTATCTATGATATTAAGATATCTACATTCTACATATCACACCTAGTTTCTTTCTTTCAGATCTTGAGAAACGAGGCATGATATTCTTTTGACGTAAATTGAGAATCTTCCCACCTGGCGGTTCTTATTGTCTGGCAGCCCTCACTTTTGCTAGATTAGCTCATACGGTGAAACGACATTCAGTTGCCTGAGTAGTAGTGTATGTATTTTATTATTTATTTAACCAACCAACGCAATATTTTGTGGAAACCAATTAGGTATCTACTTTGTTATTTAAAGAATCTTTTTCTACCGAGAGAAACATAAAAATTAACAATGTATTTTTAAGTAATTGTTAGTTTAGTACCTACTTACAACAAGATATGTATAAAATTAACATACGCAATGATAATTAAAGAATTAGAAACTACAAGTCATAATCCAATGGGTTTCCCCATCAGGCGTTGCTTTTTTTTTATTTTTGTATTTTTATTTGTTCAAAATCTTTATAACATGTAAAAATTCTGCAAAATAGTTTGTCGGCAATTGTTCTCGTTGCACTATAAATATAACTGTCGATTTTTATTATAAGATAAAAGTGAATTTTGCAGTTAGAAAGACATGCACACATTTGAAAGCCATGGAAAATTTATATTGTCTATAGATGCAAAATTGGCTATGGACGCAATGTGAGGTAGTGTTTTTTAATAGATATGTAAGTATAAGTATCAAGTATGTAGTGTCATTGCTCTTTTTTTTTCATGAAGAATTTCTCAGCCCCGGAGTCTGGTTAAAAGAACCCTGTTGATGGTAATGGGTTACCTTATTCCGCCCCCTATTACATGGGACTTAAACATTACTGGCGAAATGTAGGTGAACTATTAGTGGTACTGATCGCGACGATAGGTCATGGTGGATCAAAATGAAATGTATTGTGGACTGTCTCCCCGCTGTCCCTGCACCCCTCGTTCACTGCCGCCAGTGGTCTCAAAAGGTACCTACACCACTGCCCTATCCTTCGGGGGTTACAGGCGTGAAGATATTTTATGTCTAAGTATCAGGTCCGCACGCAAAATACGCGCTTTGACGTGGAGTTGCGGACACCAGCCCGTTATACAATACAAGTATCAGGTTCCATGTTGTGTTTCACTTTGTGTACCCAAATCCTAAAAACGAAAGTGTTCGTAACTCGTTTAAAAATACGATTTATTTTCGTTATTCAAAATGATTCATCAACTTTTCATTTCGGTTGAAATGAATGAGAAGTCCAAAGTCATTCTAGTTAAATGACTTATGATTAACGATACTCCGAACTTACAGCGACCAGTTTATCTTGGCACGTGGCAAAATTGTGAAATCATTTGAAAATGTACTGGACTAGATTCTTTAGAAAGACAACTAGCGCCACTGTTGAGGTTTAATATCATGTTGGACGAACTTGTATTCGATTGTTTTATTTCTTAGTATTTTGTTTTAAATTATCATTAAAAGCTAAATATAAACATTAGGTTTGAATAAGAGAATATTTTTTTCTTCTTTAACTAAAAACATATTTTTCTAATAATAATTTAAAAAGCGTTTCGTCAAAATAAAAGATTTCAGTTCATTTGCATTTTGAAAAAGACTGAAAGATCTGTGAACAATACTGTGTTGTTTTTAGTTTTTGTAAGAGAAAATACTTATTAATACCTACTAACCTACCTACGTTACTAGGGTTCTGTATGGTGTCCGGACGTAAAGAATAGCACCATCCCATATCTACCCGTGGGTGTCGTAAGAGGCGACTAACGGACTTACCAGAGAATGGGCAGCAGCGTTCTCTGATTCTACAACAACCATACTGCGATCGCCAACCCGCCTGCCAAGCGTGGCGATTATGGCAAAACCCCCCTTCTTGGGGGAGGCCTATGTCCAGCAGTGGACTTTTCGGCTGAAATGATGATGATGACGTTACTAGTACCGGTAAATAGAATTTATGTTAAAGAAGATTTTACGACTTTTTTACGAGGTATTAAAGGAAGCTGAAAGCTCTTCGTCTAAATCTTAGTATAAAAAGACTTTTTTTTGTACAAAATTAGGGTTTTATCTTTTGTTGAAGATTTATAGATTTTTTAACCGTGAAAAGTCTAGTTTTCTAAAGGAAATATTCTGCCTCAACTTCAGTCAATTAATTTGACTGAAAGCAATCTTTAATAATATATCTACTAAATTCACCTGCTTGTCATGATCGTGAAAAAATAAAAAAAAATTGTAAAACGTACAAGCATTGTCACGTCCTCTTGTTGCTTTTTTGTGCATTTGGAGACGTTTGATGAGGAAGTAGAGGGTCTCATCAACAAGCTTCGCTCAGAGTGCAGAGCAGAGTAGGATATAATTATATATATTATATATTATATTAGAACCAAATGGCTTTTCACGCGTCGATGGCAGGAGACCGGACGGCATGTCTTTGTTTCCATGGAAGATGGGTAGGCCTTTAGTGTGGGATGCAACTTGTTTCGATACTCTTGCGCCATCCCATCTTCCTAGCTCATCGTGCTGTGCTGGGGCTGTGGCTGCGGCTGCAGAGAACCTCAAGCGGCGTAAATATAGTAACCTTATTGGTAACTATATTTTCGAGCCGTTTGGGGTTGAAACTCTAGGTCCGTGGGGTCTGAGTGCTCACAGCTTTAGTTGACTCTTCCCGTGGCCCAAGGGCTGGCTTTTACCTTGGCCAAAGGCTTAGCGTTGCCATACAACGTGGCAACGCCGCCAGTCTTTTGGGTACATTACCAGTTGACTACGTTGAGGAGGAGTTTTTTGACGCCATTTTTTAAGTTTATTTTTAAGTTAATTAGTTAATATAGGTTATTTTATATAATATTTCCTTAGAAAATTATATATTATTTAAATGATAACATTATAAGTCCTTAAGAATTTAAAATTCTTTATAGTTCCTCCACTCACTTTTATCCTGAATAGATGTTTAGCAGAAAACAATTTAAAAAAAAATCGTTAACCCTTTTTGATCCCTATATCCACTATTCCTAAGGTACCTATTTGAAAGCAATATTAATAACAGATTTTTTTTAATTCTTGGAAGATAAAAACATCCAACTGACCAGTTTTCTCGAACAGGTAAAATATTCGCAATCCGAAGAACATGTCTTGTACTGTAGCTACGCCATTTCACAACAAAGCATCACCACATAAAATACAGACAAAGTTAGCAAACGTTTCGTAAAATTATGACTTAGTCTAAACAGTTTAAGTCACAGCCAAAACTCAATTTTATCTTCTCAAAAACAAAGTCCAAAAACCCGGTACTCCTGAAATCACTAAAACAGGGTTCCCACCATTAGTTTTACACATAGTGCGTACATAAAGAATTCAAGATGGCGGCCAAAACTCCGACACTTAGTAAAACCGTTAGTCAGACCTTAGGAATTATTAATAAGACTAGCACATCATTGGTCCTCGTTTGTTCTTTGTTACTGAACATTACTTCTAGTTTCACAGTCGGTTAAGGGTAATAGTTATTCTTGGGTAAAAAGCTTTTTTACGAGGGTAACAGATGTCTGCCTGAAAATTCAAGGTTAAAGTTACGAAGTCAAAAAGTTACAAAGAAATGAGTTTTCATTTTTCAGTTTGAAGAGAAATTGGTTTCTGTGAATGTTGATGTTAGTCTTCGTTTCGCAAATTGGTATTTAACCATTTATTTTCAATAAGAAATAAAGATAAAAGATGCCTATTTCTTAAGTTAAACAATATTTAA
Organism: Noctua fimbriata; assembly: GCA_905163415.1. NCBI lineage: Eukaryota > Metazoa > Arthropoda > Insecta > Lepidoptera > Noctuidae > Noctua > Noctua fimbriata. Next base: position 7,245,087 of record LR990943.1, read on the forward strand.
ATCATAACATAACATCACGCGTGTTATCCCCGAAGGGTTAGGCAGAGGTGTACCTAATAGTACACCCACATTTCGCCAGTTATGTAATAGGGGGCGAGCCAATCTACAGGGTGTAAGGGACAGCCCTCCACAAACTGATGGAGTGAATTCAGTATATCATACTAATATGATCGGTACAAGAAATTATTTCAGGAATGTTATGGGAATCCAATAAATTTGACTTGTTTTATTTCCTTATACGCAGTGTATCGTTACTGTGGCAAAAGGCACGTAGCGAACGGCAAGCGCGAAGACGAGTTCGATGAATTCTGTATTTAGGCAGGAAGTGAACAGCTGATTAAACGCGTAACGACGCGTGAAATCAGCTGTTCACTTAGAGTAGAGTAGTTAGAGTATTTCAACATCCATTGTTGGATTTTTTATTTTAGCCGTATTATTTACATAAATAGAGTGCTGCGTAAAGGGACTGTAATTTTACATTGAAATAAAGGAACATTAACTGAAAAAAAAATCCGGAGAAAAATTCCGGAGGAATATGATTCAAAATAAGGAGCTGAATGCACCCAGAGTCAGTTTGTAGAGGGCTGTCACTTATACCCTGTATATAACTAATATTGGAATCAATCCGTATAATTTATCATGCCTCTCACAGGGAGAAGGCTTGTGTCCCAGAATAATTAAGTTATAATCTGATTATGCATAAATTAACCACAATACTATTTGGACACCAATAACATTAAAACGATTAATCCACAAACGATTTCGCAGCACAGAATAATCAGTATTAAAATGATTAGTGATAATGAATATTATTGATATTCACAACTGGCAACCTAGGCCCAGAAATTTGCAGAAGGGCGACTCCATAATATTATAATAAGCGAAAACGCACGTATACTATACAGAGCTAAGCCTCAGGAAGGTAAATTGAGTGCCTGAGACTGGTCGCGCGAGATGTAGAACGATTGCCGATCGAATCGATCACGTCTATTTGTATCTATTACCCCGTTCACGACCTCGTGCAATACATTTTCAACGCGAGTGGCGTCAAGTGACACACTCGCGCGTCCTCTTTCTTATTCCATCGCATGTCAAACTGCCGATTCTGATTACAATTCCACTCCGAATGTCGCGACGTGATGGCTTGATGTAAACAAGTTTTTTTATTCGTTTTTTGTTTCGACACGTGTCGCTTATTGTAGCTCGTGGCTTAGAGGTATGAGGTCATGGGCCGTACGCACAACGACCAATCAAGCTATGCAAAACTAGTTCGGGTCCAGTACGGGAAAGCTATAAAATGCAAGGCCATGTTATAATGGAAATTTCTAGCTTGATGTGTTGCCGTGTTATATGAATCTGACCTTCTGTGCTTTTGATGATGACAAAAACGATTCATTTGCCTCGTTTATTTATTTTGCAGATATTTTAAATTATTACGTTCGAAATTAATGGGTTAAAGTTTCATTAGTGGATACAGTTATATGAATTGATTGGTATCAGTTAATTTAGCGTTTGTTAACAAGCATTATCAATAGCAGTAGCGAGCTATTTTATGTAATTTATTAATTAAAGTTGAATAATTTTTCATTTTGACGGCACGGTTGGCGCAGTGGCCGAGCAATTGGCTGCTGCGCTGCGTGTTGCGGGTTCGATCCCGCACGGAACAAATATTTGTATGATCTACAGATTGTTCCGGGTCTGGCTGTTTGTGTATGTTGTGTATCAGTTTCAATGTTTGTAACCCACGATATATGAGACATTCCTAGTGTGGGGCAAAGTTTTAATATTTAAAAAAAAACATTGTTTTTTTTAGCTTTTATTTACCTTGCCTTGTTAGTTAGTATGTATTGGTTAAATCTTGCAACTGAATCTAGTTCCCTCAACCGATTGAGCTGAACTTTTGCACACATGACTTGATCGCCTTCTCACGAGAGAATTCCTCAACGGTTCATAGCACGGACACGAATCTTTGTACACACGTTCAATGTTGATAGATAAACCTATTTCTCTTTTTTTCATTTTAAGTAAAGCTTGTTTTTTTTGTTGTGTTGTTGTTGTATTGTTTGTGTTTGTATTGTATTTTGCATTGTATTGTTTTATTTTATTATTGTATTGTATTGTTGTGTTGTATTGTATTGTTGTATTGTGTTGTTTGTATTGTATAATGAACAATCACGGAAGATATCCCGTAAGTGACAGTTTAAGTTTAAAATATATATATGTATCATTTGAAACTAAAGACATCGTCTACTTTCATACAACTAATTAAATAAATAATTATACAAATTAATAATTAGGAAAGCATTAAATTAACATTTTTTCTCTCATAGCCAAGTCATTCACCAAAAATAATATAATGCCTTTATGATTTTTCATTCTAAAGTATATTGTTCACAATATTTTACCCTCTCCACCCACGATCAATTCATTATTTTTAGTTTCATTTCAGATATTTCTTTAAAAATAAGAAATAGCTACATTTTATTGAATTTTAGTCCATGAATCAACTGACGACATTTGCAGAATGTATTCCCTACGTGCGGCGTTTTCAATAAAAATGAATAGAATTTTAAACGACTCTACCAATATTTTTTATTTTGTATTCGCTTTTATTTTTATTTCACATTCGTGTAAAAACTTGATAAACGAAGGTCTGGTTTTATTATTATAAATCATCGCTGTTACTTGTTCGTCAACTGGCGAGTGTGAAACTCGCGCGTGCCACTTTCCGAATGTGAACTCGCTCGCACATATAAAGTACAGTCAAATAAAAATGGATTGAAACCAATAGCTATGAATAACTAGCTATTGGCCGCTTGCTGATTCGGTTAAGTACCGACAACTATTTAGATTTCTAGATACGTTAAAGCCTACGACGAACGACGGTGACGGTTACGATGGATGGATTGTGTGAGGAATGATATGAAAGTTAAAGGAGTAAATGATAGCATGACGGTTGACAGAGGAGATTGGAAGAAAAAAACGTGTTGCGCCGACCCCAAGTAACATGGGACAAGGGCAGGAAGATGATGATAAGATACGTTAAAGCCTATGTTGAAAGTGTGGAATGACGCGAAGAGGATGCGGCGGACGACGCATGATACCCAAGCATGCTATCCAGTGTTGCCAGAATATAACTTTTGTAACATTTTGCGTTACTTTTGACCTTCTCATGTTACCTCCTTATTACACAACTCAAAATGTTACTTTTAAGTTACTTTTAGGACTTAATAAAAAAGGTCTTATACATTTAAAGTGGGTATCTATATTATACATTTTATAAGACGTTTTTGTACATAAATACGTCGGCTTTTCACGGTCCAGTGAGTAGACAAAAAAAAATAATTGGTAAAATCGGAAGGTTCCAACTCGCGCGCACACCCGTGTTTCACACTCGCCAGTTGACGAACAACTCGTTGAGGCAGACCTCGTAGAGAAAAAGGCGGGACGAGCTGGACAAAACCAGTGGACCACATTAGCCTTGGATCGAAACAACTGGAAATCATGGGGAGATCCCTTTCCCCAGCAATGGGATGACGCAGGCTAACAGTATCAGTGATCAAGTTAGATTTTATTACAAATCTGCCTTAAATCCATCTAGAGTTATATGAAATGATAAAAGAAAAATGTCACGTATTTTCTTGACGAGAATCTGATAAAATATCAAAAGTATGGATATTAATCATTGGCGTGAAAGAGCTTGCGAAGGTGAAAAGTGAGGAGATCTACTAAAAATTATCGAAAGATAAAATATATAAAAGTTTAAAGATGACACGGAATAAATGGAGATGAATGACTGCGTGATGGCACAGCTTTTGGATGACAACGCTAAAGAGTAATGTGTTATACTGCAACTTATGAAAAGCCAGCTTCAGTAGAGAACTGCATTAGGTTTTTACAATTATTCTTTATTTCGTGTGGTTAGTGCCTAACCTGGTGTCAGAATTTTTATAGGCCTTCAAAGGCCCATGGGCAGCCGGACGAAGTGTAAAGTCAACTTTACACTCCGTCGAGAAATATCTCTCAGGAGTGCTGGTTTCCTCACGATGTTTTCCTTCACCGAAGTAAGTGATAATTATACAATACGCACATGAATGGATTTTACAATGACAATTAAATTAGCCATTATTGTCCATCACTCTGGTAGTTTGTACTTTCATATTAAAAAGGGATTCAAATATTTTGGTCTGCCTAGATGTCCACCAAAAAAATTGCTAAAAATCTATCTATATCTATACATATAATAAAATCGTAGACTTTCCGTGTCTGTACATTACAGATTTTAGCAAAAAAAAACACTGGAAGGTGCGAGAAATAAGTAATAGAAAGTAATTTTTTTTTTTTTTAATTTTGTCCGTTTGCCTGTTCGTTTGTGCGCGCATCACGTTAAAACCCCTCTTATTTTGTATTATTTCGATTTTGAATACAATGAGGGGTTTTAACGTGATGCGCGCACAAACGAACAGAAAAACTAAAAAGAAAATATTTTTTGCTTTCTATTACTTATTTCTCGCACCTTCCAGTGATTTTTTTGCAAAAATCTGTAATTTACAGACACGGAAAGTCTACGATTTAAGACTCTAATTCAATTTTGATAGAAATTTTGTAAAAGTTTTTGAACTGTGTGTACGTAACTTTTTAAAGAATTGATGTTTTTAATATTTAGCATACAGGGTGTAAACAGACCCTTCACGAAGCCGTCAACCAAGCATTCTGTACAATCAAACTAAGTAACTTTATGCAAAAATTATTGATGAGAAACGACTTTTTTTTTGGGAGTGAAAAATCACGTTTTACGGCAGGACTCGATGGAACGCACTCAAAGCTTTGTGCTTATGGGTGGATTGAATAGTACGGGGGTAGTGGAGGTGTTTAAAGTAAAAATCTTACATTAAAAACAAGTATTTAAAAAAAAAACTTGTTAAAAGTTGGAACTTTGACCCCCAATAAATCCGTAACTAGAAGGTTCCCTTAGAAGGTTTTGTCTACAACAAAAAAATGTTAGCAATGACGGGCAGAACAAGTGCCTTTCGGCTTCGTTAAGGGTCTTGTTACACCCTTTACACAATTTGACAAGACCATTAACACTCATATTTATTTAGTTTGTAATACTTCTAGTAATATCTTACGAATGTAATTGATCAATTAAAGAATTTAGGAATCTATCATTACTCAGTATTATATGTTACGTTGATTTAAGTAATAATATTAACATTTAAAAATTAATCGATTAATCGACTCGACATCAGTGCCATCTAGCTAATTTGCTTCTAACTACTTCGCGTTTTGACATGACGTTTAACACATGTCAAAATAAATTGTGTATTGTACTTCAAGAGGGTGCTACTTACATATGATGATGTTTTTTTAATTGTTACTACCTCAGTTGGTAAAAAACAAAGATTTAAAAAAAAAAATATATATTTTTGATAAAATAAATACGACAAGTTACAGTCGTCAGTTTAAGGCACTAACTTCACGTCTCTACAATAAAATTAAACCAGAACTTGATATTTAGACCTTCACCAGGTTTCACGGTTTAAAACTAAACTGTCACTTACAGGATAACCTCCGTGATTATTCATTAATAAATAATCAACCAAGATAAAGGTATTTTTTTGGATGGGAAATCATCAAATGACCCCCCCCCCCTCTCTGGGCGGAGCGGAAGGGAGTGTCAGACTTGTACTGACTAAAACCCATCCATGTTCCTTCTTTGCCCTTTGTGTTCCAGGGACGCGGTATCTCTTTCGAACAGTCCCGCAGCCCTGGCAGGCATCGGCCCATGCGGATCCCTACGTGGTTGCTGACATCTCTTTGAGGCGCGCGTGGAACACGAACGCGCCGTCGACACGGCCTGTCATAAGACGGCCAGACGGCGAGCTAGCTCATAACTCGCCGTCTGGCCGTCACGTGACCACCGACGCCCAGGGCGTCTCCCGCGGCGGCTGAGACTTGAGGCTCTTTCCCTCTCACGTCCCCAAGATACAGGCTTAGCGTTGCCATACATTGTGGCAATGCCTCCAGTCTTTTGGGTACATTACCAGTTGACAGCGTTGAGGAAGAGTTTTTGACGTCATTTTTAGAGTTCCGTAACCGAATGTCGAAAAACGGAACCCTATAAATTCGTCAAGTCCGTCTGTCTGTCTGTATGTCACAGCCACTTTAATCCGAATTTATTAAGACTACACAGTTGAAACTTGTTAGATAGATGTTCTGTGAACCGCTTTACGATTTTTATACAAAAATAAATAATAAAAGATCAAGGGGGGGCTCTACATGGAACTGAAACTAAAAAAAAACATCAAACCTATACGTGCGGAGTGTCTATAGATAGGTCTTTAAAAATGACCTTGAGGTTTCAAAAACCATTTTTTCTCAAAGCCAGTCGTTTGAAAGACAGACACTTCCAAAGTGGTAAAATGTGTTCCCCCCCTCTTTTTTCTTAAGTAAGAGGAGGAAAATTCTGAAAAAAATTAGGATTGTAGAACGTAAAAAAAACTTTCAATGAAAATTGGTTTGAATAAGATTTGATGTTTAGTTTTTAATAATGTAACACCAAATGATTTGAAAAGAGTAACCATGGAGTTTCTTGCCGGTTCCTCTCCGTAGGAAACGACCAACCCGAACCGGGCACCTTTTTTTCGACGTTTTATAAGTGCCCATCTAGGCCTATGTGAAATAAAATATTTTGATTTTGATTTTGATTTTTGAGATATGGAACTTTTTCATCAAACTGCAGCAGTAACTTTGTTTATCATTTAACATACTATGAAAAATAAATTTAGTTTTGCTGTTGAATTTTATACAATACAACATAATTATGAATTAGCCTTCGAAATATTTTTATTATATTTTTTGGTACTACGGAACCCCGGTGCTTGTGATTATGATTCGCACTTGGCCGGTTTTTAAAGTTTATTTTTAAGTTAGATAGGTACTGTAGTTTATTTAATTTATAAATGTATTTAGCTTACAATAAAATATTTTTCATTCACCAAGATTAGTAAATGGTTATAGCAGTTAACATAAGAAACGACTGAAGATCTTCTTACTGTCATCAAGTAACTTTATCGCTGTGTTGTCGTCATTTAAAAATAACCGGCCAAGTGCGAGTTGCATTGGCGCACCGAGGGTTCCGTGGAAACTTGTAGGTATTTTTTTAGTAAACTACATATTTACTGTTTTCAGATTTTTTCGTTTACATGTTCAGTAATGCTTACTTGCTTGTAATGTAATGCTTTTTGCCAAATTTCATTGTTCTAGATTAACGGGAAGTGCCCTACTGGTTTTGATTGTAAGATGGTAAAATATGCGACATTTAAACGGTCATATTATCTTTTGATCGCATTGACTTACAAGTTTGATTTTTTTCACTCATCATCATCATCATTTCAGCCGAAAGACGTCCACTGCTGGACATAGGCCTCCCCAAGGGGGGTTTTGCCATAATCGCCACGCTTGGCAGGCGGGTTGGCGGATTTTTTCACTGCTCTAACCTAATGCTTTTATCTCTACCTAGCAGATTTGAGTATTAGGTATTTATTAATTTCAGCTTGATACCTCCACGCGTTCCTGAGAAAAAAGGTGTCAGACGGACAACAAAGTGAGCCTATAAGGGTTCGGTTCTTACCGACTGAGGTAGGGAACCCTAAAAAAGCAGTACTATGAAAATTAAGATCCTAGCTATCTGTACTTACAATATAATTCATGTTGTAAATATATTTATTTCTAATCAGTCTCTTTCATTATTTACGAACTACAAATCTATAATAGTAATAAAAATATGTACAAGTATCAAAAGGGTTACAGGACGTCAAAAAATTCGTCCACATCGCTGTCAACAGGAACAGTGCCCCGAAGGCATTGCCAAGCTGATTCTTTGGCCAAAAAAATAGGCCCGCCCTCTGGTCACGTTGAGTCGACCAACCGCTTGGCGATTTCCCTAAATACTAGGTGGGCACTCGGACCCCATGGCCCTAGTGTTTCAACCCCAAACGGCGCAAACACAAAACTACCAATTAAATGTTAAATGTTTTAGTACACAACATTTTGATCACGGATTTACTATGTACCCATGTGTGTAATTTGAAGTTATTGGATCAATACACAATATATGTGTTTATACAGGGTGTAAACAGACCCTTCACGAAGCCGTCAACCAAGCATTCTGTACATCAAATATTGATTTTAAAAAAACTTGTGAAAAAGTTGTAACTTTGACCCCCTATATCTCCGTAACTAGAAGGTTCCCAGATATGGTCTAGTACTAAAAAATGATCGTAAAGACGGGGAGAAAGGTCTATTTACACCCTTTATTCCTAGTTGATTTATTTGATCGAATAAGGGAAACATGGTAAGCAAAGAAGCATGTCCTTGAATATTCATATACATATGTAATAACAACCTTAAAAACAAAATAAAAATAATAATAAAAATAATTATGTTCATGTATAAAACCAGATTATAAATAAATGACGTCATAAAACGCGACCTTGAACAAAAATTCGAAGAAATGGTGACTATGGGCACTATGGCACACTTCCTTATAAAGCGAGAAGGCTATGTACTTCTATAGCTTTTTTATATGCTAAAAAGGTAATTTAGAGGCGGAATTTATACTAATTATTATTACTTTTATATATGACTAGCTGACCCGACAGACGTCGTTCTGACAAAAACTATTGGACTGTGGCAGTCCTACAAACTCATATTTTTTTATTTTTTATTTTGCCGTTGAGAAAATGGATATATTTTTTGATCTAGATGATAATAGCTATCGTCACGACATTCCAGCACAAGTATTCGTCATCACTCAGGCACTCAGGCACTCATCGTTCGTATGAATGATGAATGACGAACGATGAGTTTCCCTGACACGCTGAATCAAAATATCGCAAGACTCCAAATTCTTGCCAGCAACCGCAATGGCAACTTCATTCAACGTGCATTGAAGATTTTTATCAAATGTGTGGATAAGCAAACTATATAAAATGAAAACTAAGTATTTAACTATTTTTTAAATCTAACAGCATTTAAAAAAAATCAAAATGAAAACTGGTTGAGGATCGAACTTGCCAACCAAAATTTTACACCATTAAAAAATCTATATAAATCACAAAAATAAATAACTGGTTGGGGTTCGAGCCTGTGAACAGTGGTTTACAGGCGGCCTTGGAACTATTAGGCCATGTGTTTCCCTTACGGTTTGATTAAAAACAGTTGAAGACTATGGACATATTGAGTTAATTTCGTGATTTTTTTTTAATTTATCAATTTTTTTTTTCAAATAAACCTTGTTTTGGGAATTCGTGCACAACAAAAAAGAAATCAGCCAAATCGGCCGAGCCGTTCTCAAGTGATGCTCCGTCATACATTTGGGCAACTGATTTTTATTTATAAAAATAGATAGATAGATAACGGTCGCTCAGGTTTTTTATTAGTGTAGCATAATATTCCTTAATTGGTATTCATGAGGCTATCATATGTTTGTGTTTCTTACAAAGATAAAATTACTGACCTGAGTATTGGCTTCAATAATCTTCAGGTTAAGCTGCGCTTGCCTGGGTTGGTCCGTGGATGGGTGCACACCCATTATATACCGAGTTTCCTCCGCACCTCAGAAAGCAAGTTAAGCCATTCGTCCCGGCTGTTAATTGTAGATCTTTGACAGTAATAGCCTTTTCTTTTTTCTCAGTTGGGAAATCATCAAATGACCCCCTCCCGTTCTGGGCGGAGCGGAAGGGAGACTTGTACGGACTATAACCCACTCATGTTCCTTCTTAGCCCTTTATGTTCCAGGGCCGCAGTATCTCTTTCGAGCAGTCCCACTGCTTAGTCAGTAGCCTGAAAGTCTGACAACCAGTCTTACCAAGGGGTATCGTATTACCCAGTACTAACTGGGTTGTGAAGGTCAGATAGGCAGTCGCTCCATGTAAAATACTGTTATTCAGCTCATCAGCTGCATCCGGTTAGACTAGAAGTCGACCCCAAAATAGTTGGGAAAAGGCAACGCAGAAAATGGTTCTTGGAAAAAGTTGTTCAGTTTGATGGTCAGGTCTACCCACACCCATAAAATATATGACTACACCTTTCTGCTTAAAGCTGTATAACGCGTGTTGGACTGAAAATGTGTGTGATGTTGATATAAATACGTTGTGAAAGTAAGTAGTTAAGGTGATATATTGAAAAAAATGTGGTCTTTCTATTTCGTGTAACTTGTTATGTATGTGGAATAGGAATTTAATATTTTAGTATATGTTTTTTGACTCTTTGGTCTAGTGGTCTAATTTAATTCATTTATTTTGTTAAAAAGGAGTAAATTCGTTTTGGCACATACGTCGTTTTATTTCGAGCGCACGCACATTATAGACACCTTTTCTTTTGCGTTTCAAAAGTAATTGCATCACTTTGTCTCGCTTAGTAGATCAGCCGAACTACAATTTCTTTTCGAGGTAAGTGTGCCTCCTCCACTGGACCTCTCCGCTGGAATGTGACTGACGTATTCTCGACACAGGTTTTTACTTGAACGTGTTCCTAATTATTACACAACATTTTAATAAACAGACATTCTCATATTATTAGATTTCCTGTCTTTATGCGTAAGAATCGATTAGAATAACAATAAAATTATTTTGCGGACTAATAGACTTTTAATTTTTTTTTTATTCATTATCTCCATGTCCTTGTCCCATGTTACTTGAGGTCGGCGCAACACGTTTTTTTCTTCCATTCTCCTCTGTCAACCGTCACGCAATCATGTACGTTTTTCTTTCATATCATTCCTCACACATTCCATGCATCGTTTGCTTAGTCTTCCTCTCCCGCTAGTGATAAATATAAATCCTGATAGATTCAACATTTAGATTCATCACTCTTTTAGTCACATGCGATTCGTCCCTCCTCATCACATGTCCATACCAAGACAGTCAAGATTCCCTTTCAACTTTTCTGTTACTGGCGCAACTTTCAAACTTCCTCTAATATCCTCATTCCTCACTTTATCCATTCTTGTCTCACCACACATCCACCTCAAGATTCTCATCTCCTCTACATGCAATGTTTTTTTATCCATCTTCTTCACAGCCCAGTATTCCGATCTATACAACATTATTTTTAGTATATGTGAAACCTGAATATAGTTTGTTCAGAATAAGTAACTGAATCGATTCCAATCATTTTTAAACCACGTTATATTTTGTCCCAAAAATATTTTTAAAAAGTTACAAGTTGGACACCGAGCGACATTGAGTACCTATCGCAATAATTTAGGTACCTACTGCCAAATTATTATTATCAATGTACTCAAGAAGACGCTGGAGGCGCGCGCGCGGGCTCGCTGCGTCGTAACCACGTTTTTGCGCGGACAACCAGGTAACAGAACAAACTTATAACTTTGTGATTTTTCATGATACAGTTTTGAAATTTTGTAAATAGATTCTTTACATAAAAATACTAGACACGTGTTTCAGGTTTCGCATATACTAAAACTAAGGTTGTATAGTATGACAGGTCTTATCACGGACTTGTATATTTTTCCCTTTAACTTGAGGGCATCCGTGGGTCGCAAGTTGTTCCAGTGACCTATCGCCATTTCATCTAACCTCATTTGATCCAGTGCGTTACATTGCGACTGTTTCACCGTCCCCTTGGACAAGCGACCCGAGATAACGGAAATCGGAACAGATCGGTATGGGCGTTCCGGCAGGAGTTATGGGCATAGGACTAGAGAGACCGCCGAAAAAACCAGAATAAGTTTTCTGTTTTGATCGTACTTAATTTCTGCCCAACATTCTCCAGTCTTTACCACCACACCGCCAATCTGCTCTGGACCTCTAGGCTACTATCGGCAACCAACACAATGTCGTCGGCAAACAGCATACACCACCCGCCTCTTCCTGGATCACGGATGTATTTATTTTTATTCACAATGTGTGAAATAAAATTCTAGTCAGACCAAAATAATCAACATAAATTTTCCTTACAAGTGATATTTTTTTCATTTTCATGGAATATCTCGGTTTGCAATATTTTGAGTTGAAAAAACTGATTTGGCAACTCTTCAGACCTTAAGGCTTGCTATAAATAAATAAAATTGAAGTGTCTGTTTGTAAATCAAAATAACAGCTTTTTATTGAATATAAGAAAAACATTGACGGGACTTTTACTGGCAGATAGATGATGTTATAACGAGTAACTAAGACTACTTTTATTTTAAAAACCCTTGAAATTGATAACAAAATCTGACTCAAACAGGGAAGTAGTATTTTTTTTATCATTACACGTGAGCAGAGGTCGCGGGCAACAGCTAGTTTATTTATATGGCACTTGAACTACTATCACTAAAACATACACAAACAAAAATCACAAACAGTTGTTTAGGTAACAGTGAAATCGTCACGTATAGAAGTGCACAGCGTAGAATAGAATAAGCATACCTAATAAGCTTATAATGTTCCCGCCTCCTCTCTATGAGAGGAAATGGGCTATAATTCACCACGCGGGCCCAGTGCGGGTTGGTAGATGTCACATGTCTTCGAATTTTTAGTTCTAGGATATGCCGGTTTCCTCACGATGTTTTCCTTCGCCGTTTTGAGAGCAGTGGTGAAGAAAAAAGTAATGCACCTACCTGTGGGTTCAAACCCACGACTGCTCGTAAGTCGGGGCCGCCTCCACTGCAAAAGTGCACAGCACACGCAGAGTATTTACATAAAGATAAAAGGTCAAGTAAGATACCATTACAAAATTTAAGTTCAAAAATAAACACATTTAAAATGGAAATTGGGTTGAATTATATCTTTACCTAACTTAAATTTGTACAAATTCTAATGTGACTCAGGTTGGCTGGACAAATCTTCAAAATAGCTCGCATTTAACTAGGTCAATAGGGCACTTTATGTGACGGCTAAACACCCTTATTTCAGAATTTGTGACGCTACAGAATCTTAGATAATCGATCGAAAACGTGTCCAGCCAAAACATTTAAAAATATAAAAAATAGTAGCCCACCGGTATCGGGAACAGGTTCCAAGCTACCGGCGGGCAGGGCTCCAGAGAGAGGAACCTCCTAACAATACGAGCCGTGTCCAGGAGTACCGCTTTCTGAATCAAGTTTTTGATCCAGCTGCCTAACGAGAGCCTCCTCAGGTATTGGTCGAGGCTCTTGGCAAATAAGCCATGGGCTGATACGACTATCCGCATAATGATCGCTGAGTCCACATCCCACATGACGACAACCTCGCGAGCCAAGTCAAGATACTTGATTAGCTTATCTTTCTCGACTTTCACGAGGTTCTCACCATGCGGGACCGTTATGTCAACAATCATAACACACTTATTGGCTACAATAGTCCTGTAAGGCATCCATGCAGGGCCCGGAAAAGCGTCCTTGAAGCTCCTTACTCTGCCATATCTCCATGCGGTCGTTAGTGTTAAGCACTACAGGTTTGCGCCAGTTCTCTTTAGCCAAGGAGAGCGGGGTGAGGCCCTTATCCACCGCGACCACATCTCAATGCATCCCCACATCGGTTTCAAGGAAATATTCCCTGAGCCTGTATATCTCGCGATTGTGGAGACTCTTAGCGTTTAAAAAGCCTCGACCCCCACACCTCCACGGGATATACAGTCTCATAATAACAGAAGAACGCGGGTGATGCATTCGATATGCCGTCAACAATGTACGGACCCTCCTATCCAGGGCGTCTAGTTCTGTTTGATTCCATTTAAGTATGCCGAAAGAGTACATCAAAACCGGCATGACACATCCGTTGAAGGCACGTACCTTATTTCCGCCTGATAAAAGACTATTAAACGGTTATTATACGGTTTGCCCATGCAAACACTTTCTGCTTCAGGAAGTTGATGCGTTCTGTGATACGGGACATGTAGTCTCGAGGACTAATATCAGTCCCCGAGAACGCCCGCCTCACAAAACGCATCACTCTAGGGCGAGTATTGCCTTCCCTGAAGCAGATCAGTTTGCCGATGAGTACTCTGGCCCCACCAATACGTTTATTACAGTTTATAAGTAAGATGTTCATGTTATATTAGTTATTACTTTTAAAGTTCAATAGGTAAGGAAGAATAGTTAGTGTAAGTATTTAATTTTATTTGAGAAATACAGACACACTTGCGTTTTTTTTACATTTACTTATAACTTGCATAGATTAGTTCATAGTAATATCAATTAGATTACATATTATGTGAAATATTGATACCTTGGTTTGAGATTGGATACCGGTGACAACAATCAAATGATTGATAAGGAATCTATTTATAGACAATGCTTTTACATAATATTTAATATCAATATCGTGTATCACGAGCCAACGCGAAATTCGGAAAAATCCTACCTGCTTACTAATAAGTAAATACTCCCGCGCCCTGCATGCCCCGCGCAACACTGTGCGCCGTGTGCCCGTCTACGTGAGCTTCGAAGCCTATTTGACTCTGTTGAGGTAAGATTTTGAAAAAACTGTGATACAAATGTCTCATAATTTTAATAGAAAGGTGTGTACACCAATTTTCGGGTCAATCGACCCAGAGAATATTAAGTTTCAGAGAAAATTTAAGCCCCCAATTCACGCTCTTAAGGGTGAAATTTCGAAAAACCCTTTCTTAGTGAATACCTACTCTTCACTAAGAATACACCTTCCAAATTTCGTGTTCGCGTTGTTTTTGGAAAAACTGTGATATACGTATCTCATAATTTTAACTGAAGAGTATGTACACAAATTTTCAAGTCAATCGACTCCGAGAATAAAAAGTTTCATCGAAAACTCAAAACCCCATTTCACCCTCTTAGTTGTGGAATTTCGAAAAACTCTTTCTTAGTGGATACCTACTCTTCACAAAGAATACACCCTCCAAATTTCATGTCTCTAGGACCAGCAGTTTGGGCTGTGCGCTGATATATTAGTCAGTCAGTCAGTCAGGACTTTGAATTTTATATGTTTAGATTATTTTTAGTATATGCGAAACCTAAATATAGTTTGTTCAGAATAAGTAACTGAATCGATTCCAATAATTTTTAAACCATGTTATATTTTGTCCCAAAAATATTAAAAAAAGTAACAAGTTGGACACCGAGCGATATTAAGTACCTATCGCAATCATTTGATACCTACTGTCAAATTATTATTATCAACGAGCTCTCTGGAGCTCGTTGATAATAACGCGACGCTGGAGGCGCGCGCGCGGGACCGCTGCGTGGTGACTGTTTTTATGCTACAGTTTTGAAATGTTGTATGTAGATTGTTTACATAAAAATACTAGACACGTGTTTCAGGTTTCGCATATACTAAAACGAATGTTGTATATATATTATAATATCATTTTGATTTGAATAAATTTAACGAAATGTACCATGTGACCCTTGGCGTGGAATGAGACGAATATTATTTGGAATTCAGTACTAACCACCTAACTTGACAGAATTTTTTTTTGTGTTTACGGCAGCTCTCAAGGTAACTCTCAAAACTTTCTGCTGATGGATGCATTGAATAGTACACGGGTAACAAGGGTAATGAAGATATTCAAAGTAAGGTACAATAAAACTCGGATTTCAACAATACAATACGTGTGAAAATTTTGGAACCAGAGATATTGAAGTTCATTCTTTTTCATCCTTATCGATTTTATAAGATGGCAGGAACCAGAATGGACCCATCTTAGAGCATGAACGCTATGTTTCTGACGTGCTTACTGAATGGTAGATTTTAACTGGAATTTCAAGTATATAGAACAGCTGAGCATTTATTTATTGTTAAGGAACCAGCCCGAAAACACCACAACACGACAACCAGATATATTTTTCATGAAATTGAGTCAAATATACCTGACACGTACCCGCCACCATCAGCGAGACATTTGAGTGAGCATGCCACCAGGGCACCTTCAAGTCAATGAAAGATAACAAAATGCAAATTGTAGCCTTACAGTACATAATACTCACACATGTGCTATGCAATTATATAATACTAAGATATGGAATCTATACCGGGCGCGGTCCTAGAGGAGGGTCACAGGGGTCATGACCTCCTAAAACCATACACGCCAAATTGATAAACCTTCTTAAACAGCTTTTTTTGCCTATAAATGATTACCTAATTTTCTGCTTAATCGTTCAACAAGAGAAACTAACCTTTCCGAGGCAGAAAGCTAAAATATTCGATCTCGCTTCGCTCGCTAATGCATCCTGCTCTTTTGAGTTAGTTTTATTCTCATCTCTGTATAAATTAACCAAAAAGAACCTAACACACGGGGCGGAGGAGGGCTGCTTCAATCTTGAAGTTCTTTTCTCTCGGTCTTGCATTCTATTAGTATCAAGAGGGGGGGGGGGGGGTACCCCGCCTGGTCTGGGCCTAGATCGTGATCATGTTTCTGAACTCATTGATTTAATTAAAATAAATACAGGCTTGGTTCGCTTCGCTAGCTCTTGCGTTCTCTTCATCTTAAAACTTAAAAAATCTAATTACCTCAGGGGAGGGCCGTAGGCAAGGGGGTGAGGGTTCATCCCCCCCGAAATATCTGACAACTATTAAGATATCAACCTATCCGAGGCAGAATGCAAAAATTTTCTCGCTCGCTTCGCTCACCAATATATCCTATACTTTTTCAATTCTAAAAAAGTTGACAGGTCATTCTCTTCTCATTTCTGTATAAATTAAAAAAAGAAGTGGTGCTACAATTTTCCCGCTCGTTTTACTTGCTAATATACTTTCCTGTACTTTTTCAGTTCTCCATAAGTTGCCAGAGTTCTTCCTATTCTCATTCAGTGAACAAAAAGAACTTAATTTATCCGAGGAAGGGTGCAAAAATTGTCAAGATCGCTTTGCTCGCTCTGACATTCTTCCTTCTTTTCAGTATTTCTCCCCCAGAAATAAACCTGTAGGCGCCCATGATCGTTTTGTTTATTTAAATTTAAATTTTAAATTCCTGGGTACGGCCCCTTGTGACCCCCCAAAGTCTTAGGCTAGAACCGCGCCTGATCTATACAATGCAAGGATATTTTTACAATCTTCTGTAGCTTCCACAATAATTTAACCATGGTAATCGATTAGTTTGCCCCTATGGTTGTGGAGCAGCAAGTCGTTGCTTCTATATGTGAACACAATGTAGAGATAGAAAAGAAAAAAAAAAGAAAATTAAAATCTTAAAGATTAGGATAAGCCTACTAACCATAATAGAAAGTCTACATGGTGGTACTCACATTTACAAAAACTGAAATAATGTTTCTAATTTATATAAAACAATGGTAATCAAAGTAACTAAGTTCCCAAACGAAAAAAAATAATTAAAAAACTAGAGGAGCACCTCTTCCAAACATTAAAATCTTATCTATTAAAGCAGTTCACAGAATCCATCTAGTATTCTGTAAACCGCTTTACGATTTTTATACAAAAATGATATTGAGGCTCATAAAACCATTTTTTCTCAAAGTCGAGTTTGAAAGATAGACACTTCCAAAGTGGCGGATAGATGTTATAATTTTAGGGTATCCATTAATTTACTTATGATCATGTCTTTTGGAGGGGCAACCACTTAATAAAGCTGTGTGTACCTGTCCGATAGTTTTCTTTATAAAGGCCTATTTACGGAAGGGCTTCGAGTTAGTTTCGCTATTTGACAACAAGAGATCAGTACCTACAGATATATCGTGCAAAGTAAATCGTTTTTTTTTTATAAAGTGACATACTGTGCTTAAAAGACGCGTCCGAACAAAATGTAAGTACAAAGCAAATACTAGATAATAAAAAAATATTTTGCTGTTTATTAGAACCTTTTGATACATACCGCTGAGCATGAGGTCCTGGGTTTTATTTCTTGGTCGGGCATAGTGTTATTGGGTTTTTTCATTAGGAATTTCTCAGAAGTGACCCGAAGTTTTGATTTGTACCCCGTTGATGGCATTGACTCGCCCCTAACATGGGACTCAATAATAACTGGTGAAATGTGGGTGAAAGTATTATAGTACACAACTGCCTAAGCCTCCGGACAAATACAGACGTGATGTTATTTTATGTAATGCTATATTTGTTGGATACAAGAAAATTACAGAAATACAGGACTCAGAACCGGTTTTTATTGCGATGCTTCGTGGTAGCCTTTGTCTAATAGAGGATCGATTTAAACTGAATGATGTTTATAATTCTGGAGGAGCTCAAATAATAACGGGTAGTAATTAAATCTGCTCCAAAAATATACCTTTCTCTCTAAATTACTAGGTCAGCCACCATACATGTGCATCAAGATACATTGATCTAGGATACTGTAAATATATCTCAGCATGGTTTTTATTTTATAGCATCTATGTTGTGACATATATTCAAGCAGTAAGCTTCTAAAATAACTACTTCTATTTTTATAAGTGAATGAATAACCGATGAATAAATTATATAGGACGAGTTTTAAAAGTGCTAAACCTTTAGAACTCGTATTATTTAGTCATCATAAAATTTACCTAAAATTGTCATTAAATAGTTCAGTAAGTATAAGGAACTATGAGAGGAGATAAATCTCACGTCTTGATGTTATTAAAAAAAAAAACACTTTGTTTAATCGCTATACCATTATTTTACGTTTAGTAATTAAAAAAAAGATAAAACATTATTCGATTATTAACGCAGCTCGCGCTTTGGCGAGTCTTTCACGCTTCCTATTTAATCCAATGGGCATTGTCCAAAAAATCTATGGATATATTTTTTTTGTTGTAATGTTATTTATTATAAGAAACTAATTTGAATATTTTTGAAATTGTAATGGCTAGTTTAATTTATATTTAATTTTAAATGTAATAGGCTACTATCTTCCAAGCATTCCTTTGCTCATTCTATGGTTTAATACGTACGTGACACTAAATGACGGTTTGTTTTTAATGGCATCCACATGAAACTAAGGGTTCGTTCAGACACGCGGGAACTGCGCTATTGCTATATCCATATATTAGAAGCTTACTTATTTTCCCGTGGCTTACAGATTAAATCAGAGCAGGGTTCCGTGGACAAAAATAAATATTTGTGGCCGGATTTATAATTTCCTAATAGTACCTACTCCACTACCTTCAAGGTCTGAGGATTGGTGACCATCCGTTGCATAAAGAGTTTCCTCCATAAAAGCACGTTAAGCCGTTGGTCCCGGCTGTCATCTGAAGATCTTTGACAGTCGTTGAAGCTGCGAAACAGCAAAATACAGGATGTAGATTTCAAAATGATTTATGCCTCTCTGGGCCGCGTTATCTTAAAATAGTGGGGTTATTAAAGAAATGAGATTTTTAGACTGATAACGAGAATATAATAGAATAGAATAGAATAATTTTATTTGTGTAAAAACATGGTACATTAAGGTCTTATAAATAGGTTTGTGAACTTACATGTTTTGCCATAAAATGGCATTCAAATATTAGAACATCCTTAACATAGAATTTTATTACAACAACAATAAGCGTAAGCATTAATATTATTATATGTCTAGGTAATAAAAATAACGCTTACAATTCAGGATTCATATCTATTCGAAATGTTAACAATAAATAAAAAATAAATCAAGTTAAAGAACTCAGAAGCCATTTCTATCGGATAATTTATTATCAAGAAATTCTTTTACACTATAAAAACAATTGTCAAAATGCCATTTATGTAATTTAGATTTCAAATATTTTAAAGGGAGTTCTCTTAATTATTTTGGTATGTTGTTAATTTTTTTTATTGCAGTGATTAAACTATTTTTTTGGCATAATGTGCTTTGATGTGAAGGTATTCGCAATCTTGTGGGATCTCGACGAGTGTCTTTGGAATGCAGGTTACATGCTATAAAAAAATTCAACGAGAACTTCAATATTTAAGTTTCACAGATGGGGACCGTTCAAAATAGCTTAGTCGAGTTCCTTTGACAAAAGTATCAGTAACGCCGAATTTATTTCTCAAGGCCGCCATTAGTTCATAATGAAATTTTAATTTCAGTAACAAGATTTCCCATCGACAATGATCGCTATACTGCTATTCTGCGTCGCTTGCGCAGTTTACTGGTTATGGAGCTGGAAGAACGAGAAGACTACGGAGCCGCCATTATATCCAGGGGTGTGGCCAATTTTGGGACACATACCGCATGTGCTCAAAGTGACGGAAAGATGCAGTATGTATTGTTTTAAACAAGGGTTTTAATTTTTTGCACGGAACGCTAATCCTTTTTCTAAAATCAAAGTAGCATATAAGTGGGCTGCGGGACTGTTCGATACAGATACCGCGGCCCTAGAACACAAAGGGCAAAGAAGGAACATGGATGGGTTTTAGTCAGTAGATGTCTGACACTCCCTTCCGCTCCGCCCAGAGCAGGAGGGGTCATTTCATGATTTTCCATCCGAAAAAAAGTAGAATATACGTTACTCCTTATACCTAACATCAGCTATCTGCCAGTAAAAGTCCGTCAAAATCTGCTCATTGGAGATTAGCCGGAACAAACTGAGAGAAAGACAGACAAACAAATAATATTTTGTGTTATAATATTTATTGTACACATTCAGTGCAAAGCTGTTATTTTGAAATTACAAACAGACATTTCAATTTATTATTGATCTCTGGCGAAAGCTGTTTAAGCCACCTGACGGTTTCATCGAGCCATCTGAAAGTCTTCCACCTGGGCATTGCCGTGGCCGACTTGGAAATCTCTGAATAGACTCCGAACCCAGGTCGGCCGTAGCAAAGATAATCTCTTCAGATGGAGGTTCATGGACGGCTCAGATCTCAAATGTGTATGCGGCGTGTCTCCACAGACAATGGCCCATCTTCCATCTTGCGCTGCATGCCCTAACACCTGCGCACTTGACGATCTTATGACTGCTACAGCGAGCGGAGTTCGCATAGCTGAATTTTGGGCCAAAAATATTTAACTAAAAATTTGCCATCGACACGCTAAGAAGAAGATTTATTATTATACGCTTGTGTGGTGTCTACCGTGACATTTTTAGCATTTACATTTTGAGCACTTATGCTTAGCTATATAAGGCTGCAGACAGTTAAAACACAATGATTTAGCTTTAATAAGCTGTATACGATTAATTGTAGTTAGTTTTAGGTAGTGAGGACACTTAGACAATGTTTGCTTCGTCATAATACGCAAGATAAATTAGGTGTTGCTGATGTTAAATGACTTATTTTAACATTTGAATTATCGTTGGTTTAATTATCATTTAACATCTCAAATACTGTTCGGGGTAAATTTAAACTTTCTTATAGTTTTGCTAATGTTGCTATGGAGTTTTCTTTTCTATTTATTTCTCATGCAGCACGTAAAGAGTTATCCAATTTTTGACAGATTAAAACTACAAGTAAAGCATCCCAACTTTCTACAAGCGAGTTAATTGACTTTAATGAGTCTAGACTTTGCTGCAAGTTTACTAATAGTCTTTCAAGTTATACATATTTTGTAATTAAATTAAGCTAAGCTTCTCCAGCGAGTCTGTCCAGACTTCAAATATTGCATTTTATTCACCACAGATAAGTCCGCGTTGTCCACTGATTCGTAAGATATGTTTTTAAAGGTTGACCATTGTCTGATGTCGCCGTCTAACCTCGGTAGTTCAAGCTGCGGTAACCTGACACGTGGTTTTTATTGCTGCACTCATGCACAGTTGTAGAATTATGTTTAATGGAACGATTTGCTGATTTGGATGCAGCAAATCAGCAAATCGTATTGAATAAAACAATGTGTCAGCACGCTTACTGACAGCGTGAGACATGAACGGAAGTGAGAGATAGATGACGTAAGAGTGAGACAAAAATTTAGCAGTAAGAATACAAAACACTGCGTAAAGCCTTAAAATCGTTCAGAGTCAAAATGTCCAATTCTCAAAATGTCCAACCCCAAAATGGACAATTCTCAAACGTTAAATTCTCGTACTTCCCATCCTAAAAAAAAAAAAAAAAAAAAAGGCTAAAATGGGATTGGGCGGGTCACGTCAGCCATATGCACGATGACCTCTAGGCGAAAGTCTCCACACGATGGTTGCCGGAAGATGGACGGCGCCGCCGAGGCCGGCCCAGAAGGAGGTGGCGAGACGATCTGGACGCATACCGCGAAAGCTGGTTCGAGGAGGCACGGGAAAAGAGCACATGGAAGGAATTGGGGGAGGCCTTTGCCCAGCAGTTGGACAGAACAGGCAAATAAAAAAATAAAAAAATATTAGTTATTTAGAACCAAAACGGAAAATATAATTAAAATGCATAAACAGAACGCACTCTGAGATAAAAGTATTACTAAGTTGCTTCAATGTGGGTATTTTTTTCAATTATTTTATTAAAAATGAAAAGGTAATGCAATTGATGTATGTAGTACCTACGTGTTATTGCCTTAAACGTATGTGTTTTTGTGTTCGTGTGTATTATTGTATTTTTTTTAATACATTATGACAAAAATAGTGATTTCGGGTATGTTGTGATCAACTCTGGTCTTAATTTGTTATTTATGAATAAAACATACATATTTTGATTCTTTCAGCATTTTATTTATTGTTTGTCTAAGTATTAAAAAGCGCTTAGATGAGTTATTGAACAAATTTACCACATTCTCAAAGATTGGACATTTTGGGAGTTGGACATTTTGGGAATTGGACATTTTGAGAATTGGATATTTTGAGAACTGGACATTTTAGGAATTGGACGTTTTGTCATCGTTCGACATTAGTCTCAGAAAAACCAAACTTGATGTTGTATTAGTACCTATTCAAACAAAACTAGTGTCTTAACTTTGTATTTCCTGAAGAACTTTTTAAATTATTTTTATTTTTCGTTTGTAGAACTATTCGACCATCTACAAGAAGTAGCCACATATTGCACAAGCGTGGGAGGAGTCATTTCAGGCAAGATTGGACCTCTAACTCACTATGGTAAGTAGTCTTAAAGCGACTTTAGCGTTTCCTCGAGCATTTATATGTAAAGTTTATTCGCAGGAACTTCTTCTGCGACTGCTCGACAGAGTTCGAAGTAATGCTCGAGATTTACCTTCCTGTAACATTCTTTTCTATTTTTCGTTTACTCTTGAACATGGAAAAGTAAAGGCCTGCTTGATCCCTGACAGAAATGTTACTCAAAATCAAGTTGTACAAAACATCGAGCGGATCAATGTGTTGTTGCAAGTAAATGTAAGAACATTTACATGGACGAGGTTGTCCCTTCTGACATAAGTGACCAAACCCTATTATAATATTTAAAACGGCTTTACAAAAAACTGGTCAAGAGAGTGTCGGGCTACTCACAATGTAGGGTTCCGTGGTTGCCCATCAAAATATGCGGCCGATTTGCCTACGAACGATTATTTCTATTGTAATAATAAAAAACAAACTTACATTTGCAGTTGAAAAACTGTGCTCCAATATGTTTAGGAAAATGTGTTATCTAAGTACATTTTATAAGTTGGTCGACTATTACTCGTAAACTTGTAAAGCCTACTTAGCTGTGATAATTTCCCTTTTAACTTCGTTATATTATAAACTACCTACCACGTTGTCTATCACCAGACTGGTCACTTTCAACAAAACTTATACAGCGTGTATTAGAAAGGTGTGGTCATATTGAGAGCTATGGTCTATACTACATCCTCAAATATGAGCACACCTTTCTGAAAGGGAAATTATTAATCGGGCGAACAAAAATTTAATTGGCGATCAATATACTGAATGGGCGACTATTGTACCAAATAAGTAACTATTTATCCGGTCATTGCGGCAAGGAGAATAAAGGAAGCAAGAGGAAGCGAAAGCTGAGAGAGACTTGTGGCACCCCGACTCGGACAGGTTAGGTTCGAAGAGGATGACGGGGTCTAGTGATCGAGCGAAGTGAGCGAACTAAGACCCCGGAATCCCCTTCGCGTTAGGTTACTTTACACCCTGCAAAGAGAAATAGGAGCCCCGCGCAGCGGGGCTACGTCAGCTACACCTTATCTACAATCTTGTGGTTAATAACCTTGTTTTAGGTTTTTTTCAGAGTCCTTGAATCACACTGACCGTATTGAACAACTAGTAACTCAAATTTGTATTTTCAAGTAGCTGTTTTAAACATTTGTATTCGCCCACTGTTTGTCGCCCACTTAATATTTCAGGAGCCCATTTTCCATATTTTTGACACCTTTCATTTGAATTTATTTTCGCTCGTTTAAATACTACCCTTTCTGAAACAGGCTGTATTGATTCGAATGTTATTTGATAGTTCTCACCGACCCGGACGACTGTCTTACGGTATCAAATGCGTGCCTCGAAAAGGACCCCTACTACAGATTTGCAGAAGATTGGCTAGGCGATGGTTTAGTCTTTGCGAGATGTAAGTTGTTTATTCGCTATTATTATTTAACCTCTCAGAACCTATGTTTAACTCATAGCTGCGACAATAATCGTTGCTGTTCGAAAGTTATTTCGTTTATTGTTATTCTGCAAACAGCTCCTGTTCGAATGCTCATTAAATAAATATAAAACAATATTTGCCGCCGTAACGTCTTCAGCACACACACGGCGAGTTTGACTTTTAAAAGTGCACTGTGCTTATCGGCCCCACATTTCTTTATCGTGCTTTTTAGTAATCCTAATATTTCTATTACTCTTTCTCTTTTCACTCAAGAGATTATCCAATTGTTATTTGTCTGATTTTTAACGCTGTTGGTTCTCCGGTTTATAAATATTTTACAACTTCATTTGTTGTTACTACCAAAAATTTCATTAAAATGAATGTTATAGTTGCGGATAAATTTTTCAGATCCGACATGGAAGGCTCACCGAAAGCTACTGAACCCAGCGTTCAGTCAGACATTACTAGATACGTTCATTGGCGTCTTCAACAGCCAGGCCAGAAAGCTTGTGAAAGACTTTGACAAAGAGGTTGGAAAAGGACCCTTTTATCACTTGTTAAACGTACGACATAATGCTTTGGAGACAATTTGTAGTAAGTTGCTGTTTATTTTTCATCTTTTAGCAACACGAGTGCCACCTTACGCCTCGTTCACGAGCCTTTAGTAACGCGACACACGGTCGAGTCACTTGTTTAATTCGCGCAAGCAGCATGCGTGGCGTTCTTTGTTATAAGCAATTTCTTTCAATTATTAATCAAATCAAATCAAATCAAATCAAAATCATATATTTCAAATAGGCCAATTACAGGCACTTTTGAATTGTCGAAACAAAGACAACAATGAAAAATAGCTACAGTCCCAGTCACAAGGCATAAAAACTGTGAAAGTACTGTAGTTACCCATTCCCTAACGTAGATCTCTATGGAGAAGAACGGGCAAGAAACTCCATGGACACTCTTTTAAATCAGAATACTTTACAATAACTTGGTTACATCATTTATGTTGAGATGGTACATTATGTGAGAACGATGTAGCAAGAAGTGTACTTTAAAAGTGTCCATAGTAAAAATAAAATAAATAATTCAAACAAACCGTGGCAACCAAGAGATGACCAGTCACAACTGACAGCGCCCGTTCACGAACATGACGCATGTATCGGCACCATTCAACTCAACCATTTTGAAGGGAACTAAATGATCCGACACACGCGCCACCATCAGCGAGACATTTGAGTGAGCATGACATACTCTTGACCGCCAGGGCACATTCAAGTCAAGAAAATACGTAGGTTTCCAGCGAATGACAGCTTTCTAGTACAGAGTGCTCACACAATATGGGCTATGCGGTTATATAATACAAAAGAGATTGAATTTATACATTGCAAAGATAGTTCTACAATCTTCAGCAGCTCCAACATACTGTTTAATGCTATCCATTTATGCGCCCCTGTCCTTGTGGAGCAGGACCAGCATTGAGCCAAGCATTTTTATCAGCGATATAATCGTTCAACTTGTAATATGCTTGCTTACATAGTGTGCGTTTAATGCATGTTTTAAATTTAGTTTCATTCAGTTCAAGTATACTTTGTGGAATTTTATTATAGCATCTCAAACAGTACCCCATGAAAGATGAGTCTACTTTAGCGAGTCTGAAGCCTGGCTGAACTAATTGGTCTCTATTTCTAGTACCGTAATTGTGTCTGTCGCCTCTTTTATTAAAAAGATGTAGATTTTTTCTTACATACATTATGTTTTCGTATATGTATTGACAATGTACCGTCATGATGTCAATTTCCTTAAACAGTTCCCTTAGAGAATCACGCCTTCGAAGATTATATATGGCTCTGATGGCTCTTTTTTGCAGAATAAATATAGACTCAATGTCTGCAGCCCGTCCCCATAGCAAAATCCCATAAGACATTATACTATGAAAGTAACTAAAATAGACCAGTCTAGCGGTATCTACATCAGTATATTGACGGATTTTTCTAATAGCATATGCTGCTGAACTTAGCCACCCCGCTAGAGATGTTAAATGAGAACCCCACTGTAGCCTTGAATCAAGCGTAATCCCCAGGAAAACTGTTTTATCTACAAATTCAAGCTTATCTTTATTCAATACTACATCACAATCGCTACCTTTAACATTCGGTAAAGCAAATCTAATGCATTTCGTTTTTTTTTCATTTAATACTAAGTTGTTTGCTGTGAACCAGTTATGGACCTGAAGTAGGGCATTATTCACGTCATCTAGATTTTGGGCCCGTCTATTTATCTTAAAAATTAGGGAAGTATCATCAGCGAATAACACCATATTTTGAGGTTGGTGTTTCAATAAATAGGGTAGATCATTAATATATACTAAAAAGAGGAAAGGACCCAATATTGAGCCTTGTGGAACCCCCATTTTTACTTTTAAACCCTGTGAATTAACAACATTTATTTGAACTTGTTGTTGTCTATTATTCAAATAAGATTTAATCAAACCAAGTGCATGTTTACCTAGTCCGTAATGCTCAAGTTTCAAAAGAAATGTGTCATGATTTACGCAATCAAATGCTTTGGAGAGGTCACAAAATATTCCTATGGCGTCTTGGGACTCTTCCCACGCAGTAAAAATGTGCTTTAATAAGGTTACACCGGCGTCAGTTGTACAACGTCCTTTGGTGAAACCATACTGTTGATCGTGTAAGATTCTATTGGTGTTAAAATGATTGAGCATTTGATTCAACATTACCTTTTCAAAAACCTTGCTAAAAACTGGCAACACGGATACAGGTCTATAATTATTTGTATCTTTACTATCTCCGGATTTGAACAGAGGTATGACTTTACTGTATTTCATTAAATCAGGGAAAACTCCTTGGTCTACACACAAATTAAAAATTAAAGCTAGGTATGGTGCTATAGTCTCAACTATGGATGTACAAACTTTGATAGACATTCCCCAAAGATCTTCGGTCAGTTTGACTTTTATTTGCCGGAAAGCTTTAATAACTATCATTGAGCTTAAGTGTTTAAATTTAAATTCAGCCGGGCAGCCAGACACATTCGCCTTTAATAAACCAATTGAGACTTTAGGAGAGGAATTTAGAGCCTCCGTAGTTTTTAACGGTATATCGGTAAAGAAATTTACAAATTCATGAGCTACTTCCTGATTAGAGCTTTTAGGACCACATGCTGTATCTAATGTGTAGCTAGTGTTACGTATTTTCTTCCTGTTAGTCTCGTTATTTATGACTTTCCAAACTGTCTTAATTTTGTTTTCTGCTGTTTTGATCTTGTTGCTAATGTGCAGGGCTTTGGCAATCTTGCAAGTATTTCTAAAAAATTTTGAATACTTAGCAACATACTTGTTAAAAGTTTCAGTGTTTACATAAGGCTTAAGGCCATAAAGCTCAAATAGTCTTTCCCTACTTTTTCTGATACCTCTAGTTGCCCAATCACTAAATATAAATTTAGGGCAAATATATTTTGTCTTCTTTTCAAAAGTTTTGTTGAACTCAGTGTGAACTATTGAAAAGAAATTATCATACAATTGATTTATATTAATATCGTCCATATGATGGCTCATAGCACTTAACTTATTCTGTAGGGAAATATAATAAAATAAAAATAATAAAATACCTATTTAATTTATTAGTAGTTATAGGTCTAAATTGAATCTGAACTTTTTGCAATGGTATGTTACACCTAAAAGTTATAGTTTGTCCGCTATGGTCAGATGGCAGGCAATTTACTATGGCTTTATCTAAGTAATCACAATTGCAGAAAACATTATCTATACAAGTAGCAGATGATGGAGTGACTCTCGTAGGTTCTATAAAAATGTTGGTCAAGTCAAATGACTTAAAAAGATTTAATAACCGACCGCTATTAGAATTTTCTTCTAAAATATTGATATTGAAATCCCCACAAACAATTATAGATTTATTACTGGCTGCAAGTTTTGCCAGGACATCTTCGATTATTGATTCAAATAAGGATAAGTTTTGATAGTTTGGGGGTCTGTAAGCGCACACAATTATATGCTTATCTAGCTCAACACAGGACAGTTCGACGCAATGTTCAGCCGAGAGACCTACTATGTCATTACGTTGCTTATATTTAACACAATTTTTCAATAATATTAGGGACCCTCCACGCAGCATAAATTTACGGTTAAAGCAGCTAACCACCGAAAAGTTTTCATAATTAATAAGCATTTGGTAATCCTTTAGCCAATGTTCAGTAAAACAAATAATATCAAAAGTACTTTTTTCTAAAAACAATTCAATTTCTAATAATTTGGAAGAAATGCCTTGGATATTTTGGTGGAATAATTTTAAGGTATTCTGCTGAGGCCCTTTTTTACTAACTAAATGAGTGCAAGAAGGTACCTTGATGTTGGTAGGTTTAACAATATTGTTAATGGTACCTTCTGTTGTCTCACTTCCTAGTTTAAATTAATATCTGGAGTGAGTCCTGAGACTCCCGTGCCATCACCAGGCAATAAAATCCTATTACTAATATACCCTAATTGAGAATTTTCCATGGTGACACATGGATCCTCCTCAGTAAAATTTTTGTAAACATTTATAGCACTAATGCTATATTTATTTAAGGTCACAACCTGTTCATTAGTAATATTACTAATAGTCGCGGTGTTAATAATATAACTAAACTTCGACATACTGCTTATGTCTGAGTGAATATTATAAGCTAATAGCCGAGCTATTTTGTGTCTACATCTAATAGGTAGATACACTTTAACCCGAGTCGACTGAAGTTTATCAACAAAAGTGTTGATATCAAGATATATAAGCTTGTCACTATAGTGACCTACTAAAACATGTACATGTTTATTTAGCATGTGAATATAATTGTTTGTTCTGGTTGACAATTTTTCAAAATATGGGAAAGCACACAATATTATTTTGCGACAATTCAACTTTAACAACTCTGTTACACTGTCTGTTATGTCTTGTTTTTTAATGTTTGAACTATTTCCTATAAATATTGTTATATCAGTATTAACATTATAGACATTTCTAGTTACTGATGCCATTATCTGTTTGTAAGTTGACCCTGGCATACAATGATTTTGGTTAGAAAAACTCAGGTTATCACTTACTAATTTACCTAACCCTCTTCCTTTACTATCTGAGAACATTATTGAGTAAGAACAGTCATGACTATCATATATCTCAGGCTGTACCTCATGTAAATAATCTTGTGTAATATTACTTGATTCTTGGTTGAGTATACAGTGCTGAGACAGATTCTCAGCCTGGGATGGGTCCACCATTATCTCAGGCTGGACAGTATCATCTTTGGTAAAAGTCTGACAACTACACTGACACATTAAAAACTCATTTGCCGCAAGAATATGTTACCTAATTTGGTTCTGAGAACTCACATACCTACTAGAAAGGGAACTAAGTGAGTCCTGAAGTACGTGGATTTTAGACTGCAAATGCTGAGTATCAATTTCATAAATTTTTATACTGTCTTCTAATTTTATTTGGTAATTATTTAATTTATTAACTAAATCAACACGCTCTTTCCTCATTGGAATATATTTAGAAAAGTGTTTGTGTTGTTTCCTATTATTTATATTTTCTGCAAAGACGCTGTCACACACGGAGCTTGAGAGTGTAACTCGTAGTCAGGTCATTAAACCTCATCAAGGTGTAAAGTATTAACTAATAAAAAGATTTTTATTGTTTCCAGTGACAGCACTGGGAGTAGATTTTTCAGATCCTAACCTCAACAACGACTATTTCGAAGCCATGGACACGATGTTAGATATATTTATAGAACGGTTCCTTAAGTTCTGGTGGCACTTTGACTGCACCTTCGCATGGAGCAGGCTCAAGAAGAAGCAAGATGCTTGTCTGAAGATACTGCACAATATGTCGGACACGGTGACAAGACAGCACTACTATGCATGTTTAATATCCAGGGGGTTACTACCACCTCTTAAATCAATATTATTATAGAAAAAGTTGAAGCTATATTAAGTCCTACACATCCACATTTATTTTCACGCTGAAGTTAGATTACAATAATACCTCTTTAAGAGGTGGTGGTATGGAGTCTCGTGTTTAGATTTTCAATCTTTTAGTTCTCAACGAATTAAAACAAAATAAATCTAAGTTTGCATGCCTTTCAGAAGCTTAATTATGCAACGATAAAACCTTACCCCCAAATAACACAATTTAGAATAAATACGATATAAAGTGTGTTTTATACTCTTTGTGGGCGATCTATGATAATACAGTTTTGATTTTTTAAATCGTAGTTGGCTATATCCGAAACTGTGAGGAATATGAAAAATAGTATAAAGATGGAGTCTCCAGCCTGATTTTGATGAAAAAATCACAAACAATAAATAAAATAATATTAAGTTGTTAATAAAATTATTTGCAGGTCTTACAAAAAAGAAAATCCAATTTTTATAAAAATAATACACGTATTGAAAGTAGTAAACCAGGTAAAGATTCTTCAAACTAGAATCCTTCTTTCCTTTTTAATGACATTAACGAGATTTTCTGATGCCGTTATGTAATTTTATTTAAGGAAGCAACTTCAAACCCTTCATAGACATACTCCTCGAGCTGTCTGTTGAGAAGGGAGCTTTCACCGACAAAGAGATCAGAAACCATATTGACACTATGCTCGCCGCCGGACAAGATACTTCGACTACTGTACTTGTGTACACCACGCTGTTGTTGGGGTCTTACCCCGAAGCTCAGGAGAAAGTATTTACTGAGTAAGTACCTACTCGAATTATTTATTGCTATCAAACTGAAATTACTTGTCTGGCTGGATATACCTAGGATTGGTCCCTGCGGCATTGCGGCTGACCACATAACGTGCGTATAGTCTTCATTCTTTTGTAAAATACGGTCAGGAACGTATTATCAATTCACCCTGTCGCCTTCCACAGCCTGAGATAGGCTTCTCCCAACTTACACCCTATCACCAAACTTTCGCATCCCATCTAAACCAACCACCTTTTTGAGGTCATCGGTCCATCTAGCTGGGGAGCTGGTGCCAAATAATAACAGCTGCTCGGGTTGATCTTCTAAGCCGCGCTTGCCTATTTTGGTCCGGGGATGGGTGAGCACCCATTACATACTGAGTTTCCTCCGTGCCTCGGAAAGCACGCTAAGCCGTTGTTCCCATCTGTCAATTGGAAATCGTTGACAGTTGTTACAGGCCAGGTCCACGTCAGTGGCCCGAAAGTCTGACAACCAACCTTACCAAGGTATCGTATTACCCACAGTACTAACTCGGTTGTGGAGGTCAGATTGGTAGTCCCTCTATGTAAAATATTGGTATACAGCTGCATCTGACTGGAAGCCGTCCTCAACATTGTTGGGAAAAGGCTAGGCAGATGGTCGTCCATCTAGATGGGGGACGCTAAACTTACCGATACGCGGTCTCCACTCCAGGACTCGTTCGCTCCATCGACCTTCGATCCTTCGATAGATACGACCAGCATACTGCTACAGCTTGCTTGCAAGCTATTTGGGAACTCTCTTTTAGGATCGTATCCTTCAAAGAAACTCCGAGCATAACCAGCTCCATAGCGCGCTGAGCGACCTTAATCTTTTGGATCATCTAGACTGTCAGTCATCATCATGACAAAAAATGTCATGATGATGACTGTCATGTCATGTTGTGTGTGTGTGTTTTTGTGTTGTCATCATTTCAGATTACAAGAGGTTCTGGGAGATGATAGGGATGTGGAAAAGGCGGACCTGTCAAAATTGGTGTACACGGAGGCGTTTCTGAAGGAGAGCATGAGATTTTACACCATTTCGCCATTCGTAATCAGGAGAACGGAAACGGATGTTAAACTTAGTAAGTTCATGATATTGATCAGTCGATAGTGCTACCGATCTGGGAGAATATTTTTAGGATCAAAAATATTTCCTAAAGTCACAAAAGTAATGCGCTATGATTTCTCAATTGCTTTTGTCAACGTATTGACTGGCACATTAATAATCATTCATATTTTAGAAAACTATACCCTATCCGCCGGTAGGACCTGCTGGTTGTTGTATTGCGGGCTCCATAGACATCCGATATGGGGTCCTGACGCACACGAGTTTCACCCTGAACGCTGGCTGGAACCTGGCAGACTGCCTGACAACCCCGGCGCGTATGCTATCTTCAGTTTGGGAAAACGAAATTGTATCGGTATGTGTCAAACCATTTTTTTTTATGTACACTTTGCTCGCCACGATGAATAGTCGGCTCGCTTCGCTCGCTCGTTTTAAAAGAGGGCGAGGATTTAGCGCGGAAATCACTTGACTAAGCGCATTTTGCTATCGTCAGAAGACTCGCTTCATTCACTATAATGATTTGAATTAGGGTGAAATTAGATTTGCACGCACGTTTTTATCTCTATATCATTATGCCACGTCAAAGCCTCATTTTGTGGAGCGAGAAGTCTGGGTGCAAGCTTTCCCATTTATTCGCATCGGAAGCACTTTTAACGTGCGATTGGATCTCTCACTTTAGTGAGTTGCAATTCTAACAATTCCAAGACCCGTCCCAATTCCATAAGTCAGCTCAGTTAGACCCAGTTGACATGACAATGGTTCAAAACGCCGACCAAATTGTATTCGTAGCCGCAATTGGCAGATCCTCAATTTTGACAGATCAATCAAACTCATCAATCGTGGGCGTTTGTGTCAATTTATAAACAAGCTATATACATATATGGCAAATTTTGGCACCGACTAACAATAGCTGATAATAAAATCCTCAGATAAGGTTAGGTTTGGTCTGAGTAAATTATTCTTTTCATTTTTGGGATTTCACATGTTCAAATTACAGATACATATTACAGATTTTTTTTAAACATTTGGCAAAAATGATGATGTTGTTTCAGGTAAAGCCTACGCCATGATGTCGATGAAGACGACTCTGGCGCACGTTTTGCGTCGCTACAGGATTAAATCTGACATCACCCAGTTGCAATCTAAATTGGAGACCATGATGAAGCCTTACTCAGGACATTGGATCAGTATTGAGAAAAGGACATAGCATAGAGTAATAAAATATTTATAGCCTGTTTCAGAAATGCAATGTAATGAAAAAATAAACAGCTGTCCCATACAATTTGTTCTTACACCTACTAAACCCAATTGTATGGGACATCTGATTATTTTTTTAACTGCATTATCTAATTAAATTTTGTATCATAATCTTGATTTATTCGCAATTATGATGATGGTCTGTACCACACCCTAAATATGATCATGAATTTCTGATACACACAGTGTAAGCTATTATGGCAGATGAGAAATACACACATTTATTTATTTATTGATCGACTTACATCTACCATTACAGCTAACCAATGCGGTAAATGTGCCTTAATACATCCTTAACTTAATTTTTACTCATAACTAATATCTATAACTAATTACAAATAAAGCATTCCTTGTGAATTCACTGAGAGAACAACAGAATAGGTCTCTCGTCTCACTCGCTATGAGGTTGAGCGTGCGGAGTGCACGCGTCAGCGGCGCCTCCTTTAAAAGGTTTGTCCGAGCACGCGGTTCCACTAGCAGTCGTGGCTGTCGTCGTCGCCATACGTACCTGTCCGGAACACATAGACTCACCTGGCCTAAAATAACTGCATTGTGCACCTTCCCTCTCAACAATTTAAATATATATAAGGCGAGTGCAAGATCCCTCCTAACTCTTAGCTTATTGTATCCTATCATACCTAAAATAAATAAGGTTGGATACATTAACGGGTAAAAGGAATAGACTCCGTAATAACGCATATATAAATATCTTATAAATTTATTTTGTGCCCTCTCCAGCATGAGACTATATTTAGATTCACGCGGAGCCCAGATGACTGCATTACATTCTAACTGGCTCCTCACCAATGCATTATTTATAATGCTACAATAGCTTTCACATTCGTGAAACCTCGGACCGTACGAAGCATGAAACCTAAATTTCTATACGCTCTTTTGCAACTACGCATGATGTAATCCCGAAAAGTCAAACCTGTATTAAAACCTACTCCCAAGTCCTTGACTTCTGTGACCCGTTCCATAGGCAATTAGGCACCCCATCAATATAGTAGATATGTAAGATGGGATTGTGTGCGCGAGAAAAAGTGATGGTCACACACTTCGAGCTATTAAACTGCAGGAGATTTTCTTTGCTCCATCTCACTACCCTATCGATATGCCTTTGTAGCCTGACACAGTCATCGTCGCACTTTATCGCAAGTGACAATTTGAGGTCATTGGCAAACAACAGACAAGAAGCGTCAAGGACTACTTCTGGTAGGTCCTTTACCACCAGAAGAAAGCCCAAAGGGCCAAGGTTACCTTGACTTGCCCCGGACCTCGTGAAATATGGATCTGACACAAATGTCCCACATGTTGGGATGATAGTATTTAGAGAGCGACAGCGAGTGTGAGAGAGAAAAAAATAAGTTGGCAGATGCTGTGCACGTAGACGTAGTGGTGTCGACTTTAAAACTGTAAGACGATTTTAAATTAAATTAAATCAAGTTATATTTATCAGACGTGTTTGATATCCCGCAACGGGGAATTAAATCTCATCACATCAAAAAAACTAAATTTGGAAATTCTGGTTGATTTTCATTTTCACATTTGTTAGCATAAGGACAGATTCGCTTTACGCCAGATTCGCGTTAGGCCAGATTCGCTTGAAGACAGAAGGACAGTCGCATCAAAAGTAATTTTATTCATTAATACGAAACATCTGAGAAAATAAAAAAAAACCTTACAGACATCGTTACTAACCAAAAATAAATTCCCTATACTAAGTTTTTCCTATTATGTTCATAAAAGATTCCTTTTTTCCACATTTATATAAAATCAACGAAATATTTATACTAAAAGAACGTGTCATAATCAACATGGAAACCGTGAAACAACAAACTTCCCTTTCACTAACAAAACGTTTACTCAAGTAGTTTAACACGCGCTAATTTAATCTGGCTTCAACTCAAGCAGTAGTCTACGGGCGCCACAAGTTTGAATTGAATAAAGAGTAAATAATTGAATGGAGAGAACCTTAAGAACAGTTACAGAACAGATGAAAAGAGATGATGCAGACACAGATCAGTTTTTTTTATCTGGTTGGAATTTAGGAAAGTGTTACTTGATGAAGATAAATCATAAAACTTAAAGAATATTTTTCTCGTAATTAAAACACCCGAATCTAGTCGCAATCTTATCTCAGCGACAATGTTAAAAACTTGACAAAATTCAGGTAAATTCAAAAAAGTTTTTATTATGACCACGATTAAAATGCAAAGATTCTTAAAAAAATTACCTTATGCTCTTCAAAAAGTTTATCACGACATAATTGAGGTACTTTTACATTTCTACTTTTTGTTCGCTACTGCGATCGCACGAATGTCTCAACAGTAGTCTTCAACTCCAGCGTGGCGTAGAGATCTATTACTTAACAGTCGGTAAAAGTGAAGAAGCACCGTCCAATGGGTCGACAAACAGGTAATATGTCTGAGCACTCCATTTTGGACCTACTCCTTGGTTTCAAGCGAACAGTTATTAATTTTACACCTCGATGTTTTGAATAATTAAAATGAAAGAAAATAAGTAAGTGTTAATGTTGCATGGTATGCATGAATACACGAACATTAGCATGTCGAGTTAATAATTTGCAAGCGTTGGAAACTTGAAACTTAAAAGCACTTGACTTTGCATGGACGTATGTTATGTATGTGAACATGAAATAGTGAATGCTGAAACTAATTGTACGATGGTTAATCCGACATAGCACTCAAAGGCACACAGGCTGAAATTTTTGTGATAGTTTTAATCATACAGTGTTTCAAAAGATAAAACTCTGGATATTTGGTAAAACTGTTTTTTAAAGAATTGATACGTAGTGTATTCTATATTTGGGAATTATATATTACTAGCGACCCGCCCCAGCTTCGCACGGGTCCAATGTAGATACACATATACATGTAAACCTTCTTCTTGAATCATTCTATCTATTGCTGATATCCGACTGATATCCGTTGCGTAGTTTAAAAGATCTAAGCGTACAGACAGCGGGAGCGACTTTGTTTTATACTATGTAAGGATGTGTGTTTACAATTTATTATAACGCGTAGAAAAAAAATCTATTTTGTAATTGATGATGGTAGGTATTTGTAACTTATTGGCTAGTTTTGTGATAAACAAATTAGCTAACTACCCTCCGTACTAGTTATAAGCTGTACGACGGCAGAGTAGTCCGGTTAGTTATTAAAGTAGTTACATATAATCATGTCTAAGAATTTCCCAAATTAATAATGCTCATAGGGATTCAATAGAAAAGATAACAATCACTGCCGGAAATCACAAAAGAATAAAAAAATATAAATTTAGGTAGGTATTTAACTATCATTTAAAATTGGTTACAAAGTCTTCATCATAATTTCTTTATTATAACAGTAACAGCCAAAACATACTACACAACAGAAACAAGGAAAACCTGCTCAGGTGGAGATTTATTAACTCTGCCCTTGAGTGTAATGTAAATGTGGTGCTGTTCTACAAACGATGGGGCACATAATATCGTGCCCTGTTGTTTCTTCACTACAGGAACTGATGGACGCTACCGAAAGCGCCAAACTAGTAGCTCAGTTCTGGGCTGACACAATTTAGATTGCCATCGACACGCTAAGAAGAAGAACAGAAACACCTTTACAGCAAGCACTAAAACAAACCATTTCACCAAGAAATATTCTCTGAATTGTTTAACACAAATGGTTTTTACTTGAAACCATTTGTCTGTCTCACAAATTAACATTTACTGTTTTTGCTGCACGTTTGCGTAGGCTGCGGTTCCTCTAAGCCGATTACAGGGTATTGGGTCTTTCATTTGGTCAGGATTCCACCCCATGATAGGAAACCTTTCCATGGCGGCTTGGAAAGGGTTGATAAAACTATTTAGCTATTTTTGAGAAACTAATGTCCACAATGTTGTGAGAAGTGCAAATATATTTTATCAGTTGTAAAATTACATCATACAGGGTGTAAACGGACCCTTCACGAAGCCGTCAACCAAGCAATCTGTACATCAAACTAAGTAACTCCAAAAGTATTCCTGGGAAATGACTTCTTTTTTTGGGGTCAAAAATCACTTTTTACGGTAGAACTCAATGTAACGCAATCAAAACATTATGCTGATGGATCCATTGAATAGCACTGGGTTCGTGGAAGTATTTAAAGTAAAGTTATAACATTACATTGGAACTTTGACCCCTAATATCTCCGTAAGTAGAAGGTTCCGGTATGGTCTAGAATAAAAAAAATATCGCAATGACGGGGAGAACAAGTACCTTTCGGCTTCATTAAGGATACTTTTACACCATCAGATTGGTCAAGACATTTATTAGTTTTTTTACGTTTAGTACAGCATAAGCCTTTAATATTAAATTAAATTCAGAATTATTTTTACTCGCTCTTTCCACAGAACCTCAAACATTATAACATTGACGTCTTCCATTCATCAGCAAACAAGTTCTATTTAGGGTTAGTCTCCACGAGCGCGTTGAGCATCATCAGCGTCAGTCGTCGTCATCGTAGGCTTAGGTATTAAAGGGCGAATTCCACTAAATAAACTGAGCGTGATCAGCCAGCTTGAACCGAGTTCAAGAGCTGTCAGAGCCATCATTGTGGTGGAATATTCATTACATAACAGTAATAGCCTAGTGGTGTGGCCGTCAGACTGGCAAGTCTCGAGTTCGAACCCAAGGCACTTCTTCACCTCTGATTTTTTGGATTCATTTGGGCATTGTATAATTATTATTATCACTTGCCTCGGTGTAAGAAAACATCGTGGGGAAAGCAGCATACCTGAGAGATATTTCTTGACGTCATTTAAAGCCAAGTCAGAGGCCCATGGGCAGCAACAAAATTCTGACACCAGATTAGGCACTAACCATACGATAAAGAATGTAAATTGGCACTGACAGCTCTCAAACGCGATTTAGATATAACACGCCGAAAAGTTGCCTATTTTCAGTAGACATTGT
The DNA here is from genome assembly GCA_905163415.1 of Noctua fimbriata. Taxonomy (NCBI): domain Eukaryota; kingdom Metazoa; phylum Arthropoda; class Insecta; order Lepidoptera; family Noctuidae; genus Noctua; species Noctua fimbriata. The sequence continues at coordinate 7,283,463 of LR990943.1, forward strand.
ATCAATGAACTGTAGTCACTGCTGCATTAGACAAAGCTATAAATAGATCACTAAGCACCGATGCAACATCACTTTACATACTGCGACTCATATTTATTTGCCACAGTAGAATTACAGGCGAGTGGGTTCGCAACACAAGGCAAATAGTGTGGCTCTGCGCAAACATTTGACTACAACTTGAGCGCCACATCCGAATGTTATTTACCACTGCATCGAGCACCAACCGAGTTTAAATGAAAAGACAATAGAAATTCATTTCATTATGAAGACAGTTTGAGTTGTTCAAATAGGGTGTCAATTCATGGTATTTTATGTGTTCTAATTTTCAAAATGCATTTTTTTTTTTATTAACGGCAAGAAGTGCCTCAAAACTGCTACCAATGGAAAGTATGGCGGGAGGAAGTACAAGGGCAAGCACCCGGTACTCGAATACTTTAAAGAACCACGTAGAACCGGGTATATCCGATTCTTTCAAGGTATTTGTGGGCCAGGTGCATGCCCTAGGCAGTACAGGCAAACTGGTTTTTTTTAAAGATCTAGAAAAAAAATTATCTACTTTTTACCTAAGTAATATTGCTTGCAATCCTCAAAAAGCTAGTCAGATGTGTTAATTAACTCATAATTTCGCATTTATGTTTAAATTTTACGTTATATGTACACTGGGCACAAAAATCAAAACTGAGAAATATACGAAGAAAAATCACTAATAACTAAAAATAAATAAAGAGCACCACACCTGCTTCAGACGTAATATCCTTGCTATAAAAGTGATATCATATTTGAGTCATAAAATTTGATGTGGTGTATATTTTGAGAACGCAATCTCGGCCAGCCTTTACAGTGGCTATGTTGCTGCATTTCATTGTGTGCAGCGGGTGGATACTTCGGTTGGTGTCACACACGGATAAAGCTTGTGTACTAAATAATAAATACGATATAAATCTTTGGTAGCAGAAAGTTCTTCTTCGTCGTTTCTTGTCTATTTATCCTGTCCCAGGTCCGCTGGAAGAGATTTCTAAATTAAATAATAATAATAAATATTTTTTGTGTTAAAAACACATTGATACCTATTTACATGTGTGTTGTGTGTGTATCAAGCCGATGCAGCGAAGGTCTCAGTAGGCCACTTCTTAGCGCTGACGGTGTGCTGATGTTGCCGGCCCGTGGAACGAATGCATGTCATGCTGTTGTTGGCGTGAAACTATTGCCTGTTCACGGTTGAATAGGTACCTTTGTGTTTTGTATGTTATTTCCTGTATAATTATGTGTTTTGTGTGTGCATAAATAAATAAATAGTTTTATGGGGCAGCTTATACTTTGACGATGTTTTACTGCTTCGTAAATTTTTCAGTTGAAGTAAAAACTTAATTTTTTAAGAAAAAGATCCACACCAAAGGGATCGATTCCAATCAATCAGAAATTACAATTATTACTAATTAGTGCAAAATTTCGACAAGGTTTTTTTTAAATTTGACACAAAAATAAAATATTTATTCACATAAAATGAGTATTATATTACTCAAAATAGATTACCCCAAAGGCAATTTTGATCCTTAATCCTGTTACCCCCTTTGTTATGTATTAAACTTTAAAACATCTACGTAGAACGAAACAGAAACCCGACTAGCTAGGTGTTTGCTGTATCCAATCTACACGTTGATAGAGGTGGCCGGGCTTATGAATATAAATCGAGAAGAATAACCAATTACAACGCTTTAGCCACAATACTGCTGATCACTCTGCGGCTTTTAACTACATTGTTGGGTACCTACTTTAGCTTTATTATGAGATCCGTCCGTCGAAAGAGATACTGCGGCCCTGGAACACAAAGGGCAAAGAAAGAACATGGATAGGTTTTAGTCAGTACAAGTCTGACACTCCCTTCCGCTCCCAGAGCAGGGGGGGGGGGGGGTTATTTGATGATTATTAGGTGAATGTTATCTGTCTTCGAATTGTTTGGTTCTACAACATGTCGACTTCAGCACGATTATTTTCGTTCACCGGAAATCGACATGAAATTTTTGCAGTAGACGAAGTTATTATTTATTATTTATTATTTATTATTATTTATAACACATTTATTTGTCGCAGGAACATGACGTGCATAAAATAAATAAATAAATAATAAAATTTTAAACAATGAATATACAAAGCATAACAAATATTTTCTATTGTATTGTATTGTATATTGGCAACGGGCTGGTGTCCGCAAGTCCCAAGCGCGTGAAAATCAAATATTTTATGAATACAACAGAACGGAAAAAAAAACGTTGACAGCTTGCACGTCGTTACCACTCAGCATGATGCTGTGCTATGGGGACAGCGTCATGCTGAGGCAGAGGCACAGGGCTGGTTTCCAATGGTCACCCGAGCAAAAAAAGGGTAAAGAAGCCAAGACAGCTACACTTACACTTCTGTCAACCTATGTGCAGAATACAGGCGTGATGATATAGTAACAAAAAGATTTAAAGCAAATAAACCGTCATCTATCATTCCTTTTGATAGTCAAAAAACCAATAAAAATGATCATTCCTCATAATATTTCCATTCAAATATTCATTTGACGATCACGTCTCCATTCCAATATATATTTTAAAAATGAAATATCTGTCACGAAAGCGTCATATATCGTGTGGAATATTTACTGGACAAGCATTTTATGATATGAACCTAAGGGCTGCCACACATGGCAAAGCTAATTTCCTGAGCTGAGCACAAAATAATGAGAATGTTTTTTATCGTTTAAAGATTTGCTTTAAATGTTGGTATGGAGTACTATGTAGGTTGCCACAACCAAGAATATAAAACGTTACATGTGCCCTCAAATTACTTAAGTCACGCGAAAAAGCGTCACATTGAGAAGTCTCACGTCCACATGGCACGATAAATACAATTTTAATTTCAGTTAGCGACTCTAAATTATTCAAATATCATTTTTATGTAAATATAACCGTTTTGACGCAAATGTAACTGATTGAGGATGAGATCCGTCCAGTATATGGCAGCTATAAATACCTAACGCTATTCGTAGTACCCGTCACAGTGGACGGAGACAAATACCAGTATTTTACATGGAGCGAATGCTGCTGACCTCCACAACCCAGTTAGTACTGAGTAATACGATACCCCTTTAAGACTGGTTGTCAGACTTTTTGGGCCCCTGACTACATGTTACGACCGTCAAAGATCTACAAATAACAGCCAGAACCAACGGCTTAACGTGCTTTCCGAGGCACGGAGGAAACTCGGTATGTAATGGGTGGTCACCCACCCACAGACCAACCTAGGCAAGCACGGCCTAACCTAAAGATCGATTCGAGTGGCTGTTATTATTTAGCCGCGATCTATACTAATATTATAAAGAGCTAAAATTGTTTTGTTAGTTCGTATGTAGGGGGTAATCTTCAGAACTACTTTTCCGATTCTGAAAATTCTTTCACTAACGCGAAGAACATTTAAAACGTTCCTGTGGGTTAATATCCGTACATAACGGGATCAAAGCCGCGGGCTAAAGTGTACAATAAACTACAAAAGCAAATGCTTACTATCTCTATGGAACAACCTTTACTTAACAATTAGGTTTAGGTTTAAAGAAACTTTATTCTCAATAAAAACATAACATGTCACTTACTTGAGAACAATAAAATATTACTTAATTAAATACTTATATTAGGTTCGACAACATCCGTCACAGACTAAATAAAACTACTCGAAACTCGACCCACCCAACGCATTCATTTTTCAAGTAATGTCCGGTTAGCGGTTAGATACAGGCTAAGCTGGTTTTTGAATGCATTGAATGAGTGTAGGTTTCTTATGCGGGAGGGTATCTTATTGTATAGCTGTGCTCCTTCAAATGTAAGCATTTTTTTGCCATAGTTGGTCCTGGTTTTTGGTAGAACTAATAAACTTGCTCGTCGTGAGCTTCGTTGACTAACTTGTCTATGTTGGGTAAGTGTGATATTTGTGTGAATGTTTTTGTTAAGAACTTTTCTGATAAATATACATGTGTTATAAATATATAGTTGCTTTATGTTCATTATTTTTGTGTCTCTGTATATTTTTGTTGTTGATGTTAAGCGCGGATAGTTAAAGAGCTTTTTTATTAGTTTATTTTGGGAAATTTGTAGTTGTGCTAGTTTCGTTTTTACAGCACTACCCCATATTTCGACCAAGTATAGTAGATGTGGCTTCACTAGGGAATTATAGATGGTGTATCGCAATCCTCGTGGAATGCACTGAACTATGTTGTGCAGAGCTCCGACTAGTGTCGAGAGCTTGTTCTTTACGTATTCGATGTGAGCATTCCAGGAAAGGGAACTATCTATTCTAAGACCGAGATATTTTTCGCAAGTTTTTAGCTGCAACGGCATATCGTTAATTGTAAGTGGGTTAAATGGGGGAATATGTTTATTTTTTGCCTTATATATTACATAGCATGTTTTGGAAATATTTATTGTTAGAAGGTTGAACTGAAACCACATGGATAGGGAATTTAAGTCCTCTTGAGCTCGTGAAATGATGTCGTGAATCGAAGACCCGAAGTAAAACAAACATGTATCATCGGCATACAAGGTAAGGTGACCGTGTAACTTTATTTCATGTATATTATTTATGTATATTAAAAAGAGCAAGGGGCCTAAAATTGATCCCTGTGGAACGCCATACGTTATAGGTCTTGCGTCACTTTGATAGTTACCAAGTTTAACCACTTGCGAGCGATTGGTTAGGTATGATTCGAACATTTTCAGAGCTTTGCCAGTAATATTAATGGATTCCAGTTTCTTTAAAAGTAGCTTGTGGGAAACGGTATCAAATGCTTTTTTCAGGTCTATAAAGATACCTAAGCATGTATTTTTACAGTCTATATTATGTTTTATTTTGTTTACGAGATCAATTGTAGCTGTAGTGGTATTACTTTTTGGTCTGAAACCATATTGACGATCGGTGATGAAGTTGATAGAGTTTAAGTATGTTTCTAGGCGATTGTGGAGTATTTTTTCTAGAATTTTTGACATTACAGGTAATACTGAAATCGGGCGATAATTGCCAGGATCACTGGCATTTCCTGATTTGTAGATAGGAGTTACTTTTGCAATTTTTAGTGTTTCAGGGAAGTTTCCATCAGCTAGTAATTTATTAAAACATTCGCTTAGGGTATATACAATTAAATTTTTGGTACATTTTATGACTTTGGTATTAATGCCGTCTATGCCCGTGCTACAGTTTGGATCAAGGTTTGTAATTATTTTAAGTATCTCTTTAGCAGAACAAGGATTTAAACTGGATAGCCCTTCGAGGTCTTTAGGAGGAGAAACAGGTAACGCGCGGGCACAATCATCATGAAATGCAATAGGTATTTCATTCGCTAGTAGGGGTCCTATCGTGGAAAAGTAATCATTAAAGATTTGACAAATGTCATTAGGTTCTGTAACCGTTTTTGAATTAACTACTAGCTTTGAAGGAACACAACCTTGTTTTGTTTTGTTATTTGTTAAGGAGTTTATTAGATTCCACATTTTTTTTGGTTTTTTTATACATTTAGTAAACGCTTCGTAGTAGTAGGTATTTTTAGTTTTCTTTATTAGTTTGGCTACAGAGTCTCTTTTTTCAGCAAATGCTTCTTTGATTAGTGCATTGTCAGGATTGCTTTTAAGTTCCGTCCCCATCATATTCCTTTGATTGATTTGGGCTATAATCTCTTTATTAATCCAGTCTTTTTGTGGAAGATTTAGTATTTTAGTCTTCGTAACTCTGCTTTGTTCTACACACGACTTTATCACATATTGCAATGCCAGGTAATCATTATAAGGGTTTTTATAGTCAGTTTTTTCCATGAAGTTATATAGGTTTGTGTAATTTATTGCTTCGTACTGAGCTCGCAATTTTCTAGGGCATTTTACTTTCTTGAGTTCTAAGTACATTTGATAGTGATCGGACATAGAAGATTTAAATATCACCATGTGGAATTTGTCGTTCACTAAATTAGTACTAATGTGGTCAATAATACTTTTCTTTGTTTTCGAGTCCCTTGTACAGTATTTTTTAGTTATTTTATTCAATAGTACATACCCGACCTCTTTAGTTGCTGTTTTGTATTGTTTAGTCTCTTTGTTGGTTTTTGCTAATAGGTCGATGTTGAAATCGCCGAAAACGATCGCTCTCTTTCTTTGTTGAAGTTGAGACTCATATTCTTCAAGGAACTCCTTGTAGTTGGTGTTACCAGGGTTGTATATTACTCCGACTTCAAAATCATGCCTTTCCAAGTGTATCCATAAGTAATTATTTCCACCTAAGTACTTAGACTCCGATAAACAATGTTTGAGATCATTGTGGATAAATGCTGAAACTCCTCCTCCTTTTGAGTCTGTTCTATAGTTATAATAATGGGTATAATTCTCAATTTGCAGTGCCAAGGCTTGGGTTTCCGATCTTATCCAGGTTTCTGTTATTAGAATGCCATGTGTGGTTTTTGGTAGTGATTTTAAGATACATTTTAGCTCGTCCAGCTTTCCGCTTTTCCGTATACTTCTAGCATTTAGGTATAAAAATCTTAGTCGTGATTTGCAAGTATTAATAGTGCGATAGTCATTAAGTATTTCATAGGTGTTACAGTACATGTCGGAAGTTATATTGCCGCATATTAGTTTGGGTTTTTTGGAGACTTTTTTACAACTGTTGGTGTCCCGTGTATGTATTTTATTGTGAGGTCAGTCTCACCATCATTTTGACGGCGTGCTAATTCGTCTTTCAGACTCCTCAAATATAGCTGTTGTGTCGGAGTCTGGTCTGAGAATACTTTTATATTTTGTGGCAGTTTGTCTCTGTTTTGTAGAAGATATTTAGCAGAATCTGAAGTGTTGAACCATGCTTTGATGCTACGGTGTTTGCCAGGAGTGTATTTTCCAATTCTAAAAATCTTTGTAGGCTTAGGAAGATCTTTGCACACCTTGTTAGTGATTTCCCAGACTTCTTGTTCGTCTTTAGTCATTCTGTCTTGTGCGTCGGTGGCAGTTTGTTCGGGTACCCCAACTATGATAATGTTTCTTTCCCTGGCTTTCCGATCTGCTACCTCTTTAATTACTTGCTCATTCGAATAGAGTTGGTTTTTTATTGTAGACGAGTCTGGCTGGAAGTTGGATGATAGCTTGAGAGCACTGAGGTCCGATTCAATTGATAATATTTTTTGTCGGTCCTGTTGGACTTGGTTTTCTAATTGTGACACAGTTGAATGCAGTTCTTTTTGCCCTTGTGCGATGTTAGACGTTGAAGATTTGATCTCATGAATCTGGGTGCTATTTTCGCGAATCAAGTTCATTGTTTGCTCGTTAGATAATTTAAGCTCAGAAATTTGTGTAGTGACCTCTGTAAGACTTTCTTGCATATTTTTCATTATCTGCTCATTGGATCCTACGTATTTTTCAAGTAATTGGCCGATACGGCCTAATTCTGATCTGATTTCTTTTATTTCATCAGCATTTTCACAGTCATGAGTTGATGGCGGTTGTTTACGTTTACACCGGAAGGTAATTTGAGAATCTGCTGCGAGCGCACTTAAATTGGACAGGTCGGGGGAGCTGTGTGTGGTACCTATGGCACAGCTTGTATCTGTGCCGATAGGTGTACCGGGTGTACGTGATGGTGGCGATCTTTTTACACTCATTGTAGTTAATATGGTTTATATCCAGAAGCAATCAACGTACAAAAACTTCACCCAGTAGTTTAAAGTAAATAATAGGGTATTCTGTGATTTGTATTTAATCGTTACCTTGAACGAACGCAGGGTCACTGTGCGACAGAGTCAAATAATTATCACTGCACCTTTTCAGCGGAGATGAGTACGTTACGGCCGAACGCGGAGTCTCTGTGCAAGCGAGTTAAAAAATGTCCGTCTTTGTCGCGCAGAGGTGAAACACGGCGAGCGCGGGGTTATGCCGGCGCAGCGACAGACACTCGCTTGTTTTAGCGGTATTGAACACAGTGGCGTAGCGACGTAATGAACAATCACAGTTTTCAAAGATTTGAACTCTATTTTGAGTGCACTACTACTTAATTTTGAAGGACACAAATTTAAATTTTTTTTAATATCGATGATAACACGTCTGTTCCGTATGGAGTCGAAACTCGGACGGGTTTCAATTAAAATTTATCACATTGCAATGATATTTTCGAACACTTGAACCCGTCAGCGTTTGCGGTCACAGGTGAACATATCTTCGCCTTTGTTAGGTTTAATATTAAGAGCTCTGCAACATTGAGATAACGTTACTGAAATAAATGAAGATACATTTTGTGTTGTTTGTTTTGAAGCAGTAGTACTTCTTTCTTATTCTTTTTTTTTAAACTTTGCCCCTCACTAGGAATTTCTCCCGTTTTGTGGGTGCGTTCACCCTAGTAATTGTAATAATTGTAATAGTAAATTGTAAACGTACAAACATTTAAACTCACATACACAAACAGCCAGACCCGGAACAACTAGGCCATACAAATATTTGTTCCGTGCGGGAATCGAACCTGCGACACGGGCAGCAGTCAATCAAGTTATTTAGAGTGACGAACATATGTAGTTATTAGGTACAACCTGCATATCTGTGTAAGATCAAAATCATAAAAATACCGGCTCTTTCAAGATCCGCAGAAATTTTGTTTCATCTGAAAATTAAAGATCTTTTAGATAATGATGGCCCCCAAAAACCAATAACTTTATACCCGTTCAAAAATCACTACTTATATATATTTTTTAATTATAACAAATATTTATAGAACCTTTATAATAATCCCAAGCAACATTCTCCTGCGGGTCTGTGGACGGCGAGTTATGGGCTAGCTCGCCGTCCGGCCGTCTTATGACGACAGGCCGTGTCGATGGCGCATTAGTGTTCCACGCGCGCCTCAAAGAGATGTCAGCAACCATGTAGGGCTCCACATGAGCCGATGCCTGCCAGGGCTGCGGGACTGTTCGAAAGAGATACCGTGGCCCTGGAACACAAAGGGCAAAGAAGGAACATGGATGGGTTTTAGTCAGTAGAAGTCTGACACTCCCCTCCGCTACGCCAAGAGCGGCGTTCATTTGATGATTTACCATCCGAAAAAAAAAAAAAGAAAAGCAACATTCTCAAACATAAATACTGAATCAAATACTCACAAGATTTTGCCGCAGTTTCCCGAGCGCTCTCGTTACGAGGGTCTCATGTTCGGGGGAACTCCATCATTACAACCGTTCTAATAATAGACGGGCCGTGTATTTGATACCATGTTCGAATTTTATCTCCTTTTTTTGGGTATAAATTATGGTATATGACATTTATTTGAGAGAAATTATGCATTGGTTTTGGTGATTTTACAACACTTTTTTTTATCCTGTGGGTAGTGCCTAACCTGCTTTCAATAGATACTGATTTCATATAATTTCAATGAGCTTAGCTTCCACCGCCAGATACAGGATACAGACCTCTATCAGTCTAAAATACTTCTTCTATACTGGACTACACAATTCGTCGTTGCGCCGATTACTAACTAAACTAAAATTTATTTTGTATGACCTGTTCCCTTAGACAAACGGTAGAAGCGGTTTTATGGGCCGTAGTTTTAAATTTAAAAATAATATGAACTTTTAAGCAAAGAACACATAAATACTTTGGACAGTAAAAGGTACCGTGGTATTTACTCTCATAAATTCTTCACAATCATACTTGGGAAAATCCACCTTATTCATTACAGAAGCTAAATAAACAATCAATGAATTCTTGAATATTGTCCTGAACAATTTTTAACGCACTGTCATCGCCAGCCTCTCATATTAGTATTCCGGGAAAATCTGCCGGCCAGTAAAGTTGGCATCACATCAAAGTTGTGCATATGCAAATATGCATGGTACTGCGCACTGAGGCGTTTAGTGTGACGGACGCATTCACAGGAACGGCGGATAAAGGAGAAGTAATCAGTTATGACTTTCCCTGAATTGGAAAACATATTCCATTAAAAATTGAAGTATTTTGATAATAATTGGTGAGTGTGTGTGTCAGTGATTGAATTAAGGAACTTTGACTTGCATTCGTTCTTGAACTATAAGTTCAAATTAAATGTAATTTAGGAACAGACCTAGTTATTTTATATCCTCTTGGTCGCTGAAAATTCAGGCTTCGTCCTTTATCCACAACGAAGTTACGTGGCGTGGTAGAATATGTTCTGAATGGCTTCGAGAAAAGGTTGTAGAACCTTTGTTTGTTTGTTGTTGCTCAACTTGGCTAGTCTTCATATCTTCGTTCATCATCATCTTTCTCTTCCCCTTATCGTTATTTTATTCACGTCAGTCGTTCGTATCCAAGTACATGTTTGGGTGCCTTGCTGGTCTAATGTTGACTGTTGATTGTTGGCATTGAGTTTCAGTTTATAGAGAATTATTTTGATCATTACTTGGTCAAGATTTTTTGCAAGTTTTAAGTCTTAAAAAGTAATAGTTTTACCGCTATCCTATTATTAGTCGTAATGTTGTGTTATGCATTTAAATCCCAAAATTAACCATTTAGACACATTGATTTCATTTGTGTTCTAGTCTATGGCAAACAGTCATAGTAAATTCTAACTACATAACATACTACATAATCCCTAAATACATACATGCATATACGAATGATATCATCTTCCTTCCCAAATGTCCTCTGACATTAGTATTCACAGATTATGCAATAGCATTCACACTCGAGCTGTGAGCCAAGAATATTCTAGCTATTGTCGGCAATGAAACAGTCATATTGTCCAAAATCAGCTGAGTTAGATGCTGTTGTTTGACTTTTTATTTAAATTCAGAGCGCTTTTTACTTCTCAACGTCCTTAGGTATTATACTTGTTCTGCCTCACTCCTTCATTGACTCAGTTCATCACAAAGGGCGGTTACAGACTAGCGTATTTTATAGCACGAATTGGCTTACGCGCTAACAGCGCACCATATTTTGCACTTTAAAACCCAGACACGCGAAAACGCAATCCTTTCGGCGTATTTGAGCGGGGACGCATCTTTTGCTTATACGAGCTTATAAGCGCGGCAACGCACGTACGATTTGCGCGTGTGCAAAAGACGTGCGTACACGCGCTTCCAAACTCGAGCTTATACACGCTGAAACTGAGCTAATCTGAAACCGCGTACGTGCGTATCACGTTACGTTAAATAGTTAATTAGTTCCATTCCTTATGTCATACAATCCCACATTCATAATCGATCATCAACAAATTGGAAAGCCTAACAATATTGCAAAACTTGTTCAAACAACATACGCAATAACTAACTCCCATGTTATTCAAATATTTTCATATATTGTTTCCGAACTCTCACTTCTCAATTCAAAATGAAATATGTCATGTCCGTCAACTATCGGATACCAATATCGACTATCAACAAATATCGGACACGAATATCGGTGCACCGTCACCCACCGTCCCGAATAATGCCTGTCAAAAACAGGCGAGTACAATGGAATCAGGATATATTCCATTCCTATCGCATACTTCAATCACCTTTATTACCCGACTACGACAAAGCCGAAAGGAAGTTTTATGATTTTTTCATATGAAAATCTTCAGTTATTAAAAGAAATAATTAAAAAGATCCAGAGACTTTCGAGATCTCTTTCTACGCATTAAAAATAAAACGTAAACGTATGTACCTCACAATTAGACATGTAACGTTATTAAAATGACTACCTAAACCATTCATATTTTTAGTGTGTCAGTGTGTCTGCTGTTAATAATTAACAAAGAATACCTTTATACAAAACCATTCAACAAAATCTAATTCTCTTATTACTATTTTAAAATTAGCGTCTTGTCAATTAATGTGCATATTCAAAAAAAATGAGTCTTACACAGTAACCTACCATAATTATTTATGTTGATATTCAGACTTTAATAATTATAATTAACCGAAATAGAAAAAATAAATTAAACTAGAACTATTCTAGAAAAACAATCACTAAAGACATTATCAGAGAGCTCATTATATTTCGAGAAATCTCCGAAACCTAAAGTCTAGCCATAACAACCGTCAGGATGACTTATAGAACCGCGCAAGTAACAGATGAGACCGAAATCAGTGTCTGTGAATAATGTGTAGAATTCTAGACGAAGCACAAACGAGTGCCTGATTAATGTCCCGCTCTCGCCCTGTTAACGAGGCTGTGGCGAGAGACGTGGAGATTGGAAAGCAGAGAGATATGGCAATATTGTCGAACTGAAATGAACGGACCACACAAACAGGTACAAACCAAAAAAGGCCACCTGCTACGATCCTTACATAATACTTTCGCCTCGTCCACGTTCATACGTCTGGTCATAGGTATTGATTGTTCGATAAATTCTCCTACTATTTTGAAATTTCTTGTGCATTCATTTGGCAAGTAACTGGCGAAATGTCAGTGTACTTTCAAGTACACTTCTGCCTAACCCTTCGGGGATTTCAGGCATGATGTTATGGCATTTGGCAAGCTTTTTGATAACTTGTTTTGTGTACAATTTGAAACACAGAACTATCAAGGAACCAGTATGAATTAGGAGGCTACTTACTTTTGGCACACTGGTTATGGCCTTGTCTTGTGATGGTGGCAGTAATGAGCAATCATTTGGAATAGCAGGCTTACCTCCCTTGTGGGCTGACTACTTGTTTCCCACCCAGAAAAACAAGACAAATCATTAAGCCTTCATCATCTTCCTGCCCTTGTTCCATTCTACTCAGGAGGCGCAACACCATTCTCCCCTGTCAGACGTCTGTCATCCATCTTTTCATTGACCTTCCTCTCCCTCTTCATTCATCAACATTCATATCCATCACTCTCTTCATCCTTCCTCATTACATGTCCATACCAAGATAAATCATTAGCCATATTTGTGCATATTCTGAAGATACAAATAGGGCCTTTGGATATGTCTCGCTTCTTTCTTCAAAGTCTTTGATAGTTTTTTTTCTACCGTTTCTCTAATGGAGCGGTTTAGTGCTGGTACGTGCTTTTAATAACAAAGTAAAGAATTTCCTTTCTTAGTTTGCATTTACATTAAGTTTTACTACTCACCGCATAGTTAAACCGTTTTTATGAAGATTTTTAATCTGGCTAGCTGGAAACTTGAGAGCTTTTTCTTAAAAGTGTAGATTACAAGAAGGAAGAATGTCAGTAATGTTAATAGAGTTCATATTTATTTTAATTATATTTTGTTCCTGGACCAGTGGAGATTTTACTTCATCATCATCATTCATCTCTTATAGCTAAAAGACGTACAGCTGACCTCACATCAGTGATAACACTTAAAACTGAACACTAGTGTAGTACAGAGTTTTAATAGAATTTTTGACCGTAAAGGTTTTGGCCTCTTTGCGTGTCCATGCCCTAACACCGTGTATATCTCCACATAACAATACTTCTTAGGTGCTGTTTCAAACCACCAAACTGGTCAACTGGTCCCTATGGTACTTAAGTCGATCGTTAGCCGATGCTATAATTATTTTGTACATGAATTCTTTGATGTTCTGATTTCCCACATAAGAGATATTGTGCTTATTATGTTACACCCTGTATAATGCCTGTTATTTTTAAGTCCTGTAAGATTTTAAGCTTCGATATCAAAGTCCGGGCTCCAGCTAAGAAATTCCTGTATCTAATACTTTACAAAAGAGTTAATATGAAAACTCCAGAGCTATTTGTGGATATCATGTTACGTTATTCGTTTGTATTCATATACTGTTATCATCCATTTGCAGATTGTTTTAAGGCACAATGGGAAGCTTATAGGGGTATCTCTTCACACAGATTGGCCCCTAGCGTTTTTGTTGACTTAACAAAAACAACTTGCAGGTATACCAGATTAATTCCCTTTGTGTATAGCGAGGTTGATTTTATTCAAATTATTTTATGGACACAATATGATATCACGCTAGTAATTTCTTTTTATTTCCCGAACCACATTTTCTTATTTTTTAAGACCCATGTGATAGGTAGCGAGCTTATTGCCTATTGCCATCAATCTGGCTCAAATTCTGACTCCAGGGCGCTACTAAAAATTCCCGAAGCTATTTTAAAATTAAACCATTGTACACGACCAGTTATAGCGAGCCTACTTACACTTACTCCAAAAAATGAAATATTCTGTACCTACCAAAACATCGAAATTTAATACGATTCCCATTTCCTGCCAATAATAATAAATTGCTTTACATAATAATGAGCACGCAAACTGTATAACAATGCATCAGCTGCCTTCAACACAATGGCACAGCGTTTGCCAAATTGGAATTGTTCCACAAAATTTCGCTTTTCAACCAAATCCGTGTCTGTTTCGGGTCATTAGATATTATTTGACGTATCGGAGGTCGACAACCGTCCATTGTGTTGGAAAGCACTCAAATTGATGGCCTCGTGAAGTGACCTTGATCGGGGGTAATTAGGAATATCGCGTTAGAATTTTCCTCCTTATTCCATAGCTTGAATGGGATGAGATGACCTTGTGCCAGCGCCTTGGTGATAAGCAAAAATGTGAACAAAAGATTGTTTTGAATGTCAGTAGGTGGTTTATTTTTCTTTTATTATTTTTTGGTATCACTTGCCACCGAAATTGACTCGACCACGCGTACAGGCGACATGACTCTTTATTTTTTCAAGTCCCTACGGCATGGCAACTTTACTAAAAAATCAATAAAAAATGCAAAAACAACAATACTGACTTTAAAATTTAAAAAAAAAACTTGTGAACTATCCAAAAGATAAATAACAGCTACATTTAAAAAATATATGTTTAAACACACATTCGAAGCACGATAATAATTTTCTCTTTCACTAACACTGACAGTGAGTGCATGGTTCTAAATTAATTCTGACATCATTAACAGTATACACGAATCAACACTTTCATTATTTACTGCAGTTTAAAACGAACAAGGTTACTCCGTGTGCTATGCGGCGAGCTTCAGAAATTCTGAGTTTCTTATTATACACTAATATTGTAAATGGTGATTGACATAGGATACTTATATTTCAGATTAACTATAGTTCACTTACTGTTGTATACTGGGTGTCAAACTTACGGACAGCATCAGAAACTCCATACTTGCCTCCAAATACACAAATAGTAGTACACAAATAATAGTATAATGATGCTGGCCGGTTAGGCTGAAATGGAACTGAGCTGGTCACATCTGCCGCATGTCAGAGGAACAATAGGCAAAAATAACCACTCAGTGGATACCAAACACCAAGAAACGACAACGCGGCAGGCCCAGAAGGAGATAGCGGGATGAGCTGGACTCTTTCTCAAAGGATTGGCCTACAATCGCACTAGATAGCGAAAAGTGGAAGGAGGGAAGGAAGTCCTTTGTCATGTGGGACAATATAGGCTTATAATAGTTATAGTTGACTTCCACGCAGACGAAAGTCGCGGGCACAAGTTAATTGAAGAATAAAATTTATGAAGACATTATACTGAATAAAACTGGAACATATCCAACATAGTTGCAGAGATAACAAACTATAGCGGCACTGAGCTGGCCACGACTGAGAAAGGAGCGATGGTTGCTGTAGCTGACGAGTCTTTGACCTTAGTTCATGAATTCGCAAACGTAGCTTGATTCAACCTATGAACCGACGACCTCGAAAAGGCGACCCAGGCAAAAGGATTAGGCGAAAGTTGGTAGAAGACCATAGGCTTCTTCATAATAGTCCACTGCCATATCCCACTGTGGGCTACGATAGACCTAGGCGACTGATTGAGAAAATAAAATTTCTATGAAACTATAGCGATTTATAATTACTGATACTGATACTGTTAGCCTGCATCATCCCACTGCTGGACAAAGGCCTCTTCCCATGACTTCCAGTTGCAACGATTCAGGGCTAATGTGGGCCACTGGTCGCTTGTTTTGTCCAGCTCGTCCATATTTTGTACAAATACAAATAACTTTATTGTTTCAGAAGAACATTACAGAAAACACAGGTCCTTGGTCTCCACACTAGCGTTCCCTGTGTCTATGAATCTCTTTGAGTCAAAATCTTTATGTCCTCATCGTTCTTGGCAACATACGATGAAAAAGAAATATCTGCCAATTATTTTTTCGTTTTTAAATAGGTACGAGAGCACAAAATTAGTCCTATTCCATTTTCAAATGGCTAGCTGTCAAATAATTGCTTATTATGAAAAAGCACTTGGCAACAAAATCATTCGTAAAATTCACAATATAAATTGTTGCATGCCAGCGTTTTTCAGTTCTTTTTTTTTATTCGTTTGTTTTGAAATGCTAAATGATTTTTAAATTGTCCGTTAATTATTGTGGTTTTATAACACTGTATGAATAGAGCATCTATATCGTCGGGGATATTGCAAATCCGCGAATCTACCATACGTAAAATGCGCTTATCTGCACTACGAGTATGTTTACAGGGGAAGGTTAAGTATAAGATTATATTTTTTTTTATTTCAACAATACGTGTGTTCTATAATTTAGTCGCTACCACAATGCGTAATTGAAATTGGCTACATTTGTCAGAAACGCGGAATTATCCAATGCTAGTTCCGCGGATTTTTATCCCCGACGATATGCGGTTAGACTGGCCTTTTTTATTTATACCTTTTTTATTTATGCTTTAAAGAAACTCCCATGTATAAACTAGATCAATATTCGTGTTTTAATTTCTTGTGCGTTTTCTAGATATACTGTATTACCGAAATTCATTAAAATTGAGTTCTGAAATCTACCAAAACTTGTTGTTTTACGAAATTTCGTTTAAGCTTAAATATTAATTTGGTTAAACTAGTGCAATTGTTCTTACACGTTTACCTATTTAATGTTTAGGCCATTTCCTTGATACCCACAATACTATACGTTAAATGGCTTCCTAGGAATCCGACGACATCTGAATTACCAGATGACATTTCCAGTGAATTGTTCTCTAATGTACTTACTTGTCAAAGGCACACTGACCAATTATGGCGAACAATGTAATGCTATCTATCGTTACTAGTTAATTCGATACTGACCTGCAATTGCACCTGGATTGAAACAATAGCTGTATTGCGACAATTGATTACAGACCGACCGCTTTAATGAGTCCTCGCGAAGGTATCAATTTAAATTGAATATTCTGAAGGTTGATCACGTAGTGGTTCAGTTAGTATCGTAATACCTACGTAGATTATGGTTATTTTAAAGCAAATAACCTGTGGGATATTGTTAGGACTTTGTGGACGCTTAATGTGCATTTGATGGGGCAAGGCGGAGGACTCTTTAAAGCGGTCGGTCTATAGCTTTTAGCTTAGTTGCTACCATGCTCGCTTACTGCTTCGTTGGTCTAGTGATCGCAAGTGCTTCTGCTGAGCAAGAGGTCCTAAGTTCGACTGCCAGGTCGGGCGAAATGTAATTGGGTTTTCCCATCAGGATTTAGAAGTAGTCTGTATTTGTGAACCAAAGGCAACTCTGCCTAATTCGGTGGTAAGGTAGGTTATGAGTACTTGCTCGGTCAAAGTTTCTTTGCCTTTTGTGTTCCGTAGCCGCGGTATCTCTTTCAGCCTGTCAACAGTCCCACAGCCCTGGCAGGCATCGGCCCTTGCGGACCCCCTACACGGTTGCTGACATCTCTTTGAGGCGCGCGTGGAACACGGGTGCGCCGTCGACACGGCCTGTCGTCATAAACCGGCCCCCTTAGATTTTGTTTATGTAAGGTAATAAGCACGCTGTGATGTCACTATTTAGTTAGCTCAATGACTCAACTATTTATTGATTTCAAATGAACTAAAAATGCAATTTTGCTATTAATTGAAATTTTATCGGATTTTCAGGTCTAAAATAAAGTATTTTTTTTAGAGAGCTTGTGTCTTGGAATTATTGTTTAATGGAGTCAACTACCCTATTCAAACATAGTAGGATTTTAAAGAGACCATGACCTCTGTAGGACCTCTCTTACAACTACGAACGATGCGATTTTAGAAGCGACTAGCGTCAAGCGACACGCACGCGCGTCACTTATTTCCGGCCGCCGCGCGTCGCTACACAAGTCACGTCGAGGTTATTCGTGGCACGCTCTAAACAACTTTATTTCTTTCATTTATTTTCTCCGGCGTCACTGTCGAAAGACGGATGTCGTTTGATGTAATGGTCTTGGCCACGGGGTAAGCTTTTCACTTCACAAGATCACGCCTGTAATCCCCGAAGGGTTAGATATAATAGTAATAGGTGTTCTATTAGGTCCATTTCGCAAGTTATGATTATAAGTCCCATGTAAAAGGGGGCCAGCCTATTGCCATCAAGTGGACACAAATCCAGACTCCGTAGCTGCTACTGAGGACTTGCTTTAAAATCAAACATCAGCATATAACTCGGCTGATTTTGCACAATATCTGCTTTATTGTCGACAATAGCTATGGCTACTACTGGGAAAATCCTGATGGAACAACCAAATAACATTTTGCCCGAACCGGGAATCAAACCCCGAACCTCATGGTCAGCAGTCGCTAGCAACCAAACTACCGACTCAATAATTTTCGGGTCGGTAGACCCTTTTTTTAAGAATCGCCAGGGAAGCTATAGAAGTAATTACGACACAGTCCCATTTTCCTCTTTTATTTTACAAAACCAACTCCTAGCTTCTCCTTAATAAGCGGGTTTCATTTTGTTACAGAAATCTTTGTGGAAAAAGTGTAGCTTAGAGATTTATACATACAACACAAATAACAATTTGAATTTGAAAAGATATTGAGGCGTCTGATATTCTAATGGCCACAAAGAACATTTTTACATGTCAATCTCTTACAGCGGGGGCGGAATAATTTGAGGGAAAAGGCCGGTTCTTTTCTTTATATTTATATTAGGGTGTGGTGAAATGAAGTACCTATCTAACTTAGCACTCAGCAGCCCGTTTTAAGGTCGTACTCCACAAAAACGGATACGAGAGCGGAGATGTGCGAAGCGGAGTGGAACGGAGATGCGTAAAAACTAGGTTGTATTTTCCGAAGCTGTGCAGAATGTACAAAGCGGAGATGAGAGGAAATATGCTAAACGGCACGCCGCTCACAACACGCTGCTCACAGCACGCCCTTCATGTCTCTTTTCGTCTGCGCTGGCCTAAATAATTACGAGACATCTCCTCTCTTCTTTGCTCAACTGTTTCCACTAAAGAACTCAAGTGGCTCCGAATCCGCCTATGCAGGCACACTAGGATCCTATGTCTCCTCTTCAATATCCTACACAACCCATCCTATCCTTCTTACCTGCGCGAGCGTTTTTCTTATGCTCGCCCTACGGACGCACCATGTAGATCGCACCATGTAGATCGCACCTTAGATCCCTACTTAAATCCCATCCTCATAAATCCAGCTATTACTCCTACTCCTTCTCCGTCCATGCCGTAAGGTTGTGGAACTCACTTCTGCCTAGCATTCGTGATTTGAAGAGCTTTTCATTGTTCAAAACCAGAGTGAAAGAGCATTACCTTTATTCTCAATTATGATTTATAATATACATATATATTTTTATTAGTTTATATATCTTAGCATTATGTATTTATATAAGTATATATTCATATTTACTTTTATGTATATTTATATAGTATTATAGGTTAAGTTATTTAAGGCACTTATACACACTATTCTCTTCCTTTTTACACACTATCGTCTACATTTCTTTTTCATTCCTCCTTTTAGGGGGTCTGCTGGCAGAAATTTCATATGAAATAAGCTGTACCCTTGTACTCATATATTATAATGTTATTTTCCTGTGTTGTCTTCTGTGTGTATATAAATAGTTAAATAAATAAATAAAGCTAAGCGTAGACGAGAACTGTAAATAACGAAATTCTATTGATGGTTTACAACACAGCTCCTCGCGTCTCGTCTCGTCTCCACTTCGGTGGATTCCTGCCCTTAACATCCTTTTTCATCCATAGGATTACTACAACATTTTGGAATGGGCAATCCTCTTTAATTTTATTACTTATACTAGCTGTGCCCGCGGCTTCGCTCACGTGAGCGCACATTCTTTTGTCATTCTCAAAGTTTATGCACGTAAACAAAATATAGATGCAACTATCACATCTATCCTAGGCCCCAACGGTTAATATCCTAAACAATTAAAAAAAAATCTTACAGCTCTGAGAGCTCAATCAACCGATGGAAAAAATGTGATGGACACAAACGATGGAAACAAAATTGAGAATTAGGAAAAACCATGCAATTGAAGAATACTGCAAACGCTTGAATTTAATATTTTTATCAATAGAACCAGAAACACTATGCGCTTCGATAATCTTCATGTTCCCGAATTAACACGAACGTCGCTATAAAGCTTCTAAGTTTGGTTTTTGAAGGCATTGTAGGGCATTCATTCCGCACTTACACCGCAGCAGCTAACTGTGACTTCCTGGAGTATCTAAAGTGTCCCTACACCTGCGATTTAGAGGACTTACTGTTAAAATCTCTACTGAAACCGCGATTAACGTAGCCACCTGGGTGCTAATAATGTGATAAATCATCGATACAAAAGAAGAAGAAGAAAATGGGAATTATATTAGATCTCATATTTCCGAAGATACACCATGATTGCTGAAGCGGATACTTTTCCAAGGACTCTGATAAACGGGCAAAAAAAAAAGTTGAAATGTAGACACAAGTATTACGCAGATCGATGTAACAAATAGTGTTGAAAGCAAGCCATTTGACTATTCACTATATTTATGTTACTACTGACTGTTATTAATATTTTGCTTCGAAGTTCAAATGCAAATGCAGTCACATTTAAACGTTAAAGATATGCCGCGAGTGAAACAATTCAAACCTGTTCACTCTGGGGTATCTCTAGCATTATAAATAAGCCTGTCTAGTATCAAAAAATGCTATATTTACTGAGTCAAAAATATGTTTAATATACATGAAACAAAGCATAACAAATGGGTTGCCTGATATCATTAAGTGAAGAAAAAAAAAAAAAAAAAAAAAGAAAACCTTTAAAATTGCGAAAACTGTGGGACTTGACCGATTTTACTTAGACAACCGAGCGTTATGCCATTGTGTTTGTAATAAAATTATCTATCTTAACTTTATCAGGCAACCCATTCGCAATGTTAGTTTGTTCATATAAGTATTTTACTCCGTTAAAAATCCGTCTCCGTTTTAAACAGCCGTTTTGAGGCTCTTCACTGCCTTTTCCCTCTCGCACAATGTGGACATGATCATTAATCTACTAAATTATTAGTATTCGAAGTCATTTCGGTAGGCACATATAAAAATACGAAATCCTGAAAGTCCTGTTTTAATATTCAAACCAAACTATTTTATTTAGTTTGTGTGCGGGCAACATTGGAAAAAGGTGGTCTGGTTGAATTTGACAACGTCATTCTCTTATTTTGGTATTGTCCCCATACAGTTTTTATTTTGTGGGATATTGTTTATCTACCTATTATCTAAGAACTAATCTTATTTAATACATCATTTCACTGGTCACCATTAAATATAGTAAAATCCAAATAATAGTAATTTTATTATTTAAATAAATTTCAGGTTGATTTGCTATAAATTGCTGTAAATAAAATGGTATATCTAAGCCGGAGAGGTGATCTGTACCTCAGGACCTTCCTACTTCAGACACCTTTCTCTATTTAAGATTGTGCATATACCAGTGCCTGTTACTTCTGTTGAATTAAATAAAGATTTATGATTATGATTAATTTTTTAATACCTATATACCGACGCCTAATATATAATAATAGCTTTCTCGTATTACTACATTTTTTTATTATTTAATTGCCTCGGAAACGAAAATTGAAAATATTATTCTAATTTCATTTAATAATGTTATATTCTCAGCCTTTCCATCATGTCCTTTTTTTTACATAAAATGAATCCTTATTGGAAAAACCTTATTGGAAAGAGACTAAATTAGCGTTAACCTCTCTTTTGGTGGCAATTTTTAAGAATTGCAGGTGTACACACGGCGGCACTTGAAGCTGTAAATTTCCAGTATAAATTGACCTCGCTTTGTATAGATTTTCTATACAATGAGAGATCCGCATAAACTGGTTTTGTAAAGCTTGACTGGCCGTCGCGTGCATACGTAGTACTTATTACTTCCGTGCAAAGAGTAAAGACAAAAGGAAAAATAAAACAAAATTAGTTTTCAGCCATTCCGAGTGACTACACTACGACTAAAACCTATTTACGTAAATTATTTTTATCATGGAAATCGCGTATGAGGTTACTAACAAAATTTAAAAAATTAATATCTTTTGCGTCTGTTCGTCGATTTTGATGAAATAAACGCTAAATAATACCCACAATAATGTTTCTTATTTTGTAATATTTAGATTTTGAATACAATGAGGGGTTTTTACGTGATGCGCGCACAAACGAACAGACAAACCGACAAACAGACAAAAATAAAAAAGATATTTTTACTTTCTATTACTTATTTCTCGCACCTTCCAGTGACTTTTTTGCAAAAATCTGTAATGTACAGACACGGAAAGTCTACGATTTTATTATATGTATAATATATAATATATCGAATTTCATCGTGTACTTTAAAAGAACTAAGGGTGATAGTGTATAGATTTGTGCAGTGTAAACATTCAGTAATTAGACATGACGAAACTTTGAAATTGTAAATTTGCTATCCGAGGCGTTCCACGTGCGCCTCAATGAGATGTCAGCAATCATATAGGGGTCCGCATGGCCCGATGCCTGCCAGGGCTGCGGGACTATTTGAAATAGTGTACCGCGGCCCTGGAACACAAAGGGCAAAGAAGGAACATGGATGGGTTTTAGTCAGTAGAAGTCTGATACTCCCTCCCTTCCACTCCGCCCAGAGCGGGGGGGTCATTTGATGATTTAACATCCCAAAAAAAAAAGGGTCCGTATGTTGGCGAGGAGTTAAATAATATGCCACTATAATCGGTTTACTTAGCGTATATTCCAAAGTCTCACACAGAACAAAAAATAACAATTTTGAAACCATAGCGAGATCTAAATCGACTACAACGCCATCTATCGAGCAAAGGGTTCAACTTTTCGACTTATTGTTGCTCTCGCCATGATTTCGCTGTCCGAAAACTGATAACCGTGGTTAAATACCACTTGGAAGGTTTAGTTTAGATTTCGTGTAGTTACAGGCATGAGCTATTTCAAAACTTATACTGTCACTTACGGGATATCTTCCGTGATTGTTCATTATTTTGAGCTCCCGATATTTCACACAGAAGATATCCCGTAGGTGACAGTATAAGTTTATTGTAAACCGTGAAAGTTTAAAACAGTGTATGAGCTATTTCAGTTTCATCTCTAAGATGACAAAGCATCTAGGTACCTAGATGCTTTGTCATCTTAGAGATGAAACATGACGATGATGTCTGTAATGGTAAGAGGTACCTCTTACCATTACAGATGTCCATATGATAGGGGGCGATGAACTCGTATACTATTAGATGTTTTTTAGCTAATTTGCTAAACAATTTTAGTTGCTGCCTCGTTGGTCTAGTGGTTCGCTAGCGTGCCTGCTGGGCATGAGGTACTGAGTTTGATTCCCAGGTGGGTCAAAGCGTTATTGGGATTTAAACATAACTGGCGAAATGTGGGTGTACTAGGTACACCTCTGCCTAACCCTTCGGGGATTACAGGTGTGATGTTTTTTATTTATTTAGTTTAACATAATGCTATGTATTGATACAATGTATAAAGAGTAAGATGGTAAAGTTACCATCTTACTCTTTATGAAAGTTCAAGGTATGTAGGATACCGAAAGGTACCTACTTGGTACTTAGCTATGATCACGTGACTCGTGAGGCCATGACGTCACGCAACCGGCGACGTTCCGGCGTATATTAGGGCTACTGCACTTTCAATTTGTTTTATCAACACTAGAAATTGCATGAACATTTAATTAACTATTTTATGTGTTAACGAGGCAATACAAAATTATTAAAACATGGTATGGGTCCCACCTACTTACGAAAGAAAAAACGAAAAGAATGGAAGAAAAAAACGTGTTGCGCCGACCACAAGTAACATGGGACAAGGGCAGGGAGGTTATGATGATGATATGATTTGTCATTTCGAACATTCGTTATAAATCCTAAACAATCATTCGAAATAAACTCGAAATTGGGGAGAATTTCGAGTTTATTTTACAATGGTGGAACGAAGCAACCCTATCTTCCTTCCGCCACACTACTTAGAAACTTTGACAGTTCAGCCTCTGCTAAATGCAGTAGAAAATATTCGACTTTAAGTTCGAAATGTTTTGGAAACCTTTATAGTTTTAAAAAATATGGAGATCAGGTATTAACTATCTCTTAACAATGTCTTTTTTTCATAGCCTATATCGTATCTTACTGCTGGGCAAAGGCCTCCCCTTTATCCATCCAAACCTCTCTATTTTGAGCAATTTCTGGCCATGCTTGCCTTGTGAACATGATCAGATCCTCACACCACCTTCGCCGCGGTCGACCTCGTCGGCGATGTCCACCTTCAAGCGTCCGACGTATCGACGAGTCCGACGAGTGACGACATAAAATTCTTACCTGTTAAATCGCAATTGTGGATTTGGGTGAGCTTAGAAGTCATACTCGACCTTTGAACTTGACATTTTTCACACAAATTGTGTCCATTTAAAAAAATCCTTGCCTAACATTCAGTTGTAGCGTAGCACCCCCATTACTAAATACACTTTCTATCAAAATTCGAAGGATTTTGAAATTCCTTATCCTAAATCCATAAGTTTGAAAAGTTTAATGACTCAACGACGTCAATAACGCAATGAATGTTATAGAATTGTCAAAATTAATAGCATTGCCATCGTAAGTCATCATCATCTGCCTAGCCTTTCCGCAACTATGTTTGGGGTCGGCTTCCAGTCTAACCGGATGCAGCTGAATACCAGTATTTCACATAGTTCTGGGTACTATGATAACCCTTGGTAAGACTGTTAAAGACCCATTGCCATCGTAAGTATGTTACGCAATGAGCCGGCAATATAGACATTTGACTAAATACACTCCTAAGACCAAAGTAATAAAGTCCTCATCTAGAGTTACCCATAGATAATCTGATGCACAAGAAAAGGTAAGTAGGTACTCCTTTGAAACCGATGTAAGGAGTATCTCCTTAACTCCGTAAAAAGGTTTCAATACACAAACTTCACCGCCGCAACTAACTAAAACTTTCCTAATACGAGTTTGTAAAACATCTTCATCTTTTAACGACGTGGGACGTACTCACCTAAGTAAAAATATCTGGAAACTTCGAGCAAGTAAACGCTTAGCCACGAGCAACCCGCTCGCGAAATTACTTAGAGCATGCTACAAGTCACCGCGACGAGACTTGCAACGAAATTTACGACGAGACTGGCGTTGAGACTTGCGACGAGACTTGCGACGCAAAGGACTAGTAATGCACACGTCATCGTCATCATGTCACTCGACTGAGATATTGAATGAGGCATCTTAATAAGGTAATTCCCAGTCTCAATCAGTCAAAGAGTATCGCTTTTTCTTACATTTTTTACCAGTTTTTGACGTGGATCTTGGGTGAGAGGACGTTGACTAGATTTTGAACGTTTTCAAGCCCTCAGCTACTGCTACAACTAATCTGAACCTTAATTTAATGTGTTGCGAAATATAAGCATTACATTTTAGAGCTTGCGGCTTGCTCGCTCTAATCTTGGCCGGTAAATGACGTGTTAAGGGGAAGGCTCTCTTATGTTCCTTCAGAATCTAAAGATTTGGCTAAGTAATGTAAAGATCTTATCTTGAACTTCATGACTAATTACAGGGACTCGTAAGAATAAGAAACAAAAATGTACAAATAAGGCCTTGAGCAGTCAATAGAATATTTGTTTGGCGGACAGAAATGGCTGCATAAATAAATCCTCTCCATTGGTTGCCGCGTTTTTTTTTCATCCACTGATTGACGTCCATTGGTTGTTCCATATTGCCCACGTCCATCCGGCAGACATATAATTCTTCGTCTGCTCAGGGCCTGAAACGTTAGATTATTACAGGATCATTGCACTATCTGTCTGAGAATATTCTACATTGAAGTTCAATAAAGGAGGTGTCTGATGAGATGACGAGTAATAGAGAAGTATGGAAGACGGAGAGATGCTGCACTGACCCTAATAAATTGGGATAAGGGCAAGAGAATGATGATGAAGTTCTATACCTCCAAGAATGTTGTTATTGAACAGAGGGAGATCATAATAGATGGTTAACAACACAGGCTATAAAAACTTTTTTGCAGACTTGTTCCGAAGATAATAGCGACTAAATATCAAACTTAGAAGATAATAATTATTTTCTAGGTACTGTACTTGTGGTAAATTTTAGCTTAAGAGTGCCCTTTGGTATTTTAATTAGTGCTGAAAACAGTCGTTAAAACTTATTTCTATTTACTATATTAAATTAGAAGTGTCTGTCTTTGTAAATGGAATGTAAAAACATTCAAAAAACAGCGACTCGATGCATTGAACGGAAAGCGCTAAAAACGTAAAGAGAGACCTAAGCCCTCCTATACCTACACCTATAACTCTACCGGTCAACTCTACTGCTTTAGTTGTGAACGGGAATTTAAAATCAAATTCAGTCTGGCACGTCATATAAGCACACCCAAGGAAATGGGCCGCCGTTACCGAAATCGGTGCGGAGGTCCCATTAAAATAAATGGACTAATTTTAACACAGCGTTCAGTACGTCTAACCAAAAATATCCAAGCAAAAAAAACACTGATTAAAGTGATTTTATTTTGACCTAAAATCATATATATGACTTTATTTGATATATAGATGATATTTACTATATAAATGACTTTTTTCTTATAAGTATCTAATGCGTTTTTTTTTATTTATTTTTTTACCAATGTCCTCATTTTGGTGGTCTGAATGATTTCTAAAAGTTTGTCCATCTATTTTAATTATATATAAAAGAAAAGTGTGTTGGTATAAATTATAGTTACACCTGCAGCAGTGAGCCCAATATCAACCAAATTTGTTCAGCCATAAACATAATTGACATACACAAATATTAAAAACTTCTTTCATGTTTCTAATCCTCATTCTTGGCCCTATGCCAATTTATTTTATGTCGGTGTAGTATGTCTTCTTCTTCGGTACTTTTCTATTTGTCGTCATCTCATGAATCTCCCTCTCTTTCTAGCCAAATATTAAAGTAAAATAGGATTAAAACTTGGCCTTAATAAAATGGAGTTGCAGGATGTTAGTGACCATCGCCGCTCAACTTGAGTTACTGTCGCTAAGTGCTTCCTCTGCACATTCCTCTAGGCTACCTACATGCTACAGGCTCCATGTATGCACTTAGGACTCCTAAATATAATGGTAATAGACGTAAGATTTAAAAAATAAACTTTGTATTGCTGTTAATACTTTTGTGAGTTTAATTTAGATATCATAATATCCGCCATATTTATATCTTTATTTGCGTTCCAATATATTTAAAGATAATTATTTGGTAATGTTAATTTAACACATTTGTATGTAAATGTGTTACATTTAATAATATAATATTTATCTTTGTATGTACGAATGTTAATTCTAAACGACTAACTATGAATGATGTCTCATCGTGTTTTCTTATGCCACCATGTTACTTAGTCTTGAGGTTAGCGCAACGCGTTTTTTTTTCCTTATCGAAAGTCATGCACAATCTTTTCTTTGTTCACGTTATAAGCCCTAAAAATCTTAATATATTGAATGAGTGAGTAATGTAGGCATTTATGTAGATTTTCTAATTTAGCTTTATATTGTGCTTAGATATTAGTTATTCTAATTTTAATTCGTTTTCATCTGGACTACCTATGTACATAAATTGCTACCAACTTAGTCTTAAAATAATTAATTTGTAACTAACTAAATATGGACATTACCTAGTCTGAAATTAACTTTTTTTTTCTGTAGTAAAACAGGAAGTTTATATATTTATTTTTCCATTACCAGGGTAATCCACAGACGCAAAATAACATTAAATTGCAATGTGGCCAGTGCTAAAATTCAATATCTACTTTATGTTAGTGCAGTGGCGTCGGGGGAAATTTCGGAAAATTTGATACAGTGTTGCCACAATTCAATTACTGCACTCGTGAATGTCCTGTGGTGAGGCATAAAATAACTGGACTCAAGCCAATGTTTCTGAGTTTTTTTCCTATCATAAGATTTCAGTCCTGTCTCCAGAGCTGTATCAAGTTGTGGTATCTGCCATTTGAAAGCGAAAACAGTACTAAATCAATCATAGTTCCTTCCCTGCACACGCAAAAGCAACGCAATAAAGATCTTTCGAATTACATATACCTCATCTTGATAAAAAACGCCGATTGTCCTTTACGATCTGTCTTGATATTTGTTTTTTTATAATGCCTCAAGGCATTCTCTACCAGTCAACCTTTTGAGGTTTCCAAAGGTTGACTGGCAGAGAATGCCTTGTGGCATTAAGTCCGCCTGCGTACCACTCTTGTGCATGAAGTTTAAATAAATAAATAAAATATTTTAATTAATATTTAATTAATAATGTTTCGTTTTGTTTAGATACCGAAAACCAAAACGATTTGACCTTGTTATACTTATGGATGATTTCCTCCAAATGGCTCGCATTGCGTCGGATCGGAACGGATATTACAACCTTTAAACGGTATTAAATTGTGTACACAGTATTTAAAGTCTATATTACCAAACCGCGCACATCAGCATGCGGCGACGCGCGATCGGCCTCGTTCGCCTGTCGTCGTATCCGATCAAAATTAGAATATGTCAACACGGTAGAAATGAAACTATTTGACTAGGCGCAGAAACGGATACGTTCGCAAGTACTGGTGCGGAGCCGATCGTCTGCCTCGACATCCTGCCGGACGTGATCGGCCGCCGCATCCGTTCGTATTCTTTCCGATCCGATGAGATGCGAGCCGTTTGGTGGAAATCATCCTATACTGTAAAGGAAATGCATCTACTAGAAAACCACAGCCTAAAATATTCTACGAATCCATTCGAACAAAATTCAACCTATTTGCTAAAACCGTCTCAGTTACAACCTCATTACACGAGGCGAGGATACGTTTATGGTCTTTAAACCCTGAAAGCTTTGGAAATAAAAGACTTAAGTTCAAGGCCAAGTAATACGGTCATATTGAGCTCTGCCAAATTTCCTTTGTGAAATCTTGGCTCGATGCCAGAAGGTCCAAGTCCAAATGGTGGAGATATCATCTGTGTCACTAAGCTGTTATCTTCTACATTTTCAATGATTACTTGCTATTGTGTTATGATTATATTTTCTTTCTTTGTTTACGCTTGTAATCTCCGAAGGGCTAGACAGAGATGTACCTCTTTAATAGTACGCCCACATTTTGCCAGTTATGTTTAAGTCACATGTAATAGGGGCGAGCCTATTGCCACCAACCAGGCACTGATAGAAAAACCCAATTACATATTGCCCGATTCGGGAATCGAACCCAGAACCTAATGTTTAGCAGTAGCGCCTGCGACAACTAGACTAACGATATTATGCAGTCGAATATTTAAAGACATTATCAACCAGCCAAGGAGGTGTCTGCTGAGATGACGGGTAAAAGAGAAGTATGGAAGAAGAAGACATGCTGTGCCGACCCTAATAAATAGGGAAATGGCAAAAAAAAATAACCTGATTTATCATCATCATCATCATTTCAGCCGAAAGACGTGCATTGCTGGACATAGGCCTCCCCCAAGTGTCGCCACATTGACCGGTCCCGTGCGACTCGCATCCAGCGGATCCCTGCAACCTTCACCAGGTCATCGGTCCACCTAGTGGGAGGCCTTCCAACGCAGCGTCTTCCGGTTCGCGGTCGCCACTCCAGAACTTTTTGGCCCCATCGGCCATCCGTTCTGCGAGCAATGTACCCTGCCCACTGCTACTTAAGTTTGGCTATTCTTCGGGCTACGTCGGTAACCTTGGTTCTCTTGCGGATGTCCTCATTTCTGATTCGATCACGCAAGGAAACTCCGAGCATAGCCCTCTCCATTGCCCTCTCTATTACCTGATTAATATATTGATATATTAATCAGGTTATTTTTTTTTTAATTACCGTGAAAAATAGAGAGAAGTACATTAGATTAAATTATTACAATTGTAGTACCTATTGTTAGTAAAATCTTATGCACTATGTCAGTCAACACACGTCACAATATGCATCCAGATGATTATCATCATCATCATCATTATTCTCCTGCCCTTATCCCAATTTATTGGGGTCGGCAAATCAGCCAGCCATTTTCAGTTTTGATCTGAGAGTCTTCAGTTATTTCTTAACTATAGAGAATTCATTGTTTTGTAAGAAATTGAAGGATAGCAATTTCAACCATATTTCTCAGTTGTTGTAAACATGATCTTCGCGTCGTTCACTCACAATCATAGAAATTGCCGATTTGTAGGGTTTGTTAGCTGTTTGTACCAGCGCCAAGTCACAACTTTAAAGCTATAAAAAAAAAAGTTAGATTCCTCGTGTCACATCCCTATTTACTTGTCATTACGTTTAAAGACAGGTTTATGAACAACCCTAATACTGGGATAATACTCGGCAAGTATTAGTGGGAGGGTTTTTGGGACTGCCGTCTCGGACAAGGAGCTTCGTATAATTAAGATAGAACTTCACTTAAGGTAAGTTCGTTTAATCTTATAATTATACTCTCTCCTTGTCCGAGACGGTTTAACGTGTAGATGTTTGAAGTTAGGTTGTGAATAACCAGATTTGGTACTTAATAAAAAAAATATTATGTATTAAATGACTTCTATGTGGTATGGTATATTAATCAATAATCAACAATAAAATTATAACATTAGGTTACATTAATTGGTAACAATGCAAAGAAAATAATTAACAAATTATGTGTTAATAACAGTATTACATATTACACTACTAAACTGGGTTGGATCTTCATTAATAGGTCTATTATAATGCCTGGCAAAGATGGCAGAATTCTGAGACCACCCTGCAGCTTTTCTAATTATATCAATACTGACGCCGGATCTGTTTGCAGCAGACGTTGACGCATGTCTGGTGCTATGGGCTGTGAATATGGTGACATCAATTCCTGCTTCTTTCAAGGTCAGCTTGATCCAACGGCTTATAGTCTGCGTTGAAGCGTTTTTATAAGGCTTCTTAAATGTAATAATTAATTCGTCTATACTCTTTCTTATAGAACTTGTCTGATCGATATATGATTTAATGGTGTTGAGAGGACAAATTTCTTTTTTCTGTGTGAAAGCTTTCAAGTGGAACATTGGTTGTATGCTGCCTCTTCTAGATGTTTTTATTATATCAGGTATATATATTTCTACACCGCTGTCACTGAATTTCATATTTGATATCTTTATCATTGACAAAGTTTGAACACGATGACCAGTAGTTAATGCCAGTATAGTGACCAATTTTCTGGTCAATTTTTCAAGTGTTACCTCTTCATTTGGGTAGCACCCCGCTAGATGATTAAGTACTATTCCTGGATCCCATGTTCTGTCATATTTCGGCATTGGTGGCCTTGACCGAAAGATTCCTTTAATCAACCGTTTTATCCTGTCATCCGAACCGATGTTTGTTTTGTTTTATTTTTTCCGTGAAAAGTGATATTTCTATACAATTTTTTTTTTCTTGGCAACCCCTGAACCGATTAACTATGATGCAATTGCAATAGTTAGAGTGAAAAAAGCTGCGCTGCACTGCGTATCTTAAATTCTCAAAACACAGTCTATGACAAAAATATACCTACTTGAAGTAGTGAAACCGACGGCACATTGTTACAGGTGACACACTTGTCAAAACACCTTTTTCAATGTTCCATCGGTTCGTTAGAGTAGTGACCCTATGAGGTAATATGTAATTACTAGTACGGTTTTCAAAAAGGTACGTCATTTAACAAGTAATCCAATAAAAATAGAATTAGGAAAAAATATAAACACGTCAAAGTTACAAACAGAACAAAATGTGAGAAAAAAACGGCAAATTCATAGTTAAAGACATATTACTTATACCTTCGTCACCTTAAGCGCAATTTTGTTCTGTTCATTGCACCACAGATGTTGTTTACCGACTCCGCATATAATGCGCCGTAATATATATAAGGTATAAATACCTTAGAATTACATTCAGCCATCTTCTTTACATCATCATCATCATCATCATCATTTCAGGCGAAAGACGTCCACTGCTGGACATAGGCCTCCCCCAAGTGTCGCTATATTGACCGGTCCCGTGCGACTCGCATCCAGCGGATCCCAGCAACCTTCTTTACAAGAATACAAAATCCCACAAAGACAGACTCTGACGTTTGTTATTTAAAAAGAGGTTTTTAATTTTTATAAAATAAAGTGGTCAATAAAATGGTTTTCAGTCAATATCAACTCGACATTGTTCAAAGTACACCCCACCGTTTTGATCTTTGTTACCATGTCATTAAATATAGATTGCTATGCGATAGTCTGCTCAGTGCCGTCGCTTCAATAAGTATTGTCTCCTGACTTGATAAAGGTAAGAATTTGAAAAGAGTAGAAGGTACAAAATACGTGACTGCACGTATACTACTTTAATAAAGCGGCAATAAGGTACATAATCTCTTACACATTTTCTTTGTGTTCGTTAAAATAACTCAAAACTAAATTAAATTACAGCACTGAATACATACAAGTGCAAACCGTTCTTAGTTCAGTTTAACCCGCATTTCACTAAAGGCTACTTGCCTACCTCGTAAAAACCTTCATAATTTTATAGTACTACGAGTAATAAACACTATGATTATGGAATAATTAAAAATAATTTTAAACAGTTCATAAAATTTGTGTAAATGAAATGTTTCGAAAACGTTTACTACATACTCATATCGCGATTATGTGGAAAAGATTTAAAAATATTACAATTTGTTTGTGTTCTTTAATTTTATTGTATATTTTACTGCCGTGGCCGACTACTAAGAATGAAGTAAAAAAGAAATCGTCGGTTTACTTACGTCATGTTACAGTGCATTTTGATTTGAAGGGATCTCCTCCCAAACTGGCTTACTTGGGATATTACCTACCCATACTAAATATGCATGGTGTGGATTCAATTATTATGGAATATGAGGACATGTTTCCATATACAGGCAATCTTGTCAACATCAGTTCTGTAAACGCTTATAAAGAAAAAGAGGTAAGTTTCTATTGTGGTAAGAACATAATACCTACTCGTAAAAACAACTTCCACAATGGGATGTCAACGCTAAAAAGAAATCTTTTAGCATAAGCATAATCAGTCTACATCGTTGCCACTGCTGGGACACAGGCCTCCTCTCTATGAGAGGGAATGGGCTATAATTCACCACGCGGGCCCAGTGCGGGTTGGTAGATGTCACCATGTCTTCGAATTTTTGGTTCTTGGACATCGCGGTTTCCTCACGATGTTTTGCTTCACCATTTTTGAGAGCAGATGTGATGAAATAAATAACACAAAGTAATGCGCCTGCCTTGGTTCGAACCCGGGATTTACTGCTCTTAAGTCGGGGCCGCCACCACTGGGCAACCCCAGCTGCAGCTCCTGCTTTCTTTTAACAGCTAACGAATTATTTCAACGCTGGGAGGTCTAGAATCAGGTTCTGAATCCATGGTAAAAGTGTGTGTTACAATGTCCCTCCCTTCCCTCGTGTATAAGAACTCAACTTTCGCAAAAGTACTTGCTTCTATAGACCGACCGCTTTAATAAGTCCTCCGCCTTGCCCCATCAAAGGTTCATTAAAGGTCCACAAATATCCCACAGGTTATTTATTTTAAACTAGCCATTATCCACGTTGGTATTACGATACTAATTCAACAAATACGTGATCAGCCTTCAGAATATTCCATCTAAATTGATACCGTCGTGAGGACTCATTAAAGCGGTCGGTCTATAGACCTTCGGTACGGCTTACCGTTGTCTCCTGTTTAATTTAGGATGTTTACCAAGTAGATGAAAGAAAGACAGAAAAAGAAAGATCATCATCATAGTTTAGCCCTTTTCCCAACCAAGGCCAATCCAGCCGGATGCAGCTGAATACCAGTATTTTACATGAGGCGCCTGCCTAACTGTCTTCCACATTTCACTACCCTGTAACTGGGTAATTCGATACCCGTTGGTAAGACTGGTCGTCAGACTCTCGGGTATCTGACTACCTATGGCGGGCACCAAGGATCTTCAAATGACAGCTTGAAACAAAGGGTTAATCTGCTTTCTAAGGCACGGAGAGCACAAACACTGTTAAGTAATGGATGCTCACCCATCCGTGGCCAGATCTCGACAAGCGTTCCTAGTGTAAACCTGGGAGATTGCCCCGTACGGCTGTTATTATTATTAAATAAATGCATTTTGATGTGTAATACAGCCCTCCATATTTTATTTTCAGCTCTTAAGATTCCTCGCCAGAGCCAGATTGCTAGGCATGGAAGTAATACCCCTCATACAAACATTCGGACACATGGAATTTGTCCTAAAATTGGAAGAGTTCGCTCACCTGAGGGAGGTAGATAAGTATCCAGCGGACATATGCCCTAGCAAACAAGGAAGCATTTCGTTAATTACTGATATGTTGAAACAAGTGAGTACAAAGCTGTCTCTCGTAGCAACCTTTACAACTTTACCTCCGAATATTTCATCAACGTAACACTTTAGGGTCTTTTTTTTTTAGAATGGGAAATCATCAAATGACCCTCCCCCCCCCCCCCCCCCGCTCTGGGCGGAGCGCAAGGGAGTGTCAGACTTCCATGTTCCTTCTTTGCCCTTTGTGTTCCAGGGTCGCGGTATTTCTTTTGAACAGTCCCGCAGCCCTAGCAGGCATCTGCCCTTGCGCGCGTGGAACACGAACGCGCCGTCGACACGGCCTGTCGTCATAAGACAGCCGGATGGCGAGCTAGCCCATAACTCGCCGTCCACAGGCCCGCACACTCACACTTTAGGGTCTGGGGTAGACCCCCAG
This sequence comes from Noctua fimbriata, assembly GCA_905163415.1. NCBI lineage: Eukaryota > Metazoa > Arthropoda > Insecta > Lepidoptera > Noctuidae > Noctua > Noctua fimbriata. The sequence continues at coordinate 7,318,426 of LR990943.1, forward strand.
GCCTTAAAGCGTGTCACCTCCTGTTAATGAAGTAACATTTAAATTTTACTTCACTGTGACCCCGACGTCCCCTGTTCACTCAAGTGTTCTACACACAATAACTAGTTGTATCGTTTTCATTAAAATCTTCTAAAGTTTTTTTTTCGGATACAGTACGCCTCTTGATCTTATTATATATTTCTTATACCTTATTTTATTTCTTTGTAAAGCGTCACCATTGTTGCTTTAAGTCTAGCCAAGCTGTAACGAATTCCACGGATGCAGGGCGAAATTCCTCCGAATTGATTGTGTCAACAATCGTTTATGGAGATGTTCACATAGGCGTGAATAAGCGCATCATTACCCTAATCGTTAAAACAATCAAAGCACGTAGTAGTATCCGTCATCCCGTGTGGGATGCAGCTTAGATAAAACAGGGTTTAGTTTTGGCTCACTCTCAATCTTATTCTAAAATCCAATTTGTCAGATTAATACAAGGTATCCAATATTCTTGACAGTTTAGTGGTTTATTGACAACGATTCCCTTGTCAAAGCCAAGCTCAAAAGCCTTGGCCACAAAGTTGCCAGCCTATCGGTTACATTTCGGGGAGTGTGCTTTGGATTTACAGAATCTAATTGCCCCATCCCCATTCTATGGGGCCTCAAAGAGATGTCAACAACAAAGTAGGGGTCCGCAAGGGCCGATGCCTGCCAGGGCTGCGGGACTGTTCGAAAGAGATACCGCGGCCCTGGACGGAACATGGATGGATTTTAGTCAGTACACGTCTGACACTCCCTTCCGCTCCGCCCAGAGCCGGGGGGGTCATTTGATAATTTTTAATAATTTTTGCGTAAAGTTACTTAGTTTGATGTACAGAATGCTTGGTTGACGGCTATGTGAAGGGTCTGTTTACACCCTGTATATATTTCAGGTTATTGATCTACATTCCAAAATCAAAACAGTGCGATACATACATATTGGTTGCGACGAAGTAAGAGGACTAAATAAGTGCCCTAGGTGTCTAGACAGGAGATTGAAGAACTGGTGAGTACAACAAACCTTTTAACTTAACTACTAGTAACTTTCTAAGCTGTTCTCTTCAAGTAGATTAGGTAATATTTATCGAGTTTGCTCATGAAGGTCTATAGGAAGATCCTACGATAATAATTACGATATTGATTACTCGGCTAGATATCAAAAATGAATGACTGTTCAATTTTCCTTACACTTTCGCTTTATTCTCATTTTCAGTGCCATGTTCGTCCAACACGTTGAACAAGTGGCTTCGATAGTAAAAGAAATAAGCCCTATGACAAAAGTTCTTATGTGGGCCGACATGCTGTATCACATCAATATGCCACAAATATTCATTTCTAATACTAATATTGAACCAGTTGAGTGGGATTACCGTGCTAATCCATCCTTTTCCCACAAACATTTCTACAAACTACACAAAAACTTCAATAACATCTGGATAGCCTCCGCATACAAAGGCGCTGATGGCAGAAATGCAACTGCCCCTAACATCAAAACACGGTTCCAGAATCATTTAAGCTGGATGAAGTTTATATTAAACTACAAGTTCGGAGGAGAAAACAAAGTTTACGATTTCGAGGGAATCATTCTCACTGGCTGGTCACGATACTCACACATGGCTCCACAGTGTGAACTACTGCCAATCTCTATGCCAAGTTTGATCCTGAATCTCTTATTGATAAAAACCCTAAAGAGAGGCATTGATCAAGGCGACTTAGATAATCTGAATTATTGCGAGTTTTTCCATAAATACTTAAGTATTCAATTTAGGGAAATGTTCAAAAGCTCCGATAGTAATGAAAAAAGGTGCGCTTTTGAAAACACGGTCATTGAAACAAAGCATAACGTAACATTTGATTCCCCAGTAATCAATGATTGTTTTACTAAACTACTTGACCGACAGTTGGAATGTCAGAGAGAAGTTCGAAATGTGGATATAATTACTTTACAAAACACTTACCAAAAATGTAAAGAAGCACTCCTAGAACTGGCAGCTATGAAAAAAAGCGTAGCAATATACATGAGGAAATATTACAAACTTTTTGCTATCAGAAGTTACATCGATGACATTACACAAGTTCGTACAGCGAAAATTAAAAAAATATTGGAATATTTAAATAACTGCACTGGAGATCATTTTTGAGGCAGAAGGTACTAAGACAACTTTCTGCACAATTTTAGTCACTAACACCACGACAAAAGTGTTTCTTTGTTAGACAAATGCGTTTTGCGAAATTGAATAAGAGCAGTGTCGTCGACATTGTGTTTGGAATTAAAACGCAGCAGCACTGACACATGCGGTCATTTTCAACCACAACACCACTGCTATTTGTAGTCAGGCGCGTGTCGCCTTCGAAAGTGAATCTTTACTAACTTTATACATTTTTCAAGTGTGCCGCAACACAGTGAACGACCGCTCAGCTTGTATTTATACTTAGTTACAATAGTGTTTTAAAATAAGTAATTATATTATATTTATAACCTGTCTTAAGAGTTTATAAATGTTAACAGATGTACCTTTACCTCACGTATTCAATTATACATATCATACATTATATTATTTAACACGCTAAAACAACATTTAACTATGAATTTCACTTCACCACCAAAATTCTTTAAGTATCAAACCGTGTTATTAGTCGGTTACGACTATTGTATGGAAAGCTTTCAATATTCAATTTACTGACATAATCAATCAAAGTACGAGTATAATGCCCTTCGTCAAAAACAAAAGATAATACTGTCAGCAAGACTCATGACGAAACGTAAAGTAGTTCATGAGCTATGTTGTTATGCAGACCTTGTATACTAAACAAAGCGATTGGCTGCGCGAATACAAGATTGTCGCGTTCATGTCACTATTTTTTTCGGAAAACTGGCAGGCCCCTTTGTCAGCACTATCACGCATTTGAGTTCGTTGAATGAAAAGTTACGGCGACGCCGAAAAAACCACAATTGCACTTTTTGGTAGGTACTAGACTTTAAGCCGACCAAATAGGACACTCTCATAATATAAAAGTCCAAAATTGACGTAGAAGGGTTCTCAATTTGTGTCTAAGAACATTGAATAAATAGCTTCATCGTCCACCTAGCCTTTTCCCAACTATGTTGGGGTCGGCTTCCAGGCTAACCGGATGCAGCTGAATACCAGTATTATTGAATAAATAGCTTAATCCTAAAAAATATTTCGACATGTGAAAAACATTTTTTAAAGGTAATCCTCGTTACAAGATAAAGAGAAGCATTTCTTTTGTCTATACCATGCAAACCATAGAACTGACTCGATTACATGCGGCTATAATTAAATTCTTCAAACCTTTTGAACGTACGATACCTGGAGTCGCTTCCATTTCTGATTACAATGACTTGAAAAAAAATATACATCGAACATTCATTCGACTTGCTCGACAGGGTACTAGAATGAACATTGTCGTTTATTACTGTATGTCTCTCATTCTTTGTAAAATAAAACGAATACTTTTGTATAACAAGACTGCTTTTCTTCCATTTTCATTGTTTGTTGAAACCAGTTCAGTACTTAACGTCTTTTATTATTATAGTGGATAAGGAGCAAATAATAAAACAAGAACAACATGTAAAAAATCTTTATTTACACACACAGCAACAAACACATTAAGGTTTTTAATTAAATTTTAATCATTAGTAACAATTTATCACCTTTTACATGCTTACTTACAGCAATGATATTACATAGTACCACGGTTTCTACGTTTTAATACCAGCATTTCGATATCACGAATACTTATTCCATTTTTATGGAAAATACTCAGAGTTTATTAAATGAATTGATCGTCTCTGATAGGTTCAAGAGCTCTTTTCAACCATCAAACGGGGTTTAATTAAAACATTATTTTTCGAGAATTATTTGTGAGTTTCGAAAAAAATATTTATCTATTTTTAGTATCATTATCGTCTGGTTCTTTACTTTTGCTTTCATCTTTTTCACTTTTTGGTTTGTGTACCGGAACGATCTCAGTAGCCGGCGGTGTGATGGGCACCAGACTGCCATCTTCTTCAGCAACCTTTAAGCCAATTGTAGCACCGAGCTTAGCACTAGCCTGCTTGAATGTATTAGATAACTTCACTTGAACGACGTTGATGACCATAGACGTAAGAGCGAATCCGAACACTAAGTACAAAATGGACGCCATCATGAACATTGGATGATCAGGGACTAGATCTCCAAGTCCGATGGTAGATATAGATATGAAGATAAAGTAAAAAGACTCAAAGAAGTTCCACTTTTCCCATAAACTGTAGACAAACGCTCCAATATTGATATAAGTGAGTAGAATGACGACGGCGACGGAGATCGGCAAGTTGAACTCATCGTCTATTTCGAAGACTGATGGCGCTGGAGTTTCCATATCGGTCTCGAGGTCGATGTCTCTTGGTAAGGTACCGGGCTTAGGTGGCAGAGGTGGCGGCGCGTCGCTTGGCTTCCTCTCAACTGGCGGTGGCTGGGAACCATCAGGACTCTCTTCTATATCTTCTTCGGTGAATATCTGCGACGGACGACGAACTACATCGTAGACAATGTTCAATCCCTTCATTACCTCCTGAAATTTAACAAAATTTCATGTTATTACTCTCAACTTTGGTCGAAAAACAAAGGTTTGTAAAAATGTAAGACAACATGGCCCGGAGCATAATCATTACTCATTTCTGTATTAAAATGGAAACGTTAGCTTTGTTTTCCTTTACAACTTTGGAAATCCGATTGTTGTTATGAACAACAAAGACTGTTCAAAAATTATTTTCATTATTTATGAAAAAAAAAACATTTTATTCATTGATTCTCATTTTCATGATTACTGATTATTTCGTTTTGATTAGGTATTCAAATAGAGGTCTCTAGTAAATTATTGTGGGCATAATTTAACAGCTGGATGAGAGTCGTCGAGAGGCCTATGTCCAGCACAGGGCCGATGATAACCCCAATTTCTAGAACGAAGATTATCGACGCGTCAATGTTCAATGCTCTGATTAGTTAAATGAATAATAGCAACAGCCAATCGCATCAGTTGACCGGCGTTTAATTTTGACGCGTATATTATTTTCGTTCCACAAATCAGGCAAAAGTCTGTTACATAATAAATGATGGACTGACAAAACTCCTGCACCTACCATGGGTCAACATAGCTCAAATTCTCTTTTAGCCTGTTATAGTAACAAGATTTATTACACATAATACGGCTGAAACGCTATAATGCGTAGTGCACGCCAGCGGAACGTGCGGTAGACCACGTCATTACGGCTAAAACCAAGTATGAGGAGATAGCAAGTAACAGGGGATTGAATTTATGTAGTTTGCCTATAGTTTTAATTTGAAATAGAGAATACTGTTGTTTCGAGTGAACTTCAATAGGTAAAAATACAAATATCTTTAAAAAATCCTACATAGGAAATTGTGTCAAAGATTGCGCTAAGAAAATTACAGAATTTCTTTAAATTTTACATTTTTAATTATGTTGAGAAAAAGGATGGTGAACATTTTTGGGGCAGCGAACCATTATACCTAAAATAATGTATGTCGTTATGAGTAAAGTGAAATACTTCACTAAGAACAGGACATCAATTGCAAAACACACTTTCAGTTACAGTCCGAAGGATTTTGAAGGAAATTCAAATCAAATGATATCGTACATAACGCAATTAGATATGTTGTTGAACCGTCAAAAAGCAAAGTCATTGTAATTGTGTTACGCAATAACACCACAGTTTTAAACATAAATGATTTAGAAACAATTTTAAAACGTTGAGACTACTCTTTGATGCTTTGCCCAGAATTTTCTAATACGTATCACGGGTTGTACAATGCACGCATGCCGTTCGCCATCTTGGATTTTAAAAATCTCATAATTATTACCTGCACTGGGCCGGTTCTTCTAACTTTTCTGCAACTCCTTGTGTAGTAGAACCTTCTGATGTATGCCCAGAAGAATTTGATGATCCTTGTGAAGAATTTACCGAAGTCAGCTAAGAGAATCAGGAACAATGGGATCCCGATGGTGGCATACACTATTGTCGCCACTCGACCAGATGTTGTCTTCGGAGCTATGTGACCATAACCTGGAAAATGTCAATTTGCAATACTTAAATCATTGTAGTATGAGATATACCAATTACGAGTTTTACAACATAAATAAAACGTGGTACCTACATAAGTGTAAAGGTAAAAGTTGCATTAAATGAAATAAAAAGTGCAAGTTTATTCGATTTAATAAATACACTGAACAAAGAAAAAATACACTGTGGGGTGTGAAATAATCATTTGGGTATAATAAAAACTAAAAACATTTGTGGAATTTGTGAGAGTTCTGTTTCGTGATAAGTTTGACAGAATTGTCCGTGAAGGCAAGCCAACAACAACCTTATTTTCACTACAATTAAAAATATTTTAGGTAAAATTACTGTGAAAAGACTGTAAGTATATTCTATTAATCTTACCGACAGTTGTGACTAACGTCAGGCAGTAGACGAAAGAGTTCATAAAGTTCCAAGATCTCTGGCCGCTGTATGAAGTAACTCCAGCCTCGTGAGCCGTGTGCAGCTGATTCTCAAATTCAAACAACTTCTTCCTAGCCATCGACTTCCAATCTTCCTCCCTCAAATTGTGACTTCCTCGCCAAAGATGTTCAATAAAATCTCTTTTCACATTCCTTGTACTACACTTGTACGCATTTTCAAACGATCCCTCTAACGTCTTAAACATCATTCCTCCTAGACCACACATTATGATTAATATGAGAAGGTCACAAACACATTTGTTTCGCAAATCCCTAATTTTATCGCAATGTATTCTCTGTTCTTGCTTAAAGTCTTGCCAATTCGCAATGAATTTCCACCTCGATCTAACAACTTTTTTGTTTTTGTCATCTTCTAGAGATTTTTTTCTTGCTTTTTTCTCTACAGCATGATCCCTGCTTTCTTTCCTAGTCGCGCTTTTGGGATCGGCTACAGATCTTTTCCTTAACCCTGACCTTTGCTCACTTCTTTCAACTTTAGGAAAATTATTCTCGTCTGCTCCTAGTATGATACCCGTCATCATTTCACGTCTTTCAACCACTTGACTTAGTACATTAAGCTTGCGTGTCAACTCCGCTGTTCGCTCTTTCAAATCAAAGTCAAACTCATTTTCACTCGGAGATGATGAATAACAACTGGACGTGTACTCAGACTGACTGGCATCAATGTAACCGGAGCTTTGCCTACTTTGTTCCAGGCTACGTTGATCCAGATCTGTTGTCTTCGACTTCATTAAACCAGCTAAAATTTCTTTTTCACTTATAATCTGAATAGTTTTAGGACAAGACACGCCTCGAGATCTAGACTGCCTCAAGGTGGTAGGGGTCTTATTGGGAGTCTTTAAAGTTTTGATGCTGGGTTTGTATTCAGTTGGAAGCCGAGGATCATCTTTAGGCATAGATAAGCTTCTTGCTCGGGCTTTTTCCATCAACTCAATAATCTCTCGACTAGTCTGACTCATACCTGTTCCAGTTTTATCTACAGCTTTTATATCTTCAGTGCGATGCACAGACTGCGAACGATTTACTTTTGGTGACATTTTGTTCTTCGTGTATCGTCGTGGCGCAGGCATTGCTCTACGTTTTGGTGCTTCTACTTTGGCATAATGTTGATCCTCACTCATCTCACTTTCACTAGTTTTATTCTGTAAATGTTATTATGGATAAATTATTAGTTGCTTCTCTCTACAAAATTATGGCAAACTATTTACATAGTGATCATTGTATTGCAGGGTTTGGGATTATGTAGTTTGGAAATAAAGTGCTATTAACAAAGCGACAAACAGTATAAAAAATAGTTTCATGAAAAAACTGACCCCAAATCTTGAAGCAGATTTGCTGCGGGCCGGTTTGATGGGTGGCGGCCGTTTTTGTTCTTCATCTTTTACTACTTGTTTAGGAGGCGGCTTTGCAATAATTGGCTTAATATCTGTAGATAATCTCCTGCTGGGAGTTCTAACTATCCTTTCTCTTACTTCCACATTAGGTTTATTTTCTGGTATCAATTTCCTGCTAGGCGTTCTTTCTAATTGAATCACTTTTGTTACAAGTTCAGCCGGTGTCTCCGGCTTAGGTGTAGTCGCTTTAGCCTTTTTAATATCTTTATCTTCAAACGTGAACACCTCTTCATTTTTAACCGGCGTTTTCAGTTTCTTGGTTGCTTCTTCTGGTTTCTTTTCTTCAGGATTAACAACCTCATCTTGTTTTTTTTGAGTCGCGGGCATAGCGGAAGGGAATAACTCTTTTGGAGAGCTGCTGACAGGTGAAGGAGTAGAGAGAACATGTTTTATGTCTTTTGGTGGTTCGATTGTTAGTGAATTACGTCGTGAAGTATCTTCGTCTTTTGGAGTCAGAGCATAATTAGTCGACAAGAGTTTATTAGTGGGATCTATAAAGCTTCCTTTGCGTTCCAAAAGATTTGCAAGTTCTTCTTTGTCTGGTATGGCAAATGGTGAAATACTTCTGCGTCTACGCTCTTGAGCAGCCATTGCTCTTTGCTCCAGAAGTTCCTCTGTGTTTAAGTCATACACCGGATCTTTAACGTTTGCTTTTTCCTGCACTAAGCGTCTCATTTCTTCATAAGTACTATCAGCTTCAATTTCCCTAGAGTTTGGGCGTTGTCGTTGTGGCTTTGTTTCCTCATCGTCAGAAGTCGGGGTATCTTCATGAGGCTTTAGAGTTCTACTAGGTTCTGGAGTTTTTTCTCTCTGCCTTGCACCTTGACCTCTGTTCTTAGACAAATTTCTTCTTTTCCTTATGGACATGCTTTGTCTGTCGTCTTCCATGATTTCTTCGTTTAGTCTTATTTCAGGTGACACCACTGGTTGACTATACCTTCGTGTTTCAGATTCTGCTCGTGTTGTTGGAATTGTCAATTTCAATTTAACTTCTTCTTCTTGGGATTCACTACCACTCATCACCACCACCTTTCACTCACACCGCAACTGAAAAAAAAAAGTTGTGATATCACAACCGCTCACAATAGACTAAGGGAATTGAACCCGATCAAAAGAGTCAGACCGATATCAAGCTTGGCAGAGAATAATAGTTCTTCTGCCAATAATTATGACACAAATAAGATCAAGCAAGCCAACAACGATAAGAATTCAATAAGTGTAAACTTACCTCTCGTTAACGATCCCAACAACAAACTTCTCGATTGTAACGGGGTCGAAGCAGAATTCTAATAAAAGAATCTATTTTGGCCTCCCCGCAGTGTCGGACGTAAACAAACGCCCGTTGATAAGAGATTGCAATACATTTTCATTGGAGTGTTATCACAGTTCAGGCGGAGAGATTGCAATGGGAATTGAAACGATTTTCACTGACTTTTGTGGAACTTTGAATGGTATAATGTTGTCACAGTTTTCGAGATACACGCCGTGCGTTTGTGACGCGGCCTACTGAGCGGAAGAGCGCCAAGCCAGCCGGGCAGCGTTCCAAAATTAAAACAACTACACCTAAATTCAGTCGAGTTCGTATTTGCAATCGTACTCTAGAAAATGTTCTCGACACTAGCGACCATCGTTATTTGACACGTTCGTCAGAAACTCTAGTAGGTACTTGTTAGAATATGTCGATTGATAAAGGTCAATTTAAATTGGATTTACGATTTATGTTGCTTATAATTTCTGTATAACGTTAAAGTGGGATATAAATAGAAAAATGTGTGTTGGCGTCAGCTTCGCTTATTACGTTTTGTTTTACATAATTTACCACAAAACATTTACGTACGAAAATTATTCACTTACATAGATATTCATTTCGCAATTCCTACGCATTAAACTTAGATACTTATTTTAAAAAACTTCTCGGGTACCAGAATCATATTTTCATGACTTTGAAGAAAACTTACACCCAAGAGAAAAACGCTCAGTTAAAACAACGCTGAATGAAAACTAATTCCATCAAAATAAAACGCAGTAGCGAGTAAAACCAGGGAAATAAAAAGATCATAATAAAAAAGTGTTTCTAGAATAAAGAGTTTATTTCCTAATGTCTCCAAGCTGCTTTGTAAACTCGTTCGAATAAACATAAAACAATGTCCCTGTGTTTTAGTTTACAAAGGAAAACATGAATTGTGCCTCGTAAAGCTTTGCAACACATTGACAACAAATGCAGCTAAAACAACGTTATAATAAATCTGTTTTCATTAAATAATCAACTTTAAGTTCGAGTACAAAAAGGAAGATTTTTGCTAAAACTGGTTGTAGATTTCTACGCCTGAAGGTTTAGTTATCGTGTGGCGTTTTACAAATGAGTGCTCTTAAAAAACTATCAGGCGTTTGCTACTTAAATATGTTCACCAACCGTATTATAGCAGGTAGATATTACTTTGCTCGCCATTTAGTCGTTAATAATTTAGAAGAAAGACACCGCATTAAGTACTCGACCGTAATTAATTTAGCAGATAGACAATTTTAGGCTATTTATTTCTAGAAATAAATCGAAACGGAAAAGAGCTGAGAAACAACATGCGCCTAAAAAAACCAGCTTGATTCTTTGTTTGGGGTCGACTCAAAATCATCCGAATAAATGCCGGTCATAGCCATAATATAATTTATCTACTGCTCATCCTATCACACAGACGAACAATTTTCACAACAGACCATACTAGACCATAAACCTCCCCCATGCATCAAACCGACAGAATCTTTGCTTCTCGCATCCAGCGAGTTCCCGTGACTATCACCAAGTCATTGGCCTTTGTGGAGGTTACCCCTTACCCACCCTTAACCTAACCTTTTCCCAACCATGTTAGGGTCGGCTTCCAGTCAACCGCATGCAGCTGAATACCAGTATTTTACATGGACTGACTGTCTATCTGACCTCCACAACCTAATTAGTGCTAAGAAATGTCATACCCCTTGGTAAGACTGGTTGTCAGTTAAAATTTTCTTACCTATAGTTGTATAAATAGTGCCAGCGTAAAACATGGAGTTCCAGAAGGTCCAAGTCGTCTTCTGAGTATGGTTGTCGTTAAGATGCTTCATGCACTCCATATAGTTAGCCTCGTATTCAGTTAAGTAGTCTTGTATGTACGGGAACAGGTCGATGTTGTTATTCTGGTGACAAAATATACAGGACTGAATTAAACACATGTATTTGTGGCGCAGTAGTAACGCGGGGCCGCAACCTACGAGTAGTAGGTCATAGGTTCAAAACCAGGCAGGCGCATTATTTTGTGTAATTTATTTCATCACCACTGCACTCAAAACGGCAAAGGAAAACGTCGTGAGGAAACCGCCATGTCTTAGAACCAAAAATTCGAAGAAATGAATCTACCAACAAGCATTGGACCCGCGTGGTGGCCTGCAACCTCTCATGGAGAGGAGAGCTGTGTCCCAGCAGTGGGAACATTATATACTGATTAAGCTTATGCTATGTTATTGTTGGCTCAGAAGCAGTGGCCCCGGCTGAGCACGGAACTTTGACCTCCAGTATCTCCGTAACTAGAAGGTTCCTAGGTATGGTCTAGAGTAAAAAAATGATCACAATGATGGGGAGAATAAGTTTTTTTCGGCTTTATGTAGGCTCTTTTTACACCCATTATGGAGCAAGCGTATCATCAATAACTAGGTACAAATTCTGACTAGAATACTACTGAGAGCTCGTGATTGGTCTTGTAATCGCAAGCGTGACTGATTATTAAAGGTCCTGGGTTCGATTTTCAGGTCGATCGGTGTTATTAGGTTTTTAAACTTAGTAGGATCCTGGAGTGTCCTATCGATAGCAATAGGCCTAGGTACATGGGTACCAAAGCCTATTGCTAACTGGATATACAGAGTCGACCTCCAGTATAACCGGTTCAGCTGAATAGCCTATCAGAGCTCCACCCCCAGTTACTGGTTACAAGATACCCCTTGGTAAGACTGGTAGTCAGACTTACCCTTTATTACTCAAATATGTATATGGATTAAACATAACGGGCAGGATGTGGGTGGGTTTTTAATACTGCTTACCCCTCCGGTCAAATAGGTGCAATGTTTATATAACTTTTATTACACGTGTAACCCATTTTCTCTAGCGTAGGCGCTAAAGCAGCTGATAAACATACAGTGTATGTTTTATAGTATGGCATAGTGCCTAATAGTGTTGTACTTTCTTCTCTAAAACATGTAATAATTTGTTTCAATTTATTGTACAATTATTGTTTTATAGTAAGTGGCTCTTTATTATGTTCTTATGCAACGTGTCGTCTAGTTGTTATTGCAGATATAAACCGAATAGTCCGTGTATTAAGGATGAAAACTTAACACACGGAGTATTTCAACCCCCCAATTCATATCTTCTTTTGATTTAGACTCATGTAAACATAACACCATGCCTGTATTTCGATAAAGGGTTAGGCAGAGGTATACTATAGTACACCCACATTTCGCCAGTTATGTTTATGTCCCATGTAAAAGGGGGAGAGCCTATTGCCATCAATCGGGCTCAAATGTAGACTCCAGGTTGCAACTTAGAAAATACTGATGGAAAAACCCAATAATGTTTTACCTGACCCTGGGAATCGAACCCAGGACCTCATGCTTAGTAGTAGCGCATACGACCACTGAACCTTATTAATTTAACCAACCAGATCCCATACAAAACAGTTTAAATCATTTTCGACTGGCTTACTCTTACTCTTATTACAGTCCTGTAACAGATAGACCTCAGATATGGATAAACCAAGATAATACAAGAGCACCTACTTCGCGTGCCCGGCTTCAGCATTTTATGCTTAACGTGGCTACCGTCGCAGCAAGCTAATTTGTTTAAAACAACAACGTTATACAACATTAGTTTTAGTATATGAGAAACCTGAAACACGTGTCTAGTATTTTTATGAAAAGAATCTATGTACAAAATTTCAAAACTGTATCATGAAAAATCACAAAGTTATAAGCTTGTTCTGTTACTTAGTTGTCCGCACAAAATCGTGGTCACCACGCAGCGCGCGCCTCCAGCGTCGTCTTGAGCTCATTGATAATAATAATTTGGCACTAGGTACCTAAATTATTGCGATAGGTACTTAAAGTCGCTCGGTGTCCAACTTTTAACTTTTTAAATATTTTTGGGAAAAAATATAACATGGTTTAAAAATTATTGGAATCGATTCAGTTACTTATTCTGAACAAACTATATTCAGGTTTCGCATATACTAAAAATAATGTTGTATAACTCAAGAACTTAATTCTAGACATTTAAAGAACAAAAACGTAGTCTTTTTTGCCTACAACTTGTTTGTATAGTACCTACCTAAATAGTGCATATGACGTCATAGTAGGTAGTCAAAAAATTGGCACGCTTAGTTTTCTTTATACTTGCGTTATCTAGGTATGTATATCTAAAGGGTGTAAATAGACCCTTAACATATCCGAAAGGCAGATGTTGTTCTTTCCGTCTTTGCGATCATTTTTTTGTTCTAGACCATACCTGGGGAACCATTATCTCCGTAACTAGAAGTTACGGAGATATTGGGGGTCAAAGTTCCAACTTTTCACAAGTTTTTTTTTTAAATACATGTTTTTAATGTAAAATTTTTACTTTACACACCTCAACGACCCCCGTACTATTCAATTCATCCATCAGCACAAGGCTTTGAGTGCTTTCCCTCGAGTGCTAAGGTAAAACGTGACTTTTCACCCCAAAAAAAAAGTCAATTCCCAGCAATAATTTTTGCGTAAAGTTACTTAATTTGATGTACAGAATGCTTGGTTGACGGGTATGTGAAGGGTTTGTTTACACCCTGTATATCTGTGAGATAGACTAGTGTTGTAGGTAAAGTAAAAGGGCCCGGAACCCTTTGGGCACGGACGGCTAAATATTAGATACACTTACATGGGAAGACGTCTGATTCTGCACCACATCACTTATCCTATTGGCTAAAAATCTCCGAACATCCGTCAGGTTCTGGTCATACTTCGACTCATTTGGACCTGAAACAAAATATACAAAATTTTAGCTGTAATTTTTAAATAGGTTAATATCGCTACCGTTATTTTTACATTATTCTCGTGGCAATTTATCAATTTTTATCAACTTTATTTTTAATCAATTTTGTCATAATTCTGTTTTTATTCACTATTTACAGTTTTAATTTTATTTAATTGAATATTAGCGCTTAGTACTTACTAAGCTTAGCTTATTTTCCGAATTTATTGTTTTGTGCATATGGTGTTTACCTATAAGTAATTGTTGCGCTGTAATTTAATTTTTAGGATGATTTATGTCGCTGTATCCAGTGTGAACAATTGTTGGTAGACCTATATATTAGGTCTACCAGCAATGAAATAAATAAATAGACAGTACGCTCGGCTGCTGAGTGTAGCTTCTGAAGTTCGACACCCAGATACTGTCGCCAGCGCATCAAATTACCACAAACTGTCAAATTTCTTTAGTACCTAGATATTCAACTTTATTGCTGAAGCACAAGGTTCAAGGTTGATTGGGAAAATTTTCCAGTTTCGGGTAGCTTGATGTGGCTGGCGACTGTGCCTTAGTACCCGGTAATAATATTGAGTTTATGATTTTTTTTATTAAATTAAAAAAATAACTTGTATGGCAAGCAGAATTCACCACCACTTCGATCTTTGCTTTGGAAATGCAGGCATTAATGTAGCCCAGAAGTTGTAAAATGCTTCATGGAGCTACCAAAATGATATTAGGCAGGTGCTAACGGAGAATAAGGTACAAAATCGCTTGACACTTAGCATGACAATTAACTTTCGCCTCATACAAATAACAAACAAGTTTAATAAACTCAGACCCTGCACTTTTCAGCCATTTTGCTCCATACCATAAAATGTTGTTTTTCGCACACCTCAAGACATGTGAATAGGGACACATAATGTCGCTCGCTCGACTAAGAATGCGCTCAAAATATAAAAGGTTCGACCCACTGCCCTATATGAATGCTGCTTGAAATAAGATGGGGAAACAGGTGAAGTACTTAAACATTAAAGGGTCTTACAGCTACCTTGGCTAAGGTCCTCATTTCAGGTAATATTTTTCCTTCACAACATGATGCTTTCGTGCGTGACAATTAGATGTCGCACTTTGGACAGTCGACCCTCTACCACCGTGCTTCTTTGCTTTACACAACAGCTTAAGCTATTTATCTGCCGATATGAGAGAAACTTTGAGAGCAGCGGTAGCCCATCGGTGGCGGCCTCGACTTGCGAACAGTAAGTCGTCAGTTCGAACCCAGGCAGGCGTATTATTTTGTGTAATTTATTTCATCAAAACCGCTCTCAAAACGGTGAAGGAAAACATTGTGAGGAAACTGGCATATCCTAGAACCAAAAATTCGAAGACATGTGACATCTACCAACCCGCACTGGGTCCGCGTGTTGGATTATAGCTCCCTATTCCCTTTCCTAGAAAGGAGGCCGTGTGTCCCAGCAGTGGGAACATTATATACTGATTATTATGCACGAGAGAAACTGCGGAAGAGCGTCGCCACATTTACACAAAACTACGTGTAGACCATGCGGACCCCGTGCAGGTTGATGAAAATGTTTGCGAACGGCAATATTTATTTAATAGCGAGAACGTTAGTGATTATTACTTAAATCCTTACTACCTTACTATCCTTACTAATATTATAAATGTGAATATGTTAGTTTGTTTGTTACATTTTCACGCCTAAACCACTGAACGGATCATCCTGAAATTTTGCGTATACGTTGTCAGGTGTACAGAAACGGACACAGGATACCTTTAATCCCGAAACAAGTACCGTTCCCGAGGAAAACAACAATAACGTTCTTATGATAATAGATTCTGTTCTGTATGGTGTCCGGACGTAAAGAATAGCACCATCCCATATCTTCCCGTGGGTGTCGTAAGAGGCGACTAAGGGACTTACCAGTGAATGGGCAGCAGCGTTCTCTGTGATTTTTATAACAAACATACTGCGATCGCCAACCCGCCTGCCAAGCGTGGCGATTATGGCAAAACCCCCCTTGGGGAGGCCTATGTCCAGCAGTGGACGTCTTTCGGCTGAAATGATGATGATGATGATGATAATAGATTGCACTACGTGTCTTTCGAATCATGATTGAATTATATTATTACAAGCAGAGTACAACCCGAATTCATATCAAATTCTAAGTTAACACGAGCGAAGCCGCGGGAAAAAGCTAGTCAGTAACAATTCAATGAAACTTAAGCACGTGACACTAAAACCAAGTTTTATCCAGTACTTGGCAACGAGCAGACGATCTAAACAATAAGATGAAGATACCGTACTGAATACACCTTTAAGGCCCGGCTCCACCGAAGCGGCGACGAGACTAGAGGAAAGGAGATGTGTTGTAAACCACCAATAGAATTTCGTTATTTACAGTTCTAGTCTCCGCTTAGCTTTAGTTGAAATTGTTGAGTAGAGAGGAGAGAAGATGTCTCATATTTGTTTAGGCCACCCTCTATACTTGGCAACGAGAAGAGAACTGAGCAGTGTGCTGGGAGCTACGTGCGGTTGCTTGAATCTTTGCACATCTCTTCTCTCCGCTTTACACATCTCCGCTTTACACATCTCCGCTTTACATATCTCCGCTTTAGTGGAATACAGCCCTTAGCCTAGCGTGAACGAGCGGAGCTAACTTAAATTCTAACCATTTAAAAATCGAAAAATACTCGTTTCGCACATAATACTGAAACTACTATGCTTGTCGCAGAGCAAAACGCTAAAGAATAGTTGTATTTTCGATTTAAAATTCACGTTATATTTACGTCGTGTATTCGTGGCTTAGGGCCCCAGAAGTGTAAGATACATCTGCAACCTTCGCCGACATTGTTTTCTAAACAATGCACCTGAAATGAAAGTCAGGTAGATACCGTATATACTGAAGGTACGGGGAACACCATTGGACAAGATGTTTAGAATTGGATAGATACGAGCATTGTTGTCATAATAAAGGATATAGGAGATATCTTGAAGGAGGTGGTGCCGGCTGTGGTTCGTGCTTCTATTTGATTGTGAAGGAGCTAATAATATATACGCAAATACTCAAACTACAGGCTCTACTTAGCTTTTATAGTTTTATTTTATTTTTTGTTAATCTTGTTGCATTCGATTCTATAATATCTCCCCTTGGGAGAGGGCACACAGGCGCGTGCATTGTAGGTAGGCACGCCATACTTGCCTACCTCATAAGATCCATTTAAACTATCTTACTCACTATAATCGACACTGGAATCGGGTGATGACTGATACATTTTATTTATGTTAAAGATAGTTAAAGTGGATATTATGAGGTAGGCAAGTAGGTAGTGCCTATCTGCAATGCACGCGCCTGTGGGCACTGGCTCCTGTAACACAGGTCTATCAACTATTACAGGAGTCAGGGTCTTCACACAGTTTTGTAATCACTTTCTTGTGTAATAAAGATTATTGATTAATATTATAAAAATTGAACAGTCTTACAATGTGCATGTTTTGTTGACACGTTGCATTTTATTACTTTAAATCAACATTACATTTAATGAGTGAGTGCAATTACTGCTACGCTGTGACTAATATTGAGAAAGGAATCGTCAACAGTTCTACTTGTAACTTACACGTAACCAAAAAAGTGTGATACAATTATTGTATCACACTTTTTTGGTTAAAAGATCAATTATTGATCTTTTCTCTACGCACTTCACTCTGCAAGTGTACGCACCGTTGGCACCGTACAAAAATAACCATAAGTTTTAAACTCAAACTCAAAGCATTTATTTCAATTAAACCAGGCACTTTTGAATGTCAGAAAAAAACAAAGAAACGAAGCTAAAGTCACAGTCACAAGGCATAATAACTTGTAAAAGTACTGTAGTTGCCCATTCCAAAGCGTAGATCTCTATGGAGAAGAATGGGCAAGAAACTCAATAGACACTCTTCTAGTTTAACATTTTACATCAATATTTTAGTTTGCTGTAGACTGATGGTGATGATGAGATGTGTTTAACTACTTTATGAATGTGCGACTGCCTCGTTGGTCTAGCACTCAGAATTGCGTCTGCTGAGCATGAGGTCCCGGGTTCGGTTCCCAAGTCAAGCAAAGTGTTATTGGGTTTTTCTATCAGGAATTTATTAGTATCAGCTCTGGATTTGTATCCGGTTAATGGCAATACGCTCGCCCTCTATTTCATACCTAAAACTTAGCTGATGAAATGAGTGTGTACTAATAAGCACACCTCTGCCTAACCCTTCGGGGATTAAAGCGGGATATTAGGATGTTCATTCACTTCGTAGAACAGCTAAATGTCAAATAAACTTTTTACGAAACAAAATTCAATTTTTCGAAATCTGTCAAGGGACTGAGTGCTGTCCAAACCAGCCACAGACATTGCTAAGTATAATCCCTAATTCAAACACAAAGTTTAAGTTTAAGTTACAGATAGAACTTAACAGCCAAACTTAATTGTAACTACTACTAAGTTAAGAAACAATCTCGTCATTTGATTTAAGTTGGAATGACAGAAGCCTCGCCATGTACCTACCTAACTGTACCTGTAACTACTACTGTGCCGTGTGTGTGTGCGTGTGTGTTGTGTGTGTGTGTGTTGCGTACTGTGTGTGTAGGAGTTTACTGTTGTATTTAATTTCTAGAGCCACTCGTTATAATTTAATTTTTCTTATGTTGTCACTTATTTGTAAATGCTGGCTAAGCAGTAATTGGCGACTGTATAATTCCAACACTGTAAAACCTATACTTAAAATATGTTGTACATGGAAGCTGATGGTGAACCTATATTATGAAACAAATAGCATTTAGGTATAGTCGGAGGCAGAAACTGTATTTCCATAGTCCAACGCAACGACTACTACGATTATTCGTAGCGGAGACCTCTACGAGTTTTCGTAGCAGATGCTACTACGACATTTATTTGTAGACGATAGTTTACTTGTAGATGTTACGGAATCCTTGAAGTCTTGTGTGCCAAAACGTTTTTAGAATGAATTGCAATGAACTAGCTTAGAATTGTTCTTATGTGCGTAGCACTTACGAATTTACGAATACCCGTAGCACCAGATGCCTCTACGAATAGCCGTAGCACCAGATGCCTCTACGAATACTCGTAGCAGCTGATGCCCTTACGATTGTTTGTATTTTTACTCTGAGCTGCATCACAACTCATATTTAATTAGTTCCAGTAATTTTTAAACCATGTTATATTTTTTCCCAAAAATATTTAAAAAAGTTAAAAGTTGGACACCGAACGACTTTAAGTACCTATCGCAATAATTTAGGTACCTACTGCCAAATTATTATTATCAATGAGCTCAAGACGACCCTGGAGGCGCGCGCTGCGTGGTGACCACGATTTTTAGCGGACAACTAGGTAACAGAACAAGCTTATAACTTTGTGATTTTTCATGATACAGTTTTAAAATTTTGTACACAGATTTTTTACATAAAAATATTAGACACGTGTATCAGGTTTCGCATATACTAAAATTAATGTTGTATATACTTAAACTTAATTTAAAAAAAAAAAAGTTCTCAAACTACAGTATAAATAGGAACCTAAGTACTAGAATGAGACAGACCTGCGGAGAGATGGTTCGATGAAATTTTGGAAACGGCAGGAAATGCATGGACTGAAAAAGCGAATGAGAGACCTATGTGGAGGCCTTTGCTCTATTGAGAGGTCCTTAATAAATATTATTATTAATGTCAATTAAATTAAATTTAGTCATGGATTTTTCACCTAGAAACTATTGAAAAGAATTTGTTTTTATTTTTAATTTTATTGTTACATAAATTGCATGTTATTTAATTGTAAGTTGAATTTTATTAAGGAAATAAAAAGGCTTAATTATTAAGTACTACAATATTTATTGTAACGTTGAAAAACTGAAACACATGCATAAGATGACGTCGTATAAGCTAGATGCAAAAATAGCTTTTATACACACCAATATTGTTTCCTCAACCACTTTCAAAAGAACCAATTTCAAACCGAAAATTGCCGTTTTCAAATCCCATTTATTAAAAGCCATTTTATTTTCAACGAAATATCATGCGACGTATTTCATCGATTACGATTGTAATCTCTAAAACTCATTCGGCTACAAGGTTTGTCCATTTCATGCAAAAGGAGCAAAATCTCTTTTGTTACCTTTAATGGATCCTGAAATAATAATTTAAAACTGGCAACAAAGACTGTTTTGATATCTCGAAATTGTTATCCGAAATTAAAAGTGTTTTATTTAAAGTGACTTTCATTGATTCTGACGATATTTTGTAAATACTAACCAAGTTTTCTGTGAATTAGCTTTTTTTAATTCTTGGAGTTTTGATAACTAAATATATATTTCAGGGTTTTGAATGGGATGTCTTTCAATCAATCAATAATTTTGTTTTACCGCTGTATGCGAGACGTACGGGACCGGTCAATGTGGCGACACTTGGGGGAGGCCTATGTCCAGCAGTGGACATCTTTCGCCTGAAATGATGATCAGGCAACTGAGGCCCATAGAAAAAAATGCACAAAATAATCTTTGAGTAGGTCTCTTAGGTATGTCGGTTGATCTTTAAGTCTTATTCTTTATTTTATCTTTCGTAATGTTTCTTATCTTCTTTTCTTTTCTTTCTTATTACGATCGAGTGGCCGCATCGTCACGGACTCACGACTAGTTTGACAAATAGGTTAGTTGAAAAAAAGGTATGAGTGTTGATCAAATGTATGTTTTTTATTACTTTATGGACAGACAGATTGATCAATTAATGAATTTGTAAAAAGATGTAATTACGGAAAATATTCTGGTAGTGTGCCCTAAAAAATACTTTAGCCCAAAATCATTCGTGTCTTATATATCTTTTCTTATTAAACACAAACTTTTAGTTATTTAATATAGGTGTGACGTCATTTTTTGTGTTCTTCTCAGCAAACTCTTTTAATTGATACCCATCATCATGGGGGTGCATACAAAATAATAAGTCCGCCATCTTTAGGAGTCCCCCATATTGGATTTAGAATAACGCTACCTACCTAATGTATGCAAAATTTCAGCTCAATCGGTTGGGGATAACTGTTTTAAAATTGTTGCAAGATTTCTCCCATTTAAACATTGCAAGTTTAAATAAAAGCTTGTAAAAAACAAACAATCATGCCATTCCATTGCACGTCGTCACAACAAATTCCACAAGTACCTACAAAACCGCAGCGCAATGTAGAATGTACAATTTAAAGCTTCCTCACGTAGGCTGTGATAATAAATGAAGCAGTAGTGAGTCGGCGAGTGTATGCATTCGGTGTGGCTCGGCCGGGAAGTAAGGGAACAGTCATAGTGGGTAGAAGTTCATAAGAAGAAAGCGGGAGAGGGATGAGATGAACTGACAGCGGTGCCTTAGTAATAGGATCCCGTTGATAGCCTTTGGATTATCATCATCTGCCTAGCCTTTTCCCAACTATGTTAGGGTCGGCTTTCTGTCTAACCAGATGCAGCTGAATACCCGTATTTTACATGGAGCGACTGCCTATCTGACCTCCACGAACCAGTCAGTACTAGGTAATACAATACCCCTTGGTAAGACTGTTTGTCACGACTGTCAAAGATCTACAAATGACAGCCGGGACCAACGGAGGAAACTCGGTATGTAATGTGTGGTCACCCATCCACAGACCAACCCAGGCAACCACGGCTTAACCTGAAGATCGATCCGAGCGGCTGTTATTATTTAGCCACGAGCTACGAATACGAAACCCTACGGCCGATACGGGCCTTTGGATACGAAACCTTAAAAAGAAGGAGCTATAGAGCTGCATGACGAGCTGTCCAACTTCGTGTTTCGGGTAAGCCGTTTGCCATTTAGGATACATAAATTATTCGTCGTCCCTTTAGGGGTATGAGGATCGTACATGATGGACTCCGACCATGACGGGTGTTGTGTCTAGTGGACTCCGACCACGATGGGTGTTGTGTCTAGTGGAGTCCGACCATGACGGGTGTTGTGTCTAGTGGACTCCGACCATGACGGGTGTTGTGTCTAGTGGACTCCGACCACGATGGGTGTTGTGTCTAGTGGAGTCCGACCATGACGGGTGTTGTGTCTAGTGGACTCCGACCACGATGGGTGTTGTGTCTAGTGGAGTCCGACCATGACGGGTGTTGTGTCTAGTGGACTCCGACCACGATGGGTGTTGTGTCTAGTGGAGTCCGACCACGGTGGCTGTTGTGTCTAGTGGACTGCGACCACGACGGGTGTTGCGTCTAGTGGACTCCGACCACGATGGGTGTTGTGTCTAGTGGAGTCCGACCATGACGGGTGTTGTGTCTAGTGGACTCCGACCACGATGGGTGTTGTGTCTAGTGGAGTCCGACCATAACGGGTGTTGTGTCTAGTGGAGTCCGACCATGACGGGTGTTGTGTCTAGTGGACTCCGACCACGATGGGTGTTGTGTCTAGTGGAGTCCGACCATGACGGGTGTTGTGTCTAGTGGACTCCGACCACGATGGGTGTTGTGTCTAGTGGAGTCCGACCATGACGGGTGTTGTGTCTAGTGGACTCCGACCACGATGGGTGTTATGTCTAGTGGAGTCCGACCACGATGGGTGTTGTGTCTAGTGGACTCCGACCACGACGGGTGTTGTGTCTAGTGGACTCCGACCACGATGGGTGTTGTGTCTAGTGGAGTCCGACCATGACGGGTGTTGTGTCTAGTGGACTCCGACCACGATGGGTGTTGTGTCTAGTGGAGTCCGACCATGACGGGTGTTGTGTCTAGTGGACTCCGACCACGACGGGTGTTGTGTCTAGTGGACTCCGACCACGATGGGTGTTGTGTCTAGAGGAGTCCGACCATGACGGGTGTTGTGTCTAGTGGACTCCGATCATGACGGGTGTTGTGTCTAGTGGACTCCGACCATGATGGGTGTTGTGTCTAGTGGACTCCGACCACGATGGGTGTTGTGTCTAGTGGAGTCCAACCATGACGGGTGTTGTGTCTAGTGGACTCCGACCACGATGGGTGTTGTGTCTAGTGGAGTCCGACCATGACGGGTGTTGTGTCTAGTGGACTCCGACCATGACGGGTGTTGTGTCTAGTGGACTACTACTCGACAGTTGTTGTCGGGTTATTGTCCTATATAAAGTCGCGGATAATTTTAATAGCACGATTAAAATTTTGATGTAATTTCTGCTTTTGTGGCATAGATGGCGCTGTAGCACTCTTTGTAGTATGTTGCTTTAGTACTTTTTATATTGTCCGTTACATGCCTATGAGTCACACTATCCTCCTGTCTCTGACTCTCTCTCACTCAGCGCTAAATACTCTCTTGGATTCTAAACCTAAATGTTATGTTTCCGTGGATCCAACTCGAGAGAATAGTGTGGGTTGGGTATGTCACATGTTTTTGCACTCAACAAGGTGTAAACAGAATTAACGAAGCCGGCAAGTCAACCAAACATTCTGTACATCAAACTGAGTAACTACGCAAAAATTATTGCTGGGAAAGGACTTCAGAGAGATATCTAAAGTAAAGTCATAACATTAATAAAAACTTGTGAAAAAGTTGAAACTTTGACCCCCAATATCTCCGTATCTAGAAGGTTCCCAGGTATGGTCTACAAAAAGAAAATGATCACAAAGACGGGGAGAACAAGTGCCTTTCAGCTTCGTTATTTCACGGTATTTGCTTTCACCATTTTGAAACCAGTGGTGATGAAATATTTAACACCAACTAAAGTGTCTATGTCCAGTACCTAATAATGGCCTCGATTGTACTCGTAGGTCGTCGGTTCGAATACACGATGAACACAATAAAAGTTATCTGACAGAATCACTTGAGAATTTGAGATATTATTGCCCATTGTACTCTTTATTTATTAGAAAATGGAAACGTGGTGCAAACCACGTCATTCTTCTTCAACAAAAAGCGAAAATTTTAATATTGGTGAATGAAAAATATACTATCTAAGTTTCATTTTATCATAATGATTGAAGACTTTAATTCAATCGAAGTTTCTATTGATAAATTGCACTTTCCACCTTCAGGAGGCGTTTGTAATATAAATAATAAACGAATATCTATTAAGTTCTTGACATAAGTTAAAAGTAAAGAGATGCTTTTTTTATAATTCATGAGAGGCAAGACAAATCCAGACGATAGAGCTGTGAACTTATTGTGAGACACAGTTCCAATTTCATATAGGGGGTGGAATCGGCACCAACGCATAACTGACTACGACGTATTCCCCCCCCCCCCAAATTTCTAACTAACTGATGATAATTTTCTATGTGGGGGGTTCAGAATGATGTACTGAATACGTGGTAACAGTACTTGCCCCGGTGTCCATTCCACCCTGCATTATACTTACAAAAATGCTGTTGATAAAAATTGTTCTTCTCAAAATAATTGATACTGAAGACTATCCGTCAAAGTAAACAACTTTCCTAAACAAACTCAACACCGATTCGTGAAAAAAAAAACCAATTCCTTTACAAAAAGAGACAGATGTTTCGGTGCATGTATGAAAAGCATCATTTTCTTTTTTCATGAACCGTATGTAAGTTTCTTTGAGAAAATTAGATTCATCTCCTTGAAAAATCCTGGTACCTAAATTACCGCCCTGTATACAGCCCCCCCCCCCCCCCAGCTGTTTCCTACAAAAGTGCAATACCTACACGGTGAAAATGTATGGAACAGCTGATTTAAAAAAAATAACTGATGAAAAATTTCTATTTGGCTCAGAATTATGTACTGAATACGTGGTACCTAACCGTTTTCGCGTCGGTGTCTCTTTCACCCTGTATATGAAACTTGCCAGTACAGGTTTTACAAGGGGCTTGACTGCACTCATAATACAATGTTTTAACAATTCAGTACTTAAATAACCTCTGCTCTCCGAGTCAACTGAAAATTTGGAAGAAAATAAAATTAACATTTCACTCCATCGTGTAAGCGTCTTCGTGGTAGTGTTGTCTCGCTCTATCAATAACAAAACTTTAAATTAGACCTCGGATTTGCTATCTTCAGTTCATTCAAGGATTGTATTGTCAAACACAACCTACTTTGGAGGCACCCAGGGTATTCTGTTAAAGAATTTATCTTTAATCGTACAACCACGTGAACAAGCCCTAAGTGCAGCCCCCGCTGGCCCAGATGTAAGCTTCCTGCGTGCCGTCGGAAACATTCGCGGCAGGTATTAATGCATATACTGCGGTAATAACAACGGGACTGCTTATACTTATAACAACAACTATTTTATGGGAACGTATTATACGAGAACGTGTCGGTTTAAAAGAAGTAGTAGTAACAACAAAAATTGAAAAGAGTATGCTTAGATGACTTTGTCATGTGGAGAGGATGAGTGAAAGGCGACTAACAAAAGATATACAACATTATTTTTAGTATACGCGAAACCTAAATATAGTTTGTTCAGAATAAGTAACTGAATCGATTCCAATCATTTTTAAACCATGTTATATTTTTTGTCCCAAAAATATTTAAAAAAGTTACATGTTGGACCGAGCGATATTAAGATCCTATCGCAATAATTTAGGTACCTACTGCCAAATTACTATTAACGATGAGCTCCAGACGACGCCGGAGGTGCACGCGCGGTCGCGCTGCGTAGTGACCACGTTTTTGCGCGGACAACCAGGTAACAGAAGAAGCTTATAACTTTGTGATTTTTCATGATACAGTTTTGAAATTTTGTACATAGATTCTTTACATAAAAATACTAGACACGTGTTTCAGGTTTCGCATTTACTAAAACTAATGTTGTATATTTTTTTTTTCAAGGTAGATGTGAGTGGCAACGCCGGGGGACTCTCTAGAAGCACAAACACTGACGTCATTGATGAGGTTCTTCAGAAAGATCAGGGGGGTTACTGTGACGTCTTAAAGCAGGATTAATTCCAGTGTGGGAAAGAGACAGAGCTCTACAGGTCGTCTAGCGCCATCTCTTTCCCACCCTGGAATTACTCCTGCTTTAAAACGTCATGGTTGGCCACCATGTGCATAGTACTCGCCACCGGCGTGCGTGTATGACCAGATGTATGAACGTGGACGAGGCAAAAGGAGTATGTAAGGATCGTAGCAGGTGGCGGTCTGTGGTTTCTGCCTACCCTAATGGGAAAAAGCCTGAATGAAGACTGTATCTCCGAAGTTAAATTAACAGGATCAGTTTTTAAAGTGTCGTTTGATGCCGACTGAAGTTTGATGTTTGAAGGTTGAGTTTGGTGTAATAGTATTTTTTTTTTGTCTGTTTTTTTATTAGCAATTTATTCATCTTTCACTAACACTAAAAACCGTTCAAGTGCGAGTTGGACTCGCGCTCCGAGGGTTCTGTACAGTAGGTATTTTGTTTTTAAACTACATATTATTTACGGTTTACAGTTTTTTCCTTTACATGTGCTGTAAGACATTGCTTCTTGCCAAATTTCATGATTCTAGGTCAACGGGAAGTATCCTATAGGTTTTGATTCCCTTGTGAAATCGCAAAATATGCGACATAAATGTTCATATCTTTTGATCGCGTTGATTTACAAGTTTGGTTCTGCCAACGACACGTAAACATAACATCACGCCTGTAATCCCCGAAGGGTTAGGCAGAGTTGTTCCTAATATTAGTACACCGACATTTCCCCAGTTATCATTAAGTCCCATTTAATAGAAGTCAACCCCTATGGGCATCAACCTGGCACAAATCCAGACTCCGTGACTGCTACTAAGAAATATCTGATGGAAAAACCCAATAACACTTTGCCCGACCCGGGAATCAAACCTAGGACCTCTTGCTCAGCTGTCACAATCGCGAACAAGTACAAGTTTAGTACGCCACTTGCTACTATCCTTACATACTCCTTTTCATTATTCCATATTCATTCCGCCGACGACATGAAAAGAAAAATAAAATAACGGAATGCAATTTGTGCATTACTCAATTTGTCTCCATAGAAACTGTATCATGTATTCATTCAACGTACCGCTCCATGTTTCATATTCTCCAACGAACACAAAATTTATGAAACAACTTGCGTTTTCATCACTATAAGTATGGACTAGAAAGTATTGCAATACTTTCTAACAACATGATGTAGAACGTAGGAGGTATGGCTTTGTGGAGCGTTTAGATTGGTAGAGTCTAGTACCAAATCAAGTACTTGCGGAGGAATTTTGAAAATCGTCATTGTTAATTACCGCCTGTAATTCCCCAAGGGTTAGGCAGAGTTCGACCTAGTAATACACTTACTTTTCGACAGTTATGTTTAAGTCTTATGTAGTAGGGGGCAAGCCTATGGCCATCAACCTCGCACAAATCCAGACCCCGTGGCTGCTACTAAGAAATGTCTGATGGAAAAACCCAATAACACTTTGCTCGACCTGAAAATCGAACCCAGGACCGCATAATCAGCAGTCGCGCTTGCAACCACGCGACCAATGAGGCAGTCGGTGAGGTGAGTGTTAAAATCGTCATTGTTAATTATCAAATGCTATTGTATTACTTAAGATATAACTTGTTTTTCCACAGACAATGGCCCATCTTCCATTTCGCGCTGCATGCCCTAACACCTGCGCACTTGACGATTTTACGACTGCTTCAGCGAGCGGAGTTCGCATAGCTGAATTTTGGGCCAAACATATTTATTAAATATTTGCCACCGACACGCTAAGAAGAAGACTAAAGGTATCTTGTCACCTAATAGTAACTAGTTTGTGGAGATCAGAGAGGCAGTCTCTCTAGGTAAAATAGATTAGACTGGCAACCGATTCCATTTTGGTTGGGAAAGTACTAGACAGACGAGTTGTCGTCTCGTTGGTCGTTGTTTAAACGCACAGTACAGTTCCAGTACAGTTACTTAATTTTAGAAGCGTTACCATAAACGTGATGCAAGTGCGCGATTTACAGTAATAGTCGTTTTAACTAAGACTAAGCTACAACTAATTGAATGTCCAAATATTACTGTATTTTTGAAATTGCAACCATCAGCGCTGAGTCGAGAGTTGAAAATTCTACAAAGTGATTTAGGTGGTAAAACGGGTCTCAGTCTTTTTCAAGTTGCCTGTCACATGAGTAATAAATTTGATTGAACTTGACTGAATAGCTTTACTACTTACTGGCTCACTTACTCGACCGATGTGAACACTCCGCCTTGCTTTCACGTACGCGCCCTAATGTAATCAGATAATACGGCATAACGAGGGCCGGTGGAAAAATGGGTGTTATTCACGTAAGATATGAATGAGCTGAATTAATGTCGAGTTTTACTTGCTTTCGTATTATCACCCATGTCTTCACTGACAGAGTAGACAACGTGATAAGGAATGAGTTTATTTTCATTTTAATTATTGAACTGTTGCTAAAAGTTTCTAAGAAATGGAATCAAGATGCCTTACAAAACATTGCCCGACCGTTAACATATTAAACCCTTCCCCATATGAAACACATAATAAGTTTCAGGGTGATTGTTTAACTATCGTGTCTGCTTCGCAGATCATGCAAGTATTATGATGTTATCAAACCAATAGATCGATGGTAGAAATGACGACGATCGATCAATTTGTGTAATAGAAACTATCGAGCGACGTCGACTTATCCATTGTACCATCGATCTATGGCCTCGATCGACGATCGATCGATTGGTGTGGTAACACCCTTACGAAAATACATGCCACAATGTTAGCAACGTAGTACAAACCTGCCGAACATTTCGCTCTTCAATAAAAGACCAGTAACTTACAAACACAAAGCTTACAAAAAAAAAAATACTTTATTTACTTGTCGCTTTATGCCACAGATTGAATATACATCAAAGTATTTTTTAATACCTAATATTTTCGTGACGCCTATTACCAAATTACTTTACCTACTAAGAAACTTAAAAGTTTTAAAAAGAAGTCTAAATATAACTGTCTATAAACTTCGCTAATCCGACTTTCTTTAACAAAAATACTTTTCGAAAAACTCCTATTATAAATGTTTAACCTAATTCAAAAACTTCATTAAACCAATATACTTAATAACGAGTAAAATAGGTTTTACTAAGAATCTGTGTATTTTTCTTGAGCTATTCTTACGTAACGTAATTACTAGTTTTCCTTCCAGTGCCTTAAAAAGGCAACGACGACTCAATCGTACTTCAAATGATTTGGAACAGTACTCTGTTTTCAAGAAAAAACTGAAAATATTATCTCGTCCAAAATGTAGGAGATGAAATATTTTAATTTTATGTTGCATATTTTGACCTTTATTTTAAGTTGCATATCTTATTTCGGTTTTTAGTAATGAGTATTAGCTTTCGTTTATTTTTGAAAATTTTAAGTATTTTAAACCATAACCAAAATAAAAACCACAGTGATTTTTATTTTGGTTATGGTTTAAAATACTTAAAATTGTCAAAAATAAACGAAAGCAAGTCGCTGTCAAAATCAAAATGGTTAGGTAACATAACTTTACTATGAAAGTACTGTAAACAAACCATATTTTGAATGCACGTCAGTTCACAAACAGTTGAGGAAATACGGAAGCCAGTCACACGAGATATGCGCAGTTGGATGACATTGTGGAATGGATAGCTATACCGCTGGAAATTCATAAATCTGCAGCGGTATTCCAAAAGTCTGAATATGCAACGCTCGTAAACTTTGTAGAATAGAATCCGAATGCCCTGCCACGAACGCGCGACGTAAAGGTACCGTAAACGAATTTATGTTTGGTTAATCTTAAATACAATAATCAAAATTTTGGCACAATATTTTTTTTTAGGCCTTGTTTATTATTTTGATTTTAAAATTTTGTTTATTTTTTTCTTGTTTTGATTTTGAAATTTTGAGCGCCTTTAGGGCTTCCTCACCGGTTGTAGTTTTAGTTCAGGTATTTTAGTTTATTTAATCGTTCTTAATTCAAATAATGTTTACAGGGTGGAAGAGACACCGACGCTAAAACGGTTACCACAAATTCAGTACATCATTCTGAACCCTCCATACCCCACATAGAAATATTTTTTCGGTTATTAAAAAAAACAGCTGTTTCCTACGAAACCGTAATACCTACTCGGTCCAAATGTATTGAAGAACTGACTTTTTTTAAATTAAAAAAAAAAAAAAATCAGCTGTTCCATATATTTTGAACAAGTAGTTGCACTTTTGTAGGAAACAGCAGATTTTTTAATAACCGATGTAAAATTTCTATGTGGAGGGGGGGGGCTCAGAATGATGTACTGATTACATGGTAACCTTGTATAGTTAGTTTAATAAGTAAAGATGATTTTAAAATTTAATACTCGTGTATTAAATTTTAAAATCATTCCAACTAACGTTTACTCCGCGCATTCGGGCTTGGCTCACTGTTTCCGAAAGATATGTTTTTCCCGTTCCGTTGAGTAACAGTCTTCCGTTGAAGGTCAGTTAGAATCAAGGATTTTTGAAATGGTCTCTTCAATTCTCTTGCATTGTTATGTCAGTTCGAGGTTGGCTAGTGTTATTGAGATTTTTAACAAGGATTTCTGTGACAGTCTGACAGCTCGCCTTTGTATGAAAAATGTATATTGGTTATACAAGTACATGTAACTCAAAACTTAAAATCTTTTCCTTTAGAAAATGTAGAGATTTTTGACATCGTGACGACCTGAACTACAAAAAAATCTTTCACTTAGTGAAAGCTACATTATCCTCGAGTGATAATTGTGGGATAATTTCCAACCACAACGCAACGAAACCGTGGCAAAAGCTAGTATGGGAAATAGTAGTTGTAACTCAAAACTTAAAAGTCGCGCCAGCTATTTCATTTTTAATGTTCGCTTAACTTGACAAAATGTAGGAACAAGGAAAGGCTATTATTTTTCAAGATTTCAGGGAACTAGGTAAAGCGGCCCCTTAAGAAGTTTTCAGTTATTTTAATAACACCTTGTATATCAAATATTCGTATAGGACTGGCAAAAATCGATTTTTGAATCTGCTCTTGCTTGCAATCGTTATTAAGAACTCGATAAATTTTTCACGTAGACAGATCGATTATAAAACTTCTAAGATTACAAGATCAGTCACCATCGTAAATACTGCAAGAAGCTGCATAAAACGTCGATGACTGGTTGATATGAAATTATTCATCTCAATAAAATTACTCATAGCAAGAATCAGTCATCATATTTTTTTGGAATCAACTACGCTTAGACAAAGAATTTCTCATAATTATGTTTCTTTCTGGAATTGAATAGCCATGAGATATGGACAAGAAAATTTAGTCTGCTACGTCATTCCTAGGTTTAGACTGGACACTTTTCTTCAGAAAATTGCCAAAAGCTGTAGGTGTCAAACGGAATAACTAACTAGAAGAAAATATACCCACACGTTCATCAGTTTGAGTGGTATGAATCATATTTGAACCGTGATGTCATTCACAAATATTTCGGGTTAGAAAAATGTACTTACACTAGACCGTACTTCTGTAGTAACAAATTGTCCTTCAACTGGCCGCATTACGGAGTTTCAACAGAATGCGAGGTCAACTTGGACTGGTTCAACTTACGTTCGACTTACGTATTACGTATTACGTGTGTGGCTTTAACATGCTCTTATATATGCAAGAAGTTGCAGGCCAACGTGCACTAACTTCTGATTTATGAATATGAAAATGGTATGCAGACTCATTAGCCTGCCATACAAGGTTTTTTTTGGCACGTGACCCAAATACTTCTATCTTGTTTTTTTCATAAAACAATTCCACAAATGTTCAACTTATATTCAACAGCGCCCCTGGCCTGTATCAACGACTTACAAATGCTAGAACTTCTTATATCACTCTTATATCACTGTAGATAGATACTTACTTGCAAAACGAAGAATACCTAGTACGAATGTTGATGTTATCATTTATTTTCAAACTGGCTAGTTGGTTTAGTGGTTGCAACCGTGACTGCTGAGTATGAGGTCCAGGGTTCGATTCCCAGGTCGGGCAAAGTAATATTGGGTTGTCCCATCAGGAATTTCTCAGTAGCAGTCACGGAGTCTGACTTAAACGTAACTGGCGAAATGTGGGTGTACTATTAGGTACACTTCTGCCTAACCCTTCGGTGGTAACAGGCCTGATGTTATGTTTCAAACTGTACAAATATTTTCTAGTAAAAATAACACGCAGCCATAAATAAATCTTCTGATTTTGATATTAACTTTTGAAAGGAACGTGACGTGTCAATATTCCTTCGATATTAAATTGGGATATTACAATAGAAAGCACGATGATTGATCGCCTTTCAAACTGATTTAACGTTCAACAGCTTTTAAACAAGTTAATGCCACATCGAAACGTGACGACGACATTGTATCCTATTTTCAAAGACCGCATCAACATTTCAAAGAATGCATTAACTTTTCAAAGAGAGTATTAAAAGAAAACATTCTGTTGTGAAGGGGCCGTAAATTAATGTAAAAAAGTCAGCGAGTCCAAACTTGGGTGCCACAAATCAAAAGTTGAGCAACGTCAGCGTGAAAAAGTAAGAAAACGAAAAACAAGTAAAAATGTTTCTTTTCATCAGTAGAATTTTAATTTATATTTAGTTTCATTTTTATCCTCTTCAGTCTTATGGAACATAGCAATCAAAAGTTATGTACATGATCAGCAATGATTTAAATACTAAGATTTGCCCGCGGCTTCGCTCGGGTTAATTTCGAATTTGACAACCTAGTGGTATGAATACATTACGATCTATACTCATACCTACCAAATACACATAACAAATTTCATAAAAATCGAGCCGTTTCGGAGGAGTGCGACCACAAACACCGTGACACGAGATTTTTATATCTAAAATAGATGAAAACATTTGCAAAATTTCCTGAAAAAGGTAAATTAAAGTTAACGAAAATAATTCTACATACATTCGTATTTCAACTTACGTATATTGAGTTCATGAGCATAATATACAACATTAGTTTTAGTATATGCGAAACCTGATACACGTGTCTAATATTTTTATGTAAAGAATCTATGTACAAAATTTCAAAACTGCATCCTGAAAAATCACAAAGTTATAAGCTGTAACCTAGTTGTCCGCACAAAAACACGGTTCCCACGCCGCGCGCACCTCCAGCGTCGCGTCGTCTTGAGCTCATTGATAATAATAATTTGGCAGTAGGTACCTAAATTGTTGCGGTAGGTACTCAAAGTCGCTCAGTATCCAACTTTTAACTTTTTTTAATATTTTTTTTTGAAAAAATATAACATGGTTTAAAAATTATTGGAATCGATTCAGTTACTTATTCTGAAAAAAACTATATTCAGGTTTCGCATATACTAAAAATAATGTTGTATAGACACAATGTCACCATTTATTTATTGGCATAACGAGAAGAGTTGAGAGAAATGTTGACTGTTAGGTTTTGAGATAATCATAAGCAGTGTCATCACTAAATAGTTAGTGATGACTCTGAGTATGATTCTCTCTACGATCAACGACAGAGCATCAACACATACTCAATAACATTGGAAATTGCGCAATATTATTTATGCAAATGACGAAAGTCGTTGAAAATTGCAATCGTTCTAAGTTTCAGCGAGCTTCCAGAGGAGCAATATTCTCGAATGTTTAAGAATATTCACATTCTTGAATTGGACTAAATCTGTCAAACATTTAAAATACCTCAGTTTACTTACATTTTTGACAAGTTTTCATATTGATTGACGCTGAGATGAATAAACGTTTTTAAGCTCAAAAATTGGCTGATAATTTAGTGAAAACAAAGTGGTTTAAACTTACGGTGTTTTCAGACAGACCACAGACTAAAGAAAGCATTCAAAACAATTTACGAAATTGAAAGCTTTACATAAAACAGTTGCATAGCCTAGTGATCAAAATACTGAATAGAATGGAATGGAGTAGAATAATTATTTATTTGCTCAGAATGTAGTTATTTACAATAAGGTGGTTACAATAATATTAAAGAATCCTTGTACATTCCACCATTTTGGCATGCAAACATTGGTGCAGTTCATCATCGAACATACAAACATTGACACACAACTAAAATGTATCAGTTAGAAAATCTGATACGAAGTAATAAAATTTATTTAATAAAAGTTCAGTTAGTTTCTTTTTGAACGTTGTTACTGGTTCCTCTTTTATGGAATTAGGAATGTAGTGAAAAATTGCCGGTGCCATACTAAAAACAGTTTTCCTCAACGAAGCAGTCCCATAGCCACCTGTGCGTAACAAATTTTGGTATTGAGATCGCAAAGTTACATCTCAGTATCTGCTTTCTGAGTTATCTTACTTACTTATTATGCAGCCATACTTTTTAAAACCACAACACCCAAAAATCTACGGCTTTCAAATGATACCAGGATCTTTTAAACTGCGAATTTGTAACGCAGAGGCGTATATACAAAGCCGTCTATTCAAAATACAAGAAGCTAAATAAATAAAGCATCTATACTAATAATATAAAGAGGTAAAATTTGTTTCTAAGTTTGTATGTAGAAAGAAAGAAAGAAAAAATATTTATGTGTCGCAGGGACATGACGTGCATCATACAAAATGACAAAAAAATTAACTATAAATTCAACAGGACGGAACAAAAAAAGAAAAAAATTAACAGCTTGCACGTCGTGACTGCGACAAGCAGGTTACCACTCAGCATGATGCTGTGCTATGGGGGCCCACAAAACAGCGCTGGTTTTCAGTGGTCACACGTGAAAAAACGTACGGAAGCCAAGACAGCATAGATATTTTTTACATCAATATGAAAATAAAATAAACAGTACTTGGGTTATAATAAAATACAACTACCTCTAGGAAATAGGAACCTGTAGTGGTAATCTTCTGAACTAATGATCCAATTCAAAAACTTCTTTCACTGGCAGAAAGCTACATTAATCGCGGGTGCTATAGGCTATAAATCATATTTACATCATGCATATTAGCCGCGCTATCACAATTTTTGCGGACTAAGTCGCGGGTGAAATGCTAGTCTATGTGTCATTTATGTAACTCCATGTAAACTGGAACTGAATTAGAACTAACCTATTAGCTGTGTAAGAATGCGTGTAAACGAGATCATGTGGCTCATATTTCAGAGTCGAGACTATTTTCAGTACGGCGTTAAGTGATTGTTACTGGAGTTTGTTAATATAATATATTTGTGTATTTATGTGAGGAGCTCGTGGTTAAATAATAACAGTCGGTTTTCAGGTTAAGCCGCGCTTGCCTAGGTTGGTCCGTGGATAGGTGACTGCCTAACACATACCGAGTTTCCTCCTAGCCATGGAAATAGGCTCCCCCTATTAAATGGGACTTAAAGATAACTGGTGCAATGTGGGTGTACTGTTAGGTGCACCTCTGCCCTACCCTTTGGGGATTACAGGCGCAATGTTATGTTGATGACGTATGCTTTTAAAATGATGAAAGCTAAGTACCTAACTGAATCAGCCGGTCTGGAATCTGTGTAGCTTTTTAGCGATGACGGTGATTTAGTCTAATCTAAAAAAGAGATGTCTGTTTACACACAAGTTTACAAAACGTGTAGTGGGTAATAGATCCACTGATCCAAATTTTCTGTAATTTGGGGTAATCTGTTAACGAATGTTGTTCGAAAATCGTAAAATTTAACAGCAAGCATCCATTAGCCTTTAAATACTATTCAGTAGAGTTTGTATCATTTATTTTTAAATTTTAAGGCAAGAAATAATTTCCTTTTTTAAATGAATTTACTTTTTTGTCCCACTAGGTGGACCGATGACCTGGTGAAGGTTGCAGGGATCCGCTGGATGCGAGTCGCACGGGACCGGTCAATGTGGCGACACTTGGGGGAGGCCTATGTCCAGCAGTGGACGTCTTTCGGCTGAAATGATGATGATGACTTTTTTGTCGCTGGCCAGCGCCAGAGAGACCACAGACACCGCGAATCGTCAAGCATAAGGTGGAACACCCTTAGGCCAGGTGCAGCGACAATCTCCGAAGACTAGCTGGTTGCAGTAGAATGAGAGTTGTCGAAAATTTACTTGAGTGGCATGCAAGAAGCCTATGTCCAGCGGACCCGAAGGTACCGAAGTATACGATTCCTACCAGCTTCCCTTCGGGAGAAACCACTCTTTTAAAGTAGTAAAGGATACGATATTAGAAACAGGAAAGCCATCATTATTTACTTAACACAAAATAAAGTGTAATAATCTATTTAATTTTATATTTCATAATCTTGCGTTTATCTAGTTCGCACGCGAGATCCCCGATGCTCATTCACCTGTTTTGATAGTTTTAAATAAATGTTTTGGCAAACTGAATAAGCTCAGCAATCCTAAGGTCAAACATTATCATAAATATATTATAATGAAGACGATGTTTTGAGCCGTTATTTATTTTGAAAGAAAATAATTTTACATGCCTAATTATTATATTATTTTGATATTAGGAATATACTACGACTTCACGTTTCCATGTAATGTTTCCTGATAATGCTAAAAGAATACCCGCTCACGTGAGCGAAGCCGCGGGCACAGCTAGTTTTACTTAATAATGTAAGGAGTTTTTCTGGCTTCTGTGAATACTTATTATTGTAACCCAAAACGTAACTCTTACTGTTTTCTTGCGTTATCTTTTCACGCCGTAATAGAATTGGATGAATACACAGAAAAATATGATCTGATGATAGGATACTTTACATTCCGGTAGTGGGTTCCCGTGGGATAATTTCAGACCTCCACGCGGACATAATCTAGGGCACATAAACAAAGAAACGCTGTGTATGCCAATAAAAAAGTTGCTGTACCTATATAAGGTCTATATTTTCATACACGAAATATTTTAAGAGTAACTTCTTTAGGTCGTAAAGTCACCATAGCAACGAAAAAAAAATATCTGAGTGAGTTTTTACCAATTGTTATAATTCTAAATTTTTTGAGACTTTTTGCTTAAAACCTTTACTCCCTATTCTAACAATGATAGTAGGCAAATACGACGTAGTAACTAGCGTAATGAATGTTCAAAAATAAGGAGCCAGTATTTATTTTGTGGGTCAAGTACCTAATTTTAAATTATTTATTTTTTATCATAATATTCTTAGATAAAAAAAATCCCTTGAAATGGCTTCGTTATAGCTGTTAGATGATTCTCTGAAAATATTTCGTGTATGAATAGTTGGACCATACTAAATAAAGCTTAATAATTTGCCGGTCAGTGTCAGGCTGTATGTTGAACAAAATATGATTCGTGGCCGTTATACGTATGTATGTATTGTGCGATTTATGTGCACGTAGGCAATTTAGGTTAATGAATTTGATAAATATTTAATAAAGGTTCACAATAACTCGGTTATAATTAATACAGCAAATTAGGACGGGGCAGGGCGATGGTATGTAAGCGACTGGTGAGCCCGACGGGCTTTCTAAAATGCAATTTAACAATCGCATCGCTAGGGTCGCTACATTTGTTTTTACAGAAACATACAACTGGTCACTGACCAGCAAATTGCAAAAAACGTATGTAAAATTTGAATTTTATTTTATTTTTATTTATAAGGGAAAACAAACAATTACTACTATAAATGGTTAAAAAAGAATTATACGAGACTGCATCAGTGTGCAACTAACTACGTTATCCACATCTTATATATTATTCTTTATTATTGTTTTGTCAGTCCTAATTTCAATATTTTATAAATATGTTATGTAAAGCCGTTTTCTGTGCATGTGGTGTTAACCTGTAATTAATTGTTGCACTTGTAAATGTTACTCTAGTCATTAAATCAGAAATGTATATAGTGTAAGCAATTGTTGGTTAACCTAAATAAATAAATATAATTAAAATCGGATGATACATGCACGAGTACAATTTCCTTAGCTTTATTAAATACTATATAAATTAAAAATAGAAAAAAAATCTACAGATACAGAAATAAGTAAGTTAGTTAATCCTCAAAGTTTTTGATAGCTTTACGGATATCATTTCGAAATCTATTAGCAGACAAAGAAAATAAATCTAAATTTGAGAATAGGGTGTTGTAATTTTTCGCCAAACGACGCTTTCGTGGGCTATCTGGCGCTTCTCCCTTACAAAAAGATCTCTGACTTCCTTACATTCTTACCCTCTGTTTATAACTCTCGGCTTTCGACATTCTATTTTTAAATGTATCCTCAACCCAATTCCATACAAAGTTAAAAAAACCTTCATCAATTACTTCGACATACCCACTCGTTCAAATGACTAAGATTCTTTCCATTGCAAGGTTTGTGCAATCAATGTAAAAGCCAGAGGTACAAAGCCACCAATGGTTTTCTTTTTATTCGCTGTCCGTACTGAAACCTTAGTACGGACAGCAATGTAAAACCTCTACGGAGAGTTCAATTGATTGCTCTGCAACTAGTGGAAGTTCTTTTGTGGCGATACAACGTCAATA
Source organism: Noctua fimbriata (assembly GCA_905163415.1). Taxonomy (NCBI): domain Eukaryota; kingdom Metazoa; phylum Arthropoda; class Insecta; order Lepidoptera; family Noctuidae; genus Noctua; species Noctua fimbriata. Next base: position 7,356,804 of record LR990943.1, read on the forward strand.
TATTGAAAGGCAAAATGGAATGTTTTTTTATACATAAACATAACATCGTGCCTGTAATCCTCGAAGGGTTAGGCAGAGGTGTAACTAATAGTACACCCACATTTCGCCAGTTATGTTTAAGTCCCATGTAATAGAGAGCGAGCCTATTGCCAACAACCGGGCACAAATTCAGGCTTCGTGGCTGCTATTGAGAAATTCCCAATCACACTTTACCCGACCCGGGAAGTTCTTTTTTTATTAAAAAAAAACCGTTTCCCACGCTAGGAATTTCTCCAGTATCGTGGGTGCATTTACAAATATTTAAACTCACATACACAAGCAGCCAGACCCAGAACAACTACATGGGGGTCATGCAAAAATTTGTTCCGTGAAGGGATCGAACCCGCGACATGTGCCGTAGCAGCCAATCGCTTAGCCACTGCGCCAACCGTACCGTCAAAAAAGTCCTCTTCTAAATTTTTTCCTTATTACTAATTAGCTTTCCAACTTATATACTACTCTCATTCGTATCAAAACAATTGCCATTAGTTTCACTCTTTAATGCTCATTCTTATTCATTCTGACATCCACAATCTAAAATAGCTGTTCTATTTACCAGTTGATTTACTACGACAGACTGCAATCCAAAGTATGTAACACAATTATTTATCTAAGCTTTATATACCGTTTTATTTTCCATCGGTTGTTTTACGACTAACTAATGGCTTCCTGTACTAGTCAAAAACAAGCCGAGTCATATACAAGGTGTAAATGTACCCTTCACGAAGCCGTCAACCAAGCATTCCGTACATCAAACTAAGTAACTCTACGCAAAAAATATTGCTGGGAAACGACTTTTTTTTGGACTGAAAAATCACGTTTTACAGTCGGACTCAATGTAAAGAACTCAAAACATTGTGTAGATGTATGCATTGAATAGTACGGGGGTCGTGGAGGTATTTAAAGTAAAGTTATTACATTAAAAAACTTGTATTAAAAAAAACATTTGTGAAAAAGTTGGTACTTTGGCCTTATATATCTCCGTAACTAGGGCGTTCCCAGATATGGTCTAGAACAAAAAAAAAATGCTATGACGGGGAGAATAAGTGCCTTTCGGCTTCGTAAGGGTACTTCTACACCCAATATATGAAAGAGGCAGATATTGGGGTCTGATTGAGAATAGGGATGTGCCACAGGCCCACCTAAGACATGTGATTCTACTTATCTGCACTGGGCCAGTGTGGTAGGAATTGGGCAGTGGTAGACCAGTGTTATCGGCGACTTACGAGTTACGTAGGTTGTAGTTTCAAACCCAAGGTGTAATTTATTTCATCACCACAGATCTCAAAACGGTGAAATAAACATCGTAAAGAAACCGGCATGTCCTAGAACGAAAAAATCAAAGACATGTGACATCGACCAATCCGCAATGGGCCCGCGTGGTGGATTATGCTGACTCAGTCTCTCATAGACACCTGCGCACCAGCTGTAAGGACGTGATAGACTGATTTTGCACAGGACTACCGTTTAACTGAGACGGTGCCTGAGGTAACTCCGCTGTGTGCAAACGGAATGTGGTGATGGGTCACGAAAGCTCACTCATTCTACCGCTGACGGTGGTCAACACCCATCCCGCTCTGCGCAGCCATCTCAAGCACCGTTTCAATTAACCGGTAGGCCTATAGAATACTACAGGTCTACCAGCCGATAGTCTTAGATTTCTTGGAGTATGAAGGTCGTGGAAATTCATTGGATGCGGAAAGCGCAAGACCGGTCCATTTGACAATGATTGGAGGAGGCCTATTTCCAACACCTAACGCCTTTCGATAGGGATGCTTTTCAAATGATTTCTATAGAGAGGGAGACACCCTCTTTGCGGAGCTGATAATAAAAATATTGTAATAAGTGAGCACTTTAGAAGAAGAAAACAATTACCACACAACTTGTATCGAGCCTCAAATGATGTTTAAGACCACAAAGTACAAAAAGTTGTCATCGTTCCAAGCTACGCCATTTTTATTGATTTATCCTTTCCCAAGCCTAACAGAACATGACAGTGATCAATGCCAATGTCAGCCAAGTTCATGTCTTGGAAACATGTCTGATGGCCATAAATCATGAGCGAATAAACACATTTTTGTAGCTTCCCCTTCGTGATCGATATCATTTGCGATGACATGTACCGATTCGACGATATTTAATACTTATACGCACGATCCAAGTTTTATGTTACCCTTGAGGGTTGAGTAAGGTTAGCAAAAAAATGTGAGCGATACATCGAACTTAGGGCCTTCGCTCACCGCGATTTTTTGCAGCGATGCCGTTGCGATGCAAATGCAAAATGGCTGCGATACATTCGTGGTGCTGTCGCTGGCTGTGTACTTGTGCTAAGTTGCAGTCAAACGCAAGCCTGCCTAGTAATAGTAAAAAAATGTTTGACTTTTTCTAAAACTTGATTTGTTTTATTTATGACCGCTTGGGTCATTGAGTAAGACTCTAGATTACAATGCCTTTCTTTTTGATAGTTCAACAATATTTAATTGGAATTATTTACGCCGTTCAGTATTTTTCAAAATTACCTTTAAAGTACCTGGGATTTAATAAAATTTAGCAATGGGGATGTCTTTGGTGTTCTTAGAAAAACTTCAGTGTTTTGTTCACCGATTAGCAATGTTAATCATCATCGTCATCATAACATCACGCCTGTAATCCCCGAAGGGTTAGGCAGAGGTGTACCTAATAATAGGTACACCCACATTTCGCCAGTTATGTATAAGTCCATGTAATAGGGGGCGAATCCCAAAGTAATGTTAGTTTCTTATGAAAATAAAAGATACGTAATAGTTAGTAATTTAACAGTGTAATTAACTTCTAATATCAAAAAACCATTTGCAGACTTTTAAAAAAAGGAAGAATAAATTTAATTTACAGTCAAATACTTTTCAGTGACAACAAAACCTCTGTGAACAGTGTTCTAGACATAGGAAACAAAACAGTCAACAGACGGGACCAAATAATCGTGTAACATGCCAATTTAAAACTTGTTCTTTTTTCGAAAAAGTAAACAATTATATTTACAAAATTTCAAATGGAGTTCCTAATCTTTTACATCGTGTTTTTACGCACAGAAAAGGCAACATATACAAGTCATACACGCTAAGTAGACTATCCAAAAGCCGAGGTAAACAATAGGAATGATGATTCTGGCCAAACAGTACAAACAGCCTAGGAGAAAAGGCTCCGCAAATTTTTTCATACAACACTCCTTCTGTGTAATGGCTCTCCGGCCGCAACAAGTATCTGGGGTCTGAAATGCTGAAAAAAAATATTTAAAAAAATCAGTACAGTCATTACCCGACTGCTGTGTTTAAAGGGTTATGGTATTTATGTTGTTGGATAGCAAAAACAATAATGGCCCATCTATTGTTAAGTGGTCTTCAAAAGGGGCGTACGGCGGACCAAATATAGGCTGTACCGCACGCGAGCAACACGCGTGCAGTTCGCAAGCGGCTCGCGAGCGGCGCATTCGCCAGGTCTGGACGCACCTAAAGACAAAGTTGAAATCACGCCTGTAATCACCGAACGGTTAGACAGAGATGTGCTTAATAGTACACCCACATTAATTTCCTATATCCCTTCTAGCCGGAACACAGCAATGGTACTTTTCGCCAAAAAAGTTATTGTGGTGGTTCTACTGAGATCCCAAGTTCATACGGAACGACTAAATGCGCGAGCAGATTACTGGCTGCATTGAAAAAGTCTCGCAATCGAGTCGCGAGCATGCGCGAGGCAACGCTTGACGTCCGCATCGATATTCATACAATTCTTGCAGCCACACGGATCGATTTTTAGGTTAAGCAGCACTTGCCAAGGTTGGTCCGTGGCTAACCATCCATTACACACCGAGTTTCCTCCGTGTCTCTGAAAGCACGTAACCGTTGGTCCCGGCTGTCATTTCTAGTCTATGACAGTCGGTACAGGCAGGTCAGGTAGACAGTAGCCCGTAGGTAAGTCTGACAACCAGTCTTACCAAGAGGTATCGTATCACCCAGTACTAATTGGGATGTGGAGGTCAGATATCATCATCATCATAATCATTTTATTACCAGGCAACTAAGGCCCATATATAAATACACAAAATAATAAACATAAATACAATAATAAATTAATAATTCTCTGGAGCTCTAACCACCGGTAGCTTGGACCCTGCTCCCGATACCGGCGGACTATATTTTTTGTATTTTTAAATGTTTTTTGTTATGAAATATTTCAAAATGTAATTATTGTGTAGGAAAATAAATAAAGGAAATAAACTAATACATATAAAAAAAACCTTATTGAACTATAACTATACACGTATCGTTGACAGCGTCGTGTTTTGCTGCGTGGTGTCGCGTGACCGTCCTCGGAATCGTCGGTATACGACACCTTTCGGCCAAGATATGCAGTCGCTCCGTGTATAATGCTGGTAATCAGCTGCATTCGGTTTGACTGGAAGCCGACTCCAACATAGGTAGGAAAAGGATAGATCTGTTGATGATCATGACGTATACAGCTGCTTCTGCCCGGCTCATGCATACTCTGCCTCAAAAAGTAAATATACCAGACCAAATGAGAGAGTAGATCAGATTAAATTGCTCACAAGCTAGATATTAGTAGTCATAGTAATTATTATAAGGTTTCTCGTATTTTGGACTATTTGTATGTATTATAATATACAACATTATTTTTAGTATATGCGAAACCTGAATATAGTTTGTTCAGAATAAGTAACTGAATCGATTCCAATAATTTTTAAACCATGTTATAATTATTCCCAAAAATATTTAAAAAAGGTAAAAGTTGAACACCGAGCGACACTAAGTACCTATCGCAATCATTTAGGTACCTACTGCCAAATTATTATTATCAATGAGCTCAAGACGACGCTGGAGGCGCGTGCAGCGTGGTGACAACGTTTTTGTGTGGACAACTAGGTAACAGAACAAGCTTATAACTTTGAGATTTTTCATGACACAGTTTTGAAATTTTTTACATAGATTCTTTACATAAAACTACTAGACACGTGTATCAGGTTTCGCTTATACTAAAACTAATGTTGTATATTAGTTTATTTCATTTCACTGTTAACAAAATGGTATTTTTCTTATTTATTTATTTGTACTCTAGCACAATGCTGTCCTATTTGACCCAAAGGTTGACTGGTAGAGAACGCCTTGTGGCATTAAGTCCGCCATGTACCACCCTTGTACATGAAGTTTAAATAAATAAATAAAAGTGACGTCATTCCCTAAACAAAGTCTTACACCGAAGTTTTTGTGTAAAAGGGGATGCCTATTTATTCTGTCCAAACTGCTTCACGAAGTTAACAATGGAAAAACTACTAAATAAAACAATATTGAAACAAGAATAGCAAACTTACTACGCATTGTTTCCGAAAATTATGTTACAACGAAAATTTGGTCCGTTGATTGCGAAGTTAAACTTTTAGTTATTTGTTCTCATTTGTGGCTTTTTTTCTATTTAACTGTTTATTAAAAAAGGCATTTCATGTTTTTAGGATGATGGATTTGACAGGTTTTTACATTTGTTATGACGTCTCTTAGAAACGAAAGAATATTTATTTTTAATCTGTTTTTTATCAATGTGAACTTTTTATAAAGAAGACGTTTTGATGATGCAAAAATAACAATCTATACTAATATTATAAAGCTGAAGAGTTTGTTTGTTTGTTTGTTTGCTTGAACGCGGTAATCTCACAAACTACTGGTCCGAATTGAAAAATTCTTTTAGTGTTGGATAGCCCATTTTTCGAGGAAGGCTATAGGCTATATAACATATGGCTATATACACGCTACGGCTAATAGGAGCAGAGCATTTATGAAAAATCCCAGCGCAGGCGACGTTGCGCGGGTCAGCTAGTTATGTAGTGAATCTACATATTTCAAAGTACCCCAAGAACCCCCCAAGTCATATAAGGAAACGTTCCACGTTTATAATGCGCACAGCCAAATTGTGGAACTCTCTGCCGGCATCTGTGTTCCCTCCCACATATAACCCGTCAGCCTTCAAAGCAAGAGTGAACAGGCATCTTCTGGGCACGCTCATCCCATCATAGACCTCATCTATCGCTTTCCATCAGGCGTGATCGAGGTCAAGAGCAGGCCCATTTTGTAATACAAAAAAAAATAAGGAACTGAGAACCCAGTATGATCGTACCGTGTAAGTCACAGTCTTAAAAATAAGTGAAGAAACCCAGATAGGCAGTCTCGCCATGTTGTATGCTGGTAACCCCAACATGCCACCCCGCCCCCAACATTGTTGGTCTAAGGCTAGGCAGATGATGATGAAGAAACCCCAATTAATCCCCTAATAATAGTCCCTTTTTGCATGGCCAGGCAAAGTAAAATTTTGGTAGTAACTAATTTTAAAAAAGCGAACTGTTACGTACTATAAGAAGAATAAGAATAAGAATAATGTATTGTTTAAGAGATTACATTCAATGCATTGATTCCTGAAACTCACACTAGGACGCCATGTGTCGTGACTCGTGAGTTTCAGGCTCCTTCGTTCCGTTTACATTTTTTATTAATATATCCATTACAATAAATTTTTAAATCTAGTCTAAACTACTCGTAATCTAAAAACCATAAAGAAAACAGTTGGTTACCTATGATATGTATATGTATGAATGTTATGTGTGCGTGTGTGTGTATCAAGAAACTGGGTGCGTACCATTTGACATAATAACAAAAGTTCTAACGATCACATGACCTAATTTCATTTAATATATTTTTTTTTAGTATAACAATGAAATGATATAATGAATTATTGATATAATTTCAGTTTACCTAATTTTATATGGTTTAATAAACATTTTCTATAATGCACATTTGAACTAATATTCAGTTAGTATAACATTTAGTTAGTATAATATTCAAATTCTATAGTAACGTTTAATATAATACCTGCGTCAGATCCCCTCTATGGTTGGTGAATCATGTGGCTTAGGTTAGGTTAGAACCATGACCATTGCTGCCGGCCGTCGCTCGTTCGATGGTCGGGAGCGCGGAGTCGTGGGATGCGGTGATCTCCTTCTGTGAAACCGTCATCTCACAGAAGGAGGCTGCGGAAAGGATGAGGGAGGCCGAGACCACTCTCCCGACCCGCAGCAGACGTACCGGGCGTCGGCGGAGGGCGGACAACGCCCTCTTCCAGCCCCCCTAAACGGGTGCAGAGGGTCGGCGGACTTGGGGACGTCCGCCGTCCCTTCATATAACTGGACCCGAGGCGGTGGCGCGTAGTGTTCCACGCGCGCCCCTATTGGAAGTCGCGGGGGGTGTACACCTCACTCCCCCCGCGGAATTGAGGAGGCCCGCAGAAGCGGGCCGGCACTAGCCGGGGATCGTGGAAGGCGCACTAGTTCCCATGATCCCCGGTGCAAGTGTGCGAGGGAACACCGGTGTGGTTTTAGTCAGTACGAGTCTGACAGACCCCTCCGCTCTCCCCAGGGCGGAGGACATCCATAGAGGATTTCCACACCGAGAACAAAAAAAAAAAAAAAAAAAAAAAAAGAACCATGACCATTAGCGCGCGAAGGCGAGCGAACGAAGCGAGCGTCCCGCGGCAGCGGCCGCCGAGCGCCAGATCCCTTCTATTGTTGGTGAATCATTTGGGTTAGATGAGGTTATAACAGTATGATGTTTTCTGATATTTACTTATTCACTACAGAATTTGGGCAGAAAATGACTAAATATGAAAATTAGGTTAACTGAACGTTTTATAAAAAGAGCAATATACTAATTTAACACTATATGAGATGAACGTTAAACTAAATGTTATTAGAGCAAAAGAAGTTTATATGAAATGTAATATTAGATCACATGAAATTAGGTTATTTGTTTTTATAGCATATGAAAATTATATCGTGTGAACGTTATTTCAAGTGATAATATATTATTTATTATTATGGCATATATTACACACCCCAATAAACTATAGTGGATCAATAAAAGTAGAAAGTGTCAAGAACAGGGAAGGGAATACAGCTTTTTTTCTGGTTTTCCAGTCGATCTCATTGAATGTTTGTATTGTTGTGCGTCTTTTCGGTAGACAGGTTGGCTATCGAACAGACATTTCTAAACAAACGCCTATAATTAAAAAAAAACTCGATCGAAATAAACATTTCTCTATTTATTTTCGGTACACATTTCCGTGAAAACATTCCATCATAAAACTAAACATGATCAGTTTAGACGTCGAACTAATAGTTTTGTAGAGGCATAGCAAAAAGTATCACCGCTACTTATTACAAAAAAAATCAAAGCGCCATCTATGACACATATGAAGAACTAACATCCAAATTGTGAATCGCGTCGTGACTTAAGACTATAATAATATAGAGAAACCCGACAACTGCCCACCAGACACAACACCCGTCTGGCTGGAGAATCCTCCCTTTTCTAATGGGGACGAGCTTTACACCCTGTTCTTCATATCAATATAGTTTAAATACCAAACCAATAGTTTCCCAATCACAACAGGAAGTCTGTATTTTTGCGTGTGTGATGGCAATATGGGGGCTTATTGCCATCAAGCACGCACAAATACAGTTGTTACATGTTACATGGAACTTAAACTGGTGAGTAGGTACACTTCTGCCTTATCCTTCCGGGATTACAAGCGTGGTGGTATTTTATGTTTTACCAACAATTTAGTGGCCGAACTTATAGTTTAGTTTTAGCAGACGATGCGTCTGTCAGCGCACGTATTTTGGCCGTGCATGAATCAAGACACAAATAAACTTGGAGGGAAGATCGATGGTTATATAATGTTTTTGTTCGTACATAGTACCCAGCCGATTGATACCCTATAAAGTTTTTTATTTATTAGTTGCTCACGCAGATGGTGTGCACAGTGACTGGTACAAAAGCTTAGCACTCTTCCAGCTATTTTAAGGTAGAAAATGATCATCAACGTCGCTTTAGATATCTTGATCAAAATAAATTCTAACAAGAAGCATTACGGCATGCGCTTGGAGATGTGAAAGTCAAGGATTCCTAGCGATATTTTCCTTCACCGATGTCTGTGCTGTCCAAGATAGACCTAAAAAGTATACAAGAAGTAAACGGGCCCTTCCCGAAGCCGTCGACCAAGAATGTTGTACATCAAACTAAGTAACTCTACCCAAAAATCATTGTAGGAGAAGACTTTTTTTGGGTGAAAATCACATTTTACGGTAGGACTTAATGTAACGCACTCAAAACAGTGTGCTGATGGATGCATTGAATAGTACGGGGGTCAAGGATGTATCTAAAATAAACTTATAACATAAAAAACTTGTATTTAAAAATTTAAACTTTGACCCCCAATACCTCCGTAACTAGAAGGTTTCCAGGAATGTTCCAAAACAAAAAAAAAAATGATCGCAATGACGATGACGGAGAGAACAAGTGCCTTTCGGCTTCGTTAAGGGTATTTATACAACCATTAAATGAATTGAAAAAGTAACATTGGTTCAAGAATTTGAACCACAACTGTGATGAACCACCAATGCATGTGAGGCCGAGGCCACTCACTGGGCTTTCACGATATCCTGTTAAAAATAAAGTTTACAAAACAGCACTAAGACTGTAATCTAGCTAATGCAATCTGTCAGTAAGAAACTATTTTGATCGCATCCCACACCTTGCAATAAGGATTGATGACTATCCAATGGTTTTACGGCGATTGATGGACACCCACAGCGGATTACATTTAAAACGAGTATTTATGCATTGGAATAGCTATAACCCCGACTCCTACTTAAAACCCCTGAATCATTGACTCACTGACAGCGCATACAAAAGTTCATGGTGTTTATGATGCATTATAAAGCCGCAAGCAGGTTGAGCATGCAAAAATAAACAGGGTGTAAGAGACACCGACGCCCAAACGGTTACCATGCCTTTTTTTCCAGATGGGATATCATCAAATATAAAAAAATAAAAATAAAACACACACACACATACACACATACACACACACATACATACACACATTATTTAAATATATTTTCTTTCTTTCTTTTTTTTCTTTCTTTCAAATGACTCTCCCGGCTCTGGGCGTAGCGGAAGGGACTGTCAGACCTGTACTGACTAAAACCCACCCATGTTCCTTCTTAGCCTTGTTCAGTCCCGCAGCCCCGGCGCGCTTACAATGCCTTCAGCGCATAATTCGACACCCATTATCATCTGCTTAGCCTTTTCCCAACTATGTTGAGGTCTGCTTCCAGGCTAACAGGATGCACCTGAATATCAGTAATTTACATATAGCGACTGCCTATCTGACCTCCACAACCCACTTTCTAGATAATACGATACTCCTTGATAAGGTTGGTGTCAGACATTCGGGTTTCTGACTACCCGTAACGGTTGCCAAAGATCTACAATCGAATGCAAAACCCCCACCATAAAATTTTATCGTTGATTCATAAAAACTCCATACGTTTTGACCGTTAAAAGTTTTTGTATGAAATACCAGTTTTTTTTTATAATTTTTGCTGGGTCTAAAAACAACTGGTGATGAATTTGTCGTGTAAACCAGACTTTGTAGTCCAACTATCTGTTATTCCCTGACAGACTTCTTACATGATTGACTCACTGTAATGTAAACTATTATATAAATCCGTTCGATGATTAGTAAAAACCAGAGATCGGCAAATCTTCATAACGTGTACTGTCAGTGTCAACAGATTGGTACGGGCCGTTTAAAAATAAATCACATGACTTTCGCGAGCCCTGAAAAAACGTTAATATTAATATACCTACTGACTACATGACTCACAAACTTTCAAATATATAAATTCAGTCAGTTTTCGCAAACACACTTCGTCAAAAATAATGTGTCAGCTCTTACGAAAACGATGGTACTACAATCTAAAAAAATATCAACCTGAAACTGTTATATATATGTAATACAGGAATAAGGCCTTTTTAAAAGTATCTACGAGTCCTTGTTACAAAGAAGTCTTTGTTGAGAGACATTCGTCAATGATAACAAAATAGGAGTTATTTAGGGGTGTGAAGAACTGGGTTTAAAGTTCTTAATGCTCCATAAAAAAGGGAGGACCCTCCGACCAGACGAGTGTTGCGACAGTTGTTGTTAGGTTTTTCGATAATCAGTCGCGGATAACTTTTGAATTATGATGTTAGTTCTTCATTTGTGTCATAGATGGCGCTGTAGTACTTTTTGTAAGTTTTGTAGTGTCGCTATAAACCTAACAGGAATTTCTCGGATAAAAACGAGTCGGAATTTATTTGAATAAAATTGAATAAGACGTTAATTTCAGACTTAGTTCGTAATACTGTTAGCAAACAAAAACTTTATGTAGCTATTGTAAGTTCATACAAAAACCCAAAGAAAAAAGCGGCAACGCACAGGAGCGCCAGTTTATGCCAAGCCCTGGACGTGACCGCCCGCAGTGTGTAGTTGCATCCAGTGCCGCCACATCTGCGAGTCCCAGCGGCCCACGAACACACCACGCCACTGACGGATGATCACACTGGTTTCCAGCTGTTTTCTTCTTTTCTTGTCGATGGTACTTCTCAAATCAGTTTGGCTAAATAAGTGGCCAAACCAATAATAGCCAAGGTACTGCTAAAGCGTAGGATGAAGTAATGGATGAGCTTAGATTTTCACATGCGAATGATATGCGTGTAAATAGGCAGTTAGTCGTCAGCTTTCTGATTGACGACGTTAGACGTTACCTAATAGTACACCCACATTTCGCCAGTTATGTTTAAGTCTCATGTAATAGGGGGGAGCCTATTGCCATCAGTCGGACAAAAATCCAGACTCCGTGGTTGCTACTGAGAAATATCTCATGGAAAAACCCAATAAAAGTTTGCCCAACGAGGCAGTCAGAAACAATAATACACTAGCATACCAGATATTCCAGAAACCAGTGACCATGAAGCAAATGACACCGTTTAGCATCAGTTTAGTAGATTATGAGCTCACAAACATTGCGTAGAACACATAAATCACTATTACCACAGATAATATAACACTACTATTACTGACTGGGAAATAAAAATAAAGACTAACTCCATCGGCTTTCTTGTTTAGTCTGCTTCGTTTGAGACCGTCGTATTTTAGCACTATTTTATAAAGGCGTTTATCTGGAGACGTCGAAGATCTTGGGCACTTTTCAAGATCTCGTTTTTGTGATTTTTTATCGGCCTGTAAATTCCTCAAAGAAAGAGCAAAGGCTTCTTCTCACATAGACAAAGAGAAACAATATAAAAGATGAGCAATAGGATATTGTCCTATTGATCATCTTTTATCTTGTTTTCCTTCAACACAAGCAATAGAAGGTGGTTCTATTGCCATCAACCAGGCGTATGTCCTAACTCTGCAGGGCTGCTACCGAGGTATTGTTGCTGATGGGAAAACCCAATAACAATTCGCCTACTTTCTCTCTTTGCATAACCTGGGAATCAGTCAACCTTTCTTCGACCTCAGCACTGTAAGAAAGTAAGATTTTCAGTAGAAATGTTTCTTTCAGTTTTAGGAGGAATTTGGTATTTATACATTCTACCGTTTTCCCGGCCTGCTGCCAAAATCCGATTTGCTTGAACGAGCGCTCATTAAAGCAAGTGCATGATCATTTCCTTCTTCCATCATTTGGCAAGCTACGGATTTTTACGCAGAACTACGCCTATTTATACTACGAAATTAATTACGAAGGTTTGTGAATGAAATTCAAAAATATCTTATAAGAAGACGGCAGTGAAGTATGAACTGCTTGTGTAGCTAAAATGGTATAAATTTGTTTCTACCTCTAATCCATCCAAAGGTTGTCTTGAAAATATCGCTTTTAGCGATAAGACCACCCTATGTGAAAATTTTTATTTTGTGTAAATTGAAATTTGTATGGTATACACATTATGAAGAATATTCTAACTATAATATAATAATATATCTATCTAAAGGAGGATGGGCGTTTTGGTACTCGAAAACTTATAACATCCAATAAAAATAATTAATATCCTGTGTTAAAGGTTTAATTATGTAATGTAAAACAATAGTTCTTAAGGGTTCCCCCTTCGCGTCATGTTCATTGTAATACATTAATTTCGAAAAACTGGAAAGTGTCCTCCGTCGCATGTTCACCCAATGACCTTTAATAATAAAGTAATAAAAATGTGGCTAGGTTAGAAAAGGCAGGATCTTTTGACAGACGGATTTTGATGTTAGTTCTTGATTTGTGTCATAGATGGCGCTGTAGTACATTTTGTACTATGTTGCTGTAGTACTTTTTGTAGTGCCGTTACAGACCAGACGTAGTCTTATGTTCCAACCCGCGCTCGAAGGGGCTAAGGGTATCCATGGTGGTTTACAATCTCTGAGAATACAATACATTACGAAATTGCGTTGCTTTCATAAAGACATAAATACCTACTCAATATCGTTCAATTTTCAAGATCGTGTTACCCAGTTATTTTTACTGTGACATTGAATAATCTATATTATGTAGGACAAGGGAAGATGAAGACACAATGTCACAAAAACATTGTAATTATACCTAAGTACGAGGAAAACAATTTTAGAGAGAAAATATGTTACGTATGTTCTACAACATTAGTTTTAGTATATGCGAAACCTGAAACACGTGTCTACTATTTTTATGTAAAGAATTTATGTACTTTCAAAACTGTATCATGAAAAATCACAAAGTAATAAGCTTGTTCTGTTACCCGGTTGTCCACACAAAAACGTGTTCACCAGGCGGCGCCTCCAGCGTCGTCTTGAGCTCATTGATAATAATAATTTATCAGTATGTACCTAAATGATTGCGAAAGGTACTTAGTATCGCTCGGTGTCCAAATTGTAGCCTTTTTTTAAATATTTTTGGGACAAAATACCACAACTATTTGTTTCGAAGAAATCATATTTCCTAATAACTTCCGCGTAAAGATTCATTTCATACTTCATTTTACATAGAGTGACTGCCTATCTGACCTCCACAACCCAGTTAGTACTAGGTAATATAATTATACCCCTCGGTAACACATTAATAGTGTGGTCGTCAGACTTGTAGACCGCTGACTACCTGTAATGACTGTCAAAGATCTACAATTGACAGCCTGGGCCAACGGCTTAACGTGCTTTCCGAGGCACGTAGGAAACTCGGTATGTAATGGGTGTTCACCCATCCACGGACCAGTCTAGGCAAGCACGGCGTAACCTTAAGATCGACCCGAGCTTCTGTTATTAATTAGCCACGAGCTCCTCCGTGTAGTAGTAAGACAGTATAGTAGACCAGGTATTCTATTCACATGTTTGTATTTTTTTTCTGAGGACGTGGTTCAAATGTTACTCATGATTTTCATTATTTTTACAAAAGTCAAATAGTTTTACTTTTGTCAAAATACTTATAAATAATAAGCAGCAAAGCACAGGCTTATCATAATTCCCCATAACCATTTTAAAATAATAATAAAATCATCAAAAGCTCTGATTCATTTCAATTCTCAGAAATTCATAATGAACCATTCATAATAAGATGAATTATTATGAATAACCCTGTGAATATTTCGTAGAAAAATGTTCTTAGTTCAAAACCTGTGGCCGTGGTTCGCCCACGGTGTAATAAAAGTATTGGCATTAGATACTGGTTAAAGATAGTATCTTATTTTTAACTGTTTATTAATAAATATCTAATGATTACTGAGTCATTATGCGTGACAAACACTTGTGAAAGAGTTTTTATTTTATTTACTCCAGATTTAAAAACAGGGTCATTCATCCCGTTTGATTTTATTTAGAGAAAATACAGGATGTGGGGGGACACTGATGCGCAAATAATAGTTATGAACTGAGCACATGATTCAGAATTTTCAAAAAGTAAACACAAAAGCTGTTTTCTACAAAAGTGCAACATCTACAGTAGTCAAAATGCATAGAGCACAAAGACGTTCAAATATTTACGAGCGATATAGACGGGACAAGACGAAGAAAATCGAAATCCAATAACTACTTAGTAAAAAATCGGTCTGTCTAGTGTCACACGCCCGCTTGTCAGATAGCATTCATGTGTCAAAATCAAAAATGATCGGGATCGAAATTTTTGTATGAAAATATTTCCAATGCCTATAAGTCTTTTAAATTGCTTTGATGTCTCAGCGGTTTTTTTTTTAAATAATTGACGAAAATTTTCAGCACGGGGAGGGAGATTAGAATCATGTACTTACTGGATTCGTGGTACCAGCTAACGCATTGATTGTCCCTTACTCTCCCTGTATTAATATACATTTTCGTGATAATATTATCAAGAAGAAAAGTTTTGTTTACTTGGAAATAGCAGAACACACGTCATAATTTTATCATGTTTAAGTACATAAGAAAACTCTTACAATTCATACGCAACTAGATTTTCTACTTTACGTATGACAAAATATACTCATCATGTGACATTACTGCCTTGATAAGTTAACAAAATTGTTTAATTTCAATTTTTGCCTTACTTCCTAATGAGCGCCCCTGCTCCACTATTGTATTTAAGATTAATATAACCTTATTTACACATAAAGAAGATTTTACAACCCAAAATAAAAAGTCGTTTCCCAGCAATACTTTTTGCGTAGTTACTTAGTTTGATGTACCTACAGAATGCTTGGTTGACAGCTTCGTGAAGGGTCCGCTTACGCCTTGTATGAATGTTGTAGGCACATAAACCATCTGAAATAAATACCCTAAATAATGGTGAAAACCGCATCATAATCGAGTGTTCACACAGGCAGACACGGAAATCGCATTAAGTTTATATGCAAAGAGATATCGATCACAAGATATAGATGACTATTCTTTGTCCTACAAAAAATTTAGGTAACTCACCGATAAGCCTGAATACGAAAGCAAAATAATAAAATACGCTACGTACCTATAATCACGGCTCTCTAGTAATAACTTCGTTAATGTTATCGATAAACAAATGCCAGGTCAATATCCAAAGCTTTTAGGCACAATTAATGACAACGATAATATAGGTTACCTACTTACGTATTTATAACAAATTGAACGATAAGCCTTCGTTCGCACAAGAGCCGTGAGTTGAAAATTCAACAGGGAGCATTTTTGACGCGCTGGAATGCGAACTGTTGGATTCTCATCGCTCCGCTAAACACTGAGAGTTGAAAATTCAGCATTCATTCGTTAAAAACCGCCAGTGTAGCGAGGCCTAAGGTGTCCTACTCAATACTTCGGGCGGCACATTCGATTCGGCAACGTTTGTTGACAGTTTGTTAAACAGAGCGGGAATCGCACGCGGCTGTACGACGGTGTTTTCGGCAGCATGCTCTGTTTCTCGCTCTAGCAAATGACGGTTCTGAGCGGCAGAAAAGGATAGGAGCATGGAAAAGTTGACCATGCTGCCAGATGAGGTAAAGAAATTACTACACGTATTCAAGCTCGTGCCTATCAGTAAACTCCGTTCGGCATTTTACATCGCTGAATTTTATTTGGGTCGGCTCGGCACAATTCCAGTTACACTGAACGGCTTTTTGGTCAAAGTTATGAAAATGACACGTCCGTCTTTTATAAAACTTTCATAACACAAAAATATGTAGGTTTTTAGAAAATAACCCCTCGACTTCTCAATAATTGGCCTTGCTATAAAATTGAAAAAAAAAAAACACCACGAGTGTACAACAATAAGTCGCCGAATGGCACAAGCGAAAGTTTTAAGCATCATTAGGGACACAAAAAAACTTTAAATGCGTATATCTTAAAACTGCTATTTTTGTGTCAAAACAGTTTTTTAGAGGACGTACGATACTGCGATATTTTTTTTTATTTCCTATGTGAAACTTCGTTGTGTTCGAAATTTGTTAGGCCGCGAATCATATTTTGTTCAACATAAAACCTGACACTGACCGGCAAATTGCAAAAAAGGTTAGAAAATTTAAATTTCGCGGGCTACCCTGGCGCTTCCAACTTAAGTTATACAAGTAAACAGTCATTTTGCCTCTGGCAGCTGATAACTAACAGCAACCTTAATGTAACTACAATAAAGCATACTGTAATTTGACATAATTGTCAATGGCAGAAACCTTATTGCCATGAGAATAAAAATCAATGTGATTTTGACAGTTGACCAAACCACAAGCTAGCATAGAATGAAAAATCACGATCCTGCAACGTGAATTCAGTCGGAAACCACACTCGGTTCGACATGGCCAAATTTTTTTTTCACTTGTTTTTTGTTTTGTCAACTATCCGAGTTCGTAGAGATACTCCATGACTAAAGTAAACAGTTTACAAAACGTATAAAAATAACAACTAAAAACAAGGTAAGATGATGTAACTCATACTCGCAAGAACGATGTATTAGTCAAAGGGAGAAATGATTTATTAACACAAAAATAGTGTCAGTGTCTCCAGTTTATTTTCAAACTCAGTACCTATCTAAAAGAATGTCAAGAAACTATTAATATCTACGAAACAGAACATAGACACGAGAAATTGTTTGTTTATAAGATTTTAACTCAATGCTTTTGAGATGTTAAAAATTCCAACACTGAAAAGTACATCTTCCGAGTTGCCCCCATTTCGTAACAACGAATCAATTAGTGAATAAGTCTTGTTATATCACTCTCAATGCATTAAAAAAACAGCTGTCTGGCAAAAGTAAGCCACGTTAAAAAGAAAGTTTGACACTGACATAAACTGACATTAGAATTAGCGCGAAAATGAAAACGACAATAATGTTGGCATTTCACCTTCCCGCGCTTTTGGAAAGCATTCGTCAGTCACGTCGTGGAATAAAGTCTGAATCAGTTTTGACAGATGATCTTTATGTCTCACGAAGTTAAATGGAGTTATGAACTTGAACGTTAAAAATTCAGCTATAAATTACGAATTCTATTAACCGTACCCACGCCAAAGTTTCGAGTATTAGAAGAGCAGTCTGGAACAATCTATAGTATTAATAAAACGCTTGTAAAGTTTCAAAAGCTGTTAACACATTGAATCGGCGTCCTAAGAGGCTTTCGATATTAAAAGTTTATTATATTAACAGAAAATGGCGTGAACGAATTAAAGTTTGAACTTAAGTTTAACGTTCGTGTCTAGATTGGTCTTGTTAGAAAGTTTAGAGAATACTGGAGAATACAGACTGTTACGCAGCTTAAGAACGGTGTTGGTCGCACACACACACGCATGAGACACGATGTGTAAGTAACAAGGACAGAGTTTCATGTACGGAACTGCAATTGAAAGGACAACAGTTTCCAGTAGTAGCTGGTCTGACTATAACTGTCGCTGTCTCGCTTTCTCTCCATTCACGACCTCTGGCGATACGACTTGCGTCAAGTGAGACGCGTGTCACTTCCTTCGCATCAGTACCGGCCGCGTCGGAAGTTACATTGCATGCTCCTGCATGCTCCTGAACTTCCGACGTGGCCAATGGTAATGCACTGCAACATCTGTCAAGGTCCTCTTTGACAGATATTTCAGTACATTATCTGTCAAAGCTCGCTGTACGCAATCCGCTCCGCTCTCCGGTCCGCTCGCTTAGACCGCACCTTAACTCGTGGTAACTATGCTTATTTTATGTTTGTTTCTACTACAGTGGTTGTGGCAAAACTCGCAACTCGCTTGTACGTGTAGCTCGTAGTGAAGCAGTAACGTTTATAGCAGAGTAAGTTGTTAACTTATTGCAAGATTATGAACGGGGGCAGTGCCGTGAGCGCGAAGTTTCGAAGCATCTACACACGAGACGATAAATCGTGTTGCCTTGGAAAATGCCTTGGATTTATAGCAGCGCCGCAAATATTGGGTAGCTTTTGTATCGAGACTAGAAGCACAGGAAAATGCACAGTTCGCATAAAATAAATAGTGTAGTTAACTTACAAAGTTTTATGAAGAACGTTACTTGAAGTTTGAGGTAAACTCAACCTCGAAATTAATTTACCACATTTGAAAACAATTTCTATGCAATTAAAACTTTACTAAGATTGACATGTATCTATCTGTCAAATAGAAAAATAGACCTTGTTTTGGTTTATGACGCGCAAGCAGTGCAAGTCACATTCAAAGTTATGGTGGCAAAGCAAATACGAGTTCCTCGATACCTACAGACATCTCAGTGAAATTCCTGACATGTACAGACACCAGTACATCAAGCTACCGAAACTGTAAATTTTTCCAATCAACATTGACCCTAATGCTTTAGGGATAAAGTTGAAAATCTATTAATGAAATTTGGCAGTTTGTAGTAGCGTCTGTACTCAAAACACTGAACAACAGAACATTGGACACCAATAAAAGTATTTGTTGGCTTCTCTTTTAATACAATTCACGAACACAAACTTTTACGATTACTATTCCACATGTTGTGGCCATTACGTCCGCCTCATCAAAGGTTGTGGCTTCCGGCGATCACCGCAAGCCTGAATAATTTCCACATTTAAATTTTCATTAGAATTGTGACTCGTGTGTACCCATTATTTTGGTATCGCTTTTCTTATGGCCACAAGTTTAGGTGCTTCGAAGTTTAAATTTCATCTCGCATCATGTGGTTGGAACATAAAAACTTTTTACATATCGGTTCGGATAAAATGCAGGCAACTGAATTATGGGAACGTAACGAGTACAAGCGTGCTTGGGAGCTGAGAGCTGATATAGGTAGGTACTTATAGGAGCAATATTTATAATCGATATTTTCAGACACTCCTTGCCGGATTAAGGTAGACTTTGAAACCACGCGGTAAGCGGCTACTGGTTTAGTCTATGTGAAACATAGAGAGGACTATGAGATAGATCTTTGCCCAACAGTGTGACGGCTTAAGTTTACAAAACTTTTATTTAAACTCGAATGATTTTGTATTTGCTTTTTGTATTTTTGTTTTTTGTCTTCTGAAACACTTCATTTAATTACAGAAACTAGCAAAATTGGCTTATTTCTGTGTATTGTTTTCCTATCCATAAAAATAACGATACTTTCTTTATCGTGTGGTTAGTTCCTTACCTGATATCAGAGTTTTATGCCGCCCGTGGGCTTCTGACTTGGCTTGCCATTTACATGCCGTCGAGAAATATCTCTCAAGCATGCTGGTTTCCCCACGATGTTTTCCAATAACCACAAAAGTATAATGATACTAGTTTCGATATTTCGACACAAATGATCCGAAGTCTTAGACTCTATTGGGATGTTTCCGGTTAGCCGTAGTCGGGATTTGGATCCCGAGGATAACAAAAGGATCTCCTCCTTAAGGTATGAATCTGCCCAACCCCTTCAAGGGATGATGAATTAATTAGAAAGTACAGATATGAAAATGATATTCGTATAAAACAAGTTTGCAAAAAAAAAAACAGCCGAGACCGTTTATATGGTATCAGCTCCCGGGCTTCTTCTACCAAATGAAAAAAGAATCACGTAAATCTGACCTCCTCCTTTTTTAAAAGTCGGTTAAATCGATCTTTGCCTTCATACCGGAGAAAAGTCAAAATATGCTATCAAGGAAAACGTCAAAGCGAATTCCATATCTTTCAAGCCAGGTCCTATTTTGCTCTGAAGTACTCTCTACCTCTTTAGATTAAGTGTATAGCTCAAGTGCTATGGCTTTCAGAACGTTAAAACTGAAGTGCTTCGGATGAAGTTTAAGCTTCTTGAACTGGTATAAAGTTTAATCTAGTGCACACAATGGCTTGGTGCGAATTGTGGAGGAACTTTCGTTTGGGAAGATTCTTGTAAGAAAAGGGAAGGAATAAGTACGATTTATTTATTTATTTATTTATTTTGCTATTCAGCGTGGCAATGCTACCAGTCTTCTGGGCACGTTTCCAGATGACAGCGATGCGGAGGAATACTTTGACGCCTAAGTGTCCTATTGTCGTCGTTGTTAAGATGTTTATATTTTCTTACTTTTAGTCTTATTTTTATCATTACTTTAGTTCTTTTTAGTCTGTAAATAAAAGTTGTAGATATATGTATATTTGTATATATAGAATTATAAAAAGCAATGTCAATAAATCTAAGAAAACCAATGTTAAACAAATGTTCTTCGAATAAAATTTTATGTATTATTGAATGCAGTTAACTAATAATGGATAAAGTAAGTAATGAGTATATTAGAGGAAGTTTGAAAGTGGCGCCTGTTACAGAATTATTGAAAGGAAGTCGTTTGTTTGGTAAGGACGTGTAATGAGTAGGGATGAAACGCATGTGACGAAAAGATTGATGGACATGAATGTTGATGGATGTAGAAGGAGAGATATGTCAAAAAAAAGACGGGTGGATTGTGTGGACATGAAACAGAAAGGAGTAAATGATGCCGTGACGTCTGACAGGGGAGAATGGAAAAAGAAAACGTGTTGCGCCGACCCCAAACAGAATGGGACAAGGGCAGGAACATGAAGATTTTTGCTGTGTTGTAAAATCTATTAATGCAGTTAGCTATTAAGTACTCAAAAGGGAAGGAGAGTCTCCTAAGAACGTTATCCTGTAGCTACAACAGCAAAAACCTCATTTATGCTATCATAGACCAAATACTGTTGGAAACAAACGATGGTAGGTAGGTGTACTTTTTTTTATTGTGTTATGAGTTGAAAACATGTTTAAAACAGGTAATGAGCACAAACATTGCATCTAATGTCCGATTTTTATAGATCAGCTCAGAGCGCCAAGAAAATGGCATTAGCGCAATAATATTTAAGTGTGCTTCATGTTACTGAAAACGGTCATTAATATTGCACAAAAATTAAGCTTTTCAGCGCTTTCTTAAATCAGCTTCAAGACAGAAATTCTGTCGATAAACAATCAAAGTTGTGCAGTAGTTTTAAGAAACTAATACACAATCAAACAAACAGTTTTCATATTAATGAGTCTGTTCGGGCGTCCGAGATGTTCGCAGATGCGCATGTAGATTGTTTTTACGCAACAATGCGTAAGAAGTGCGCTTCCTTGGTGCACAGGGTGGGGGCAGCACCAACAATATCCTAAGTAAGCCTTGCAAGTCGCCTGGACTGTGTTTATGAGGGTCGCTGATGTGCAATTACTCATGGGTTGTCGCAGCAGTAATCCACCGTTATTTAGGGGTTCTCTACTTGAAATCGAATGACGTGAGATCGAATAACACTTGCTCGAAAACGTCAACTCGATAGTACCTGAAATCGATAAATTATGAACGCGACAGTTTACTACCTCGATGCATCAAAATCTCGAATCATCGGCAGCGCGAAGGATGTTCGTGATGTGTGTTTTTATCAGTACTTACTAACATAGTCAAATAAAGAGAAATTCTATTATATTCTGCATGTTTTGATTTTTGTTAGTAAAGTCCCACCAAATACTCCTCTCGAACATGTAAACAAACACGTCCAAGCTGAACTCACGACAACATAATCCGATTTCGACGGCAGCCAACCAATTTGCATGGCAGCGAATGCGAGACTTTAGTTTTTAAATCCGACCTATCCTATGGCTAACCTTGTAATACTCTGCCTACAATTCGATTTTCGCACCGAATATCGGTTTGCACTTTGTGACCTGCACTAGTTTTTCGAAGCTTTAGTTGTGAAACGCAGAAGTTGTAGGTGGAATTCAGTTTAGAAGTGGGATAAGTTTGAGTTTGGATGAGAATACTACTCTCACCACTTTTAACTCGCTTTTATTTAGTTTCACCTGTAACTAACTCATCATCATCTCCCTGCCTTTGTCCTATGTTACTTATCGTCGGCGCAACACGTTTTTTTCTTCCAATCTCCTCTCTATTTCTGTATTTCATATCATTCCTCACACAATCCATCCATCGTTTCTTTAGTCTTCCTCTTTTAGTCACATGCGATTCGTCCCTCCTCATCACATGCCTATACCAAGACAGACGATTTCCTTTCAACTATCTGTAACTATGTAAAAAAATCTTAGAAGTTAAATTTGAAGAGCTGATATTTTGCATACATGTTAAGTTTAGATGACAATGCATGGTTAGCTAAGTGACGCCATTCTAAATTCAATGTTGCGAACTCCCAAAGATTGCGGACTAGTTATTTTTGAGGTTTTTAGATTGGTTGCAATTCCAGATTCCGGGCGTCTACTGAGAAGTTCTAAGGGAAAAATCCAATAACACTTTGTCTTTTGTCTCTGAGCTGGGAATTGAACCAAAACCCCGATGCTCCGAAGAAGCGCTTGCGACCATTGCACTGGTCCAACGAGGCAAAACGAGTAATTCAAAATATATAAGTAACAGACATGTTTTTCTAAAGTGATCTAAAACTGAAATCGTTTTGAACTGGACTGGAATTCCAGACGTTTTATTGACTAGATATAAAATGGCGTCGTTAAACACATCGCATACTGGGAATTATTGCCTGCTGCAAGCACTACAGTAGTTAGTAATGAATTAAACGGATACTGTAAATAATTTTGTAAGTGTAAATTATTATTTTTATAATTAAAACATTCTAGTGTATGAGTGTTCGTGCGTGTCCTCTTAGATGGTTGATCGTTGTAGGTACTATACATATCTATATGGGGTCACCTGGAAGATGTTTGGTTGTGTTTGGACTTGGTATGTGGCACTGTTATCGACATCCGCGGGTCTGTTAGTTAGACTATAAGAAATGGCTATAAGAAAAAGGGACCATCGTCCCTACGATTTTTTTCCTCCCCAACCCGTTTGAACCATGTACAGACGCCAGCACATCAAGCTACCCGAAACTGTCAAAATTTCCTAATCAACCTTGAACCTAATTCTTTAGCGATAAAGTTGAAAATCAATTAAAGAAAGATAGATTGTAGTAGCATAGATGATGATTTGATTTGATGCGCTTGCGACCACTAGACTAACGAGGGAGTCTGTCTTAAACAGTCTTGCTTAAAGACTATCGAGACTGATAAAAGTAGCGTAATTATAACATTCCCATTGTTGGGACACAGGCATCATTTCTACGAGGTGGTATGGGCCACAATGCTCCCCGAGCTCGAGCTGGAGCTCCCTTGAGTCCGACAGAGGAATTCAGCTTCCATCAGTCAATACGCTCAAATAAGGTCTATTTTGCACCGACACGTGCCTTTCCAAAGTACGCTCTTCCAAACAGTAGCAAGTTAATTTTCAGACCTTATTGACAGATCGAAAGTTGTTTAACTTAGTTACCAAGTCCCACAGTATCTACTAGTTTCAGAACTAAGATCGTGAGTTTCCAAAATGTCCCGGCATTAAGTTGTATTAATTTATCTGTTCGATCTATTTTGACCTTTAGGTTTTGGCATTTCGATTCAGATCAGTTCGGTAATTAACGGAGTTGATTCGTCATCATTCTCCGGCCCTCATCCTAATTTATTTTGGATCAACGTAGCATGTCTTCTTAAATACTTATCTATTACTCATCATCTTGACAGTCACCTCCTTTCTAGCCATATCGTCCTTCATACAGTCAATCCATGGTTTCTTTGGTTTTCCTCTACTCTTGTAGCCATCCACAATCATACTCAAAACTTTCCTCACAATATTTTCCGGACGGACGAACGAAATTGATTATGATAATTTATTGTTGTGCTAAAAAATTACAGCTTATTTTTCAGTTAATTATCATCGATATGAGTAGTACATCAAGTTTGTTTATGGAACATTTTTTTTTTGTTCTTCTCGTATCTGGTTTAGAAAGACAGTCTTTTACACGTAGTAAATAACTAATTGTTGTAAACAACAGACTTATATTGTAGGACTGAAGTAAAATTATAAAGAATTTCAGAATAATATTCGCTTTAGTATTTCTGCCAAAATGCTTTAAAGCGGTTAATTAATCTGGCTTTTAAAAGTTTCAATGATAGTGACATTAGGCCGCAATCATGTTTAAATTTTGTATCACATTAATCCTGCTAACGAGCACCAATTCATTTTGTTAAACGGATATAGATACGGACTATCGTTGACAAATTTTGTGTGAAACAACGGTAAATTAAAATTGGCGAATCACAAAATCAACACCAAGTAAAAATAAAAATCTATTTCGCGTGTTTGATGGAAAATTACAAAAAAAACTTACTAGAAGCAAAATATAAGAGACAATTTTCTACTTACCCTCAACAGCCATAAACACAGCAGCACCAATAAAACTGTACAACACCATAAACAAACTCAAGAAGAGATGAGTGAACCACTTTCTCGAGAGCAACTTTAATCTATTGTAGAACCAGAACGCAGTCTTCTCACCAGCACTTAACCCGTGCTTCGTAGTACTTATAGTAAAGTCTTTGAAGCCTTCAAACTGCTTGAACATGAACTCAGAGGCTTTGGTGTGATACATGTGCATGAAAGGGTTGAAATAAGGATTTCCGTGAGGGTCCGAAATGTGAGAGCCTGGGGTCCCTGGAGGCTTTCCGTGGAACCTCGGCTGGGCCCAGTAAACTGAGGCCCCTGTCGGTGGTCCTCTAAGACTAGGTGTCATCAGGATAGTGGAGTCAGGTATCTGCAGCGTGATCTTAGGCCGCACTGGCCTGGCCGGGGGCGGCGGCGGCGGGTATGGCGGAACATCCAAAGTAGGCATCTTCACTTGTTTATAAAGCTTTTAATAACACTACACTGTTTATCGAATGCAGTACTGCGCGCGCGATCTTGCGATATCGTGCAATGTTTGTTTTAGCGCCGGCGTCTAATACGTAACTTTCATTGACATTACAGAATATTTTTCGCTTTTCGCGGCGTGAGGTTTTGGCTGTAGTCGTGCTCGGGCCCGAACTGGCTGGACACTGATTTTATAAATAAAACGGGAGTTAGCGAGTGCTTCCCGTTGTGTCATCGGCGTCTGTCCGTTATCTCTGAGTCGTAATCATTGCCAATACGATTTGGTTCTGTGAACTTTTTATGCGTAACGCACTGAATCCGCTTTCTCCGAATGAGGTGTATTTGAAAAGGCACTCGGTCGGATTCTGAGGAAAAACTTCGCTTCACTTTATTCGACCCATGTTTAATATCACTCACTTCCATTTCAATTAGTTTGAAACACGCTTTATAAACTTTACGCAAGTTTTCCGGCATTAATACGATAACTCGCGTTTATGATCAACGAGATAGTGAGATTTAAACCAAGGAAAATGTATTAAAAAAATCCAATACATTGTAAAAAGGTTGCTTACTAGTGTTGCTACTGACTCTTTATGCTATCAATCGTGATAAGAGTCATAAAGTATTTCAACTATGTTTTTTATGAACTGCTCATAAAAAAGGCAAAAGAACCAGTTACATTAAACTTATCTTTCCAATTCTGTTTCCGTTCTTATTTTATAAAGTCTTCAGGATAAACTCGATAGGTAAGTATATCTGCGGTATTGTGAATGCTTTAAAGTATAAATTGATTCGGAATTTCCATCATGGTGGAAGGGTTGGTCAGCTGACTCTGCTTTTCTTACTTAGCACAAGTACCCAGGAAGCGCTGGGTTTTTAAAATTACAGTAAGATTTCAAACACTTCAATTTATGTTAAAGGCCAGCTACGTTTGAATTTACGTTGAGTAAAGATAAAATGTGTGCAGCTTAATAGATTTGTCCAACAACTTTGAATTCGGTGCTATCCAGAACATAAACCAATTGCTGGCGCCTATGCAAGCGGGTCAAGTGGGCCAAGGACACACCCACCGTAAGTCTCAAGTGTCCATACACCTGCAACTTTAAGAACGCCACAAAACCTCCTATTGACCTTGCCACCTGGTCCTAACTGATCTTAAAAAAGTACCATCAACTTGGGACAAAACTGGCCAGAGAAATCCCTAAAGACCAATAGCAGTAAAAAAAGTGTCAAAGCTACCCAACAAATAGGTCAAAGGCAAATAAAAAAACTATAAAATCTATCCAGATCGCCAGAAGCCTGTCAATAATGTTTTATTACACCACCCTCTTTGCGCCCTGTCCTTTATTGATAGATCTAGTGTCAGCTGTAGACCGATATCTAGACTGAATAAGAAAAGGTTTTCATTTCTTTAGTGCCAATTTTCTACACCCTGTACCTACAATAAGATGTTGTCAACAGCCTGTGATATAAATTGGATGACTCACCAAGATATTGCGGGTATTATTCAGTATATTCGTCTGAATTCTTATGTGATTTTTTTCGTGGAAATCATGGCTATACTTATATTATTATTGTAGCTTGTTTCCCTTTTCTTATACCTAATTTCATGGAAAAGTTGAAGAATAAAGATTTCTTTGTTCTTGAAGGCTGGCGAATTAGTTTGAAAGAATCTGCGTTGACAGTAAGCATAAGTTAGTATGCACAGTCGACCGAAAATCTGTGGCAATTCTATGACCTTGAGCCGGCCTAGCAAAATGCGAAGTTTCAGTAAGACAAGAGGCCAGTTTATACTGGTTTTAGACTTCTGATATGCGGCCTACGGTATACAATTTAAAAAGTTTTCCTTGGAACAAGGCTCCCGACATATAATTCAAACTTTCTTACAACTAAATAAAATCACTTCTAAACAAAGATATACCAAGAAGAGTCTATTCGTGGAAATTTGTCACCAACATTTGATGACAAACCAAATTCTGTATATTCCTGGCGTGGCGCCTGAATTTTGTCACGATTTTCTCTTCGCCATTAAATTCATCGGTGGATCGTTATTTTCTCTTAATTATTGTCTGAATCATGTGAAGATGAACGTGGTTTCCTTTACGTAACGCATTTAAACTGAAATGTCACAGATAATATAATACTAGCTGAAATGTATAAAGAAGACGTGCACGCCGAATCTGCATATTTTGGGATAAGGACAAGAAAATGATGACTTTTCTATAAAAAAAAATAAACTCGAAGTGCTTGTTTTGACTGTCTCTCTGTTTGTTCCGGCTTATCTCCGAAACGGCAGGTCCTATTTTGACGGGACTTTACTGGCAGATAGCTGATGTTATAACGAATAACTTAGGCCTTCCTTTACTTCACAAAAAGGATTAGGGTTCCGTGTAAAAAAATTAAAACCTTTGAAATTGTTATCAAAATTTATTTCACGGTCGCGGACAACAGCTAGTACGTAATATAAATGTGTCTTACTACTTACTCCCCACTACTTTTGCCAACTATGCACCTTAGGGTCCGCTTTCAGCCTAACTAACCGAATGCATCGGAATACTAGTCTTTTATATGAAGCGACCGCCTATTTAACGTCCACGATCCAGCTATTGGGTAGCACGGTACCACCTTGGTAAGACTGGCTGTTCGGGCTTCTAGAAACCCTAAACCGATAACCGATATTTGTAAACCAATACTTCGTTCACACCTGAGATTCATACACACTTTGACAGATAAGTAGGTCGAAAAAATTTAGCTTTTAGTAAAATGAGACCGTACGTCAGATAAGTAGTTTCTTTTAACTCCTGATTTGTATCATTTAATTCAAACAAATCATTTACACTTAAAAAGTGGCAACACACTCATAAACATGCAACACTCTTAAAAGAAAATCTATCTAACAATTAACTAAAGAAAACACTTCACTCATACTCAATGATTTGGCAACATCGTAGTTAGAATTAGAAATGAAATTGAGATTTACGCTACATCATACGTTTTATTCTCTTACACAACGTTACGTCAAACAAACTTTCATGATTATTGCACTGTTAACATCTTGGCAACGTTTATAATTGACCCAACGATTCAGCAATAAATTTTTGTATCTTTGCGAAAGTGATATTCGGCTTAAGGTCATCATTTACGGGGATCAGACAAAATTATCGAATCATCATAAAATCAGTAGACGTCGCAGAAGATGGCGGGACGAGCTGGACAGAACCAATGACCAGTGGTCCACATTGGCCCTGGATCGAAAAATTTGGAGGGCAAAATCAAAATCAAAATCAAAATATTTTATTTCACATAGGCCTAGATGGGCACTTATAAAACGTCGACAAAAAAATGCACGGTTCGGGTTGGTCGTTTCCTATGGAGAAGAACCGGCAAGAAACTCCATGGTTACTCTTTTCATGGTCGTGGGGGGAGGCCTTTGCCCAGAAGTAGGATGACACATTCTAACAGTAACAGTAACATCGTAATCGACCTTAGCAGTCCACGACTGGAGTCTTAAGTCTATCCAATCGTAGGTACCTACTCTAACTCGATCCTCAGCTACCTCTCATCAAATTATTACCAGCCACCATGCGAAGATTGACACTCAAGGTAGCCCTTTGACCTCCTCTTCCTACCCTTTGTTCGCATCACGTCTACCACAATGGGCAAAGCATGTACGCAGATGTGGAGATTCTAATCATGGGCTCTTTATTTCAGCTTTTAATTACCAATCTAATTTGTTTTTCAACATTAGTAGTTCGAGTACTAACTGGCTTTTATTCTTTGTTATCATCATTCTCCAGCCCTTATCCTAATTTATTTTGGGTCGGCGTAGCATGTCTTCTTCTTCCATACTTCTCTATTACTTGTCATCTCAACACACGACCTTTCTAGCCATACATCCTTTCTTATCCATCCATCGTTTCATTGGTCTGCCTCTACTCTTATAGCCATCCACATTTATAGTCAAAACTTTCCTCACGACATTTTCCTCTTTTCTCGGCCTCACGTGTCCATACCACGATAACCGAATTACACAACTTTTCATTCACCGGTGCCACTTTCAGTCTTCCTCTTATGTTATCTCCTTATTTTATTCATTCGTGTTCCACACATCCCCCTTAGCATCCTCATCTCAGCTTCTGTTATTCTTCGTTATGTAGAAACAATTGGTTGAGTCTTTTGGCGACGCCAAAATACTAAAACGAATTGCCATTAAAGTCTCATCACTCTACAAAATTAACTTCTCATAGTACTACATGATATACAAATAAATAAAAGTGACGTCATTCCCTAAACAAAGTCTCACACCGAAGTTTTTGTGTAAAAGGGGATGCCTATTTATTCAGTCCGACCTGCTTCACGAAGTTAACAATGGAAAAACTACTAAATAAAACAATATTGAAACAAGAATAGCAAACTTACTACGCATTGTTTCCGAAAATTATGTTACAACGAAAATTTGGTCCGTTGATTACCAAGTTAAACTTTTAGTTATTTGTTCTCATTTGTGGCTTTTTTTCTATTTAACTGTTTATTAAAAAAGGGATTTCATGTTTTTAGGATGATGGATTTGACAGGTTTTTACATTTGTTATGACGTCTCTTAGAAACGAAAGAATATTTATTTTTAATCTGTTTTTTATCAATGTGAACTTTTTATAAAGAAAAAAGTATGATGAAACATAATAATTATGAAATGAATCTACATATTTCAAAGTACCCCAAGAATCCCCCAAGTCATATAAGGAAACGTTTATAATGCGCACAGCCAAATTGTGGAACTCTCTGCCGGCATCTGTGTTCCCTCCCACATTGAACCCGTCAGCCTTCAAAGCAAGAGTGAACAGGCATCTTCTGGGCACGCTCGTCCCATCATAGACCTCATCTATCGCTTTCCATGAGTCGTGATCGAGGTAAAGAGCAGGCCCATTTTGTAATTTAAAAAAAATTCAAAAAAAATAAGGAACTGAGAACCCAGTATGATCGTACCGTGTAAGTCACAGTCTTAAAAATAAGTGAAGAAACCCCAGATAGGCAGTCTCGCCATGTTGTATGCTGGTAACCCCAACATGCCCCCCCGCCCCCAACATTGTTGGTCTAAGGCTAGGCAGATGATGATGAAGAAACCCCAATTAATCCCCTAATAATAGTCCCTTTTTGCATGGCCAGGCAAAGTAGTTTGGTTGTACCTAATTAAAAAAAGTGAACTGTTACGTTCTATAAGAAGAATAAGAATAAGAATAATTTATTGTATAAGAGATTACATTCAATGCATTGATTCCTGAAACTCACACTAGGATTCCATGTGTCGTGACTCGTGAGTTTCAAGCTCCTTCGTTCCGTTTACATTTTTTCAATGAGCTCATCATATATCCATTACAATATTTTTTTAAATCTAGTCTAAACTACTCATAATCTAAAAAAAAGGAAAACATAAAGAAAACAGTTGGTTACCTATGATATGTATATGTACGAATGTTATGTGTGCGTGTGTGTATCAATAAAGTATTGTGGATCAATAAAAGTAGAAAGTGTTCTTGTTAAGGAAATACAGCTTTTTTTCTGGTTTTCCAATCGATCTCATTGAATGTTTGTATTGTTGTGCGTCTTTTCGGTAGACAGGTTGGCTATCGAACAGACATTTCTAAACAAACGCCTATAATTTAAAAAAAACTCGATCGATATAAACATTTCTCTATTTATTTTCGGTACACATTTCCGTAAAAACATTCCATCATAAAACTAAACATGATCAGTTTAGACGTCGAACTAATAGTTTTGTAGAGGCATAGCAAAAAGTATCACCGCTACTTATTACAAAAAAATTCAAAGCGCCATCTATGACACATATGAAGAACTAACATCCAAATTGTGAATCGCGCCGAGACTTAAGACTATAATAATATACAAACAACTGCCCACCAGACACAACACCCGTCTGGCTGGAGGATCCTCCCTTTTCTAAGGGGGACGAGCTTTACACTCTGTTCTTCATATCAATATAGTTTAAATACCAAACCAATAGTTTCCCAATCACAACCGGAAGTCTGTATTTTTGCGTGTGTGATGGCAATATGGGGGCTTATTGCCATCAAGCACGCACAAATACAGTTGTTACATGTTACATGGAACTTAAACTAGTGAGTAGGTACACCTCTGCCTTACTCTTCCGGGATTACAAGCGTGGTGGTATTTTATGTTTTACCAACAATTTACAAGCCGAACTTATAGTTTAGTTTTAGCAGACGATGCGTCTGTCAGCGCACGTATTTTGGCCGTGCATGAATCAAACCACAAATAAACTTGGAGGGAAGATCGATGGTTATCTAATGTTTTTGTTCGTACATAGTACCCAGCTGATTGATACCCTATAAAGTTCTTTATTTATTAGTTGCTCACGCAGATGGTGTGCACAGTGACTGGTACAAAAGCTTAGCACTCTTCCAGCTATTTTTAGGTAGAAAATGGTCATCAATGTCGCTTTAGATATCTTGATCAAAATATATTCTATCAAGAAGCATTACGGCATGCGCTTGAAGATGTGAAAGTCAAGGATTCCTAGCGATATTTTCCTTCACCGATGTCTGTGCTGTCCAAGATAGACCTAAAAAGTATACAAGAAGTAAACGGGCCCTTCCCGAAGCCGTCGACCAAGAATTTTGTACATCAAATTAAGTAACTCTACCCAAAAATCATTGTAGGAGAAGACTTTTTTTTTGGTGAAAAATCACATTTTACGGTAGGACTTAATGTAACGCACTCAAAACAGTGTGCTGATGGATGCATTGAATAGTACGGGGGTCAAGGGTGTATCTAAAATAAACTTATAACATAAAAAACTTGTATTTAAAAATTTACACTTTGACCCCCAATACCTCCGTAACTAGAAGGTTTCCAGGAATGTTCCAAAACAAAAAAAAAATGATCGCAATGACGATGACGGAAAGAACAAGTGCCTTTCGGCTTCGTTAAGGGTATTTATACAACCATTAAATGAATTGAAAAAGTAACATTGGTTCAAGAATTTGAACCACAACCGTGATGAACCATGTGCATGTGAGGCCGAGGCCACTCACTGGGCTTTCACGATATCCTGTTAAAAATAAAGTTTACAAAACAGCACTAAGACTGTAATCTAGCTAATGCAATCTGTCAGTAAGAAACTATTTTGATCGCATCCCACACCTTGCAATAAGGATTGATGACTATCCAATGATTTTACGGCGATTGATGGACACCCACAGCGGATTACATTTAAAACGAGTATTTATGCATTGGAAAAGCTATAACCCCGACTCCTACTTAAAACCCCTGAATCATTGACTCACTGACAGCGCATACAAAAGTTAATGGTGTTTATGATGCATTATAAAGCCGCAAGCAGGTTGTGCATGCAAAAATAAACAGGGTGTAAGAGACACCGACGCCCAATCGGTTACCATGCCTTTTTTTCCAGATGGGATATCATCAAATGACTCCCCGGCTCTGGGCGGAGCGAAAGGGAGTGTCAGACCTGTACTGACTAAAACCCACCCAT
Organism: Noctua fimbriata; assembly: GCA_905163415.1. NCBI lineage: Eukaryota > Metazoa > Arthropoda > Insecta > Lepidoptera > Noctuidae > Noctua > Noctua fimbriata. Next base: position 7,389,863 of record LR990943.1, read on the forward strand.
GTTCCTTCTTAGCCTTGTTCAGTCCCGCAGCCCCGGCGCGCTTACCATGCCTTCAGCGCATAATTCGACACCCATTATCATCTGCTTAGCCTTTTCCCAACTATGTTGAGGTCTGCTTCCAGGCTAACAGGATGCATCGGAATATCAGTAATTTACATATAACGACAGTCTACCTGACCTCCACAACCCACTTTCTAGGTAATATGATACTCCTTGATAAGGTTGGTGTCAGACATTCGGGTTTCTGACTACCCGTAACGATTGCCAAAGATCAAGAATCGAATACAAAACCTCCACCATAAAATGTTATCGTTGATTCATAAAAACTCCATACGTTTTGACCGTTAAAAGTTTTTGTATGAAATACCAGTTTTTTTTTATAATTTTTGCTGGGTCTAAAAACAACTGGTGATGAATTTGTCGTGTAAAATAGACTTTGTAGTCCAACTGTCTGTTATTCCCTGACAGACTTCTTACATGATTGACTCACTGTAATGTAAACTATTATATAAATCCGTTCGATGATTAGTAAAAACCAGAGATCGGCAAATCTTCATAACGTGTACTGTCAGTGTCAACAGATTGGTACGGGCCGTTTAAAAATAAATCACATGTCTTTCGCGAGCCCTGAAAAAACGTTAATATTAATATACCTACTGACTACATGACTCATAAACTTTCAAATATATAAATTCAGTCAGTTTTCGCAAACACACTTCGTCAAAAATAATGTGTCAGCTCTTACGGAAACGATGATACTACAATCTAAAAAAATATCAACCTGAAACTGTTATATATATGTAATACAGGAATAAGGCCTTTTTAAAAGTATCTACGAGTCCTTGTTACAAAGAAGTCTTTGTTGAGAGACATTCGTCAATGATAACAAAATAGGAGTTATTTAGGGGTGTGAAGAACAGGGTTTAAAGTTCTTAATGCTCGATAAAAAAGGGAGGACCCTCCGACCAGACGAGTGTTGCGACAGTTGTTGTTAGGTTTTTCGATAATCAGTCGCGGATAACTTTTGAATTTTGATGTTAGTTCTTCATTTGTGTCATAGATGGCGCTGTAGTACTTTTTGTACTATGTTGCTTTAGTAAGTTTTGTAGTGTCGCTATAAACCTAACAGGAATTTCTCGGATAAAAACGAGTCGGAATTTATTTGAATAAAATAGAATAAGACGTTAATTTCAGACTTAGTTCATAATACTGTTAGCAAACAAAAACTTTATGTAGCTATTGTAAGTTCATACAAAAACCCACAGAAAAAAGCGGCACCGCACAGGAGCGCCAGTTTATGCCAAGCCCTGGACGCGACCGCCCGCAGTGTGTAGTTGCATCCAGTGCCGCCACATCTGCGAGTCCCAGCGGCCCACGAAAACACCACGCCACTGACGGATGACCACACTGGTTTCCAGCTGTTTTCTTATTTTCTTGTCGATGGTACTTTTCAAATCAGTTTGGCTAAATAAGTGGCCAAACCAATAATAGCCAAGGTACTGCTAAAGCGTAGGATGAAGTAATAGATGAGCTTAGATTTTCACATGCGAATGATATGCGTGTAAATAGGCAGTTAGTCGTCAAAATCATATATTTCAATATTTCAAATAGGCCAATTACGTCAGCTTTCTGATTGACGACGTTAGACGTTACCTAATAGTACACCCACATTTCGCCAGTTATGTTTAAGTCCCATGTAATAGGGGGGAGCCTATTGCCATCAGTCGGACAAAAATCCAGACTCCGTGGTTGCTACTGAGAAATATCTCATGGAAAAACCCAATAAAAGTTTGCCCAACGAGGCAGTCAGAAACAATAATACACTAGCATACCAGATATTCCAGAAACCAGTGACCATGAAGCAAATGACACCGTTTAGCATCAGTTTAGTAGATTATGAGCTCACAAACATAGCGTAGAACACATAAATCACTATTACCACAGATAATATAACACTACTATTACTGACTGGGAAATAAAAATAAAGACTAACTCCATCGGCTTTCTTGTTTAGTCTGCTTCGTTTGAGACCGTCGTATTTTAGCACTATTTTATAAAGGCGTTTATATGGAGACGTCGACGATCTTCGGCACTTTTCAAGTTCTCGTTTTTGTGAGTCTTTATCGGCCTGTAAATTCCTCAAATATAGAGCAAAGGCTTCTTCTCACATAGACAAAGATCCAGTTCCTATTGATCATCTTTTACTTCGAAGATCAAAATACATTCATAATCTTCGAAATTACTTGGTTTTGTCCGGTCCCTGAAGTATTCTGGTTGATTCCACATCTTTGCATACGACTTTATCTACTTGAAGTATTTTTATGCTAATGAGTGTATTTCTGAGGACCTTAGAAACCTGGGTTACATGATAACATACTTTTGTATCATTGACTCTGACAACGGGATATTTACCATGTTTACTATTTCTTTTGGGTTCCCGATATTCCGGTGCTGTTGCAAGATCACGGATAAACTGAAGTTCTTGAGGGTGGGTGCTTATGTTTTTTTTTCAGTGTTGATGATAGTGTTAGTGTCAGTTTAAAAACTTTTATACTTTTGTATGTGGATTATGTCACTTATGTGTTATCTCAACCATTAAATCATCGAGAATGTTTATAAGTACCTAGAACACCCTGGTTTCGCCAGTTATTTTATGTTCCATATAATAGAGGCTGGTTCTATTGCCATCAACCAGGAGCATATCCTAACCTAACCTAACTCTACAGGGCTGCTACCGAGGTATTGATGCTGATGGGAAAACTCAATAACACTTCACCTACTTTCTCTCTTTGCATAACCTGGGAATCAGTTAACCTCAGCACTGTAAGAAAATAAGATTTTCAGTAGAAATGTTTCCTTCAGTTTTTGGGAGGAATTTGGTATTTATACATTCTACCGTTTTCCCGGCCTGATTTGCTTGAACGAGCGCTCATTAAAGCAAGTGCATGATCATTTCCTTCTTCCATCATTTGGCAAGCTACGGATTTTTACGCAGAACTACGCCTATTTATACTACGAAATTAATTACGAAGGTTTGTGAATGAAATTCAAAAATATCTTATAAGAAGACGGCAGTGAAGTATGAACTGCTTGTGTAGCTAAAATGCTATAAATTTGTTTCTACCTCTAATCCATCCAAAGGTTGTCTTAAAAATATCGCTTTTAGCGATAAGACCACCCTATGTGAAATTTTTTATTTTGTGTAAATTGAAATTTGTATGGTATACACATTATGAAGAATATTCTAACTATAATATAATAATATATCTATCTAAAGGAGGATGGGCGTTTTGGTACTCGAAAACTTATAACATCCAATAAAAATAATTAATATCCTGTTTTTAAGGTTTAATTAATAGTTCTTAAGACGGAGAAAATCGCGTCATGTTCCTCCGTCGCATGTTCACCCAATGACCTTTAAAAATAAAGTAATAAAAATGTGGCTAGGTTAGAAAAGGGAGGATCTTTTGACACACGGATTTTGACGTAATTCTTCATTTGTGTCATAGATGGCGCTATAGTACATTTTGTACTATGTTGCTGTAGTGCCGTTACAGACCAGACGTAGTCTTATGTTACAATTCCCGCTCGAAGGGGCTAAGATACCCTTAGCCCCTTCGAGCGGGAATGGTAGTTTACAATCTCTGAGAATACAATACATTACGAAATTGCGTTGTTTTCATAAAGACATAAATACCTACTCAATATCGTTCAATTTTCAAGATCGTGTTACCCAGTTATTTTTACTGTGACATTGAATAATCTATATTAAGTAGGACAAGGGAAGATGAAGACACAATGTCACAAAAACATTGTAATTATACCTAAGTACGAGGAAAACAATTTTAGAGAGAAAATATGTTACGTCTGTTCTACAACATTAGTTTTAGTATATGCGAAACCTGAAACACGTGTCTACTATTTTTATGTAAAGAATTTATGTACTTTCAAAACTGTATCATGAAAAATCACAAAGTAATAAGCTTGTTCTGTTACCCGGTTGTTCACACAAAAACGTGTTCACCAGGCGGCGCCTCCAGCGTCGTCTTGAGCTCATTGATAATAATAATTTATCAATATGTACCTAAATGATTGCGAAAGGTACTTAGACTTACTTATACTTATCGCTCGGTGTCCAACTTGTAGCCTTTTTTTAATATTTTTGGAGCAAAATATGTGCATATCAGCTGGAGTCGATGCTTCGCGCGCTCCTACAACACAGTTTACACGCGCTGAGGCCCGTCCGGACGGCGATGGCAAACAGGTTTCGGCCGCAGAAACCAGGGTGCGCCTCAATTACATTAGTGGCACGTGTAATGAGATCGTTAGTCACAGCTCGTCTACGCCGATCAAAGCAGTGGCTCAGCTGGCGAAGGATGTTCAGGAGTGCAAGGAAGTGAGACCTGAAGAGGGTTGGATGGTGGTTCAGCGGAGGAAATTGAGGAACCAGCTCAGCGGTTGCCAGGGTAAAGCCCTAATTGAGTCGACGGGGAAGTTTAAAGCAGCTGATACCAAGTTACCGTTATTTATTTCTAATGTGGACAATAAGACATCGGTGAATGATATAATTGATTACATTGAGAATAAAACACAAGTTTCTGTCACGTTACAGAAAATAAAAATGAAAGTACAAAAGGATTACAGCGCCTACAAAGTCTTTGTGCCGAAAACTAAGCTGTCATTGTTCTTGAACGATAGTCTGTGGCCAGAAGGAGTGTCCTTTCGGCGTTTTGTTGATTATAGGAAACTATCTATAGTCAATAACAGTGGTACGCGAAACGAAACGAAACAAGTTAATGGAAGTTAAACCTACCAAACTAATTAGCTTCAATTGCAAGTCGGTAAAACGTTCGGTGGACTGTGTGCGATCTCTGTGCCAGTCTGCTGATATAATAGCGCTACAGGAGACCTGGCTGTTGCCTCATGACATCGCGTTCTTGGGCACCATCGACAAGGAATTCGCATCTCACGGCGTGTCAGCGGTCGATACTTCGGCAGGCATTCTATGTGGAAGACCGTTTGGTGGTGTAGCCATACTATGGCGCAAAAGTGTTTTCCCTATGGTGACTATAATTGTGTGTAAAAGTGCGCGTCTAGTAGCTATTAAAGTAACAGTGGCGGAGCGGTCATTTTTAATATTTTCGGTGTACATGCCAACTAACTCGCCTGACAACCTAGCTGAGTTCACCGACTGTCTCGGAGAGATTAGTGCTATCACTGACTCATGTAACGTGGAGGCTATTTTTGTACTGGGTGATTTTAATGCGGGTCCAGGTGAGTTATTTGGTGTGGAGCTCGACAGTTTCTGTGTAGATCAGCAATGGTCATGTGTGGATCTTGAAATACTGGGCCGTGACTCAGGCACCTACACATATGTGAGTGACGCGCACGGCAGCACGAGCTGGATTGACCACTGTGTGGTCAGCTGCGCCGCGCGCCAATCTGTTGTGAACGCTGAGGTACTGTATAATGTTTACTGGTCAGACCACTTGCCCTTGCAACTGCACTGTAATTTTAAAGTTTTGCAGCCTAAAACTGAAATAATTAACGTTATGTGTAATAAGGTACTGTGGGGTGAGAGGGACCTAAAACAGATTGCTATGTATTCTAAATATTGTACGATGGGACTAAGAGATATAGATTTCCCACCAGAATTTGTAAAGTGTGGTGACTGTATGTGTAGTGAGGATGACCACAAAGGTATTATAAATAAATTGTACAGAAATATTGTATCAATATTAAGTGACTCAGCAGAGAAAAGCTTTATTGTTAAAAATTATTCCAAGAAAGGTAGTTTACCCGGTTGGAATAAACATGTTAGAGAGGCACACGGAGAGGCTAGGTCTTGGTTCCAGCTGTGGGTACAATATAATAAGCCGTCATCTGGATTTGTTTATGAAATGATGACTAATACTAGAAAATTATTTAAAAAGAAGTTAAAATGGTGCCAGGATAACCAGAGTCGAATTAAAATGGAAATTATTGCTACTGATCATAAAAATAAAAAATTTTCAAAATTCTGGAAGGAGTCCAATAAACTCAACCCGAAACCAAGCATTCCCGTAAGTGTAGGGGGTGTTAGCGATCCCACCCAGGTTGCCAATCTGTTTAGAGACCATTTTAGAGTAGTATCTCCGCTGGGACCTTCAGTTCCTAGTAGACCTGTGTCAGCCGACGGCTTGTCTGGGGGCGTCGACGCCGTCGGGTTTACCGCTAAAGAGGTGGGTGCAGTGGTGAGGAACATGACTAGAGGGAAATCTCCCGGGCATGACCATCTCAGTATCGAGCACCTGCAGCATGCAGGTGTTCATTTGTCGAGAGTGCTGGCCATGTTTTTCACCTTCTGTGTTCGTCATTCGTACCTGCCGGTCGACATGATGAAAACGCTTGTGGTGCCTATTCTTAAAAATAAAACTGGTGACGCCGCGGATATGAACAACTACAGGCCAATATCTCTGGCCACTATTATGGCCAAGGTGCTGGACGGCCTGCTTGATCGGCATCTGGATAAGCATCTAAAGCTTCACGATGCTCAGTTTGGTTTTAGGCCTGGACTTTCTACCGAATCTGCTATCCTATGCCTCAAGCAGACAGTTCAGTATTACACGGATAGGAATACACCTGTATTCGCGTGTTTTTTAGACCTCTCCAAGGCGTTTGACCTGGTCGCGTATGACGTGCTCTGGAAGAAGCTGTCGGAGGATACCGGGCTGCCCAATGAGCTGATTGCAATGTTTGAATATTGGTACGGCAATCAGCCCAACTATGTCAGGTGGGCAGGGTCGCTATCGGGGGCGTATGGGTTGGAGTGCGGGGTGCGGCAGGGTGGGTTGACCTCACCCAAGCTCTTTAGTCTCTACGTTAATAAGCTGATCGGTGAGCTCAGCGGTGCCGGAGTCGGTTGCTCAGTCGACGGTTGTTTTATAAACAATATCAGTTACGCCGACGATATGGTGCTGCTGTGCCCATCGATTAGTGCGCTGAGAAAGCTCCTCAGCATCTGCGAGCGATATGCGGTGGAACATGGACTCAGGTATAACCCAGTAAAGAGTGAGTTGCTAGTTTTTAAAGCAGGTAACAAAAGTTACAATTCACCAACTGTTACCTTGGCCGGCACCCCTCTCAATAGGGTGTCGAAATTCAAGTACCTGGGTCACTGGGTCACCGAGTCGCTTTCAGATGATGTGGATATTGAAAGGGAACGCAGGGCACTGGCAGTGAGGTCGAACATGCTGGCCCGTAGGTTTGCACGGTGTAATGACCAGGTGAAAAGGACTTTGTTTAGAGCATACTGCCAGTCCTTCTACTCGTGCAGCCTATGGATCAAATACACTCAGCGAGCTTTCAGTGCCTTGCGGGTCCAATACAATAATGCATTCAGGGCGTTGATGGGGCTGCCACGCTACTGTAGTGCATCAGGGATGTTTGCGGCAGCCCAGGTTGATGGCTTCCATGCTATACTGCGCAAAAGAATTGGCTCCCTGATGCGGCGCGTGCGGGGCAGTCCCAACAGCCTCCTGAGGGTAGTGGCAGAACGACTGGATGCCGACTGTCCTATTATGAGGCACTGGACGAGGGTTCACATTACCTGTGAAACCTTGTCGGGTGCCCTCAGGTTTTAATTGTTGTTGTTTTTATTTATTTTTTATATTGTACTAACATAGTTTATAAGTCTGATTGTTACTAACCTAATATGGACCTACTACAGTCTGAAATAAATGATTTTTATTTATTTATTTATTTATTTATAACATGGTTTAAAAATTATTGGAATCGATTCAGTTACTTATTCTGAACAAACTATATTCAGGTTTCGCATGTATTAAAAATAATGTTGTATACACCAAAAACTATATGTTTCTAACAAATCAGATTACCTAATAACTTCCGCGTAAAGATTCATTTCATACTTCGTTTTACTTGGAGCGACTGCCAATCTGACCTCCACAACGCAGTCAGTATTAGGTAATATAATTACACCCCTTGGTAAGAAAGAAAGTCTGACAACCAGTCTTAACAGTCTGGTCGTCAGACTTTCAGACCACTGACTATCTATAACGACTGTCAAAGATCTACAATCGACAAACGGGGCCAACGGCTTAACGTGCTTTCCGAGGCATGGAGGAAACTCGGTATGTAATGGGTGTTCACCCATCCACGGACCAGCCTAGACAAGCACGGTTTAACCTAAAGATCAACCCGAGCTTCTGTTATTAATTAGCCACGAGCTCCTCCGTGTAGTAGTAAGACAGTATAGTAGACCAGGTATTCTATACACATGTTTGCATTTTTTTTCTGAGGACGTGGTTCAAAGGTTAGCTCATGATTTTCATTATTTTTACAAAAGTCAAATGTTTTTACTTTTGTCAAAATAATTATAAATAATGAGCTACAAAGCACAGGCTTATCATAATTCCCCATAACCATTTTAAAATAATAATAAAATCATCAAAAGCTCTGATTCATTTCAATTCTCAGAAATTCATAATGAACCATTCATAATAAGATGAATTATTATGAATAACCCTGTGAATTTCTTAGAAAAATGTTCTTAGTTCAAAACTTGTGGCCGTGGTTCGCCCACGGTGTATTAAAAGTATTGGCATTAGATACTGTTTAAAGATAGTATCTTATTTTTAACTGTTTATTAATAAATATCTAATGATTACTGAGTCATTATGCGTGACAAACACTTGTGAAAGAGTTTTTATTTTATTTACTCCAGATTTAAAAACAGGGTCATTCATCCCGTTTGATTTTATTTAGAGAAAATACAGGATGTGGGGGGGACATTGATGCGCAAACAATCATTATGAACGCAGCAAATGATTTAGAATTTTCCTAAAAGGAAATATTTCATCGGTTGCTCAAAAAAAAACAGCTGTTTTCTACAAAAGTGCAACATCAACACTAGTCAAAATGCATGGAGCACAAAGACGTTCAAATATTTACGAGCGATATAGACGGGACAAGACGAAGAAAATCGAAATCCAATAACTACTTAGTAAAAAATCGGTCTGTCTAGTGTCACACGCCCGCTTGTCAGATAGCATTCATGTGTCAAAATCAAAAATGCTCGGGATCGAAATTTTTGTATGAAAATATTCCCAATGCCTATAAGTCTTTTAAATTGATTTGATGTAGCAGCGGTTTTTTTTTAAATAATTGACGAAAATCCGGGGAGGGAGATTAGAATCATGTTCCTACTGGATTCATGCTATCAGCTAAAGCGTTCATTAGCCCTTACTCTCCCTGTATTAATATAATTCGTGATAATATTACCAAGAAGAAAAGTTTTGTTTACTTGGAAATAGCAGAAACACGTCATAATTTTATCATGTTTAAGTACATAAGAAAACTCTTCCAAATCATACGCAACTAGATTTTCTACTTAACGTGTGACAAAATATACTCATCATGTGACATTACTGCCTTGATAAGTTAACAAAATTGTTTAATTTCAAATGCCTTACTTTCTAATGAGCGCCCCTGCTCCACTATTGTATTTAAGATTAATATAACCTTATTTACACATAAAGGACGATTTTTCAACCCAAAATAAAAAGTCGTTTCCCAGCAATAATTTTTGCGTAGAGTTACTTAATTTGATGAACAGAATGCTTGGTTGACGGCTTCGTGAAGGGTCCGCTTACGCCTTGTATGAATGTTGTAGGCACATATAAACCATCTGGTGTAAATGCCCTATATAATGGTGAAAACCGCATCATAATCGAGTGTTCACACAGGCAGACACGGAAATCGCATTAAGTTTATATGCAAAAAGATATCGATCACAAGATATAGATGACTATTCTTTGTCCTACAAAAAATTTAGGTAACTCACCGATAAGCCTGTATACGAAAGCAATATAATAAAATACGCTACGTACCTATAATCACGGCTCTCTAGTAATAACTTCGTTAATGTTATCGATAAACAAATGCCAGGTCAATATCCAAAGCTTTTAGGCACAATTAATGACAACGATAATATAGGTTACCTACTTACGTATTTATAACAAATTGAACGATAAGCCTTCGTTCGCACAAGAGCCGTGAGTTGAAAATTCAACAGGGAGCATTTTTGACGCGCTGGAATGCGAACTGTTGGATTCTCATCGCTCCGCTAAACACTGAGAGTTGAAAATTCAGCATTCATTCGTTAAAAACCGCCAGTGTAGCGAGGCCTAAGGTGTCCTACTCAATACTTCGGGCGGCACATTCGATTCGGCAACGTTTGTTGACAGTTTGTTAAACAGAGCGGGAATCGCACGCGGCTGTACGACGGTGTTTTCGGCAGCATGCTCTGTTTCTCGCTCTAGCAAATGACGGTTCTGAGCGGCAGAAAAGGATAGGAGCATGGAAAAGTTGACCATGCTGCCAGATGAGGTAAAGAAATTACTACACGTATTCAAGCTCGTGCCTATCAGTAAACTCCGTTCGGCATTTTCCATCGCTGAATTTTATTTGGGTCGGCTCGGCACAATTCCAGTTACACTGATAGCTTTTTGGTCAAAGTTATGAAAATGACACGTCCGTCCTTTATAAAACTTTCATAACACAAAAATATGTAGGTTTTTAGAAAATAACCCCTCGACTTCTCAATAATTGGCCTTGCTATATAATTGAAAAAAAAAAACACCACGAGTGTACAACAATAAGTCGCCGAATGGCACAAGCGAAAGTTTTAAGCATCATTAGGGACACAAAAAAACTTTAAATACGTATATCTTAAAACTGCTATTTTTGTGTCAAACCAGTTTTTTAGAGGACGTACGATACTGCGATATTTTTTTTTATTTCCTATGTGAAACTTCGTGTTGTTCGAAATTTGTTAGGCTGCGAATCATATTTTGTTCAACATAAACCCTGACACTGACCGGCAAATTGCAAAAAACGTTAGAAAATTTAAATTTCGCGGGCTACCCTGGCGCTTCCAACTTAAGTTATACAAGTAAACAGTCATTTTGCCTCTGGCAGCTGATAACTAACAGCAACCTTAATGTAACTACAATAAAGCATACTGTAATTTGACATAATTGTCAATGGCAGCAACCTTATTGCCATGAGAATAAAAATCAATGTGATTTTGACAGTTGACCAAACCACAAGCTAGCATAGAATGAAAAATCACGATCCTGCAACGTGAATTCAGTCGGAAACCACACTCGGTTCGACATGGCCAAATTTTTTTTTCACTTGTTTTTTGTTTTGTCAACTATCCGAGTTCGTAGAGATACTCCATGACTAAAGTAAACAGTTTACAAAACGTATAAAAATAACAACTAAAAACAAGGTAAGATGATGTAACTCATACTCGCAAGAACGATGTATTAGTCAAAGGGAGAAATGATTTATTAACACAAAAATAGTGTCAGTGTCTCCAGTTTATTTTCGAACTCAGTACCTATCTAAAAGAATGTCAAGAAACTATTAATATCTACGAAACAGAACATAGACACAAGAAATTGTTTGTTTATAAGATTTTAACTCAATGCTTTTGAGATGTTAAAAATGAAAAGTACATCTTCCGAGTTGCCCCCATTTCGTAACAACGAATCAATTAGTGAATAAGTCTTGTTATATCACTCTCAATGCATTAAAAAAACAACTGCCTGTCAAAGTAAGCCACGTTAAAAAGAAAGTTTGACACTGACATAAACTGACATTAGAATTAGCGCGAAAATGAAAACGACAATAATGTTGGCATTTCACCTTCCCGCGCTTTTGGAAAGCATTCGTCAGTCACGTCGTGGAATAAAGTCTGAATCAGTTTTGACAGATGATCTTTATGTCGCACGAAGTTAAATGGAGTTATGAACTTGAACGTTAAAAATTCAGCTATAAATTACGAATTCTATTAACCATACCCACGCCAAAGTTTCGAGTATTAAAAGAGCAGTCTGGAACAATCTATAGTATTAATAAAACGCTTGTAAAGTTTCAAAAGCTGTTAACACATTGAATCGGCGTCCTAAGAGGCTTTCGATATTAAAAGTTTATTATATTAACAGAAAATGGCGTGAACGAATTAAAGTTTGAACTTAAGTTTAACGTTCATGTCTAGATCGGTCTTGTTAGAAAGTTTAGAGAATACTGGAGAATACAGACTGTTTCGCAGCTTAAGAACGGTGTTGGTCGCACACATACACGCATGAGACACGATGTGTAACAAGGACAGAGTTTCATGTACGGAACTGCAATTGAAAGGACAACAGTTTCCAGTAGTTAGTCTGACTATAACTGTCGCTGTCTCGCTTTCTCTCCATTCACGACCTCTGGCGATACGACTTGCGTCAAGTGAGACGCGTGTCACTTCCTTCGCATCAGTACCGGCCGCGTCGGAAGTTACATTGCATGCTCCTGAACTGCCGACGTGGCCAATGGTAATGCACTGCAACATCTGTCAAGGTCCTCTTTGACAGATATTTCAGTACATTATCTGTCAAAGCTCGCTGTACGCAATCCGCTCCGCTCTCCGGTCCGCTCGCTTAGACCGCACCTTAACTCGTGGTAACTATGCTTATTTTATGTTTGTTTCTACTACAGTGGTTGTGGCAAAACTCGCAACTCGCTTGAACGTGTAGCTCGTGGTGAAGCAGTAACGTTTATAGCAGAGTAAGTTGTTAACTTATTGCAAGATTATGAACGGGGGCAGTGCCGTGAGCGCGAAGTTTCGAAGCATCTACACACGAGACGATAAATCGTGTTGCCTTGGAAAATGCCTTGGATTTATAGCAGCGCCGCAAATATTGGGTAGCTTTTGTATCGAGACTAGAAGCACAGGAAAATACACAGTTCGCATAAAATAAATAGTGTAGTTAACTTACAACGTTATATGAAGAACGTTACTTGAAGTTTGAGCTAAACTCAACCTCGAAATTAATTTACCACATTTGAAAACAATTTCTATGCAATTAAAACTTTACTAAGATTGATATGTATATAACTGTCCAATAGAAAAATAGACCTTGTTTTGGTTTATGACGCGCAAGCAGTGCAAGTCACATTCAACGTTATGGTGGCAAAGCAAATACGAGTTCCTCGATACCTACAGACATCTCAGTGAAATTCCTGACATGTACAGACACCAGTACATCAAGCTACCGAAACTGTAAATTTTTCCAATCAAAATTGACCCTAATGATTTACGGATAAAGTTGAAAATCTATTAATGAAATTTGGCAGTTTGTAGTAGCGTCTGTACTCAAAACACTGAACAACAGAACATTGGACACCAATAAATGTATTTGTTGGCTTCTCTTTTAATACAATTCACGAACACAAACTTTTACGATTACTATTCCACATGTTGTGGCCAATACGTCCGCCTCATCAAAGGTTGTGGCTTCCGGCGATCACCGCAAGCCTGAATAATTTCCACATTTAAATTTTCATTAGAATTGTGACTCGTGTATACCCATTATTTTGGTATCGCTTTTCTTATGGCCACAAGTTTAGGTGCTTCGAAGTTTAAATTTCATCTCGCATCATGTGGTTGGAAAATAAAAACTTTTTACATATCGGTTCGGATAAAATGCAGGCAACTGAATTATGGAAACGTAACGAGTACAAGCGTGCTTGGGAGCTGAGAGCTGATATAGGTAGGTACTTATAGGAGCAATATTTATAATCGATATTTTCAGACACTCCTTGCCGGATTAAGGTAGACTTTGAAACCACGCGGTAAGCGGCTACTGGTTTAGTCTATGTGAAACATAGAGAGGACTATGAGATAGATCTTTGCCCAACAGTGTGACTACTTAGGTTTACAAAACTTTTATGTATTTGCTGTCTTCTGAAACTCTTCATTACTTACTGAAACTAGCGAAATAGGCTTATTTCTGTGGCTTGGCTATTGTTTTCCTATCCATAAAAATAATGATACTTTCTTTATCGCGTGGTAAGTGCCTAACCTGGTATCAGAGTTATTATGCCGCCCATAGGCCTTTGACTTGGCTTTACATGCCGTCGAGAATTATCTCTCATGCGTTCTGGTTTCCTCACGATAACAAAACACAACATTTACAGGTTTTCTTAAATCTATGTCAAGTTTACCCATGATTTGTGCCTGAACAAGGAAATCCTGTGTTTCAGGCGATTGGACGTAACATTAATTGATTAAATAATCACATATCATATTAATCTTACGATGTTTTCCAATAACCACAAATTAATGTATAATGGTACTAGTTTCGAAATTACGACACTAATGATCCGAGGTCTTAGACTCTATTGGGATGTTTCCGGTTAGCCGGAGTCGGGATTTGGATCCCGAGGATAACAAAAGAATCTCCTCCTGAAGGTATGAATCAGCCCGACCCCTTCAAGAGATGATGAATTAACTACTTAAATTACTTGTTGCTATGACATGATTTTTAATGGATTTTATGTTATTATGATTTTAAGTTCTGTCTTTGGTTATTTTTTTTCAGAAATGATCATGATTATAATGATTTTTTTTTTGTCTGACATGTTTAAATATTTCAATGAATTTTTATGTTAGATGATTTTTATCGAGTTATGTTTTTTTTATTTAACTTTTTTTATTGTAACTCATTCAGAAACAATAAAAATTGTTTATTGAATAAATGAAATGAAAAATATTCATTTTTCATTTCATTTATTCAATAAACGATTTTAGAAACAAACAGATATGACCATGATATTCGTATAAAACATGTTTGCAAAAAAAAAAAAACAACTGAAACCGTTCATATGGTATCAGCTTCCGGGCTTCTTCTACCAAATGAAAAAAGAATCACTTAAATCTGACCTCCTCCTTTTTTAAGAGTCGGTTAAATCGATCTTTGCCTTCATACCGGAGGAAAGTCAAAATATGCTATCAAGGAAAACGTCAAAGCGAATTCCATATCTTTCAAGCCAGGTCCTATTTTGCTCTGAAGTACTCTCTACCTCTTTAGATTAAGTGTATAGCTCAAGTGCTATGGCTTTCAGAACGTTAAAACTGAAGTGCTTCGGATGAAGTTTAAGCTTCTTGAACTGGTATAAAGTTTAATCTAGTGCACACAATGGCTTGTGGAGGAACTTTCGTTTGGGAAGATTCTTGAAAGAAAAGGGAAGGAATAAGTACGGCTATTTGATAAATCTTTGAATGCAGTTAACTATTAATGGATAAAGTAAGTAATGAGTATATTAGAGGAAGTTTGAAAGTGGCGCCTGTTACAGAAATATTGAAAGGAAGTCGTTTGTCTTGGTATGGAGGTGTAATGAGGAGGAATGAAACGGATGTGAGTAAAATAGTGATGGACATGAATGTTGATGGATGGAGAAGGCGAGATAGGTAAAAAAAAAGATGGATGGATTGTGTGAAACAAACGATGGTAGGTAGGTGTACTTTTTTTTATTGTGTTATGAATTGAGTTTAAAACAGGTAATGAGCACAAAAATATAAATAAAATTGCATCTAATGTCCAATTTACAGATCAGCTCAGAGCGCCGAGAAAATTGCATTAGCGCAATAATATTTAAGTGTCATGTTACTGGAAACGGTCATTAACATTGCACAAAAATTAAGCTTTTCAGCGCTTGCTTAAATCAGCTTCAAGACAGAAATTCTGTCGATAAACAATCAAAGTTGTGCAGTAGTTTTAAGAAACCAATACACAATCAAACAAACAGTTTTCATATTAATGAGTCTGTTCGGGCATCCGAGATGTTCGCAGATGCGCATGTAGATTGTTTTTACGCAACAATGCGTAAGAAGTGCACTTCCTTGGTGCGCAGGGTGTGGGGCAGCACCAACAGTATCCAAAGCATGATTGCAAGTCGCCTGGACTGTGTTTATGAGGGTCGCTGTTGTGCAATTACTCATAGGTTGTCGTAGCGGTGGTCCACCGTTATTTTGTATGATGTTTGTTTTTATCAGTGCTGACTAACATAGTCAAATAAAGAGAAATTCTATTCTATTCTGCATGTTTTGATTTTTGTTAGTCCCACCAAATACTCCTCTCGAACATGTAAACAAACACGTCCAAGCTGAACTCACGACAACATAATCCGATTTCGACGGCAGCCAACCAATTTGCATGGCAGCGAATGCGAGACTTTAGTTTTTAAATCCGACCTATCCTATGGCTAACCTTGTAATCCTCTGCCTACAATTCGATTTTCGCACCGAATATCGGTTTGCACTTTGAAAAAGTGACCTGCACTAGTTTTTCGAAGCTTTAGTTGTGAAACGCAGAAGTTGTAGGTGGAATTCAGTTTAGAAGTGGGATAAGTTTGAGTTTGGATGAGAATACTACTCTCACCACTTTTAACTCGCTTTTATTTAGTTTCACCTGTAACTAACTCATCATCATCTCCCTGCCTTTGTCCTATGTTACTTATCGTCGGCGCAACACGTTTTTATCTTCCAATCTCCTCTGTTAACTGTCACCCTATCATTTACTTCTTTATATTTCATATCATTCCTCACACAATCCATCCATCGTTTCTTTGATCTTCCTCTCTCTCTCCATCCATCAATGTTTATATTCATCACTCTTTTAGTCACATGCGATTCGTCCCTCCTCATCACATGCCTATACCAAGACAGTTGATTTCCTTTCAACTTTCTGTAACTATATAAAAAAATCTTAGAAGTTAAATTTGACTTCCTTCCCGGTTTCCGATTGAGCTGAAATTTTGCATACATGTTAAGTTTAGATGACAATGCATGGTTAGCTAAGTGACGCCATTCTAAATTCAATATGGCGAACTCCCAAAGATTGCGGACTATTTATTTTTTTGCATTTCCATGATATGGGTATCAAATGGTTTGCTGAGAAAAATACGAGAAAGCTTGTTTTTTTTTTAACTATAAAATATATTTTTTATTAAAGAAAAAATTGATGAAACACATCACCATGTCTGTATTTAGCGAAGGGTAAGGCAGATGTGTCCCTATAGTAAACCCACATTGACCACATTTTACCAGTAAAGTACCAGATTCTGGGCGTCTACTGAGAAGATCTAAGGGAAAAACCAAATAACACTTTGTCTTTTATCCCTGAGCTGGGAATTGAACCAAAACCCAAATGCTCCGAAGAAGCGCTTGCCACCACTGCACTGGTGGACCAGTGCAATGGTGGCAAGCGCTTCTTCGACAAGGCAAAACGAGTAATTCAAAATATATCAATTCGACTAAGTAACAGACATGTTTTTCTAAAGTGATCTAAAACTAAAATCGTTTTGAACTGGACTGGAATTCCAGACGTTTTATTGACTAGATATAAAATGGCGTCGTTAAACACATCGCATACTGGAAATTATTGCTTACTGCAAGCACTACAGTAGTTAGTAATGAATTAAACGGATACTGTATATAATTTTGTAAGTGTAAATTATTATTTTTATTATTAAAACATTCTAGTGTATGAGTGTTCGTGCGTGTCCTCTTAGATGGTTGATCGTTGTAGGTACTATACATATTCATATGGGTTCACCTGGATGATTTTTGGCTGTGTTTGGACTTGGTATGTGGCACTATTACGGACATCCGCGGGTCTGTTAGTTAGACTATATGAAATGCCTATAAGAAAAAGGGCCCCGCTGACCGTCGTCCCTACGAATTTTCCTCCCCAACCCGTTTGAACCATGTACAGACGCCAGCACATCAAGCTACCCGAAACTGTCAAAATTTCCTAATCAACCTTGAACCTAATTCTTTAGCGATAAAGTTGAAAATCAATTAAAGAAAGATAGATTGTAGTAGCATAGATGATGATTTGATTTGATGCGCTTGCGACCACTAGACTAACGAGGCAGTCTGTCTTAAACAGTCTTGCTTAAAGACTATCGAGACTGATAAAAGTAGCATAATTATAACATTCCCATTGTTGGGACACAGTCATCATTTCTACGAGGTGGTATGGGCCACAATGCTCCCCGAGCTCGAGCTGGAGCTCCCTCGAGTCCGACAGAGGAATTCAGCTTCCATCAGTCAATACGCTCAAATAAGGTCTATTTTGCACCGACACGTGCCTTCCCAAAGTACGCTCTTCCAAACAGTAGCAAGTTAATTTTCAGACCTTATTGACAGATCGAAAGTTGTTTAACTTAGTTACCAAGTCCCACAGTATCTGCTAGTTTCAGAACTAAGATCGTGAGTTTCCAAAATGTCCCGGCATTAAGTTGTAGTAATTTATCTGTTCGATCTATTTTGACCTTTAGGTTTTGGCATTTCGATTCAGATCAGTTCGGTAATTAACGGAGTTGATTCGTCATCATTCTCCGGCCCTCATCCTAATTTATTTTGGATCAACGTAGCATGTCTTCTTAAATACTTATCTATTACTTATCATCTTGAAAGTCACCTCCTTTCTAGCCATATCGTCCTTCATACAGTCAATCCATGGTTTCTTTGGTTTTCCTCTACTCTTGTAGCCATCCACAATCATACTCAAAACTTTCCTCACAATATTTTCCGGACGGACGAACGAAATTGATTATGATAATTTATTGTTGTGCTAAAAAATTACAGCTTATTTTTCAGTTAATTATCATCGATACGAGTAGTACATCAAGTTTGTTTATGGAACAATTTTTTTTTTGTTCTTCTCGTATCTGGTTTAGAAAGACAGTCTTTTACACGTAGTAAATAACTAATTTTTGTAAACAACAGACTTATATTGTAGGACTGAAGTAAAATTATAAAGAATTTCAGAATAATATTCGCTTTAGTATTTTCTGCCAAAATGCTTTAAAGCGGTTAATTAATCTGGCTTTCAAAAGTTTCAATGATAGTGACATTAGGCCGCAATCATGTTTAAATTTTGTATCACATTAATCCTGCTAACGAGCACCAATTCATTTTGTTAAACGGATATAGATACGGACTATCGTTGACAAATTTTGTGTGAAACAACGGTAAATTAAAATTGGCGAATCACAAAATCAACACCAAGTAAAAATAAAAATCTATTTCGCGTGTTTGATGGAAAATTACAAAAAAAAACTTACTAGAAGCAAAATATAAGAGACAATTTTCTACTTACCCTCAACAGCCATAAACACAGCAGCACCAATAAAACTGTACAACACCATAAACAAACTCAAGAAGAGATGAGTGAACCACTTTCTCGAGAGCAACTTTAATCTATTGTAGAACCAGAACGCAGTCTTCTCACCAGCACTTAACCCGTGCTTCGTAGTACTTATAGTAAAGTCTTTGAAGCCTTCAAACTGCTTGAACATGAACTCAGAGGCTTTGGTGTGATACATGTGCATGAAAGGGTTGAAATAAGGATTTCCGTGAGGGTCCGAAATGTGAGAGCCTGGGGTCCCTGGAGGCTTTCCGTGGAACCTCGGCTGGGCCCAGTAAACTGAGGCCCCTGTCGGTGGTCCTCTAAGACTAGGTGTCATCAGGATAGTGGAGTCAGGTATCTGCAGCGTGATCTTAGGCCGCACTGGCCTGGCCGGGGGCGGCGGCGGCGGGTATGGCGGAACATCTAAAGTAGGCATCTTCACTTGTTTATAAAGCTTTTAATAACACTACACTGTTTATCGAATGCAGTACTGCGCGCGCGATCTTGCGATATCGTGCAATGTTTGTTTTAGCGCCGGCGTCTAATACGTAACTTTCATTGACATTACAGAATATTTTTCGCTTTTCGCGGCGTGAGGTTTTGGCTGTAGTCGTGCTCGGGCCCGAACTGGCTGGACACTGATTTTATAAATAAAACGGGAGTTAGCGAGTGCTTCCCGTTGTGTCATCGGCGTCTGTCCGTTATCTCTGAGTCGTAATCATTGCCAATACGATTTGGTTCTGTGAACTTTTTATGCGTAACGCACTGAATTCGCTTTCTCCGAATGAGGTGTATTTGAAAAGGCACTCGGTCGGATTCTGAGGAAAAACTTCGCTTCACTTTATTCGACCCATGTTTAATATCACTCACTTCCATTTCAATTAGTTTGAAACACGCTTTATAAACTTTACGCAAGTTTTCCGGCATTAATACGATAACTCGCGTTTATGATCAACGAGATAGTGAGATTTAAACCAAGGAAAATGTATTAAAAAAATCCAATACATTGTAATAAGGTTGCTTACTAGTGTTGCTACTGACTCTTTATGCTATCAATCGTGATAAGAGTCATAAAGTATTTCAACTATGTTTTTTATGAACTGCTCATAAAAAAGGCAAAAGAACCAGTTACATTAAACTTATCTTTCCAATTCTGTTTCCGTTCTTATTTTATAAAGCCTTCAGGATAAACTCGATAGGTAAGTATATCTGCGGTATTGTGAATGCTTTAAAGTATAAATTGATTCGGAATTTCCATCATGGTGGAAGGGTTGGTCAGCTGACTCTGCTTTTCTTACTTAGCACAAGTACCCAGGAAGCGCTGGGTTTTTAAAATTACAGTAAGATTTCAAACACTTCAATTTATTTTAAAGGCCAGCTACGTTTGAATTTACGTTGAGTAAAGATAAAATGTGTGCAGCTTAATAGATTTGTCCAACAACTTTGAATTCGGTGCTATCCAGAACATAAACCAATTGCTGGCGCCTATGCAAGCGGGTCAAGTGGGCCAAGGACACACCCACCGTAAGTCTCAAGTGTCCTTACACCTGCAACTTTAAGAACGCCACAAAAAGTCCTATTGACCTTGCCACCTGGTCCTAACTGATCTTAAAAAAGTACCATCAACTTGGGACAAAACTGGCCAGAGAAATCCCTAAAGACCAATAGCAGTAAAAAAAGTGTCAAAGCTACCCAACAAATAGGTCAAAGACAAATAAAAAAACTATAAAATCTATCCAGATCGCCAGAAGCCTGTCAATAATGTTTTATTACGCCACCCTCTTTGCACCCTGTCCTTTATTGATAGATCTAGTGTCAGCTGTAGACCGATATCTAGACTGAATAAGAAAAGGTTTTCATTTCTTTAGTGCCAATTTTCTACACCCTGTACCTACAATAAGATGTTGTCAACAGCCTGTGATATAAATTGGATGACTCACCAAGATATTGCGGGTTTTATTCAGTATATTCGCCTGAATACTTATGAGATTTTTTCGAGGAAATCATGGCTATACTTATATTATTATTATTGTAGCTTGTTTCCCTTTTCTTATACCTAATTTCATGGAAAAGTTGAAGAATAAAGATTTCTTTGTTCTTGAAGGCTGGCGAATTAGTTTGAAAGAATCTGCGTTGACAGTAAGCATAAGTTAGTATGCACAGTCGACCGAAAATCTGTGGCAATTCTATGACCTTGAGCCGGCCTAGCAAAATGCGAAGTTTCAGTAAGACAAGAGGCCAGTTTATACTGGTTTTAGACTACTGATATGCGGCCTACGGTATACAATTTAAAAAAGTTTTCCTTGGAACAAGGCTCCCGACATATAATTCAAACTTTCTTACAACTGAATAAAATCACTTCTAAACAAAGATATACCAAGAAGAGTCTATTCGTGGAAATTTGTCACCAACATTTGATGACAAACCAAATTCTGTATATTCCTGGCGTGGCGCCTGAATTTTGTCACGATTTTCTCTTCGCCATTAAATTCATCGGTGGATCGTTATTTTCTCTTAATTATTGTCTGAATCATGTGAAGATGAACGTGGTTTCCTTTACGTAACGCATTTAAACTGAAATGTCACAGATAATATAATACTAGCTGAAATGTATAAAGAAGACGTGCACGCCGAATCTGCATATTTTGGGATAAGGACAAGAAAATGATGACTTTTCTATAAAAATATATAAACTCGAAGTGCTTGTTTTGACTGTCTCTCTGTTTGTTCCGGCTTATCTCCGAAACGGCAGGTCCTATTTTGACGGGACTTTTACTGGCAGATAGCTGATGTTATAACGAATAACTTAGGCCTTCCTTTACTTCACAAAAAGGATTAGGGTTCCGTGTAAAAAAATTAAAACCTTTGAAATTGTTATCAAAATTTATTTCACGGTCGCGGACAACAGCTAGTACGTAATATAAATGTGTCTTACTACTTACTCCCCACTACTTTTCCCAACTATGCACCTTAGGGTCCGCTTTCAGCCTAACTAACCGAATGCATCGGAATACTAGTCTTTTATATGAAGCGACCGCCTATCTAACGTCCACGATCCAGCTATTGGGTAGCACGGTACCACCTTGGTAAGACTGGCTGTTCGGGCTTCTAGAAACCCTAAACCGATAACCGATATTTGTAAACCAATACTTCGTTCACACCTGAGATTCATACACACTTTGACAGATAAGTAGGTCAAAAAAATTTAGCTTTTAGTTAGATGAGACCGTACGTCAGATAAGTAGTTTCTTTTAACTCCTGATTTGTATCATTTAATTCAAACAAATCATTTACACTTAAAAAGTGGCAACACACTCATAAACATGCAACACTCTTAAGAAAATCTATCTAACAATTAACTAAAGAAAACACTTCACTCATACTCAATGATTTGGCAACATCGTAGTTAGAATTAGAAATGAAATTGAGATTTACGCTACATCATACGTTTTATTCTCTTACACAACGTTACGTCAAACAAACTTTCATGATTATTGCACTGTTAACATCTTGGCAACGTTTATAATTGACCCAACGATACAGCAATAAATTTTTGTATCTTTGCGAAAGTGATATTTCGGCTTAAGGTCATCATTTACGAGGATCAGACAAAATTATCGAATCATCATAATCAGTAAACGTCGCAGAAGATGGCGGGACGAGCTGGACAGAACCAATGAACAGGGGTCCACATTGGCCCTGGATCGAAAGATTTGGAGGTCATGGAGGCCTTTGCCCAGCAGTGGGATGACACAGGCTAACAGTAACATCGTAATCGACCTTAGCAGTCCACGACTGGAGTCTTAAGTCTATCCAATCGTAGGTACCTACTCTAACTCGATCCTCAGCTACCTCTCATCAAATTATTACCAGCCACCATGCGAAGATTGACACTCAAGGTAGCCCTTTGACTTCCTCATCCTACCCTACGTTCGCATCACGTCTACCACAATGGGCAAAGCATGTACGCAGATGTCTAATCATGGGCTCTTTATTTCAGCTTTTAATTACCAATCTAATTTGTTTTTCAACATTAGTAGTTCGAGTACTAACTGGCTTTTATTCTTTGTTATCATCATTCTCCAGCCCTTATCCTAATTTATTTTGGGTCGGCGTAGCATGTCTTCTTCTTCCATACTTCTCTAATACTTGTCATCTCAACACACGACCTTTCTAGCCATTCATCATTTACACAGTCCATCAATCGACTCATTGGTCTTCCTCTACTCTTATAGCCATCCACATTTATAGTCAAAACTTTCCTCACGACATTTTCCTCTTTTCTCGGCCTCACGTGTCCGTACCACGATAATCGAATTACCACATAACTTTTCAGTCATCGGCGCCACTTTCAGTCTTCCTCTTTATATCTATATATATTAATATCTCCTTATTTTATTCATTCGCGTTACACCACACCACCCCCTTAGCATCCTCATCTCAGCTTCTGTTATTCTTCGTTATGCAGAAACAATTGGTTGAGTCTTTTGGCGACGCCAAAATACTAAAACGAATAGCCATTAAAGTCTCATCACTCTACAAAATTAACTTCTCATAGTACTACATGATATACAAATATGCTTTTAGCCAAATGTATTTGTGGAGCCTATTGAATATCGCACTCACAAAACAGACAAATTCTTTTGATACAGTAGGTATTTTATGCTGTGGCATTGGCTTAAGGTACCTACACTATACAGGGTGGAAGGAACACCGAAGCTAAAACAAGTCAGTTTTGTAGGAAACAGCTGGTTTTTTTTCAGTTCAGAATGATCTATTGAAAACGTGGTAACCGTCTTAGTGTTCTTTCCACCTTGTATAGGTACTTCTCTGCAGCTAACGTTTAACTTTGTATTTTACGCCATAGTGAAGCTTTAAAACTGGCACACCTTAAATCCTTAAACCTTGCTTTAACAGAAGTTCATCTGTACTGAAATCTGTATTTCTATTTCCGTTCATGTAATGCGTGACTGTAGCAAAACATTCTATTCTAGATAATCACTTTCTATTAACACACAGTAATAATAGTTATTCAACAGTTAAAGCGCCCATTAGTTGGGTGTTTGCCTTCGCAAACTGTCCTTTACCTCGTCGGCAAAGATGGCGCCGCGCCAAAATTATTGACATCGATCCAGCCGAAGATATTTTGGAATGTGAAAGCGCTTTTGGAATGCGTCTATGAATGCTGTTATTTAAACTAATTAGTTACCTATTTATTATTAGTCTTATTTGTTTGGTGTCAGGGTTTGTTAAAGCATAACATCACGTCTGTACATCTTAAAGGGTTAAGCTGAGATCTACTGCATTAAACTCACACTCGCCAGTTAGGTTTATATTATGTAACCCATAAAGTTATATGGGTTTTAAACCTGTTCCCATCAACTGGGTACAAATCCAAACTCCAGATTGCTACGAAGAAATTACCAATAGAAAAAATCCAACAACGTTTTGTCCGACCTGGGAATGGAATCCAAGACCTCATTCTAACAGTAGTGCTTTATGGCTACAAGACCGACGAGGCAAAGCGTTCAGTAGATCCCTTTCTATATTTTCCAGACCCCTTGGGGTCAAGTTATAATAAAGCCAGTATATCCCGGTCTCTCATACAAAGTCCGCCTTCCCTGACCTACAACAAGTGGGGTCGTCAGAATCGCAAGCAGTTCCGATGTTTAATCATCGATTCACGTGATTGTCGCTTGCCGTGCCAACTATGTTAATACTCATTACGAATCGTGACAAGTTGTATAAGCTGTGCCCAATGTGGGGATTACCAAATGTTATAACTTTAAAATATCGGTTTCGGTCAGTTTCGTTTGTATCTCCGCAGTCTGCCTATGGTATGGAGCAATTATTTCATATGGAGGCTAAAATCGGGACCGTCACCTGTCATCTCCATCCCCTCCAGCCTTTTATCCCCAAAGTTTGAGCGTATACCGAATGATTTTTTTTTTGTGACTCCTAAAAGGACTGGGAAAGTGATACGGGTGTGTAGAAAATTATGACCGCGGACCACAAAAACTGTAGAACAAAGGAGGAGTACTCACTAAATAAAAATGTCAGAGCAGCTGAAGAAAATCAACAAGCAATGGTGAATGGTTCATCCTTGGATGGAAATAGTTGCAACTGCAAGTCATGGTTTTTAAGAAGGGCCTTACGGCTAAGTTCCCATGTAACGCGCGTTAACGCGCGTCAACACACGATTGTTGACGCCCGCTGACGCGCGTTAACGCGCGCGCATGTGATCGGTTGTTAGGTATGTATTAGGATGTCTATACGCGCGATTTGAAAACGCGCGTCAAAATTTTACCATCTGAACATAGCCTTTTTTTTTTTTTTTTTAGGATGGGAAATCATCAAATGACCCCCCCCGCTCTGGGCGGAGCGGAAGGGAGTGTCAGACTTGTACTGACTAAAACCCATCCATGTTCCTTCTTTGCCCTTTGTGTTCCAGGGCCGCGGTATCTCTTTCGAACAGTCCCGCAGCCCTGGCAGGCATCGGCCCGTGCGGACCCCTACGTGGTTGCTGACATCTCTTTGAGGCGCGCGTGGAACACGAACGCGCCGTCGACACGGCCTGTCGTCATAAGACGGCCGGACGGCGAGCTAGCCCAAAACTCGCCGTCCACAGGCCCGCGCCTACGGTGGCCGGGGGCCACCACGTGACCCCCGACGCCCAGGGCGTCTCCCGCGGCGGCTGGGACGTGAGGCTCTTTCCCTCTCACGTTCCGCCACCTCCTTCACTAGCATGACTGCTTCGCAGAAGGAGGTGACGGCTTCCCATTCCCTCTCGCTCCGGACCATGGCTTGAACCAGGGCCGGGCGCGAGAGGTCGCCGCCGCCAATCGCCTCTACGAGGACACGGCGCTGCTCCGCCCAAGCAGGGCAGGCCTCCACAGTGTGCTGCACCGTGTCCTCCGGACGATCCTCACAGTGGAAACACCCGGGCGTTTCCTCCCGCCCGATTCGGTGCAGGAACCTCCCGAAACAACCGTGTCCGGTGAGGACCTGCGTCAGGCGGAAGGTGAGGGCGCCGTGGCGCCTCTCTAGCCACTCCTCAAAGAGGGGACTTATCGCCACTATGGTGGCGTGCCCTGCACGGGATTGCGACAGTCGCTCTCTCCATGTCACCATGAGATCGCGCCGGAGGTCTGTCCGCTGAGCGGTGATTTGCCGCGGCAGCGGAGTTTCCCCCTGACGTAGTGCCTCCGCGCGCCATTCGTGAAGGCGTGCGAGGACTATCGCCTCCAGATCCCATGGCGGCAATCCGGCAAGGAGGCTCGCCGCCTCACCGGAGATCGTGCGGTACCCCCGGACTAGCCTTAGGGCTATCCCCTTTTGGGGCGCGTTCAGGTAGCGGGCGGCTTGCCGCCTCAGAGAACGTGCCCACACCGGGGCCCCGTAAAGGGCCATGGACCGCACGACCCCCGCGTAGAGCCTCCGGCAGGAGGCGTTTGGACCCCCCAGGTTGGGCAGGAGCCGCTTGAAGGCAGTCCCGGTCAGTTTGGGGGCCAAACGTCGGAAATGCTCCACGAAGTTCCACCGGCTGTCAAGGACGAGTCCCAGGTACTTCAGCGTCAACCCGACGCCGATGGAAACCCCTCCTGCCGTCAGTAGGGATCCCGACGGTGGCGCATTCCGAGGCCCATGAACACATGGCCTCGGACTTGTGCAATGCCACCTCGAGACCCAATTGCCGGATCCTCTCCACGACAATCACAACCCCGCGTGTCATGTTTTCGGCCGCCGCCTCGTGCGACCTCCCTTGTGCCAGTACCAGCGTGTCGTCAGCGTAGCAGACTACGCTGACGCCGCTAGGGAGGTCGGCGCGCACCACCCAGTCGTAACCGATGTTCCACAAGGACGGCCCCAGAACCGATCCCTGTGGAACACCGCACGACATCTCTCGCCGGTTCCATTCTCCGCTCCGACCGGGGTAGATGACGGCCCTATCCGTCAGGTAATCCCCGACCACACGACGAAGGTAGGTCGGCACCCGTTGATACCGGAGTGCCTCCCCAATGCAGCTCCAGGGCATGGAGTTGAAGGCGTTGGCGATGTCAAGAGACACCGCCAATACGACCCCGCCCCGGGAAACCGCGTCCCCCGTCGTGAGGGCTCTCACGCGCATGATGGCGTCCACCGTCGAGCGCCCCTTGCGGAAACCAAACTGGTGTTCCGCAAGATCCGGCCCCATCCCCGTGAGGTGCCCGGCGAGGCGGTTAGCAATAACTCTTTCAAAGAGCTTGCCCACCTCGTCGAGCAACACTATGGGCCGGTATGCGGACGGAGAGTCCGCAGGGCGCCCTGGCTTCCGGATGAGGACCAGCTTCCCCGTCTTCCAACGAAGCGGGAACTGGCCTCTCTCCAAGCATGCGCTTAGGAGCCCTTCCAGTCGGGGCCCGAGAGCCTCAGAGGCCAGGACCCAGGCTTTGCCAGGCCAGCCATCGGGTCCCGGGGCGGTATTTCTGGCCTTCAGCCTGCGTACCGCCACTCCCAGGTCTACCCCAGTCACCTCCGGAACGTCGTCATCGGTGTGGTCCGCGTCCGGCACCGCAAGCGGCGGCGGAGCCATAGGCGGGGGAGGATGCCTCCCTCGCGAAGGGAACAGAGCGCTCACCACGTCCTCCACGAGCTCAGGCCGGAGACTCTGCGTCAGCGGGGGGGCCCGGGTGCGGAGTTTGTCCCGAACCATCTTGTAAGGGCGCCCCCACGGATCTCCGTTCAGAGACTCCAGCATCTCCTCGCGGGCCAGGTTCTTGGCCCGCCGGACAGCCTCCTGGAGGGCGGTCTTCGCCGCTCTGTACCCCTCGTAAAGCTCCGCCTCAATGGCTGCCGCATCCGGAGAGCGGATGCGGAGCCTGCGATGCCTGGCGTACCGGTGCCGCGCGGCAACGCACGCCTCACGCAAAGACGTCAGCTCTCGCGACCACCAGTACACCTGACGTCGGGCGCTTCCTGGCCGAACTCGGGGCATTGCCACGTCGCAAATCTCGGACATGGCCTCCTGGAACCAACTCGCCTCGTTGTTGATGTCGGCAGGCCTGGCCGGTGATGACATCCAGGCCTGAACGATCGAGGCTTCCAGGAGGAGCTCCCGGTCCAGCTGCTTCAGCGCCCATCGCGGACCACTCGGGGCCTGTAGGACCGGCGCGCTTGAGGTCTGAGTGGAGACGTCAAACCGGATGTACCGGTGGTCGGAATAGGTCTCCACCCCCTCCATGACGCGCCAGTCAACGACACGCAGCGACAGGGCGGGGCTAGCGAACGATATGTCCACCACCGACTCACCCTGCATCCGCACGCACGTGGGGACAGAACCCCGATTTAGGACGACCAGGCCTGTCTCCAGTGCCCAGTCCTCCACCATCCTACCCCGCACATCCGTGTAACGAGAACCCCAAGCCAAGTTCTTGGCATTGAAGTCCCCGAGCACAAGCACGGGGAGTGAATGGCTCCCGATGACGACACTCAACTCCCTGAGGGAGTTGTGGAACTCGGCGAGAGTTCGGTTCGGGGAGAAGTAGACTCCCACTACAACGATCTCCCCGAACCGTGCTGCTACGCACCCCTGACCCTTCCTGACACTCTCAAGGGTCGGGGTACCGGCGGCGGCCGACGCAATTATGGTCACTGAGCCGCTAAGGTCCTCCACCCAGTCATCTCTGGGCGGGACAAAGTACGGCTCAGAGACCACGGCGATGTTAATCGACCACTGCGCCATGCTCTGGATCAACAGATCCTGAGCGCAGGCGCAGTGGTTGATGTTCGCCTGGAGAAGGCGTAATGGGGCCGTTATTGGCACTCCATTTCAGCCCCCTCCCGGGCCCCCTGCGAGGGCCCCGCTGCAGAAGTTGCAGCAGTGGCGGCCGCGGCGGCGACAGTGGCGGCGGCTGCGGTGATGGCGACGGTGGGGGTTTTGGCGGTGGAGGTGGAGGGCCTTCCGTTGCCCCTGGCCTTGGCCTTGGCGGGTGTACCGCAGGCCTTGCTCCCTGCCCGGTGATCGGCTGGCTTGCCGGTTGCCGCACATGCAGCGCAGTGCGGCGCGGCGGAGCAAGCCGCGGCCATGTGACCGGGCTGGCCGCAGCGGAAGCATAGGCCACTGCGGTCCACCTCCGAGGTGCACCGGACCGACACATGGTGCCCCACATGGCAGCGGAAGCACCTCAGAGGTCTGGGTTCCAGCAGCTTAACCTGCGCCGAAACCCAGCCCACCAAGAGCCTTCGGCCCTCCACAATGGCTTTCGCCGCCGTCACAGGGCTGCTTACCGTTACGGTTCGCATGCCCGACAGATCCGGACGTAAGGTGCCTTTTTTTTTTTTTTTTTTTTTTTTTCGCGATGTGGAAATCCTCTGTGGATGTCCTCCGCCCTGGGGAGAGCGGAGGGGTCTGTCAGACTCGTACTGACTTAAACCACACCGGTGTTCCCTCGCACACTTGCGTCGGGGGGCAACGGGATCTGATGCGACTTCCGCTGCCCCGGACTAGTGCGGCCCGCCTGACCTGCGGGCCTCGTCCCGGGGGGGAGTGAGGTGTAAAACTCCCCCCGTTACGTCTGAGAGAGGCGCGCGTGGAACACTACGCGCCGCCGTCTCGGGTCCAGTGTGATCGGGGGCGACGGATGTCCCCGAATCCGTCGCCCCTGGACCTATTTAGGGGGGCCGGAAGAGGGCGTTGTCCGCCCTCTGCCGACGCCCGGTGCGTCTGCTGCGGGATGGACGGGAGCTCGTCATCTCCCTCTCCCTTTCCGCAGCCTCCTTCTGCGACATGACGGTTTCGCAGAAGGACACCACTGCGTCCCAGGACTCTGAGCTGCCGACCATCGAGCGAACGACGGTCGGCAGCGACAGGTCTCCTCCCACCTCCGTAACGAGCGCACGGCGCGGCTCATCCCACGCGGCGCACTCGGCCAGCGTATGCCGCGCCGTGTCCTCCAGACAGTGGACGCAGTGATGGCACCGGGCGTCCGGCTCCCTGCTTATGCGACACAGGTACTTCCCAAAGCAGCCGTGCCCCGAGAGCACATGCGTCGCCCGAAACGTCAGGGAGCCGTGCTTCCTCCCGAGCCAGTCGTCGAGTACTGGCCGGATCGCCTCGACCGTGTCGAGGCCGGCGGTAGGGAGCTCTAACCTTCCCCGCCATTCCGCCACCATGACCTGTCGGAGCTGAGACCGGTACAGCGTGATCTGTCGCTGCACCAGCCTCTCGCCCCGATCATTGGCCTCCTCGCGCCACTGGTGCAGTGTCGCGAGGGTCTTCGCCTCCAGGTCCCACGGCGGGGATCCGGCCAGTACACAAGCCGCCTCGTAGGAGATCGTGCGATATCCCCGTATGACCCTGACGGCCATCGCTCTCTGCGGTCTGCGCAGGACCGCGATAGTGCGAGCCGTCAGGTCTGTCGCCCAGATCGGGGCCCCGTAAAGGGCCATCGATCGCACGATCCCCACGTACAACCGCCTACAGGCGGTGCTCGGGCCCCCCAGATTGGGAAGCAGCGTTGACAGCGCGCCCGCCGCGCCCATCAACTTGGGCACCAGCCGCTGAAAGAGGGGGCCGAAGTCCCAACGGCTGTCGAGCACCAATCCTAAGTACTTCATGGTTGACTCGACAGCGATCCGGACCCCACCGACCACAATGTGTGATCCGAACGGCGGCGCCCGTCGGGGGCCATGAAAAGCAATGGCCTCCGACTTGTTGAGGGCCACTTCCAGCCCCAGGCGTCGTATGCGGCTCACCACCTGTGAGATCGCAGCCGTAGCCAGCAACGCTGCCTCCCTGTACGAGCTCCCCCGAGCCGTGACCAGCGTGTCGTCCGCATAACACGTCAGATCCACTCCCGGCGGGAGCTCGCACCGCAAAACCCAGTCGTACCCGATGTTCCACAGGGGTGGGCCCAGAACCGACCCCTGCGGAACACCGCACGACATCTCGCGACGGCCCGTGTCGTCGCGTCCCATGTAGGTGACACACCTTCCAGACAGATAAGCCCCCACAATGTTGCGGAGGTAGGAAGGCACCCGATGGTATCGCAGGGCCTCCCTAATGCAACCCCAGGGCAGGGTGTTGAACGCGTTGGAGATGTCCAAGGACACCGCCAGCACCACCCCACCCTGGGACACCGCTTCCTCCGCCAGGACTCTCACTCTCATGATGGCGTCGATGGTGGAGCGCCCACGCCGGAAGCCAAACTGGCTGTCGGCCAGGTTCGGCCCCTCTGTACACAAGTGGCTGACGAGGCGATCTGCGATTACACGCTCGAGCATCTTGCCCGCCTCGTCCAGCAACACTATGGGCCGATAAGCCGACGACGAATCCGCCGGGCGCCCCGCCTTCCTGAGCAGGACCAGTCGACCAGTCTTCCACCTGCTAGGAAACTGGCCCCGCTCAAGGCACGCCGAGAAGAGTCCCCTCAGTGGGTGCTCCAGCTCCTTCAGGGCGAGGACTAGAGCGCGACCAGGCACTCCGTCGGGCCCCGGAGCAGTGTTTTTAGCCCGGAGCCGCAATATGGCCGCGCTCATCTCCGCCTGTGTCACCTCTGGGACGGTTTCGCTCACATCTTCTTCCGACTCTGCAGCTGTGGGCAGAGCCATCGGCGGTGGCTCGTACTCGGCTCTCTCAGGAAAGAGAGCCGAGACCACTCGCTCCAGAAACTGCGGCTCGAGACCTTCCGTTAGCGGGGGTGCCCACGGCCGAAGTTTCCCTCGGACCGTGCGGTAAGGGCGCCCCCACGGATCCCCGTCTAGGGTCGCCAGCAGCTCCTCTCTGGAGCGCGTCTTTGACTCGCCGATGGCCAGCCACAGAGCCTCCTTCGCCGCGCGGTACACCTCATACAGCGCGGCTTCTTCGTCGGGATCCCGCAGACGTCTCCTCCGACACCGCGTGTACGGGCGTCTGGCGTCTGCGCACTCGACGCGCAGCCGCTCTACCTCGACGCACCACCAGTACACGCGGCGCCTTGCGGACAGAGAGGAGACGCGTGGCATGGACGCGTCGCAGATTTGCGTCATCGCGTCGCTAAACCACTGCGCCTCCCGTTCGACGTCGACGGGACCGACGGTAGCCGACTCCCGGATCCAGGCTTGGACGATAGTGGCTTCCTCGAGAGCCTCCCTGTCGAGGCGTTTCAGCGCCCAACGCGGGCCGTCTCTTCGGGGGGCCGATTGGCTACGACCTTCAGCGGTCTGGGTGGAGACGTCGAAGCGTATGTATCGGTGATCCGATAGCGTCTCCACCTCCGCTTCCACGTGCCAATCACGAACGCGGTGCGCGACAGCGGGACTAGCGAACGACACGTCCACAATGGATCCGCCCCGCTGTCGCACACACGTGTAGGCCGAACCCCGATTTAAGACAGCCAGGCCCGTCGTAACGGCCCACTCCTCTAGCACATCGCCTCTCGGGTCTGTGACCGGGGATCCCCACGCCGCAGATTTGGCGTTCAGATCACCGAGAAGCAAAATGGGCCGAGGATGAGACCGGCCGACGACGGCTCCCAACTCGACAAGGAAACTCTCGAAGTCGGCGAGACTCCTGTTGGGCGAAAAGTATGCCCCGATCGTGACGATCCCGTTCACAAGGGCGGCAACCCAACCGTGACCCCGGGACACGTCGACAAGAGTCGCGCCGATGATGGCCACCAGGCCGCCCATATCCCCTGCCCAGTTATCTCGGGGGGGGACAAAATACGGCTCAGCGACCACCGCCACATTTACCGACCACTCCGCCATACTCAGGACCAAGAGATCCTGAGCTCTGGTGCAGTGGTTGATATTCGCCTGGAGGAAATGGAGCGCCATCACTGGCAGTCCATTTCCCCGGCGCCTCGTCCAACCACAGGCCGGGAGTCGGCCGAAGAGGTGCTAGGGGGTGCGGCCCCCGCAGCCTTGGTCCAACGCTTGCTGCGCTTTCTGGGCGCGCCGCAAGCGTTGCCGCCAGTTCTGTGCCCCGCAGACTTTCCTGCAGCCGCACAGAGGCTGCAGTTTGGCTCCGCGGAGCACTGGGACGCCTTATGGCCGGGCTGACCGCAGCGATAACACAAATCGCTGCGGTCTGCTTCGCTAGTGCACTGGGCCCGGACGTGCCCTTTCTCCAGGCACCGGTAACACTGCATGGCCCTGGGTGCCAGGAGTTTAACTCTCGCTGACACCCAGCCCACCAGCAGACGTCCCGCGTCGGCAACTTTTTTTGCCGCAGCTACTGGGCACCGCACCCAGATGGTGCCCAGCCCTCCAGCGTTGACGCGGATTTCGCCCGCCCGCACATTTTCTGGCGGGCATCCACCGCTCCGGGCTATGGCCACCACCACCTCCTCCGGGGAAACAGAGTCGTCCAGCCCATCGACGCGCACCTCAGCCGTCTTGATGGGTCTGGACACCCGGGCCTCCTCGGGGTTGAGGACGTCCCTCAGCTTTGCAGCTAGAGAGTCCGCCCTCTCGGCACTGCTGGTCCCCGCCAACTCGAACATCTTGGCCCCCGTGGCTGCCGTTCTGAAACGGAAGCCATCCGGGGTGCCAAAATCGGCAAAGACCAGCTTGCCTCTCGCCTCCGCCAGTACCTTCTGGTACGTCACGCCTCTCTCCTTGGCTTCGGGCTGCAGCGTGACTACCACAGCCTCGGAGCGGGGGACGCGGATTTTCGGGGCCTGCCCCTTGGATCCGGGCGCGTTCTTGGCCTTGCGGCCCCTCTTCCGCCTCTTTTTGCGGCTTTCGGCCGCCTCCCAGCCACCCTCTTTTTCTTTGGGGGACGAGGTGCTCCCTTCAGTGGCATTTCTCGTCCCCTTCACGGCCTTTTTGCTCGCCTGCGTGGGCTTTTTGGGCGCCTGCGTGGGCTTTTTTGGCGCAGGTGGCGCTTTAGCCACCTGTGCCCACGTTGGCCCAGCTGTTGCTGGAGCGGGCTCCGCCTCCTTCCTTCGCTTATCTGCCGCCAGCGGCGGACGAAGGCGAATAGGGGGGTTGAGCCTGGGCTCTAGGCTGTCCAGGCGGGCGGTCATTATGTTCAACAGCCGGTTGAACTGGTCTTCCCCCAAAGACCCGTTCTGTGGCAGAGCACGACTGTCCGCAGTCGTCGCACCCTGCTGCCGGCTGAAGTCTGCCCTCAGGGCGCTGACCTCCCGCTGGAGCTCCTCCATCCTCGCTTGGAGACGGCGATTTTCCTCTCGGAGCTTCACCGTCTCCTCCGAGATCGTGCGGTCAAGGAGGACGTCCACCGCCTCCTTGATCCCGTCGGCCGCCTCTTTCAGGGCCCGCGTGAACGTCCCCTTCAGGTTGCCAGATTTCGTGGCAACCTTCAGGACGACGTCCACGCCGTCTAAAACTTGGCGGCTAAGGGCCTCTGCCGTCAAGCTTTCAGGAGCTGCGGCGCTCTGCATCCGCCTCTCCCTTGCCCGTCGAGCCAACTCAGCGACCTCGTCGGTGGCGATGGCCTTCCGGCCCTCTCGCCTCGCGGCATTGAGCTCTGCCTTTGTGCTGAGCAAAGCGATGGAGGCCTCGGCATCACCCCGCTCCACATGCATTGAGCCGTCAGAGTCGCTAACTCCGCTCACTCCGCTGGCCATCGGCGTATCAGGGCGCTTCAGGAAGCGGCCCCGAGTGTCGCGTGACGGTGTCGGAGTGTTTGCTCCGGAAGGCACACCGCGTCCTCTGCCCCTCCTGGTTGTCGACACCTTGGGGGCCGGCAGGTTCTCCTCGCTTGAGGACAGACCCGCCGTGCACGCGTCCGACTCACAGACACGCGGCCGCTTCCCCCAAAACTTGGAGGGAGCAGCCGCAGCTGTTCGCGGTGTGTCGTCAACCACCGACAACACTCTCACTCTCTCCAGAACCACGCGTGGTTCAACTGTAGCCTCTGCTCCCGGCATCAGTGACGCAGCGCCAGAGTCCGACACTGCGTCAACCATGCAGAGATCACCCGTTCTTCGGTCGGGTTTCTTATAGCTAAAAGAGATGAGGTCTTCAAAAGACCTCGATCTCGGGGAGCCTCCTCGGCTCTTGTTGCCATAGGCAAGTGGTAGACGTTTGCTGCCCCCCCCAGAATACGGTGGGCTTGACGACCCCGAAGGGGTCGTGGCGGATTCTCCAGCTGCTGTGCAGCTGGTACCGCCCTGGGGTAATACGTTACAAAGCGTCTTTTTCATGTTTGTTTTTCCTTTGAAGGGTGTGGTCCCTATCTCCCTATTCTCGTCTTTCCCCCCCCCCCCCCATGACCATTCCATCACCCTCTCAGTCACGTCTGATAGGCAGACGCGTACCAGAGCATGTGAAAACAGGATCCCAAACCCAGATTCACTCCCCGAGGACCCCGAGGACCCCGAGGAGTGAATCGCCAATCACGTACCGTCCGATGAACCCGCTCCGTGAGCCATCGCACGGTACACGATGTGTCCCTCCCCATATTCACACTCCGATGACTCGGAGCGTGAATCGCGCACTGCCCGGGACGACGGACAGGGCACCCCTCGCCAGAGTCTGAAGCGACTCCGGCGTGTGTGTCTCTCTTAGTCTGGTCTCTCACTTGGAATGGGAAAAACTCCAAGATCATTGAGACACTCAAGCCCCACCACGACGACAACGTGGAGACACCCTCGGTGGGGGGACGTAAGGTGCCTGCCTTGACCTGCTCAGCAGGGCACCCACCGGTCCTGGTGACGGCGGCCACCACCTCCTCCTCGGTCACCGAGTCGTCCAGACCCATGATGCGCAGATCTGCGCATTTGACGGGCCTGGACACTCGGGCCTCGTCCGCATTTAGGGACGCTCTAAGCTTTTCTGCCAGAGCGTCCGCGGACGAGCCACGGGTTTCGCCGGGGATCTCCAGCACTCGAGCCCCTGTCGCGGTGACTCTAAGGCGGAGGCCCCCGGTGATCCCGAGCTCCCCGAGATCTACCGTCGCCCTCGCCTTAGCGAGCACGTCGCGGTAGCTCACGCCCCTCTTTTCCGCGTCCGGCTGTAGTGTAATCACTACAGCTGCGGTCTTCGGGGCGCTGAGCCTTGCCGCGACGCTCCGCTCTTTTTGCTGGCGCTTGCGCTGCCGCTTCCTGGCCTTTTTGGCCGCCTTTTGCTCCCTCGTCCTCTCTCCGGCCACCTGCCACCTGGTCTCGGCCGCAGAAGGCTTAGGGGGCGGGGGGGGCGGCGGTGGCATCTGTCTCGCGGCTGGCGCTGGCACAGTCACCGCCTTGCCCTTCTTTTGGGCCGCCACCTTGCCCTGCCTCAGGGCTGCCGCCTTCTTGGCCGGAGCCGGTTTCGCCAGAGCCGGCCCTTCGGGGGCCGACGCAACCCTGCCGGAGGGCCGGCCAGACGACCCCGGTGCGGAGGCCGCAGCAGCCGCATATGTGGCTACCCTCGGGCCCGGGGACGCCCTGTTTGCCGCAAGGGGGGGGCGCAGGACAATGCCCTCCAGGACGGAGAACCGCGCCTGGAAGGCAGCCAGCTCCTGCCGAACCAGGTTCAGGACCTGGTTCTCAACCGGCACGGGCACGGGCTGGCTTGGTCGCTGCTGGCCCCCATTTTGGGGCGCCTTGCGGGGGCCGGCCTCGCGCAGACCGGCCAAGTCTGCTCGGAGCTTCCTTTTCTCCTCTTGGAGCTTCCGTGGCAGCCGTCAGGCGAGCGACCTCCGCCCGCAGTTTGGCCACTTCGTTTGACGGGGGCCCCCCATATCTGGCCTCCGCTGACGCCATGATGGAGGCGATCGCTGCAGGCATGGCCTTATGCCTGGTGGAGGGCTTCTGTTTATAAGAGACAGCCCTCAGCGCCGCCTCCACCTCCTTCGCGAAACCGGCCTTACGCTCCGCCTCAGAGCCGCCGTCTGCACCCACCTCGTCGCCAGAGGAGCCCGAACGGGCCACCCCGCGACCGGCCACCCCCGGGTGGCGCCCCTCCTCGGCAAGCCGCGCCGACCTCTCGGCGGCAGAGAGGCCTCTCCCCTTGCCGCGGATCCCTCCTCGCTTACTGGTGGGGATCTTGCGAGCCGAGGCCAGCTCTCCCTCCGATGACGACCCTTGGTCGCCCTCCGGCCAGGACCGCTTGCGGAAGAACTTCCCGTTCACCGCAGTAGTCCCGGGCCTCCCGCGCCGGGAGCTCTCTGAGCCTCCCGCGCTCACATCGCTGGATGCGGCGCCGGACTCCGACCCCGCATCCCTCCCCTCCTTTGCTTCGCCGTTATCGGCCGTTTTTTTTTTTAAACAATTTTCCATGTTGTTCCCACGAGTATGGGGGAAATAAAGAGTCCATCTGGGCAGTGCCCCCTGTACCCAGATAAGCCATAGCCAGGCCCGGCAGTGGTTCGCACTAGCAACTGATTTTCCATAGGAACCCGTCAGCCATACATCTCCTCGCGGTGCGCCGCCGCTTGAGATTCGGGGTAACTTTTTATAGAGGTTTTCTACCTCGCGGTCCGGGCGGTTAAGCCAAGACCCTCAGTCCCAATAGAAACTTCCAGTGACGTATTAGGTCTAGACAAATTCCTGTGCCACCATTAAGATTCTAACACACCTATAAATAAGTGCAATAAATTATTTCGTCTAATAATGTCTTCCTCGAGTAAGATTACCTGTGAATTCCACATGAACTCATAATTCACACGTCTTGCCAAGCGAAGAGTAGAATACACAGGTATATTATTGTAATATACCTGTTGTCTTCTTACTTCAATGGAATTAGAATATTTTAGCATAAATACTGAATGATGAAAATGTAACGTAGTTACGTTTTTCATCATGATATCTTACCTTCAAGCCCCATTTTAACAATCAAAGACATCGAACTGCTGTTGAGAATTTCAAAAACCAATGTCACTTGGTGCGGCCCAGCAATCAAACCTAAAAACCCCAGTACCTACGTTGAACTAGCAACCAACAAGGCAGTTGAATTTCGATAAGGATCATTCATATATCTAAGTTTGAGGCTCAAGGCTAAGTGGTGGCAGAAAAATTTTGGGTTCTATCATTTGTAACTTCGTCAATTTGTAAAGCCGAATTAAGCACAAATATAGTGTCTTGACTCGATAATTAATGGACACTTATGTTAATCTTCTCGACACCTATGTTAATCTTTCGATAAAAAAAAACCTGATTGCACCGACTATGCTTTTTTGAAGAAACAACTTACTGAGATTGTGTTAGTAGGAGTCCAACCTATCCCTCCACCGTCCTCAGGTAGAAGGCCCTTTACGGTTAAAACCCGAGTCGATTTCAGGACCATAACTTGTGAGTCTTTTCTGTTGTACTCTTTCACAATCTATCATAACTTTTCTAAAGGACACTGATAAGGGACGACTTTAACAATCGTTTCACTCATGTCAGCAACTGCCGGACAAAACAACACTTGGGAAAGTTGCGCCACCAGACCCGGTAATCCGTCTTTCCCATCCAGTCTGATACAGCCGCCTTTAAAGGTGATCGGTACCCGGTGTAGCATGAACACCGTAAAAGCTGGTTTTTTCGACGGAAGAATCGACAAAATGTCTGATCTAGAAAAGAAATCTGTCATTTTGTCGATTCTTCCGTAGACCAAACCCGTTACTACGGTGGTCATGCTAGACGTGCTAGATGACCGAAAAACTATCACTCACGTAAGTCACTAAAAATTAATACACGAACGCGAAACATATCCTAGCCAGTTCGAGCTCCATGCCATGCATTGCATTTGAATTACAATTTGCTACTACTATAATATATATTTTATTACCTAGTGCTTGTTACTGGATCACAATAGCGAGGTGATAAACAGAACGTGTTGTTAATAGCGTGAATAATAATGTAATGTAATGTAATGTAGGTGGTTATAGGTGGCTGTACTTATACATAATCAGCCTATGTATTATGTTCTTATTGCTGGAATTCAGACTTCCCTGAATGTACCTAATCAATATAATAAACTCACAAGTGGTGCGACTTTATTTGTCAGTTCTTTTCACTATCCTGCTTACACCCACATTTTACCAGTCATGGTTATTGTAGATCCTATGGGAGGGCAAGCCTTTGCACAAATCCAGATGCAGAAGCGCCTCTGAAAAAAATCTGATGGATAAAACACTCCTCCAAGCGGGGGAATCGTCAAGACCTCACGCTGTGCCGAACCCCAGATTAATGAGACAGCTACACCAGAACTACTACTGGCATACGGGAAGATTATTTTGTTCACCAAGACCGAGGCTATGGCCTCAATCTAGTTAAGAATAAGAATAATTTTGGACCCTGCTCCCGCTACCGGCGGACCACTATTTTTTATATTTTTATATGGTTTTTGTTAAGAAATAATTAAAAATATAATTAGTGTGTAAAAAA
Organism: Noctua fimbriata; assembly: GCA_905163415.1. Taxonomy (NCBI): domain Eukaryota; kingdom Metazoa; phylum Arthropoda; class Insecta; order Lepidoptera; family Noctuidae; genus Noctua; species Noctua fimbriata. The sequence goes on from LR990943.1 coordinate 7,429,170, forward strand.
ATAAATAAAGGAAAGAATAATTTTATTGTTTAGAAAAAAAGTAGTTCCAAGAGCATCAAGACAAAAGGTACGTATTACGTATCCATACTGTCTGTCTATTTGTCGGTTACCTTTCTCGCCATGACGGCCAGGATTTTGATCAAAATCTGCATACGATAAGACATTTATATTTTTTGATCTGGAGACTAAAAACCCGTGGGAAAATTTCTGCCACACGGCCGAAGTCGTGGACAAATGCTCGTATTCCCGTCTTAAGGAGGATGGGCTAAGGTAGCCCGCGAAATTCGAAACAGGTCAGGAGGTCAGTGTCAGGTTGTACTTTTTCATGAAATAGTCATTCAATAGGATTTAACGAACTTAAAGGGGATGGGATGATTTTATTGATTATAACTCTGTAAAGCCATATATGTTACGGCCGCGGATCATCTTTTGTTCAATACACAGCCTGACACTGACCGGCAAATTGCAAAAAACATAAGAATAGGTATTTGACTTTCGCGGGCTACCCTAGCGCTTTTACCTTAAAAAATCTAGTTCCATGAATCTGAAAACGAAAACCTACGTATTACTCATAACGTAACAATGTTGTCATACCGTCAGTCAATACAATGGATCGAGATCACAGACTGACGTGTTTTACGACGGCCATCTGGATTTAGTGTGTGATCAATCTATAGTTAACGTACTGTTTATGGCACTATTAATAATTATTGCCGTGGAGTACTGCTTGTAAGCTGGGTGGATTATTGACAGGTAGGTATTCTGTCACAAATTGTTGTGAACGGGGATGTAAGGATGATTATGATGGGACACCATTGTAAGAGGGTCCTATTGAGGTGGATGCGCCAGGGTCGTTAAATTCAAATTTTCTGAGGTTTTTTGCAATTTGCAGGTCAGTTTCAAGCTAAATGTGAAACAAAATATGATCCGCGCCCGTAACACATATGTAGTCTCTCTGTAAAGCCATATTTGAGGTCGCGAATCATAGGTATCTTAATCAACATACAATCTGACACTGACCTGTAAATTGCAAAAAACGAAGAAAATTTAAATTTTGCGGTCTACCCTGACGCTTTCGTCCAAATGATAAACAATCAGGCCCAGGTTCTCCCTGATTTAAGGCTTTTCGGGCAAGTTAATCTATCAAATAAGGGAGAAAAGCTTAATTGCACATTTTGTCACTATCACGTCTTATCCGTAGATGATCACCTCGCCTCACACACACCGTTCAAAAAAAGCGTTTCCGCAAAAAAAGCGGAAAATGTTCAGATTATATTGCATTTTTAAAGCTATTACAGACCGGAAACGGCGAAACATTACCTGCCCACATGTAGCCATTTAGCTCTTTCCGGTTTGATGGTCGCACACCGTTAACTTTTAGTAGCAGGTAAGTAAGCACCTACTTTATTAGCATTATAAAGGCTAGCCTGAAAGTAACGGGTATTAAAACGAAGCCTACTTGACCATGAGGTTTCTGCTGAAAGATTTTTTTTAAGGTGACTGATAGTGATACATTACATTCTTTACGTGGACATAAAGGTGCTACATAGGACTTTGAAGGCAAAACAACTGGAATTTAGACACCTAATTTAGATATGCACAACAGCGCCACCTATCTTATTAGACACGCATGTGTTAATAGTCATATATTATCTAGCGCAGTTGCTATCACATCGAGTTGGAGGAAGAACTCAGAACTCAAAACAGACCTGGTCGGCAAGTCTAGGTAAAAAATCTATAGTTCAAGACAACGAGACATCATTTATAAACATCTTCGAATAACTGCGTAGACTTTTTTAAACAAAGTTTTTTTTTTTTACTTTAGTCGACTTTTCAGTGACCGAACAATATATTTTTATTATCTGCTGCTGCAACAATATTTTGACAGCTGTTGTCTTTTGACGTTTAGATTTCGAACTTGGTGTTTTTTTTCCAAAGTTTTTCGTAATATTATTGATTTAGTCAAGTATTTAAAATTCATAGAAAAAAGGAGACCCCTATTATGAAACGAGTGTACTGTTACAGGAATAAGTCTGACCACAATGGAAAAGTTTTGGCCGTGGAAAACTCGATTGAAGCACTAAAATCTGATATATCAAAACTGTTCGAAGCGAATCAAGAAAACTTGAGATTATATTCGTCAAATGGCTGTGAAATTGAAGATGCAAGAGTACTTAGAGATGATGACAAGATTTATTTATGTGTTGACGGCGAAAGAGAGTCAAAAAATTGTGATAATATTGCAAATTCAATGCAAAATTTGAGTATGGGAGATGGTCAAGCAAGCAAGCCTGGCAAGACTGTAGCTGACTGGATAACTTTAAATGTTGGTGGCAAACATTTTACTACATCTCGGTCCACACTGTTGGCCAAAGAGCCATTGTCAATGTTGGCCCGAATGTTTGCTGATGACAATAATGTGTACTTAATGACCCCAAGTGCTACTGATTCCGTTGGAGCATACTTGATAGACCGTAGTCCGGAGTACTTTGAGCCTATTCTGAATTATTTGAGACATGGCGATGTGATATTAGATAAGCATGTTAACCCGAAAGGTGTGATGGAAGAGGCTGTGTTTTATGGTGTGCATATTTTATTTTTTATATTCGTGTTTCTGATCTTTTTATATATAAAATGTGCATAAGGATGCATAAGCACATTTTTTAGCCAGAAAGCAAATTTTTTACTATGCCTCGTCCTACACTGTTGGCCGTAGAGCCTTTGTCAATGTTGGCCAAAAAGATTGCTGACAACAATAATGTGTACTTAATTATGAAGTCTTTATAATAATAGTATCCTGTTAGGCAACAAATTGGTCATTTCATGTACAACCTAAAAGTCTATCCTCTATGTTAAAAAAAATATTAATCCTTAAAATAATATCTTAATGTTGTACTGATAGTTTTAACACTACATTGTGTAACAATTAGTACCTTCAATGCAAATCCCAAGGACAGGAAGTTTATTGTCTCTTGCAATAATATTATTCATAATAGTAGTTTTCCTCATCTGAGTCGCTACTACCTACTTACTCAGCCATACCATGAAAGTAACTTATTTATATTACATACATTATTTTAGTTTAGTAGTTGCACTACTTCTGAAATTGATCCTGCATTTGATTTCTGTTAGGCAAAGAGTAATTGGGGTTTACTACCTGGATTTTCCTCAGTAGGACAGCTTCTGCAGATTTCACCCAGTTGATGGCAATGGGGTTGCCCCATCCATGTATTTAAACATCGTCATCTGCCTAGCCTTTTCCCAACTTTGCTTCCAGTCGAATCGGATGCAGTTGAATACCAGTATTTTACATGGAGTGACTGCTTATCTGACTTCCACAACCCAAACTATGTACTTAGACATAACTCATGAAAATATGTGGATGCGGGTGGTTATATTTTCTGTACTATCTAATGAAAACATAAATAACTCTCTCTCTATTAGAAGTCGAGTCATGGTAATTATTGTTAGGTTTCTCGTTTTTTATTTTGGTATTTGTTAAAATATGTGTTAGTTTATTTTATTTGTATATGTGTATTAGTATCATTATAAGTGCCTATATAAATTTTCGAAAGCAGAAAGTTCTTTTTATATATTTATTTTGTACCCTATCACAATGTTTTCTTATTTAACCCAAAGGTTGACTGGTAGAGAATGCCTTGTGGCATTAAGTCCGCCTATGTACCACTATTGTACAGGAAGTTTAAATAAATAAATAAAACTATTTAAAACTAAACCATAAATCTCTTATCTCATTCCAGGTATAGACTCAATGATACCACAATTAAACCTTTTAATTGAGCAGTCACAGAGCAGTTGCGGTATCAACCATGCTCTAACACGAATGGACGTGGTTCGCTCTATCATAATGACCCCTAATACCTGGGAGTTAAGGTTTCAGGGTGTGAACTTGTCCGGAGCTGACCTAAACAGGCTGGACCTTCGGAATATTAATTTTAAGGTATGTTTTATTCTAAAGTTAAACTTTATCTGTATTTTTGATTGGCAGCTGTTAATTGTTATAATATAATTTTAAACAATCAAGTTCACAAACTATCTTCAGATGTTTTAGATTACTAATAAGCAAATCTACTTACTAATTATAGTAGAACCTTCATCAGGCCTTCAGACTGGAGACTGAAGTGTAGTCTAATACCAAGCTATAGATTTAGTACCCAGCTCCCATTTCTTAATCTAATCTTTTTGAATACTAATAAACAGTTGACAATGAACAATAACCATATTTTTAAGTCAATTAAGCCATTAGAATGAAAATTCTTTAACATATTATTATTTATCTATCTTCCAGTATGCTTGCTTATCCCGATGCAACTTAAACGGCGCTAACCTATCGCACTGCTGTCTGGAGCGCGCTGACTTGTCGCACGCAAACTTAGAAGGAGCCCAGCTGCTGGGGGTCAAAGCTTTATGTGCCAATATGGAAGGTAAGTGTGCCTACTCAGATGATGATTTATAGAAAAGTATGGTAGAAGCAGACCTGCTGCGTCAACCTCTAGTAAATTGGGAAAAGTGCAGGAATATAATGATGATGATGGATGGAAAAGTAGTGATAGCAAGGCACTCTTGGCACCTCTTGCATTACAGAGAAAATTCTTTAGACTTTGTATTCATTTTTGGTTGACTTTTAGGATTCTGTACCCGAAGGGTAACCAACGGGACCCTACGAAGCCCCCGCTGTCCGTCCGTCATGATCCATAATAGGTAGACAGTTGAAATTGTCACAGAATGTGTATTTCTGTTGCCGCTGTAACAACAAATAATAAAAATAAATTAAAAATTAAAGGGGGCTCTCCTATTACGATGGTAAGGAACCCTTAGCCGGTTTTTTGATGATTATTTTGGTTCTGTGTAGGTGTTCAATGAACATATAAAAATGGATTGTAGCATAATCTGCCTGTCACGTTCTCACTACTAGGGCACAGAGCTCCTCCCTGTGACACGGAGCGGGCCATGATCCATCACGCGGGCCCAGTGCAGGTTGATTCATAAAAGGCTGTCATCATCATCTGCCTAGTCTTTTCCCAAAATAGGGCGACTTCCAGTCTCCAGATTCTGTGTAGTATTTTACATGGATTGACTTTCTATCTGACCTCCACAACCCAGTTAGTTCTGGGTAAAACAATCAGGCTGGTTGATTCAAAACAGGCTGTTCTAACTCCATGCAATTTATGATTACAGGTGCCAATTTAAAAGGTTGTAACATGGATGATCCAATTGGATCTAGAGCCTTGATGGAAGGTGTCAACTTGAAAGGTAATATTAAGTCCAATTATAATACAAGAACATTAAAAAAAAAAACAAACATTACATCATAATTATTGGACTATCGGAACAAATATATGTATGGCCTACAGGTAGTTGTTCCGGGTCTGGCTGTTTGTGTATGTGAATTTAAATGTTTGTAAATGCACCCACAATACAGGAGAAATTCCTAGGATGGGGCAATGATTAAAAAAAAGAAAAAAAACTTATAATTGTCTTTATCTATCTTTTGTGTTCTGTTCTGTATGGTGTCCGGACGTAAAGAATAGCACCATCCCATATCTTCCCGTGGGTGTCGTAAGAGGCGACTAAGGGACTTACCAGAGAATGGGCAGCAGCGTTCTCTGTGTTTTATAACACCATACTGCGATCGCCAACCCGCCTGCCAAGCGTGGCGATTATGGCAAAACCCCCCCCCTTCTTGGGGGAGGCCTATGTCCAGCAGTGGACGTCTTTCGGCTGAAATGATGATGATGATCTTTTGTGTACTGTTTGACTCTCATAGTTTCAAACACGACAGATGAACTAGGAGTACTGGGTACAACCTCCAGGTCAGGCTAAGTGCTATTGGGTTTTTCCATTAGGAATTTCTCACTTTCGAGTCAGAATTTAGCATTTACTGGCCCTATATGATACTCTCCATCATATGAGACTTAAACATAACCGGTGAAATGTGTGGGCGGGAAACCAAGTTTGATCATAAATCGTCTTACGATGTCTTAACTTTTACACAGCAACATGCACACCACAAATTTCTCTCGCTCTCTCTAACTCAGTTCTGTCATCTGCACATATGCATAGCAGTGGTGAAGGTTCCATACAGCTCGATTCCTTCCGGCTTCCCTTTGAAAAATCGCACAGTCAATATTCTATAGACAAATAATATAATCACATTAACAGAAAACAGTTAGAACAGTATCAGCGTCATTGTATGTGTCATTGTATGTTTGTTTTATATGTATTAGTTTATTATTTTATAAGATTATTTTTATCTATGGGCCTCAGTTGCCTGATAATAAAATGATTGATTGATTATATGTATTAAAGAAGACTGGAAAAATGTCGGTGTTCGATAAAGTATGTTTGGGAAATACTGGTGTTATATCTATTTTTTTTTGCTTAATCTAATTTGTCCCAATCCTGGCCAAAGACCTCTCTACTTCTTCCTCTAATACAATTAATAAATACTTTTTGCAGGTGCAAATTTAGAGGGTAGCAACATGACGGGCGTCAACTTACGGGTGGCAACACTGAAGAATGCCAACCTACAGAACTGTGATCTGAGGGCTGCCGTACTTGCTGGGGCTGATTTAGAGGTATTGTATAAAAATAAACACCATACTATTACTATGCCCAATGTCTCGAAGACATCGTCATCATGTGTCAACTACGAAGCCGCACTTGACCCGCGTGATGGCTTACTGTCGTTCACTGAAAGGAGGCATGTCCTAGCTGTCCCACATTATAGGCTGATTATGCTCTTTGTATCATGAGATGACATACACTAGAAGCTTTACTATCTATGAAGCACGCGTTGCAAAAAAGGTATGGTGCTACTCGTCATCTATAGCCCATCATCCAACTGCCATCTCTTTCTCGCACTGAAGTCACCTTAAATATTAGGGGCGCTAGACAACACCCACCTGCTAGTACCTGGACTGGATATACCTTATATCTATATTACTAGCTTTTGCTCGCGGCTTCGCTCCCGTTATGTACGGAAATTAACCCACGGGAACGTTTTAAATGTAGCCTATGACACTCAGGGATAATGTAGCTTCCCGTTCGTGAAAGAATTTCCGGAATCGGATCAGCTTTTCCGATGATTACCCATACATACAAACTTAAAAACAACTTTTATAATATTGTATAGTTTGTACCGTCCGGCCATAGCTAGAATCGTGCCAGGTCGACCCGAGCATGATTTAGCGATTATTATTAAAAGTCTAAAGTCGCCATTGAACAAAATGGCGATCAATATGCTTTCTCTGAATGAGAAGGTACCTACCTTTTCATGAAAGTGTGTCTATTATCGTCCTAGATAATAGACACACTTTGGTGAAAACTGCGTTTAAATCGATGCAGTAGTGTTTGCGTGATGCGCGTACAAACAGACAGACAGACAAAAATTCTAAAAACTGTTGTTTGCCTTCTGTTGCACTCATAAAAACCCCCATATATTTTTTTTTTAATATCTTCAATGTACTGACATCGGCCTGTTACAATTTTATTATAATTATGTATAAATGATCACAAATAATAAAACCTTTTTTTCCAGTGTTGTGACTTATCGGGCAGTGACCTACATGAAGCAAATCTCCGCGGTGCCAATCTAAAAGACGCGGCTTTCGAACTGATGCTCACCCCGCTCCATATGTCCCAAACTATCAGATAAATTATTTATTATATGCTTTTAATAAATGTTTACGTTGACGCTGTTTTTTTTATTATACCTACCATTAAATTACACCAGTTAACCTACAGTATTACCAAAGCTAAATTAATCGAGAGTAAAAACATTTAGATGATGGGTGAAAAATAGGGCAACAGCTGTTGCGTGTCTTTCTTGTAAATTATGTGAGTAAACTCAACAACAACGTATTTTAGAAACGATATTTATAAAGGTTAGTAACCTTTTATTAGTAACTAGCCGTGCCCTTTTTTCAAAAACCTTACCTGGCGCATGTAGAATATTGTGCAAAATTTCTCAAAATCGGTTATTTAGTTTAGAGGACGAACTGAATCAGATATTGATTTTTATTATTATAAATAGATATGGCTATGAACGAAATAAACCGAAACATGGTCGCTCACAATGGGCCTTATCAGAAGGCTTAAAGTCACCCAAAGGGCAATGGAGAGGGCTATGCTCGGAGTTTCCTTGCGTGATCGAATCAGAAATGAGGACATCCGCAAGAGAACCAAGGTAACCGACGTAGCCCAAAGAATAGCCAAACTGAAGTGGCAGTGGGCAGGGCACATTGCTCGCAGAACGGATGGCCGATGGGGCCGAAAAGTTCTGGAGTGGCGACCGCGAACCGGAAGACGCTGCGTTGGAAGGCCTCCCACTAGGTGGACCGATGACCTGGTGAAGGTTGCAGGGATCCGCTGGATGCGAGTCGCACGGGACCGGTCAATGTGGCGACACTTGGGGGAGGCCTATGTCCAGCAGTGGACGTCTTTCGGCTGAAATGATGATGATGATGATGATGGCTATGAACGTGACTAAACCGCTTTTCTAGTGGTTTTCATCATCATTTCAGCCGAAAGACGTCCACTGCTGGACATAGGCCTCCCCCAAGTGTCGCCACATTGACTGGTCCCGTGCGACTCGCATCCAGCGGACCCCTGCAACCTTCACCAGGTCATCGGTCCACCTAGTGGCAGGCCTTCCAACGTAGCGTCTTCCGGTTCGCGCGGTGCGGTAGTGGTTTTAACCGTGTTGAAATGAAACTACTTCGAAACCTATGAATTGCTATCGGATGCATACGGTATTTGCGGTATAGCACATAAATGGTTACAAAACTACCTCACAAATAGACAACAATATGTCATCATCATTCATCATTTCAGCCGAAAGACGTCCACTGCTGGACATAGGCCTCCCCAAGGGGGGTTTTGCCATAATCACCACGCTTGGCAGGCGGGTTGGCGATCGCAGTATGTTTACTATAAAAAAAAAAAAAAAAATCACAGAGAACGCTGCTGCCCATTCACTGGTAAGTCCCTTAGTCGCCTCTTACGACACCCACGGGAAGATATGGGATGGTGCTATTCTTTACGTCCGGACACCATACAGAACACAAACAATAACAACAACAATATGTAGAAATCAACAATGTTAATTATGAGAATATAGAATTAGCTCATAAAACTAAACTCGCATATAACAGAGTCGGAGTCCCACAAGGTAGTATATTAGGCCCACTTCTATTCCTACTCTACACCAACGATTTGCCTAACGTGACAAATCATCACTGTACCCTTTTTGCAGATGATATATCGATAGTCCTTCCACAAAAACCTAATAGGTACTGCAATAAAGAAGTTAACGAAGCTGTTCAAAGCATTATCAAATGGCTAGACTGCAATAATTTAAAAGTTAATATAGACAAGACTAAAATAATTCAATTTTACAATAGAAAACAATATAATTACAAATTAACTATCTCATACGACAACAATATAGCTCAATCCGATAGTATAGTTTTCCTTGGGATGTCATTAGATAGTCAGTTCTCACGGAAATTATACATAAATAAAACCTGTAACAAAATAAACAGGTACGTTTACGCTCTGTGGCGTCTTACACGAATATCCAGCCAAAAAACAGCTTTACAAGCCTATCATGGATATGTAGCCTCCAGCCTACCTTATATGGTATTCTATTATGAGGTGGCTCAGTAGAATTTAATAGAGTATTTCTGGCTCAAAAACAGTGCATTCGCGCACTTTGTAACGTTGATTCTTTAACTTCATGCAAACCATTGTTCCATAAGCTAAATCTACTAACAGCACCGTCCATATATATTTGAGTCTTGTATTTTCATCAAAACACATCAGTACCTATACAAATCCTTTGGTGACTATTGTAATTTTAATACCGGTACCCTAATAGCTTTCCCTTGCCAAACATAAAAACTGATCTTTATAAAAGAAACTGTAACCCCATGTCAATTGAGTTATCTAACAAATTACCTAGAGAACTGAAAGACCTACCCATTACTATATTCCGAAAAAAATTGTACGCCTGGTTAGTCAATAAATGTTTTTACACGACCTAGGAATACCTTAGTTGAAGAATAGAAAACTATTGTAACACTATGTTCCTATTCTATTGCAATAATAGCTAGTTAAGTTACTATACAACGAAGATGAAAAAAAGTACCTATATGTATAGTTATGTCACCCATTCCGTTTTATTGTTATTATATTATAAACTTTTTTTGTTTCGTATACTAGAAATGGTTGATACGAGGATCCTTAATGTTATATTGTGTACCTAATGTAACATTTATTTACCATCTATGTAGATTCACATTAAGCGAATAAATTATTTGATTTGATTGATATCTTAGCACACCTTTCCTTGTCCAAGTCCCAGACAGAAGTATTTGTGTTGTGTGCTAAATACTAGAAGATTGTTATGAGGAAGCACTTGCAACAATTTTTGCAACGTATTATAACATTTTTCAGAAAGCCAAAGAGGGTGGGTATATTGAAATAAGGTCCGATATTGTTCTCATTGTATCTCTAAAGGTTTTTTTTTCAATTTATATGATAATTTTCGTAAATGAGAACATACTTAATACTATTTTGTTATAAGGTTGGTCCATCGTAAATAGAGTTGTGCACAGAAGATTGCAGACGACTGTCAAAACTTGTTTTGTGATTCTGATATTTTATCAATTTTCACAATAATAAAGACTAAATTGAAACTTTTTATGGTTTACATTTATACCTTAATTTCCATATACTATGAGATCATATTTAAAACAAACGTTTTCTACATAAGTGTGTTTAGTAGATTCCAATAAGAAACATTTTAGTAATTTAGTAAGAAACGCGCAACTCTAAAACGGTTTTGTTGGCAGGTTGGTGGCATTTGTTTTTTATTCGCGACTTCGCGTTCTATTTTTGTGTGTGACGGTTCCGTTCGGCGGAGAAGGATTCAATTTTGCAAATAATTTTGATGGTTCTCGTTTAGATCATCGAAATCCTTGCAGAAGAGCTCCCGATTGCGGTAAATTATCAAAATGCAGAACGGAGACGGTACGCCAACGGCCGCGGATAACAGTAAGTTTTCCATTTTGTTGTTGAAAATAATGGAATAACAATCATTATTCCACTGTTTTATTTACTAATTTATAGAAAATTGATTTTGAAATGCGTGTAAAAATGCATGAAAAATGTTTTCGTAGTAAGAAGCACATGTATTTCGAAATACCCGCATACAATCAATGATGAAAAGTGCGATGTTTCTTCGACGCCTCTGTTAAAATATTGTAGAATCGGATTGCAGCTGTAATTTCACTTGCGTTTGAGTGTTTCGTGCATCGATTACCGCGATTTGGGTTGTTTCCTCGGCTTGTAATTATTGATACTGTGGGTAGCTTAATTGGAGTGTGAAGCATGACTCACATTGTTCTGGTCTGCCCACCTCTTTTGTAAAAATGCAATTGATTTATTAGGTAGTAGAATAGCGTTGAGTACAATGCACTCGCAATTGTAGGCGGCATGTCACATGTAAAAATGCAAGAAAGTTGGGAACTGCAGCAATTAATATAATACCTACTTAATTAACCTAGGTACCTTCGCTGTGTTCATGTGTGAGGTCACTTTAGATTTTCTATTTGCATTGAATCATCGGTTTGAAGGTCTGCTTATGCAGGTGGTTGCCTCATCTATCTTTATAGATATGAGTGTGCAATTAAGGAATTCTTTACTCAGATAACTTTTTAACATATTTTTTGGATCTACCTACATGTTATAGATTATCGGAGACAATTTTATTTCAGTGTGGGCTGCATAGGTCATGGTTGAATTATTTATCAGTTTGTCAGCTTTCCTGATTATTTACTTGTTATTTCTGAGTATGTTTATCATTACATACATTACATATTTATCTTAATGTGTACAAACTTGTTATCATTACGGTAATAAGTTTGTGCATAGGTTTATCGCTTGCATTTGGTATAATGTTGTCTTATTGGAACCAGACAATATAATTTAATTTCAAGCAATATGCTACCCAGAATTTACATACAATTAAATTTGGTGACGCTTATGTCAAGATATTCACTTTAACACTGCACATTTGTTGTTCACTCAAGCACTTGTTTCATCTTGTCTTGACTATGACAAACTATAAAAAAGGTCTTTGTGTTGCTGGCACAATAATAAATTTATATTTAGTAAGCCCCGAACTTCAGCGGTACCTATTGCATGATTTACTATTGGTTTGTATGTTTAATCATTCTTTTCTGTCAATTATTTGAAGGCAGAGACAGAAAGATGTTTGACATATGTTTAAACGTTAAACAGTCATTTAACGGCAAGTGTGACTAAATCATTCACCAGCCATTTTCTAATGTTTTTAAACATGGACTTGATCTGAAATAAACTTTTATTGATATTTCCTTTATTCGTTTAAATACATATGATCAAATTTTAACAAAAAAAAAAAACAAAATATAAAAATAGTAGCCCGCCAGCATCAGGAACAGGATCCTCCTAACAAAATGCGCAGAGTCCAGAAGTACTGCTTTCATAAACAGCCCTTGATCCAGCTGAGAGCCTCCTCAGATGTTGGTCGAGGCTATTGGCTATTAAACCATTGGCCAATTACACAACTATTATTATTATTGTTATTAAAATTGTACCAAAAAAAAAATTTGTATAATATCTACATTAACTTGAAGGTTGGTTGAAGAAGAAAAAAAAAACACAATTACCCAGTAAGTAGCTTGATAAACAACATGGCAGAACAAATCCCAATCCTTATCACACAGCACTTACAAGTATTTCAATCTAGGCAACTAAAATCTATTAAGCTAAACATGTTTCTATATGTGTGACACAGGTGTTGTATTTCATACATGTAATGCCCTCACCTTGGTTCGCGCAAGTTTTCTATGCCACCTGTTTACTGAGCATACAATAAAAATAAAGTCATCAGGCTTAATGCTTGTTTAACTGCTTTGAATTTCTTAGTTTAGCATATACAAGTACATTTATAATATTGTAGCTGGATACGGGATTAATTAAAGACTACCGATTAAACACGAAATAACTTTATTAATTACAAAACACTTAAAACACAATCTCAAATACATTACTGATCCCTATTCGCTTAGATAGCGCACTTCTAGTTCACTACGATTCACTTCGTTGTATCGCCTAAATCAGACTTACTGATCCCGCAAACACGACGGCTATTTATATGTCGACCGATCCTTCGAGAAAGTTCCACAACTTTCTTGAACCTTCTTCACAGTCCATGGTGGAACATCATCCTTCGAGAAAGTTCCACAACTTTCTCGAACCTTCTTCACAGTCAATGGTGGAACATCATCCTTCGAGAAAGTTCCACAACTTTCTCGAACCTTCTTCACAGTCCATGGTGGAACATCATCCTTGGAGAAAGTTCCACAACTTTCTCGAACCTTCTTCACAGTCCATGGTGGAACATCATCCTTCGAGAAAGTTCGGAACTTTCTCTAATCTTCTAGACAGGTCTTAACAGGAACATTCGAGACTCGCATGTAATCTAGCATGTTCTCGTAAAGCAACCGACGTCACACTGCCCCCTCCTTACACATGCTCGTCCCGAGCATCATTAGCCCCGTAGTATCGGCGCCAATCGGTCTGCATGGAAAATCTAAGGCGCACCTCGTGGACCCTTCTGTATTCGGTAGGTGACATCGTTGATCCTAGTCACGACTCGCATCGACTCGAATCCCATTATGCTTGCAATTTCGGAGACTTCCCCTTGCCCCGCACTGGGTTATGCAACAACACCAGTGAACTCTCGTCGAAACCCCTACTGTTTGCCCTCCGGTTATAACGGGTCTTCATCTTCTCAGACATCTGCTGGCTGGATTGTCTGATATGCTCATAAACATTATTCAACTTGTTACGCAAGTCATTCGCATAATCTGTTACACTGCGTGGAGCATCGGGGGAAGTTCCAGTGATTAAATCTGCAGGCAACCGTAATTATCCAAAGTTCGCGAAGGCTGGCGTCACAGTCGTATTTTTGTGGAGTGCACTACGGTAGGACAGAAGAGACGGCTGTACGTGCTTGTCCCAATCCCTTGGCCTGCTTTCCACGACTTTAGCCATCAGATATCTCTCCAACGTTTGGTTGAATTTTTGCCACCATTCCATCAGATTGTGGGTGGTAAGAAGTGGTTCTAGTTTTGTGGGTACCCATCAATCGACAAGTCTCCTGAAATACTTGCGATTCGAAATTCTTTCCTTGATCGCTGTGTATTTCTAAAGGCACTCCAAAACGACAGTAGACTTCCTGAACCAATTTATCTGCGACAGTTGTAGCTTCTTGGTTAGGAATGACGAAGACTTCAGACCACTTTGTGAAGTAATCCAAGACAACCATGAAATACTTGTTCCCGCTTTGACTTTCTTTAAATGATCCCACAACGTCTAGTGCTATCCGTTCCGAGGGAGCTCCAACGTTGTACACTTTTAATGCATCTCTGCTGCGTGTGTGGGGTCCTTTCACAAACGCACAACTGGTACATTTACGACATCAGTCCCCTACATTCTCTCGACAGCGGATCCAATAAAATCGCTCTCGGATCTTCAGTAGAGCCCTTTTTACCCCCATATGTCCTCCTGAACATCCATCGTGATAGAGCCGCAGAACATCCGGTCCCTTGGCTGTAGGGACAACCATTTGTAGATGACAGCTGTCCCATCGAGCGTTTTCCCATTTACGACACAAGACTCCATCTTGGATAACCAAGCTATTCCATTGCACCCAATAACTCTTCGTGATGGAACTCATCGCTGCCACATCACACCACTTGGGTTTAGCACCAGGTTTGATCCACTCGAAGATCGGTTTGATGTCCGAGTCATTTTGCTGAGCCTGCTGTAGGGTTTCCTTCCATTCATCGCTGAGATCCGTTCTAAGCATCCTCACGGGCACTACTTCCTTACTCTTTTGCCTGGCACAATACTTACAGTCTTCAGGACAAGGTCTTCTTGACAGGGCGACTGCGCTACCCTGAGTTCTCACACTGCGAAGTTCAGTTACGAAGTCAAACTCTTGTAGTAGTTCAATCCATCACGCAAATTGTCCCTCTGGATTCTTGAACTGCAACAATGCAGCATGGTCAGTTCGCAAATAGAATTTCCGTCCCAGCACATATTTACTGAAGTGCTGTAATGTCTTTACTACGGCGAGTAGCTCCCATCTCGTAACGCAGTAATTTCTTTCCGGTTTGGATAAAGATTTGCTGAAGTAAGCTATGACAACCTCCTGGTTTCCTTTCCGTTTAAACAACACGCCCCCAATTCCAGTATTACTTGCATCTGTGTTAACTATGAAGTCATTTTCAGTGTCAGGATATCCCAAAATAGGAGTATTGCACAGACGTTTCTTTAATTCCTGAAATGCGACATCGCAGTTCTCGTCCCAACAAAATTGCAGCTTTTCCTCAGTGAGTTTGTGTAGGGGTTTTGCAATGTCGGATAAATTCTTGACAAGCCTTCTATAGTAGGAGCACAAACCCCAGAAATGCTCTTGAATTGCGTCTTGTCTTTCGGAACTGGCCAATCCTTGACGGCGACTACTTTTTCTGGGTCTGTTAAAAAGTTCAGTTGTCTGATAAACGAGCACTTTTTCGGGACTTATTTTGAAATTTTCTCCTTGTCTTTGGGGTCTATTTCTACTTGCCAGTAGTCACTTTTCAGGTCCAGTGTGGTAAACCACTTCATTCCAGTCAGCGTATCCAGTGTGTCATCAATCCTAGGCAGTGGGTAGCTAGCTGTCTTTTTTCGTCACGTCGTTCAGTCGTCGATAGTCCACGCAAAAGCGCATGCTACCGTCCTTTTTCTTAACCAGGACCACAGGAGAACACCATGCACTGGATGAAGGAAATTTCACCATTCCTCAATCATGGTTTCCACTTCTTTTTTCCGTGCAACTGGCAGTCTTCTTGGTCGCTGACGGATAGGTAACTCGTTGCCTGTATTAATCTTGTGCTGAACAGTCCAGTTCTCCGTATGTCAGCATCATTTGTAGCGAAAATACGGGCGTACTGAAGTTACATCTTCATAGCCTTGTCGATTTGTCCTTCAGTTAGTCGCAGTTTTCCAAAAGCTTTGACTAGTCAATTGTTGCACTACGAATTTTATTTCCGGTAGGCAGATCTTGCAATTGACGCATCCAAGCTACTTCCTCGCAAGTGCCGATCAAGGTGCCCTTCAGAATCACTTGCTCGGATTCAGTATTCGTACTTACCAGAATACGTGCCATCTTCCACGGAAAGTCATTGTTCATCCTTTCTATCAGAACTGGGCTTATATGTTTATTTTGAATACTCGAACTCGCACTCCGTACTAGTCAACACTCAAAGTTCAGGTAAATATACATCCGAATATCCGATCTCTACACATAATACACAGCCGTTATTACAGGCTTTTTTCCATATAATTTGCTGTACAGGATGAATATTATCTCTTTCTTCTTTTATTTATGATGTAATATAATATGGTGTTTTTGGACTTGAACTTGAACTGTGTTGCTAACAAGGTCACAATACAAGTCATATTCTATGATCAATAAAACTTTCTACCTATGCAGTAAACATAGTGGCAATTTTATAGGAACATAAAAAATAATAGTTTTTTTTTCCTTTATTGTCATGCACATTTTTAAACATTCCTGTAAAATACAACCTAAAACAAATAGTAGCTCATCGGTATCGGGAACAGGGTCCAAGCTACCGGTGCGGTTAGAGCTCCAGAGAGGAACCTCCATACGAGCCGTGTCCAGGAGTACCGCTTTTTGAATCAAGCCCTTGAACCAGCTACCTAACGAGACCTCGGGTATTGGTTAAGGCTCTTGGCAATTAAGCTATTGGCTGAAACGACTATCGGCACAATGATCGCCGAGTTCAGTTTTTTTTAAATTTTATGCCGTTGCCATACTGTATTACCTCATACCTGTATTTGATCGCAAACTGATCAGAGAGTGTGGCTTTGACAAAAAAACGTTTTTGTTTGCGTCATCTATTTGTCTATGATGTTGACTAGTACTTTGGGTGGAAAGTAAGCAGCGTTTGAAATGGCAATGGCCTTGACTTCTTTGGGCTCAAACATTGTTGGCTCACCTAAGTATCTCTATGTATCTATAGAACATATGAAAGAGAATGAAGAAAAATAAAGCTGAGTCTCCAATACAGCTTTTTTTCTCCGTTTTCTTTCCCGCGTCAGTGGTAGCACACCCAGTATAAGCTGGTATTTTATTCTATTGAAGCTCCGTACTACGCCAGGCCGACTCAAGGTTCAAGAAGCGTAAATAGTAACATATGGCCTTCTCTGCTCTCAGCTCATTTTGAAACCGCGTGCGCTTTTAGCCAAACGCGCTCTTGTACTAGCGTTGACGCGATTGCGTTAGCTTTTCAATGAAATCCTAGACCTTAATGACACTGGAATATTTGTTCGAACAAAAAATCGTAAGACATTTAAGTAAAGCGTCTATGACGCGCCCACAAAAATTAAACAACTATGACAAATAAAATGAAAACATCACGGTCAACAAAATATATTATTTGTCATCAACAAGCAGTGATAGTCTAATGGTGTGTAGTCTCGAGTTCGAACCAAAGGCACGCACGTGATTTTTCGGTTTCGTATGCTCATTGTATAATTGTCACTTGCTTCGGTGACGGAAAACATTGTAAAGAAACCAGCATGCATAAGACATATTTCTTGACGGCATGTAAGCTAAGTCAAAGGCCCATCATCATCATCATTTCAGCCGAAAGACGTCCACTGCTGGACATAGGCCTCCCCAAGTGTCGCCACATTGACCGGTCCCAAAGGGCCATGGGCGGCATAAAAACTCTGACACCAGGTTAGGCATTAACCACATGATAAAGAAAGAAAGATTCACATCATAACATCACGCCTGTAATTCCCTAAGGCTTAGGCAGAGATGTTCCTAATAGTACCCTATAGAGCTCAATAATATGGCTCAATAAATTTGCCGTCTGTAAAGTTTTATTTCGTAGTCACCTTTGCCACTCACGCGCATAGTTAAGGTTAACAAGGGCTCTGACATGGAACGATGAAATACAGAAAACAAAAAACATGAACGTGGCGAAATACAGAACTAATATGAAATGCAAAAAATTGACAGGTCTTTGACATCTCAAAGCCGCCATTACGTTTGAAAGATGTTTGTGTACTGGGTCAATTAAAATTATTTGATCAAACTTCACGGTTCATAAGTAATTTCGAGAAACAATAACTATAGGGTCAATGACCCTAGTAGTAGTTGGTGTAGTCACTTAAAAATTCAAGTTCCGAAAATCTTTTTTTTTTGTTTAATAAGTCGACATACCCATCAACTCTGTGCAGTATCACTAGCTAATTTAATTTGACCCTGTGTCAGTTCACCGTCTCTTCCTATGTCGACCGTATATGGGGCAACGCTATTATTCCCATGAGTTCCTACCTACCCATGCGGGCTAATTAAAAATGTATACGATCGACAAACTGATTGTCAAACGTCTATAGAAAGTATTTTAGCGGGATTCGAATAGAGAGCTGCCTCGTTGTTCCGGTAGTCACGAGCGCTGCTGAGTGCTTGCTGGGTCGAACCCAAGAACTCTTGTTCTTGGGTTCGATCCCCAGATCGTGCAGTGTTATTGGGCTTTTTCCATCATAAACTTCTCAGTAGCAATCCCGGTGTCTGGGTTTTTGCCCGGTTTCCGGCGGCATTTAGCTCGCTCCCCTGGGACCCGAGGCTTAAATATAACTGATACTAAAGGTACATCTCTGCTCTGCCTAACCTTCCCGGGATTACAGGGGTGATATTATGCTATTTGTGTGTCCATTATTTTTTCGTCTGTCCGTAAAACTGAACAGTAACTATCGATAAAATTAATCAATAGCATTTCAATATGACTTCACGATTCTACCAGTAATTCACTGGTCATTATTATGTCGCACTTAAAGTTTATATTCCAGTACAATAAACGTTTATATTTCTACTAAACGCGTCTTAACAATTTACGGTTTTACTACTCGGCGTATAACATACCAACTGTTGAATATAACGGTCATTTACCTTAGTTTAAACATTAGTTTTATAAATATACTATTACATTCGGTTTTTCACTCACTCATCGCTTTGACCTAATTTTGAAATTGCGATTTATTCGTTGATAGAAATTTATATTGAAAACATTTTTATTTCGAAAATAGAAGTCAAAGACAAGGATAATCTATAATTTTAACTACACAAACATCATCAGCCAAAATATCTTTTGCAACACCACTGCAGTTCAAAAATCTTGACAATTTTACGCCATTCTTTTCACGTCTATGCTTTTCCGACAAACTACATCTAGTCATCGACATATCTTGCCAACAAACATCTAACGCACTGCCAACTATCAAAACAAAATAAAAGACAGTTCAATAACCCGCAATAAAAATACTGTCTACCAACTTTCAGCCAAGAAAGCGGTGCCTGAGGAGATTACGAAGCATTCGTTCCGGCTGAAAGTATGGCGTCATCTGGAAACCAACGGGCTGGCCATGTTCCCGCGCCCCGTGTACAATCGCATCCCTAACTTCAAGGGTGCTCCGGAGGCTGGCGCCAAGCTAGCTGAGCTAGATGTCTTCAAGAATGCCAGCACCGTGAAAGTCAACCCTGATAAGCCGCAGGAGGCTGTGAGGTAAGTGGCTATCGGAACTTGAAACAAAAAATATCAATGCCTGTGACTTAAGTTCACCCACAGAGAAATTACTTTTAGTGGAACGACGTTTGCAAGCCTTAGCTGGGCAAAGGGGCAAAAACTCCATAAATAGTAACTTGTGGGGGCTTCCGACCTAACTTCAAGGAGTTTAGCCCTCAACCGTTACTTGACCCAATCATAAACAGAAAGCGCTAGCTTATATTAGCCTTTTAATTACTTTAGCATCTACATTTTTGTCAAAACATTTTTACCGTATACGAAAATTCTTACGAGATAATTTGTGACTGACCAAGGAACTTGAGACTTGGCGCTGCCGCGCTGCTGGAACAACATTGGCTGCAAATATTTACACCATTGAGCTGCCTCGATAAACAACTGAATAAAATATGCAGGTTGTTCAATTGACAAATTCCAAGATGTGCCGATTGTAGGTCCAGGGACATCTGATAATCACACGTAAATCGATCAAGTGATTGCTGAATAATTGATGTTTTATCTTTCTAAGCTAGGGGTTTTACCGTTTTAGCTGCAATCTAAGTTATTATTAATCTAATTGGGACTTTGAGAAAGTAAAATATTAAAAATAAAACGCGAAGTCCAGCACGACACAAATTAGAGTACATAGCGCTCGCAATTGTAGCTCTTATATCATCCTTTCGTGCAGTTTGTGCGTTCCGCGCCGCTTGCTGATTGACGGCCCATAGCTTGAATCGCACTGGTCTCGCGAATTTAAAACTATACCTTTATCTTGCCTCGAGAGCAGTTGATTCGAGTTAGCCAGCGAGCACGGGACACATTCCAGAACTCGTATAATACAGGGCTAATTTTAGACTAGCATAGAGGTGTCTCACCGAAACGCCTAAATAGTCGTAACTGAAAGAATTACTATCCAGTTTTCAGCGGATTTTATAGTTTTAATTGGAAGAAAGTGATGACAAGAAATAATAAAAAAGTGCTGACATTGTCATGTTATTTACTTTCACTGTTGCTATGAAAAAACGCAATATTTCACATAACTTGTGTTTTTTCAGAGTCAATGCCCTCTGCGTTTTGTAACATAAAGAGCGTAGGGAAACGCTCGCTGAAAATTTTACGAGACACTTTTAAATTAATTTATAACCACAATACCTTAGAATATGCTGGTTAACGAGCTAAAATTCATGCTCGGAAATGTTTTCTTTGTTTCCCAATTTGTCGTCCTAGCAAGAAATATCAACAACACATTACTAACGTTTAAAATCGCAAGCCGAGAGTTCTGATTGGATTTCGCTAATAGACAATAAATTTCTCAATTGGAGCGCGAGATTGAAACTGCTACAAGATAATGGTGACAGGCGGCGAACTAGCTGTGTTATGTCTGATGGAACAGTTGAATTCTTCTACTGAACTCACTTTTCAAGCAACGGTTTTCTTTACGTGTTGATTCAGCAGATAAATACGCAAACCACTCCTGACTATACATCAGTGGCGATGGTTCCATAGAACTCGATTCCTACCAGCTTCCCTTTAAAAAATGGCAGAGTCAATATTCTACAACATTATTTTTAGTATAATTATGCGAAACCTGAATATAGTTTGTTCAGAATAAGTAACTGAATCGATTCCAATAATTTTTAACCCATGTTATATTTCGTCAAAAAAATATTTAAAAAAAGTTACAAGTTGGATACCGAGCGATATTAAGTACCTATCGCAATCATTTTGGTTCCTACTGCCAAATTATTATTATCAATGAGGTCAAGACGACGCTAAAGGTGCGTGCGCGGGCGCGCTGCGTGGTGACCAAGTTTTTGAGCGGACAGCCAGGTTACAGAACAAGCTATAAGCTTGTGATTTTTCATGATACAGTTTTGAAATTTTGTACATAGATTCTTTACATAAAAATACCAGCAGTTTCAGGTTTCGCATATACTAAAACTAATGTTGTATAGACAAATACTATAATCACATTAAAGATAGCGCTTACCTCTTACAAAAATTGACCCTTCGCTACTGCTATACATACACCTTGTCTCTACGCGTGCTTTCTCAAGTACCCTCCGTCAGCAATGGAGGGTTATGTCGGACTCCTACTTAGTTACTCTCCCGAATTATCAATAGGTCGGTTGGATTGCTCCTACCAATGATTCTGGAGACATGTCACATAATAATGCGACGGCTATAGTTAGAGGATTAGTATTGGGTGGGAGTAGAATCCCTGACCCCAGAATTGAAGACCCTAACGAAACGGATTACTCATTTATCGTTAGATTCACTTGCATGCTTTACTAAAGTTTTTATTCATGAAAGTCAAATCAATTTCCTCCTGTAGTGCCACACTGCCAAGGTAAAATGAGATCGATTCATTGTGGCGTAGTTCCACGAATCTCCCTTATTTCAGAGAGCTTGCAGGTTCGCCTCGTTCACGTTCGTTTGCTAAACATTTGTGAAATTTTATTTAAAAAAATACCGGCCAAGTGCGAGTTGGACTCGCGGACCGGTTCCGTGTAAACTTAGTAGGTAGGTATTTTGTTATTAAACTACATATTTACGGTTTTCGGATTTTTTCCTTTACATGTGCTGTAAGATATTGCTTCTTGCCAAATTTCATGATTCTAGGTCAACGGAAAGTACCTTGTAGGTTTTGATTCCCTTGTGAAATCGCAAAAAATGCGACATAAACGTTATCTTTTGATCACTCCTCCGATGTTTTCACTACTCCAAGGAGTAGCGCAGACCTGAGTATTTGAAATTCAATTTCGGCTTGATACCTCCATGCGTTCCTGAGTAAAAGGGTCTTGACAGACGGACAACAAAGTGTACCTATAAGCCTTATAGGATCATTTTATTGTCCGTCTGTTCCGTTTTTGACGACATAAGGTACGGAACCCTAAAAACAAAATGACGCGTTAGTTCAGATTCTGGCCACACGCCAAAAGGTCCTTTCACAGCTATACCAGCGACACCTTACTTCATTGAAAAGAAATAGGAACATTCTAACGTTGATTGTGTTATTAAATACAAAGTAGAAAACCAGAGTGGGCAAGTACAGTACATTGATTACTTACGCAACCCATGACCGATATCTTGGGTAACGCATTCCATACTCATTGTTTTATAACTTTCTGCTTTATTACATAAATCGCTGCAAGCCGCTGAAAATTTATGCGTACATGGTAACTTTAATTTAATTTTCTTGTAATGAGCATGTTACGGTATTGGTGGAATTTACGATTTTCATTTTCCAATATAATTAGTTTATTGCATAATTGAATATTACTTTTAATACTAAATAAGTATTAATAAATACTATAGTATTTATAATCTAAGATATTACTTGATTGAAAATTGGAAAATACGTACTTAATTAGCCTATAAAACGCTATTACATACAGGAATGCATTATATTTTAAAGGAATACTTAGTAAAAGTGACTAGATAATTGCTGATTTCTGAGATAATGGCTAATAGATATGTTTGGGAGAAGGCAAGTTGCTCCGACCCCAAATAAATTGGCAAGAGTATGATAGATAGTAATAAAATACATAGTAAAAGAAGCTTATACAACATTATTTTGAGTATATGCGAAACCTGAATATAGTTTGTTCAGAATAAGTAACTGAATCGATTCCAATAATTTTTAAACCATGTTTTATTTTTTCCCAAAAATATTTAAAAAATTTAAAAGTTGGATACCGAGCGACTTTGAGTACCTATCGCAATAATTTAGGTACCTACTGCCAAATTATTATTATCAATGATCTCAAGACGAAGCTGAAGGCGCGCGCTGCGTGGTGACCGTGTTTTTGTGCGGACAACTAGCTTATAACTTTGTGATTTTTCATGATACAGTTTTGAAATTTTTCTACATAGATTCTTTACATAAAAATACTAGACACGTGTATCAGGTTTCGCATATACTAAAACTAATGTTGTATAAAAATATTTGACTTCATGCACTTCTTTGTTTTCATTTGAACCGTGACGAATTTTTAGAACCCGGAAAATTTGCAGTGATATTTTCTGCGAATGGTGCAAAATGATAAGTCCTAGAAACAATTTAGTTTTCTAGGCTTAAAATCAAAGAAAAGTGTGCCAAGCTACAAACTTAAAATAAAAGTAGAAGCGGAAACAATGACAGACAAAGCATACTAATTACATAGGGGCCATCCATCAATTACGTCACACGAATTTCATGATTTTTTGACGTCCCCTCTCCCCGTCCGTCCTTGTCACAGCTGGTCACATTTGTGAGACCCCTCTCCCTAGTCTGACGCCACATATTTTACATGTCCATACAGATGAAGTTGGAAATACTTTTAAGATTTTTATTTTTATTTATTAGATCAAATTTCGTGTTTTAATACTTACATATGTTACATTTTTAAATATGACTCTCCCCCCATTAACGTGTGACGTAATTTATGGATGACCCCTTGCCTTCTAGTTACGGAGACATTGGGGATCAAAGTTCCCAACTTTTACACAAGATTTTTTTTTTTAAATACGTTTTTAATGTAAGATTTTTACTTTACACACCTCCAAGACCTCCGTACTATTTAATCCATCCATCAGCACAATGCTTTGAGTGCTTTCAATCGAGTCCTACCGTAAAACGTGATCTTTCACTCCAAAAAAAAAGCCGATTCCCAGAAATAATTTTTGAGTAAAGTTACTTAGTTTGATGTACAGAATGCTTGGTTGACGGCTATGTGAATGGTCTGTTTACAACCTGAATTTAATATCATAATGAATTTTATCAATACGTTTGAAAATGACAAAGTTCCGAGAATTTTATAAGTATTTCTTTGTTTAATCTGATAGTACATAATCATGTAATGCATTTATTGTATAATTTGACCCTGTAACCACTGATAACTCATCGCCTACTATGTAAGTAAGCAGTGGCTATAGGAAGTTCTCCTGTATCGTGGGTGTGTTTTACAAACATTTAAACTCACATAAACGAACAACCAGACCCGGAACAACTATCTGTAGGTCATACAAATATTTGTTCCGTGAGTGGATCGAACTAGCGACACGCAGCGTAGCAGCTAATCGCTCAGCCACTGCGCTAACCTCACATAAACAAACAACCAGACCCGGAACAACTATCTGTAGGTCATACAAATATTTGTTCCGTGCGGGGATCGAACTAGCGACACGCAGCGTAGCAGCTAATCGCTCAGCCACTGCGCTAACCTCGGTCCTTATTAAGCTTGGCTTCACTCTTAAATATGCACAGGTTAGGTTGATCAACAAGGAAAATCATGGAAATAAAATGCTGAAGGTGACTGCAGCTGCCAATCACACTGCCGCTACAGCAGACCGCAACGACATGCGCTTCCCGTAGACGGCGTGGCGACATTTGCCGCTTTCATCAAGTTGCATAGAAACCCGTCGAGTTGCTGCGGGGTCGGTTTGTGGTGGCTAAAAAAAAAAAAAAAAAATACTGTCATGCTTAAAACAATACGGTTAATTGAATTATAAATTCGGGTGCGGGTTCAATTCCCGCACGGAACAAATATTTGTATGGCCTACAGGTAGCTGTTCCGGGTCTGGCTGTTTATGTATGTGACTTTAAATGTTTGTAAACCCACCCACAATACCGGAGAAATTCCTAGTGTGAGGCAACGTTTTATTTTCAAAAAACAAAAAAACTGATCTCATTGCCAAGGCGAAAATCACTTTTATAATCACAATATCTCGGTTTTTAGTAACCGCCCCGAACAATCCGTAAGTAATCGGAAATCAACGGGTGGAAGGTACAATCATTTCGTATGTTTGTTAATGCGATAGTTAATCTTACCCAACAAGGCGTATCCACTATCACGTAATTACTAGTTATACTACTACAATAAAGCGGGGTTTACATTATGAAACTAGTGTCGTGAAACAGTAGCTTGACTGTTTATTTGACTGGCAGATCTAGCAATCGGCTTTTAGAAAGGCTAATTAACACAAAAAATAAAAAAAATGCTGTCAAACTTTTGTTTATTGATGTGTTTTTCTTTTAAGCCTGTACTGTCCACTGTCCTACTTTTGCCCCCGTAGCATGACCACCGTAGACAAGGATTTATTTGACGGAAGAATCGACAAAAATACACAATGACTGATTTCTTTGCACTATCTGTCACTTTGTCGATTCTTCCGTCAAAGAAATCCTTGTCTATGGTGGTCATGCTACGGGGGCTGGACAAAGCCCGCATTCCTCGAACCAGCCCTCGCGGTACGCATCCAGGTCGTCTCGCCGCCAGCCCTTTCTGAGCCGGCCTAGTTGGTTCTCTGAAGTGACCATAGCCAAAAATATCACTTGACAGATTAAACTTAAGATCTAGGCTTCAGAAACGCTGAAACTTGGGTCTTCTGAAATCTGAAAAGTATAACTACGTTGTTACGTTTGAGAAAGTTTTTAAATGCCCTTGTCTATGTAATTGGTTGTTGAATCATATATCAACGTGAAGCGACAGACCATTTTAAATATGCATTTGCATGTCAAATTCCAGTATATTGGATTTTTATTAAGCTTTTAGAAAACCGTAGGAAAAGTTGGTGAAGGTTGCAGGGATCCGCTGGATGCGAGTCCCACGGGACCGGTCAATGTGGCGACACTTGGGGGAGGCCTATGTCCAGCAGTGGACGTCTTTCGGCTGAAATGATGATGAAACTATTTCATAAACTCGCGTGAAGTGTTGAAGCAATCAGTTTCTATAGTCCGCAGTAGCTGTTAAACCGTAACTTGCTGCTTTTTGCTTACGCAATCGGCCTTTAACTATATCCTGATGATTGCTTTATCATTGATAGGCGGCATGAATATGTAACGCGTTGCTTAATAGGTAGGTACTGTAAAAAGTGACCTTAGACTTTTTGTATTGCACCTGTGATACGGCACGGCGCCTCGAACTGGGCAAGGCGTACTTTCGTACTAGATCAGGTAATGGCAATCGTAGGAACGCACATTTTGAACGCATTTTTTATTATTAAATGGAAAGAGTGGAGGGAGGCTTTTCCAGGGCAAAGGCCTCCCTCCCTCTTTCTCAGTGAGACACCAGGCTAA
Organism: Noctua fimbriata; assembly: GCA_905163415.1. Taxonomy (NCBI): domain Eukaryota; kingdom Metazoa; phylum Arthropoda; class Insecta; order Lepidoptera; family Noctuidae; genus Noctua; species Noctua fimbriata. The sequence goes on from LR990943.1 coordinate 7,455,948, forward strand.
GGAAAAAAAAAACTTTGGAGCGTACCTCAAGAATTCTTTCATCAAAATCTGTTGGTTCAGTGATGTTGTCTTATTTATTAGTAAACAAGGTTTTTTCTTTACCTGTTTAAAAGCCTTCGTCCTTCCATCATTTTTAAATTTTTCAAATCTCACGACAACCGAAATGGTAAAAGGTAGTTTAATCAAAACTGACCATTTTCCGTACTATAAGCCAGTTTTCGGCCATGAAAACACGTTTTCATCCATCGGTACAATCAATTGTGTCACACCCAGACTATGTGTAACCAAAGTGTAAAGATCACAGCTCACATGTGTAGCCAGACGTGCTTATCACTAGGCGACAGTAACCTATTAACTATTTCAACCAGATAAACAAATTAATCACGGTTGGCTTTCTCTCAAAGATTAGACACTGCGCTTGCGCTAGGTGACAGCTGTTATAATCTTAATGTATGTTCACACGACACGATAGTGTTAGGTAGTACTTAGTGCATGCAGTTACTGGTCGTGATCATTTTAATGGTAGATATTTCATGTAGGTGCCCATTGTTACGTTAATTAATGCGTTTAATGCTCAAAAATGTGTGGAGGAGGTTAAGCCGCGCTTGCTTAGGTTGTACCATGGATGGGTGACCGCCCATTACACACCGAGTTTTCTCTGAACCTCGGAGAGAATGTTAAGCCGATGGTGCCGACTGTCATTTGTAGATCTTTGACAGTCGTTACATGTAGTGGCCCGAAAGTCTGACAACCAGTCTTACCAAGGGGTATCGTATTACCCAGTACGAACTGGGTTGTGGAGGTCAGATAGGCAGTCGCTCCATGTAAAATACTGGTATTCAGCTGCATCCGGTTAGACTGGAAGCCGACCCCAACTAGCTGGGAAAAGGCTAGGCAGATGATGAATGCTCAAAAATGTGTTCGGTTTAAGCAAATACGTCATGACTGATAAATATGATACTTTTAGAAATATTTCGTACGATTGTGGTGATTGTGAGCAACATTTATTTCCCAGGGTCATCTGCCTGGAGCAACAAAAGACCCTCTATGTGCCGGTGCCTCGTCTGCAGAAAGGGTTCCTCAACCGGCTCGAGCTGCCCGAAGGAGAGACCGGTCCGGCAGCCATCAGGAAGGCCGTCTCGCGTAACGGAATGGAGTCTTATGGGAAGCCTATAGGTGAGTGTACTACTTTGAAATAAAGTATAGATGTTCATTGAAGGAGACCGATGACCTGGTGAAGGTTGCAGGGATCCGCTGGATGCGAGTCGCACGGGACCGGTCAATGTGGCGACACTTGGGGGAGGCCTATGTCCAGCAGTGGACGTCTTTCGGCTGAAATGATGATGATGATGATGATGAAGGAGTTGGTTTTATAGGAAACCGTATGATAGTGCTTATATAATTGACCCGAATTGGTTAATTCCATAACAAAATAAACCAATTTTATCAATTTGCGTGCTTCGTTCCTTTGTTAAAATATTTGCCAGTCAGAGTGGGCGTATAAGCCCGCGGCTTATTGAATGACTTAAATGCATCCGGAGCAAGAAGTCAAGATTTTTAGAGAACTCGATCAATTCATAATCATCTGGTTCTAATAATGTCAGCCATTGACAGGAAAATTGCCAGACCTTCGCTTGTCAGAATAGTGATCCGTTTCGCTGACGGGCGGATTGTTTTCTTCTCCTTATTTACCATTAGGGTAAAGGCCTCACTATTGGAATAAGCAAATCTGGCTTCTGGCAGTCAGGAGTTTTTTTTGTCCTTAGCCTATATTGTCCCCACTGTTGGGCAAAGACCTCCCCCATAGCCTTCCATTCTTCTCCGTGCGGTTTTCTCCGGCCAATCTCTTACAAACGCCTGTAACACGTCACGCCAGCGTTTTCTAGGCCTCCCTCGGCGACGACAACCGTTGAGACTCTGGCCCATCGGTCATGATGATGACCCGCCCAATCCCATTTCATCCCAGCAGTTTTATTCCTTGTCCACAAAACCACATAAAACTGCCAAGATTATTCTACAATACTCTTTGCTTACCTTCAGAATTATTGACGTCATCAGTAAACAGGTGCGTAGTATAGACTGGTCTTTTGTTCGCACTTGACCTTGCATCAGCAAAAAGTTCTGTTTATCAGTTCTTATATCGACGACACACAACTCTATATTATATATATTATGCATTGCCCCATGACTATTGAAAACTAAGAAACATGTAAATTAACAAAGAGAGACTCCTTTACAGTAGACACAATGAAGTAGCGTACATTCCCTTATAAATAGTGTGTGGTATTAGAAAAGATTTGTCCTTCTTAACCCGCGTTTTAACTAAAAATAAGACATCGCGTTCAAATGTCACTCAATTGTTCGGAAAACCGAAAGGCGCCCTTTGTTGGTTCACGATCAGATTCGACGATCAAAATGAACGTGACGCTCGCATGTTCGCGCGACGATCGCTTAGATTAGAACGTAGTCTGGCCAGGTTTTAGCGTGGTTTTGGGACAACTTTTTCACGCATAGTTCTTTTAATGCACGACTGGCGTGTTGGAAAGATGGCGACCTTGCTAAGTGCATAAAAACATGTACTTACTGTTTGAAGTACGATACTAAAGAAAAGAAAGCAAATGGTGTTTTTGCACCAGTATTATATAAGCGTTCTAGTGTGTATCGATGGTTCGTTACTTTGAATCTATTGGCATCTTTCCAGAGGGTGCAAGTTCTCATGAATATGAACACCTTTTACTATGCGACAAAGTTCGCGAAAAAAAAGATGGCGGAAGCGGGTAGCCGCGAAATTCATATTTTCGTACCTACGTTTTTTGCAATTTGCCGGTCAGTGTCAGGCTGTATGTTGAACAAAATATGATTCGCAGCCGTAATACGTATGTATTTACAGAATAAAATCATGAATATAACCCTTGAAACCCAAACGGAAATAAACAAAGCTATTACGAAACTTGTGGATGACTTCGAACAAAAAACCAGCTTTTTATCAAAACAAAACGAACTAAGAACACAGGATATCGAGGAGATTAACACCAAAATAGAAAACTTACTGAAAGAGAACGAAAAACTAAAACAAGAAATATCGGAAATAAAATCATTATCCACATCCCCTGTAATCCAATGTACTGAAAGTAATTCCAAGAAGATAGTCATCTACGGCCTTACTGAATACTATAAAGAGCCTGAAAACGACCTGCATAACCGAATCATTGAAATGTTTCGCGATATTCTACAAGTGGACCTGATGGGTTATGTGGAGAATATGTACAGATTAGGCAAAAAAAACACCAATACCCGACCACTAGTAATAGAATTAATAAGTAAAAGAATGGCAAAATACATCAAAAACAACAGTCACTATTTTCAAGGAACAGGATTATCTATATCTGAATTTTTGGACGAGAATTCACGTAAGAAAAGACAACAAATGCGAGAGGAAATGATAAAGGCAAGAAAGGAAGGCTTACATGCAGTAATAAGAAATAATCAATTGTATGTGGAAGGAAAAGCTTTCATTTTAAAAGATGAAACACATAAAAATCAACCAAACTACATAGCAAACGAGAAAAACATTAATTTAAAAACTTCCCCCAACACCCGCCAACGAGATTCAACAGCCAGTAATGAAGACCATAATAATTACTCCTTTCGAAAACACAGACCAACAATTTAAAATTCTATTTCAAAATATCCAAAGTCTCTGTAACAAACAGCATATACTAGAAACCTTCATCGTAGATAACCCAATTTATAATTCAATATGTATATCAGAGTCCTGGTTGTCTAAGGAAAAATTAAGCTTAATCCAATTTAGCGGATATAAAATAGCAGCGTCATACTGCCGCAGCACGCGAGGGGGAGGCGGCGTCTGCATCCTCCTGCAAGACCATATCGAATTTAAAGAGATAACTGATATAACGAATATGTCCATAGAATATATTTTAGAAGTGTGTGCAATCGAGTTACCCAAAGAAAACATATTATTAGTAACCATGTATTGGAATAGAAGAGAGGAAGAAATATTTATTAATCAGGTAAAATGTATCTTGAATTATATAAACAATAAGTATTATAAACTTAACATAATTATAGGTGGAGACTTTAATATAAATATTTTAGAGAAAAATGTAAAAACTAACCAATTCTTAGGCCTAATGCTAGAATATAAACTCACGCAACACATAAAAACACCCACACGAATAACACAAAATACATCTACATGTTTAGACTTGATATTTACAAACACTAACACAAACCAAATATATACAACAGTAGAGGAACTAGGTTTTTCAGACCATAGCGGAACTATTATACACATCACCACACCAACACCACATTTAGCTGCACAAACAACTTTGTATGTTAAAAAAAGATTATATAACAACGCGAATATTTTAAAGTTTAAGTCTAAATTAAAAGAATACGATTGGAATAAAATACTACCTAAAAACCAAAATATAAATGAGAATTATAAAGCATTTCATGATACACTAATAAATATCCTTAACCTTTGTATACCTATATGTAAAGTCAAATTAAAAACCAAATTTAAAAAATACTGGCTAACAACGGGCATTAAGATCTCCTGTACAAACAAAAGATTGTTAAAAATACTCACACTTAAAACAAAAGATCCTATCATTACAAATTATTATAAAAACTATGAAAAAATATTAAAAAAATTGGTTACTGAATCAAAAAAGATGCAATATATAAATAAAATAAAAAAATCTATTAACAAGGTAAAAACCATGTGGAGTATCATAAATGAGAGAACAAACAAAAAACATAAAAAAGAACATACTAATATTAAATTGCAAATAGATAACGACCTTATATCCGAACCTAAACAAATAGCCAACATTTTTAATAATTTCTTTGCGACCATTGGAGATAACACCGACAATTCTTCTGGTAGCACACCGGGTACCACCTCTGTACTAAATCCCACACAGAACACGATGTTTCTTGGCCCAATAGACGCTTGGGAAGTAAACAAATTAATAAAAAACCTGAAAAATAAAAATAGTCACGGGATTGACGAAATACCACCAACGCTTCTAAAACAATGTGCAGATGAACTCACGTTACCGTTTTATCTGCTACTCAACCAGTCATTTGAAGAAGGTATCTTCCCTGATTTATTAAAAATATCTGTAATAAAACCAATCCACAAAAAAAAAGCGAAAACAGATCCTAACAACTATCGTCCCATAGCTCTCTTACCCTCAGCCTCAAAAATCTTTGAGAAAGCTATGTGTGACCGTATTTATACGTTTTGTGAAAAATATAATATTTTTGATGAATGCCAGAATGGCTTTCGAAAAAACCGTTCCACAACCCTAGCAGTCTACAAGTATATCCAAGAAGCACTTAACATTATAAATAACAAGAAATACGCTGTTGGATTATTATTAGATATGACTAAAGCCTACGACAAAGTACAATTTGGGATATTGCTAAACAAACTATACGGAATAGGTATACGCGGAAAGGCTCACGAATGGCTAACGTCCTATCTAAAAAATAGGGAACAATTAGTAGAAATAGAATACTTTGACCATAAAAATAATGAAATTAAACAAATCCGATCACATAGTAAAACAATTAACGCCTCAATCCCTCAAGGAAGCGTAATAGGATGCCTTTTATTTTTAATATATATTAATGACCTACCTAAAATCATAGAAGGGCCATGTGTCCTATTCGCCGACGATATATCCATATTAGTCTCATGCCAAGACAATGTAAATATAGAAAAAATCCTTAATTCCATTCTTACAAAAACTTGCAATTGGATGAACGAGCATAACCTCGAGATAAACTACTCCAAAACAAAATTAATAACTTTTCACCCTTACCAAAAAACTCCTTTAACTTTAGATTTTACGTTCAATGGCTCAAAATTAGAAACTGTTAACGAATTTACATTACTCGGATTAGTTATAGACACACACGTAAACTGGAAATCACACATACAGAAAACTCACTCAAAGATTTCTAAATTCTCATACGCCCTCCGTGAAATAAAAAAGACCACCAATTTTCAGACAGCCCTCACCACCTACTATGCTTATGCCTATGCATGGCTTAGCTATGGTGTCACTCTTTGGGGAAACAGTACAGATGCACAAATACTGTTCACGCTGCAAAAGAAATTGGTCAGAATCCTGGTAAATATTGAGCAAACCGATAGTTGTAAACCTTTCTTTCAAAAACACAATATTTTAACCCTTCCGTGTATATATATCTTAGAAACATGCAAATTTGTGCGAAAACATCACGAATTCTACACAAAACGTGAAGACATCCAGTCGCGCTATCTACTCAGACACCGATCTAGACTAAACATACCAAGTTCTCGACTAAGAATGCACTCAAAAAGTCCTTATGTAATGTCCATTAAAGTATATAATAAACTACCCGGATCAATAAAAAACGAAGAAAAAACTCACACATTTCTAAAAAAACTAAGAGAATTTTTGTTAAAGAAAAGCTACTACTCATTAAATGAATATTTAAGTGATATACATATAAAGTCATAATTTTAGTAGTCAAAATTAAATATTATATTTTATTTATTAATTATTACAAGAACTCCCAATAGATACCTATTTATATTCTATATTATAATTTATACCTACTATTAGTTTATCTTAGAAATTACCTACCTACTGTGTAATAATTATAATTTACAAGTGCTTCCTCTCTCCTAACTCACTTATTTTGCTGTGCCCGACAGGGTCCATGTGATCTAATTTTAAGTTTTACCACCTAAGTACTACATGTGGAATGCAATAAAGTATTGAGTATTGAGTATTGAGTATTGAGTTCATTTAATCCCATTGAATTGCTATTTGATGAAAAAGTCATTCAATGGGGTTAAAAAAACCTGGAGGGTGGGTTGTTTTGATTATTTTAATGATTAAAACTCGGTAAAGCAGGTCGCCAATCATATTTTAGTCAACATACAACGTGATACTGACCTGCAAAATGCAAAAAAAAAATGCGGGCTACCCAGGAGGGGGTCCACCTTAAATATAAAAGCTATGTAACTAATTCCACCCCTGGAATGATGTTAATAAATTCAAAGTCGTTCATAATAAAGAGGCCAAGGACTGTTTTTTTATGCGTATATCGCTAAAGAAACTTGAGGAAAAAAAATTATGAAATGAAAATTTTAACAATATGTTTTTTTCATCAGGCATTGAAGATTCCGTTTCGCTGGATTTGGTCGTCATGGGATCAGTCGCCGTGTCCAAGGAGGGATACCGCATCGGCAAAGGAAGAGGTAACGTTCGTTTTGTTAAAATATTGCATTATATTTTTGTATTTTATGTTTTATTAATTTATATATTTATTTTAGATCTCATATAGTTCATTTAATGATTGTAATATACATCTATTTTATTTTTTAAATGAGAGCTGTATGTATGTATGTTTTGTTCTTAAACGCAGTCCCTCCTCATGTATAATATGACTATTTACTATATGAACACCCAAACCTAAATTTAAGAAAAATGACAAAGGAACTATTGATTCATATAATTTTAAACAATAAAACGGATTCAGAAAAATAACTGAACTATATTCACATTAATTTATTTGCTTTCCGAAATGGTAGGGTATGTAATGATTAAAAATAAAACAAACCTTTTTCGGACACCTTTCTATATGTTACCTATTTATTTACGGAGTGTATCTTATGATATGTATTGTATAGGCTATGGCGACCTGGAGTTCGGTCTGATGATGCACATGAAAGCCATCAAGCCTAACACAGTGGTCGCCACCACTGTGCACGATTGCCAGGTAAAAATCATATCATGGAGAAGTTTATTCACACACACCCACCCACACACACATCTACCCTATATGGCATAAACCAATTTGGCCAAAATTAGTGCTTGTAGAACTCAACGCACACGTATTTTAAGCACTTCACCGAGCTTTTCAGTGTTTCTAAAGAAGCTGAAACGCACTTTTGAAAGTAACAGCATTCCCTTACAGCACGCAGCAGCAGCGTAGACAAGGATTTCTTTGACGGAAGAATAGACAAAATGACAGATTGTGTCGACACAATGACAGATTTCTTTGCACTATCTGTCATTTTGTCGATTCTAAGAAATCCTTGTCTACGGCGGTCATGTTACGGGGGCTCGTGGGTGCTTTGCTTATACGTGTGCTAGGTCCTTAGAGGGGCCATAGTGGACACGATCACGATTTCTTAGCATCTGTGATTGTGCATCCGTCTGCGAAAAACGAATCTATGTTAGTTTTCATTACGCCGCGGCCGAACGTAAAGATTCGCCATAACGCGACACACCATTCGCAACTGCCGAAATCCCGATCACTGCTAAAAGCATCGTGTCTGCATGGTCCTGAATTTCTTTTTTAGCTATGAATATAGCTGCGAGTAACGATCTGCCCATTATACAGTCAAGACTATAGCTGCGAGTAACGATCTGCCCATTATACAGTCAAGACGATGCATCCTCTGCGCCCCGCTGATACCTAAAATTGTGTTATGCGCAGCTTTACGTTAGATGTTCCGAGCCGCCATAAAGTTTGAACCGTTGTACCTGCGCAGACCGTCACTCGCAGCTAACTTCCGAGCCGCCATAAAGTTTGAACAGAACAATACCTACAGTAAACTTCTCCATGATGTTGTGTGTGTGTGTGTACTTGCACCGAAAGGCGTCGTATTTAGATAAAACTTTTATTAAACAAATTTTGTTATCGTTCTTGATTAGTGTAGTATTAACACGTAGATAATTTAATAACCCCCTCAGTAATTTGCGCTCACCCCCTTCTAATGGATTAATTTAGTTTTTTTTTTATTATACAAATTCTTTAGTAATATTGTAAAGCCCTGTATTCATGAATTATATTGTAAAGCCCTGTATTCATAAAAAGGTATAAACAAGTTCGTCACTGTTGCAGCAACACTGTTGTTTTGCTGCAACATTTTCCACACTCATACTTTATGAAACGTTGCCAGCAAGATGTTCCCGCAACACAAAACATGTTTCTGGGACAGTGTTGTACAACTTTTGTTTTCTGTGAATACGGTGCTATACAAGTCGTAAGAAACTAGCTACTGAAAATCCGCAGACGTAATGGATCAAATACTATAAAACAGCATTTAATCTCAACGAAAATGGACCTTGTACTATGGTTATACTTGAAATAAGTTTTTTAGGAATTGCCTTGTTAGTCTAGTGATCGCTCGACTGCTGAGCATGAGGTCCAGGGTTCGATACCCAGATCGGGCAGTGTTATTGAGTTCTTTCATCAGGAATTTCTCATGATCCAGATTCCGTGGCACGGAATCTGGATTTGTGCCTGGTTGATGGCAATAGGCCCTTTTACATGGTATTTAATCAATGTTGTTAAATATGGGTATGCTACTAAGTACAACTCGACTAACCCTTCGGGAATTACAGGCGTGATGTTTTGTTGAGAAAATCGTTTTTATTATAGTGTTTAGATATCGGTGGCCTATCACAACTGCGGAGTTTTGCTAGCTAATTTAATTTAACCCCTGTACTGTAAATTGTTTATCCCTCGTAGTTTCTGACGTCATAGTAATGTGTGTGGTTCTATTATAGGTGTTCGAAACCCTGCCGGCCGATCTTTTCGGGCCGCACGATGTCCCCATCGATATCATTATCACACCCACTCAGGTACGTCTAGAAGTTTTTATTCAATACTCGAGAGCTTGCTGTTTTGTGACTAGAGTTTTAAATACATGCCAATAAAGGCGAAAACAGTATGATGAAAAAAAATAGACAAGACGAATCTTTTTCCTGTGGCAAATTTCTTATACCGGGTGGAAGGGACTCCGACGCATAAACAGTGGTTCTATACATTATGACCGTGTACTGCAATTTGTAGAAAACAGCTGTTTTTTTTTAAATTAGTGATGAAAAATTGATATGTGGTTTAGAATGATATACGTGGTAACGGTTTGTGCGTCGGTATCCCTTCCACCTTGTATTATCCATCAGCTTAGCCTTTTGTTAATGTTGGGAGTCGGATTCCAATCTTAGCCGGATGCAGCTCAATACCAGTATTTTACATGGAATCTGAAGTCCACTACCCGGTTACTTGGGAACCCCTGATCCTCTTTGAGGCAAGACTGGTTGTTTGGCCGCTTCTGACAACCAGCAACAACAAATTGTTTTATTGTAGGTAGTATAACAATATTCTTAGTTCACGCTTGAAAATTTGAATCATAATTAATGGCTTAATTCATCTATACAGGTGATACAAACTCAACGCATGAGCCAGCGACCAATCGGCATACTGTGGCATCTGCTGTCCAACCGCCGCATCGAACTCATGCCTATACTGGGGCAGCTGCGTGAAATCGAGATGCTGTAAGTATTTTAGAACTCTTGGAAGTGTCACTATGCTATGCGGCAAGTGTTGTGTTATCTCGGGTTACGTTGCAAGAAATCAGTCAGCTAGCTTGCATACTTCTCCGTTCACATCCTATTCAGCAGTGGAATTGGAAGTGGCAGTGTGATTTTGTGCGAACATATGTTCTTGCAATGTATACAACATTAGTTTTAGTATATGCGAAACCTGATACCCGTGTCTAGTATTTTTATGTAGAGAATCGTATGTACAAAATTTCAAAACTGTATTATGAAAAATCACAAAGTTTTAGGCTTGTTCTGTTACCTAGTTGTCTTCACAAAAACGTGGTCACCACGCAGCGCGCGCCTTCAGCGTCGTCTTGAGCTCATTGATAATAATAATTTGGCAGTAGGTACCTAAATTATTGCGATAGATACTCAAAGTCGCTCGGTGTCCAACTTTTAACTTTTTTAAATATTTTTGGGAAAAAATATAGTTTAAAAATTATTGGAATCGATTCAGTTACTTATTCTGAACAAACTATATTCAGGTTTCGCATATACTAAAAATAATGTTGTAAACGACTATAGTCTGTTTTTTAATCTCTTGAGACTAAACTGACATTACGTGGGTTGCCAGTTTTTCAATCACACACTTAACTTGCCGTATTATCCAAATTATTTTTAAAATTGTAATTGTTTGTATGGTGTCAAGTTCCAATAATTGCCGTATTTTTAAAAGTTCTGCCGTTTTGTAAGAGAAAAGGGTTTATATATCCGTTTTATCGTGTACGGGAGCAACACTGATAGCATGTTATTTTTTTTCTAATCGTCTAATAAACATAAAAAGTTACGATTCAACAAACCGGTATCGTAGGGACAACACTACACAAAAGAGCTGACAACATTATTTGTAAGTTTGACATTTTAATGTGTAAATTTAGTCTCAGGGATTTAAAAACATTCTACAGAGTACTTAAAAAGCCTAAAAGCTTGGTTTGCCCTTATACCTTAGCCTACTACTCTTCATGGTGTTAGGGTATCTGAACAATGTTCTTCTTTAGGGGCTTGCCGTATTGTTGGCCCGTAGGCACGCCACTGTGAACTACACTGATATACAGAGTCCTTAATTATAAATATCATTGGCAATGAGTCTTAATGATACTTGTTTGATTTGGGCTGTGTAAATATTTGGCTGCAGTATCCATGATGTGGTGTCTCCGCAATGCTCACTGCTGCACACAAAACTTGAAGCTTGCGCTGAAACCGATAAAAATAGCTCCCCAGTCTTTTAAAACTGCGGCAGTATCCAGTTCATCTTACATAAGTAACCTTGCAAACGCTATTATTCCCCAATGTACTGTGTCTTATAGTCCTGTAAATTCACAGCGCGGGTCGTGCGTGCACCCTGAAGGAAGTGGACACGGACGTGGAGGAGCGAGCGGCGCAGCGACCGCGCCGTCTGCGGAGACGTACGCGCTCGCACAAGAGCCATAGTGAGGGAGAGGTAAGGAAGCGATTTATTGTTGTTACTTTCACTCTTTTTGCCAAAACTCCTTAAATTCACCATCAGTAGGCACATTGCTAGCAGGGACTTCTTCTTCGTCGTTCTCTCGTATCGTGGCCACATACGAAGCGCGTCCTAGTTATGCGGTCATCTGCAGTGTAGACCGGTACATGCTGCCTCCAACAGCTTTCTTGATCGTTTCTGACTCATGTGTGATGTAGCCGAAAGTTTCTGCAGTGGCGTCCACGTACTGGACGGCACAGAGTAAACTGGCTTCTCACAACGTCGATCACAACACACACAACGATGATCTTGCAAAAATCGCGAGAATCCGCTGGATACTAAGCTCACGACGGGTCAATGTGATGACGTTTGTGGTAGGAGTATGTCCGGTGTTTGGCTTCAATGGTGATAATGAAGCACATAATAATGTCATGTTATTCCTCAGGGCAACACGACAGAGGGCGAAGAAGGCAAGGGCGGCGGCAAGGCGCGTCGCTCGGCGCGGCGGCGCAACAGTCACAAGTCGGCCAGCAAGGACAAGGAGGACAAGCCGCGCCGCCCCAAGCGGCAGAGGCCTGACATCGACTTCTCTGTCAAGGTAACGCACATCCGCCATAATACTAAACCTCTTTGAAACCTACCAACGGGCGCGTAACGCCGAACTTCAAAGAAAACCGTCTCGATAACACACGATATCGACGTAACACCCTGTACGAAATATAGTCAATTTTATTGGCTACGGTCAAAATATTAATGCATTGGAGTAAACTGAAATGTCGTTGTAACTGATCGTTTAGTTATTTTTTATCAATTTTTATAATGTACAAAAGCGAACTGGACCAAACTCGATATTACTAAAGTCCTACATTGGGGGTAAATTTAGATTTTTTACTGTTTTTCAATACTCTCACGTCAATAAAAGTAAAATGATCCCTTAAAAGTCTAAAGTTTGTATAAAACGACTACAATAATACTGATGTTATTTTTATAGATATCGAACATCAGTCCTAATACAAGAGTGCGCGATCTGAAGCAAGCACTGTCTGAACGCGGAGTCAAGCCACAGATCATGATCTGGAAGGTAGTGTAAAAAAAAACCATTTTTAAATAAAATAAATATTCAAAATGGTTTTAAGATCTACAGAGTATTAATTTCTTGAAAATTTTCAGGGATTCCGTGGCTTCTGTTATTTACATTTCTTCAAGCCAAGTCCACAAAAGGTGAGTTAAAAATGATATAATTTATTTTTTAAAACATTCGGTGATCTTAGTTTTTGTGTACAGACAAACACAAGCGATAGACTGACATACAGAATGCTGGTTGAAGGTTTCGTGAAGGGTCTGTTTACACCTTTTATATTTGTTCTCAGGGCGAGGGCGACAGTGGCTCCAGCGTGAGCATGGACAGTGTGCTGACCGCGCTGGCGGAGATGTCGCTGGGCGGCAGCGGTGGGGCCGCGCCAGGAGACGAGCCGCGCGACGACAAGCCGCGCCTGCTGTGCGTCGAGCCCGCGCCGCCACGCACTGCGCCCGCGCAGGCCGAGGTACTGTACCTGTGCCAGTGTATACTAGCTGTAACAGTAGCGCCGCGTGACGACAAGCCGCGCCTGCTGTGCGTCGAGCCCGCGCCGCCACGCACTGCGCCCGCGCAGGCCGAGGTACTGTACCTGTGCCAGTGTATACTAGCTGTAACAGTAGCGCCGCGCGACGACAAGCCGCGCCTGCTGTGCGTCGAGCCCGCGCCGCCACGCACTGCGCCCGCGCAGGCCGAGGTACTGTACCTGTGCCAGTGTATACTAGCTGTAACAGTAGCGCCGCGCGACGACAAGCCGCGCCTGCTGTGCGTCGAGCCCGCGCCGCTACGCACTGCGCCCGCGCAGGCCGAGGTACTGTACCTGTGCCAGTGTATACTAGCTGTAACAGTAGCGCCGCGCGACGACAAGCCGCGCCTGCTGTGCGTCGAGCCCGCGCCGCCACGCACTGCGCCCGCGCAGGCCGAGGTACTGTACCTGTGCCAGTGTATACTAGCTGTAACAGTAGCGCCGCGCGACGACAAGCCGCGCCTGCTGTGCGTCGAGCCCGCGCCGCCACGCACTGCGCCCGCGCAGGCCGAGGTACTGTACCTGTGCCAGTGTATACTAGCTGTAACAGTAGCGCCGCGCGACGACAAGCCGCGCCTGCTGTGCGTCGAGCCCGCGCCGCCACGCACTGCGCCCGCGCAGGCCGAGGTACTGTACCTGTGCCAGTGTATACTAGCTGTAACAGTAGCGCCGCGCGACGACAAGCCGCGCCTGCTGTGCGTCGAGCCCGCGCCGCCACGCACTGCGCCCGCGCAGGCCGAGGTACTGTACCTGTGCCAGTGTATACTAGCTGTAACAGTAGCGCCGCGCGACGACAAGCCGCGCCTGCTGTGCGTCGAGCCCGCGCCGCCACGCACTGCGCCCGCGCAGGCCGAGGTACTGTACCTGTGCCAGTGTATACTAGCTGTAACAGTAGCGCCGCGCGACGACAAGCCGCGCCTGCTGTGCGTCGAGCCCGCGCCGCCACGCACTGCGCCCGCGCAGGCCGAGGTACTGTACCTGTGCCAGTGTATACTAGCTGTAACAGTAGCGCCGCGCGACGACAAGCCGCGCCTGCTGTGCGTCGAGCCCGCGCCGCCACGCACTGCGCCCGCGCAGGCCGAGGTACTGTACCTGTGCCAGTGTATACTAGCTGTAACAGTAGCGCCGCGCGACGACAAGCCGCGCCTGCTGTGCGTCGAGCCCGCACCGCCACGCACTGCGCCCGCGCAGGCCGAGGTACTGTACCTGTGCCAGTGTATACTAGCTGTAACAGTAGCGCCGCGCGACGACAAGCCGCGCCTGCTGTGCGTCGAGCCCGCGCCGCCACGCACTGCGCCTGCGCAGGCCGAGGTACTGTACCTGTGCCAGTGTGTACTAGCTGTAACAGTAGCGCCGCGTGACGACAAGCCGCGCCTGCTGTGCGTCGAGCCCGCGCCGCCACGCACTGCGCCCGCGCAGGCCGAGGTACTGTACCTGTGCCAGTGTATACTAGCTGTAACAGTAGCGCCGCGCGACGACAAGCCGCGCCTGCTGTGCGTCGAGCCCGCGCCGCCACGCACTGCGCCCGCGCAGGCCGAGGTACTGTACCTGTGCCAGTGTATACTAGCTGTAACAGTAGCGCCGCGCGACGACAAGCCGCGCCTGCTGTGCGTCGAGCCCGCGCCGCCACGCACTGCGCCCGCGCAGGCCGAGGTACTGTACCTGTGCCAGTGTATACTAGCTGTAACAGTAGCGCCGCGCGACGACAAGCCGCGCCTGCTGTGCGTCGAGCCCGCACCGCCACGCACTGCGCCCGCGCAGGCCGAGGTACTGTACCTGTGCCAGTGTATACTAGCTGTAACAGTAGCGCCGCGCGACGACAAGCCGCGCCTGCTGTGCGTCGAGCCCGCGCCGCCACGCACTGCGCCTGCGCAGGCCGAGGTACTGTACCTGTGCCAGTGTGTACTAGCTGTAACAGTAGCGCCGCGTGACGACAAGCCGCGCCTGCTGTGCGTCGAGCCCGCGCCGCCACGCACTGCGCCCGCGCAGGCCGAGGTACTGTACCTGTGCCAGTGTATACTAGCTGTAACAGTAGCGCCGCGCGACGACAAGCCGCGCCTGCTGTGCGTCGAGCCCGCGCCGCCACGCACTGCGCCCGCGCAGGCCGAGGTACTGTACCTGTGCCAGTGTATACTAGCTGTAACAGTAGCGCCGCGCGACGACAAGCCGCGCCTGCTGTGCGTCGAGCCCGCGCCGCCACGCACTGCGCCCGCGCAGGCCGAGGTACTGTACCTGTGCCAGTGTATACTAGCTGTAACAGTAGCGCCGCGCGACGACAAGCCGCGCCTGCTGTGCGTCGAGCCCGCGCCGCCACGCACTGCGCCCGCGCAGGCCGAGGTACTGTACCTGTGCCAGTGTATACTAGCTGTAACAGTAGCGCCGCGCGACGACAAGCCGCGCCTGCTGTGCGTCGAGCCCGCGCCGCCACGCACTGCGCCCGCGCAGGCCGAGGTACTGTACCTGTGCCAGTGTATACTAGCTGTAACAGTAGCGCCGCGCGACGACAAGCCGCGCCTGCTGTGCGTCGAGCCCGCGCCGCCACGCACTGCGCCTGCGCAGGCCGAGGTACTGTACCTGTGCCAGTGTGTACTAGCTGTAACAGTAGCGCCGCGCGACGACAAGCCGCGCCTGCTGTGCGTCGAGCCCGCGCCGCCACGCACTGCGCCCGCGCAGGCCGAGGTACTGTACCTGTGCCAGTGTATACTAGCTGTAACAGTAGCGCCGCGCGACGACAAGCCGCGCCTGCTGTGCGTCGAGCCCGCACCGCCACGCACTGCGCCCGCGCAGGCCGAGGTACTGTACCTGTGCCAGTGTATACTAGCTGTAACAGTAGCGCCGCGCGACGACAAGCCGCGCCTGCTGTGCGTCGAGCCCGCGCCGCCACGCACTGCGCCTGCGCAGGCCGAGGTACTGTACCTGTGCCAGTGTGTACTAGCTGTAACAGTAGCGCCGCGTGACGACAAGCCGCGCCTGCTGTGCGTCGAGCCCGCGCCGCCACGCACTGCGCCCGCGCAGGCCGAGGTACTGTACCTGTGCCAGTGTATACTAGCTGTAACAGTAGCGCCGCGCGACGACAAACCGCGCCTGCTGTGCGTCGAGCCCGCGCCGCCACGCACTGCGCCTGCGCAGGCCGAGGTACTGTACCTGTGCCAGTGTGTACTAGCTGTAACAGTAGCGCCGCGCGACGACAAGCCGCGCCTGCTGTGCGTCGAGCCCGCGCCGCCACGCACTGCGCCTGCGCAGGCCGAGGTACTGTACCTGTGCCAGTGTGTACTAGCTGTAACAGTAGCGCCGCGCGACGATAAGCCGCGCCTGCTGTGCGTCGAGCCCGTGCCGCCACGCACTGCGCCCGCGCAGGCCGAGGTACTGTACCTGTGCCAGTGTGTACTAGCTGTAACAGTAGCGCCGCGCGACGACACAGCAGGTACTGTACCTGTCCTAGTATGTACTAGGAGATGTGAGGTGTGTACTACGAGATATTTATTAAATACAATACTACGATGGCATTATTAACTTTTTAAGTAAATACAGCGAACCTCAATTAATATTCTTGGTCATAGTCACATAGTCACGGATCAAATAAGTAACAAAAGTTTTTTTCTTTTCAGGTTCATTGACTTCCCAAAGACGATGGACACCAACCTATATCTCTCGATATTTTGTTAACGACTACCTTATAATTATTTCTAAAACACGCATATATCGTTGATCGCTTGGTTGCACACGGACTGGCGGGTTCCCTGTCGCATTCCGACACTAATTTGTTTAACGTTAAGGTACATTTTCCTTTGCGCCGGCCCCAGTTAACGCTAGCGCGCGCTGTTCACTGCATTTTTCTTATAGTTGCATCCGTCACTATGGAATGTATCGCCGCAGTGTCTTCTTGGAGTGTATACTTTGTTTTCAAGTTGTGTGCTACAAAACTGTTGAATGTTTCCTCGTCTCGAGACCACATTTTGTAGCTTCCTCTTGTTGTTAATATGTTGTATAGTGCAGTAGGCAGCGCGTTCGCTGTAACCGAAGTAGAAGCGAGAAGGTTCGATTTTAGTTTGTCGATTGTTCGGACATGTGTTCGCTCGATGGTTTTTTGTTCTTGTTTATATGGGCCGGCCTTTAGAGTGAGCTATACTTATACACTTAACGAAAATTATATCTTTTATGAATGTTTTAGTTGTCTCTAGTCTAATGTTAGCATGTAAATTGAACGTTGATTCTATAATTGTTTATGGTTCCACGTTTTTTCAATGCAGATACATTTTAAGCATTCTTCCATAATTATATTACGAGAAAAAGAAGCTATATTTTTAGTATATAGTATAGATTGAACTAAAACTAAAAAGTTTATATTTAATACTGTAAGGTGCTTGTTAGAACGGAGTCCCGAACTTTGTTTAGAAATTAGTTTGGAAGGATTTGATTAGTGTTAAGAGTATTTATTTTATTACGAATTTTGGGGCTCTGTTCTTTATATCTAGTTGTATATTTGTGCCAACTTTGTTTGAATTGAATCCAACTTGTTATATAAATTTTGGCGTAATTTCGATCTGTAGGCTGCATATCGCAGCATTTAAACGTTCGTCTCGAAAATAATATATTACATTTTAACATATCGAGTGGGCGGAAGTTGGTATAAATATTTTGAACCCTGTGTGGATGTCAAAGTTACTTTTTCAGTATTAGGTTATCTGTAATTTAAGACTTGAAAAGTAATATATTATTGACATAATAAGATATATTTAAACTATATTTCTATTAGAGTTAGCGAACTAGATGTTCGCGCCGCATTGGTCTCCTTTAGCATAAAAGAAATGTATTTTATATAGAAAGAGGAACTTTATTAATGTATTTTTCGAAATTTTTAGTTATATCTGGTTGCATAATAATAAATAGCTTTGTCGATTACATTTAAAGGCATTTCTCGTAACTGTTAGCGTCTGTACACTTGCGCACACAAGTGTCTGTGTGCTTTCGTTATTGTTATTCCTCACTTTGCAAGTTTAATCACTATAAAATATATATATTTATGTATATAACAACTTGTTAACACATAACGCTATTTACTAGTTTATTTTGTAATTTTATAACGTTGGGTAGCAAGCATGGATGAGCGTTTTTTTTGTTTTGTATTTTTTTTAATAAATTTATTAAACTCTTTATTTTCTGGCTTTTTATTTTTAATTTGCAACGCTTGAATAGTTTATTCTTATTACAATGCAAGTTTATGGATCCAGGTAGGTAGCTAGATTGAATACTATATTATGAATATTAAAAGTATTCCGAAGTCGTCCCGCAACCGCAGACTGCAGCGGCAAGGCTGCCCAATCGCAACGACACTGCTGGTTTCGTTGTACTAATTCGATAAAATAGGCAACAGGCAATATCGCCATCTACGGCTAAAAAAGACTTCATCTGTATTGCCTTTAAGTATAAAATTCGACGCAAACAAATAAGCGCCTCCCCTCGCACGTTCTCGAGGATGCGCAAGCGCCTTATTTTTTCCGCTTGGTCGAAACGGGCCCTAAAGAAACCACTCGTTCTTGTGTCGCTGCGGTGTGTCAGTTCAGCTATTGTGGCTTTGCCGCTGTTGGCGGTTGCGGGTTGCGTTCGAAAATGTACCTTGATAGTCGTTTAAATTCTAAAACTTAATGTTGTGATTGTATGTCCTTTAAACATTTCGTCGCTTAGAGGTTGAGGGTAAATTAAATTCTATTTTTCTAGCCGATTTACTGTTTTAATTGTTGTTAAAATACTTCCCTGTATAACACTTGAGATTAAATAGATCTATGATTTAAACAAACACACCAGCGATGTAAGACAACGTCTGAAGACAAGTCATAGAAACGAAATGTTACCCCATGTCGCAGTGTCGCCTTACCCATTACAATAGCCAAGCTTGGCATGTTAGAAAACAGGAACTAGTCGAGCGACCAATGTTGAGTTGGTTCTCTCAAGCAGATTAGAATTTTGCTCCCGTTTTCTTGTCTTTCGTAAGATACAAGGTGTAAACGGACCCTTCACGAAACCGTCAACCAAGCATTCTGTGCATCAAACTAAGTCACTCAACGCAAAAATTATTGCTGGGACCTTTCAATTGCAAAGGCGTTCACGTCCTAGGATTGTTGTGAAGTGTTGAATTTAAAGATCGATCGGATACATATACTGTAGTTCTCAGAATTTGTAGGTGTAACAAAAATTACACGACGGCAAAATTTTGTTAACTAAAGATTAAATACGTCAATCATGATTGATAGATAACTAATGACTAATCAATTAATCATGATTGACCACATATGATTGAAATTATAGTGTGAAATAAAACACCAAGTCAACTTCATCAGTCTCATATCCTGCTAAAAATGTGATTTAAAAAAAAAATAAGGTGGGTTCTTTAACTATGTCAAACTAAATAAAATTAAAGGTTTAAAAATCGGATTTTTTTTTTTTTTTTAAACAAATTTAAGTTTTGGATGAATAATTTAAATTACCTAGTTGAAATATTTAAAAACTCTGATGGCAATTAACAATCCATATCTCCTTGGATTGTTGCTTTTACTTATTACCAGAGAGTGCCATGAAATTTTGGAATGACGTCCCTGTTTCAGTATATCAAAATGTACTCTGTGATACGAAGTGCGGACGGGAAACGCTACAGTTATTGAACCTCGAGCTTGACATCCCTGCCAAAATTACAGTAATCTTTACTGTAGTAACTATAAGGTTCGTGGTGGGTTGCTTCTACTGACAACTCTGTCAAGATGACTGATTTTAATTCTTGTTGCCATACGGTTGCGGTTGGGTTGCAGCTGGTAGAGGTCGTCGGTTGAGGAATCTCGTGATTACCGTCGTCAATCATGTCTAAATTAGTCAAAATTGATCAATGGAGGCTATCGCGCATAAATGCGCCGCTAGAGGCGTTCGTGTAGAGTAAGGTCTTCAGAAATGTCAGATGCCATAGTGTTCGCGCATTGCGCGCTATTTTATCACTTAATTTAAAAAAAATAGTAATATGTGTTATTAGTATTTTTATTCACACACACATACATAATATATTGATAGTAAATTCATAATTAATCAGGAATTAGAATAAGTTGTTAGTACTTGGAGGAAGAATGGTTTTTAAATGTTTCAGGCTTGCTAATTGTAAGGACAATATTGTAAATATGTATCTGAAGTTTACACTTTGTTGTTTTACGTAATAACATGAACTTTTTATGTAAATAGTTATTGGTAGTTTAAAGTATAAAATAGAATTAATGACAGGACCTTACTCACCAAAGGCGCCATCTGGTGAGGTCAAAAACGATAGCCTTCATCATCTCCCTAGCCTTTTTCCAACTATGTTGGGGTCGGCATTCAGTCTAACCGGATGCAGCTGGTAGTATTTTACATGAAGCGACTGCCTATCTGACCTCCACAACCCAGTTAGTACTGAGTAATACGATACCCCTTGGTAAGACTGGCTGTCAGAAAAAAAAAAAAAACGATAGTCTTCATTAATTAATTGATTGACCCAACACTGACAACAACATACTATACCTAATAAACAACTTATAATTTATTTAAAAAACATTTCCCGTGTGATCGTATCAATACATTTAAATAAAGTGACATGTTCGGCCCTATCTGATGGTTGGGGCACGCGATTTCAACAATATAATAAATATGGCAAAACTACAGTTTATTTTGCATTGCAAGATATTGATGAGCTGCCGTAATGATTCCTATTATACTGATCTATTTGCTACGGTTTTGTACTGGTCAATCGCCTGCAATGGTAAGTATTGTTTATTTGACCGCGCTGGTCTAGTGGTCGGAGTTTTTTTTTTATTTTTTACTAGGAAACCTCAGGACCATTTCTGGAAGGGTAGGCAAAAGTATTAAGCTTTCTTTTAATTTACTTAATATAACGTCTCCCCTGTAATCCCTGGAAGGTTAGGCAGATTTGTACCTAATATACACCCACATCGTTTAAGTCCCATGTGATAAGGGCAAACCCATTGCCGTCAACCAGGCAAAAATCCAGAATCCGTGGACGTTGACAAATCCTAATGGAAAAAATACTGAACATCAGGGTGACGAGTGTACGTCAAAAAACAGTGATTCTATACACATGAAAGCAATGTTCTAGCAAAGTGAGGAATGTGCGTACAATTTAAAACAATGTGCTTTTATAAAACTAGAGTTATTTAAAAAAGTTAGTGAGCCTCCAGTCTGTTATCAAAATGACGGGTGTATTTTTAATCTGAGCAAATTATTTACTATCTAAGTATGAAAACATTAGCGTAGCTATGTTCCGGCAATGGGCTCGAATGTATCAAAAGCAGAATCAGATGCCGCAAGAGGGTTAAAAGTTATTTTGAAAATAAAAATTCTAAATTTGAACGCCTGCCTTTTTTATACTGGTAATCATGACGAAATGTATGTATAGAAACGGACATACACACATACAGGTCAAACATAGAACCCTGGAACCCTATTGACTGGCCTGTTGGTCTAGTGGTCAGTGACTCTGACTGCTATGCCGGAGGTCGTGGGTTCGATTCCCACCCAGGACAAATGTTTGTGTGATGAGCATGATCATTTGTTCTGTGTCTGGGTGTAATTTATCTATATATGTATGTATTTAGAAATATATAAGTATGTTTATCAGTTGTCTAGTACTCATAACACAAGCTCTGCTTAGCTTGAGACTAGACGGCGTTGTGTGATAGTTGTGGAATATTATTATTTCCTTTATTTATTTTCTTACTTACTATTTACATTTTTAAATATTTCTTAACAAAAACCATATAAAAAAACATTTAAAAATATAAAAAATAGTAGCCCACCGGTATCGGGAACAGGGTCCAAGCTACCGGCGGTCAGGGCTCCAGAGAGAGGAACCTCCTAACAATACGAGCCGTGTCTAGGAGTACCGCTTTCTGAATCAAGCCCTTGATCCAGCTGCCTAACGAGAGCCTCCTCAGGTATTGGTCGAGGCTCTTGGCAATTAAGCCATGGGCTGATACGACTATCGGCACAATGATCGCTGAGTCCACATCCCACATGTCGACAACCTCGCGAGCCAAGTCAAGATACTTGATTTTCTTATCTTTCTCGGCTTTCACGAGGTTCTCATCATGCGGGACCGTTATGTCAACAATCATTGTGCGCCGCTCTGATCGATCCACCACCACTATATCAGGCTTATTGGCTACAATAGTCCTGTCAGTGATGATGGATTGATCCCAGTACAATGTGATACTGCCATTTTCGAGAACTGGGTCGGGCACATACTTATAGTACGGCACTTCCGATTCCACAAGGTTGTATTTTAGAGCAAGTTGCTGATGGATAATCCTGGCTACAAGGTTGTGTCTATGCAAGTACTCTCCGTTAGCCAGACGAGAACACCCGGAGATAATGTGACGGATTGATTCGCCTGGACGGTGGCATGCCCGACATATGTCAACCGTACCGTCCTTCACAATAAATCTCCGGTAGTTATTCGTCATCATAACTTCATCCATAATTGCACAGACAAAACCTTCGGTTTCTCCGAAGAGGTCCCCGCAACGTAGCCAGGCTACGGACGCTGATAGGTCTACATCGGGCCCATGCAGGGCCCGGAAAAAGCGTCCGTGAAGCTCTTTACTCTGCCATACCTCCATGCGGTCGTTAGTGTCAGGCACTAAGGGTTTGCGCCAGTTCTCTTTAGCCAAGGAAAGCGGGGTGAGGCCCTTGTCCACTGCGACCACATCTCGATGCATCCCCACGTCGGTTTCAAGGAAATATTCCCTGAGACTGCATATCTCGCGATTGTGGAGAGTCTTAGCGTTTAAAAAGCCTCGACCCCCACACTTCCGCGGGATATACAGTCTCATAACAGAAGAACGCGGGTGATGCATTCGATATGCCGTCAACAATGTACGGACCCTCCTATCCAGGGCGTCTAGTTCTGTTTGAGTCCATTTGAGTATGCCGAAAGAGTACATCAGAGCCGGCATGACCCAACCGTTGAAGGCACGTACCTTATTGCCGCCTGATAAAAGACTATTAAATACTTTTTTCAGGCGGCCAAAGAAGCGCTCCTTCAACGATTGCTTCATGTCAGCAACATTGATGCCCAGCGCTTCCGACATACCCAAATACTTATAGGTTTCGGTTGCTGAGAGGGATCTAAGATTTATGGAATCCGAGAGCTGGGTTCCCACAGATTCCACAATCTCCCCTCGCTTTACATGCATGACCGCACATTTGTCCACACCAAATTCCATCCTGATGGCGCTACTGAAAGTTTCAGTTACCTTCAGTAGCTCCATCAGTTGCAAATCGTTGGGGGCAAAGAGTTTCAGGTCATCCATGTAAAGGAGGTGAGATATAACTTGACCACCTCTCCTCAACCGATAGCCTAGACCTGAATCCTCCAGCAGCGTGCTAAGAGGATTCAAGGCTAAGCAGAACCAAAGTGGACTCAAACTATCGCCCTGAAATATACCTCGCTCTATCCTTATCGGCTCGCTATTCCTCTGGATTTGCCGACATCCTGGATAGCGAAGGACTGTCCTCCATTGCCCCATACATGACATCAGGAAGGTGCGCAGAGTTGCATCAACTTTATACAACTCTAGCACCCTCATGAGCCATGTATGTGGCACCGAGTCATAGGCCTTCTTATAGTCTATCCAACATGTCGACAGATCGCTTCGGGAACGGCGAACCTGTTGACTAATGGCCATATCAATGAGGAGTAGCTCCTTAGTACCGCGGGACCCGTTCCTACATCCATTTTGAGAAGCGGACATGATAGAATTGTCATCAATGTGTTTGTTAATTTTAGCTCTCAAAATGGATGTAAGAACTTTATAGACCGTCGGAAGACAGGTAATCGGTCTATAATTTTTGGGCTCCGCAGTACTACCCGATTTATGGAGCAGGTGGGTTATACCTGTTGTCAGAAACTCTGGCAGCGACCCTGACTCTAAGGCTGACTGGAACAGGATCGCCAGGCGAGCGTGTGACCTTGTGAACCATTTAATCCAAAAGTTGTGCAGTCCATCCGGCCCTGGAGATTTCCAGTTAGGCAACGGACGGACTGCACGAACTACGTCTTGGGGGCTGATAGTGATTGCCCCCATTTCTGGTACTAGATCGCACGCTCGCTCGACCCCCTGAGTCCATTCACCCTCGGTATGGCTAACAGGCACCGACCAGATGCTGCGCCAGAACGAACACATGGCATCATCATCCGGTAGGCGCGTGTCAGCCACACCTTGGTCCGGTCGCTCCCAAGCCCTGTATACCCACCTTTCATCTCTTTGAAAAGTGAGATTCTGAGTGTATCGGTCCACCCGCCGCTTATACCTACGAATACGGTTTGCCCATGCATACACTTTCTGCTTCAGGAAGTCGATGCGCTCTGTGATACGGGACATGTAGTCTCGAGGACTGATATCAGTCCCCGAGAACGCCCGCCTCACAAAACGCATCACTCTAGGACGAGTATTGCCCTCCCTGAAGCAGATCAGTTTGCCGATGAGTGCTCTGGCCCCACCAATACGTCGTTCAATCCTGTACTGCCATGGCGGTACGGCTGGTTTAGTTCGTGTAGCTCTGTCATCAGAAAATTTGACATGAGCTACACGACATGCCGCTACAGCCGCACAATACAGGATTGAGTGAGCATCGGTGAGGTCTTCGCAGTTATCAAAATAGTTTGACAATTGCGAATCCAGAACAGCCACCAGCGCCCTATTTTTGTTATGCATGGGCAAACGAGGTATGCGTGGTCTAAGGTCGGGTTGCATGAACCGATATTCTCGAATCGCACCCTCCAAAGCACTCCTCATTTCCTCATTGCACTGGGTACTTACATTAGTAACTATGTCATTACTCACGTCGTTATCGCGATTTGGTATTATTGTAGACTGTGGTGGAACCACAGCCTGCGGCGGCGGCGTGGCAATGACATGGCTACTCTGCATTTCAGTCCGCAAGCGATCAAGTACGGTGTCATCCAACATACGATTACGCTGGATGACTCGCACCTGATCCGATAGTCGTTGTGCCGACACGTTGACAGCTGGCTCAAGCACCTGAAACAGAGAGAGCATCCGAACACGGTACGCGGTCAGGTTGTTTCCTCCCTCTGTAGCCCCATAGTATGCGCGCATGACATTTGCATTGATGGATTGCGTCCATCGCATGCGCTGCACACTCCCACCGGGAGCTGGGACCCTATCAGAGGTCGGTGGGCCTCGAGGTCCTAAACCGTCCGGCGGCCGGCGTCCTCCCCGTCGACGAACAGGTGGTGGCGTCGTGGGCGGAGAGAAATACTCGTCGCTCGAGCTCGACGCAACTGCCACGGCCGGTGTCACAGCACTCACGACGGGGCTGGATTCCGGCGGCGGCGAGGCGGAGCTGAGCGACGGGTCCGGAGGCGATAGGCGTGCGCGTCGTGCAGCTGATCTCGTCAACATTTATTTATCTTCATAGGTATATATTCAATTCTTCCAAAATTTTTGACAGACACGTGAGATGTCATATTGTGTCACTTCCATGTATTGGTTTTTTCTTTAATTTTCTGCTTAATTTCATTTTTATTTCGGTGTTTTGTAATAATATTGCTATAAAAAAAAACGGTGGTATCCTTGAAATCTTGCAGTATAATATTTAACTATTTAAATTTTTTAAAATTTGGTAAATCTGTTATGAAGACGTTTCATTGAATATTATTATTATTATTAACCCTCTTTTTGGGCTTCGCCGCAGTCGGGTAAAAACCAAATAACATGCACGACCTAGGAGTCGAACTCAGGACCTCATGCTCGCAGTTGCGCTTGCAACCACTAGACCAACGAGGCAGTCAGAAACAATCACTTACACAAATCTTGTATTACCTACTTATTTCGTTAAATTGCTTCAACAAAATTCTTTTTCAAAGAACTATGTAGTGAACATGGACTCTCAACTGGAATGCTGTGACGAAGAGAGCTTATTATTCTTGGATATATCGGGAGTGACCGTGGAACGATACAACGAGACCATCGCCTACATGTTCGGACATGCTAAGTTATTGCAATCCATCGGACCTGATACGATGGTGAGTCTAATGTCATTTAAGCTTTATGTCGAGAATTTATCTGCCCAGCCTTGTCAGAGTTGACTTCCAATCTTACCGGATACGTTATACATAGACGTTTATTCAGGTAATACCAGTATTTTACATGAAACGTCTATCTATGTGACCTCAACAACACAGAAGCATGGTAATACGATACTATTTGGGAAGACTGGTTGTTAAATTTACGGATTTCCGAATACCCTAACGACTGTCAAAGATCAACAATAATGAGTGTCAAATCTGTCTAACACCAACTTAGTGGCCACAGTCTCATAACCCCAGACAACCTGGACATGACATACAAGGGCCACGAACGTTAGTGTCTGAGATGGTGTTTTGGGGACAGAACCACAATTTGAGTAGACCTTTATACCCATTTTTTCGCAATCGTGTAGCTCAACTTTGAACTTAAGGAGCTCAACGAATCGTCGAAAACAACGAAGAGATATTTTGGTAGGCCGCATAAACTATTGACACTGTCAAACAACTAAATTAATAGTTTTTCAGATAGAAATAATTGTGCAAAAGGAAGTATCTGGAACGTACGAGACAATGTTAACGCATGAGATTTGCGAACTCTGCGACGAGGTGGCAAAGGGGCCAGAAAGCAACTATTATGACTATATGAGATACTTAACGATTCCTGACGAGTGTCCTTTTGAAGTGGTATGTATACAAGCAAGCGTCTTGTTATTCTTTTACACCATTTTTGTTTCCAAAAGGACCAGCCTCTTGGAAACAAAAATGACGAGGTGTAAAAGGCTCACAGGTTTCCACTGTTCGAGTATGTAAGCATCATCAAGTTTAGACATTCTTTTGTTCCCAAAACCAACATTTACCAACTGTCGTTAGTAAAACTTAGTATGTCCCAAACTCGTTTGTGCGACATTGATCGGATAAAACCGCACGAAGAGAAGAGTGGAAGGCTATGGGGGAGGCCTTAGCCCAGCAGAAAATACATTCAATTATTTGTATTCAATTTCTTTAGGTAGGTCTAGCACAGAATCTCAAACATTTGACATGGCGTCTCAGTAAACTATACCAATGCGAAATAGGGCTGGGTTCTTTGTGATATACAGAGTGTAAAAAGACCCATCACAAAGCAGTCTACCAAGCATTCTGTAAATCAAACTAAGTAACACTGCGCAAAAATTGCTGCGCTAAGAAACCCCTTTTTTTTGTGAAAACTCACAGCTTTTTTTTTTTTAGGATGGGATATCATCAAATGACCCCCTCCGCTCTGGGCGGAGAGGAAGGGAGTGTCAGACTTGTACTGACTAAAACCCATCCATGTTCCTTCTTTGCCCTTTGTGTTCCAGGGCCGCGGTATCTCTTTCGAACAGTCCCGCAGCCCTGGCAGGCATCGGCCCGTGCGGACCCCTACGTGGTTGCTGACATATCTTTGAGGCGCGCGTGGAACACGAACGCGCCGTCGACACGGCCTGTCGTCATAAGACGGCCGGACGGCGAGCTAGCCCATAACTCCCTGTCCACAGGCCCGCGCCTACGGTGGCCGGGGGCCACCACGCGACCCCCGACGCCCAGGGCGTCTCCCGCGGCGGCTGGGACGTGAGGTTCTTTCCGTCTCACGTCCCGCCACCTCCTTCACTAGCATGACTGCTTCGCAGAAGGAGGTGACGGCTTCCCATTCCCTCTCGCTCCGGACCATGGCTTGAACCAGGGCCGGGCGCGAGAGATCGCCGCCGCCAATCGCCTCAACGAGGACATGGCGCTGCTCCGCCCAAGCGGGGCAGGCCTTCACAGTGTGCTGCACCGTGTCCTCCGGACGATCCTCACAATGGAAACACCCGGGCGTTTCCTCCCGCCCGATTCGGTGCAGGAACTTCCCGAAACAACCGTGTCCGGTGAGGACCTGCGTCAGGCGGAAGGTGAGGGCGCCGTGGCGCCTCTAGCCACTCCTCAAAGAGGGGACTTATCGCCACTATGGTGGCGTGCCCTGCACGGGGTTGCGACAGTCGCTCTCTCATGTCACCATGAGATCGCACCGGAGGTCTGTCCGCTGAGCGGCGATTTGCCGCGGCAGCGGAGTTTCCCCCCGACGTAGTGCCTCCGCGCGCCATTCGTGAAGGCGCGCGAGGACTAGCGCCTCCAGATCCCATGGCGGCAATCCGGCAAGGAGGCTCGCCGCCTTAGAAAACTCACAGCTTACGCTGGCGCTCAATGTAAGACACTCAAAACATTGTGCTGATAGTTGCATTGTATAAGTTCCTACAAGGTTTTTTTTTTAACCGTTTAGAAAGTTGGAACTTAGACCTTCAATATCTCCGTAACTAGACCCAGGTATTGTCCAGTGCAAAGAAATGATCGCAATGATGGTAAGAGTAGGCACTTCTCGGCTTCGTTAAGGATTTACCGTTATGAAAATGTCAGTGGCGTACACCGAGATTTTTATAACATAACATTATAACAAACCATATAATTGTATTTGTAAAATGATTTTCCGAACTTCGAGTTTCACTCATATCGATTGTACTTCACACAGGGCGACTATCCAGTGAAAGACTTCATAGTGGACACCGATGATTTGCCATTAAATTGCAACACTGTAGGCAGATACCAAGCCTTCATGAGCCTTTACAAGAATCCAGAGAAAGATTGTAAGACTAAAAAGGAATTCTTATTCTGCGTAACTTTGAAGTTTCTTATCGAAATGGTCTAAAATCTAGATACCTACTGTTGGTGTTGGCTGTGATGAGTTATACGCGTGAATAATGTAATAAATCCTAAAATTAAATTTTGTAATGTTAAAGTTAAGATTTTTGATAATAAACTGTGTACGTATTAAATACAAGAAAATATGTTATGGTATTATTCCTATCATCATCTGCCTAGCCTATTCCAAACTATGTCGAGGTCGGCTTCCAGTTTAACCAGATTCTGAGTTTACATGGCACCTAACAACACAGGTGTTTTATATCCCATACCATCTATACCCCATTATCCCATCAATCTATACAAATATATGAAATTGAAGTGTCTGTTTGTAATTTAAAAATAACAGTTTTTTTTACTGAATGCAAGTATATACGGTACTTACCGTACTTATAACAAAAAACATTAAATTTTTGTCTGTCCGTCTGTCGGTCTGTATGTCTGTTTGTTCCGGCTAATCTCCGGAATGGCTAGGCCGATTTTGACGGGACTTTCACTGGCAGATAGCTGATGTTATAAGGAGATTTTACACTGATTATTTTAGAAAAAAAGAAGATGGTTTCACGCAAAAAAAAAATCCTTCAAATTGTTAACAAAATCCGGTTCAATTAGGGAAGTATTATTTTTATAATAAATTCACGCGAACGTAGTTCGCGGGCAACATCTAGTAAATGATAAATCAATCGCTGCTCCATAGCAGCTCACTGCTAAACTACAAACAATAGACTTACCTTCACTTTGTATGAAAATGTTGGTGGAATCGTCCATTGCGAGTACTGCGACCACGGCCACGCTACGCACGAATGCGGGGTATAACAAATGAAACCACTGAACCACACCTAACACAGCATACCTTTCTGAGCCTTCTTCTCTGACCTTCGCCCATTTGTTTACTGAATAAAAATAATACACTTTTTAGGAATCAGAAGAATAAACAGTATATTAGGAATGGCTTGCCTGATAAAGTTAAGACAAGTCCAAATTTTAGGAAAAAAACATTATCTTATTTTTTTTTCTGTTTCTTTTGTAATCTGCAATCAGTCTTGTGTACTTTAAGCAGATGTGGTAAGTGAAATTTGGCAGTTGGAGTGTGCTCTCCAGCGAGAGCAACTACTCATAGGTGTAGCATGTATTTATGCTACTCAAGAGGGTACAGACAGAATGTCTTTTCTTTCAAGACGTTTTTGGTATGTGCGTGTTGTCAATCCAGCGGCTAGTTCATTTGGATGCCTCTCCAGCCTTTCCAAGTATGTTTTGGTGAAAATCTTGGCCATAAGCCAAGATTTTCACCGAGTTCATCTGAAGTTGGTTGTGTATTTCAGTATTTGTGATGAACCAAGGCCCATTGTATATAGTTCTCAGAATCACATTTTGCATTCGCTGTATAATGGAAATATTAGAGTTGCCACAGCTCCCCCATAGCTGGATGCCGTACATCCAGACAGTTATTACTTAGACAGGAAACGGGA
Source organism: Noctua fimbriata (assembly GCA_905163415.1). Taxonomy (NCBI): domain Eukaryota; kingdom Metazoa; phylum Arthropoda; class Insecta; order Lepidoptera; family Noctuidae; genus Noctua; species Noctua fimbriata. The sequence goes on from LR990943.1 coordinate 7,486,667, forward strand.
TATTTACCATGTTTACTGTTTTTGTCGAGTTCCCGATATTTCGGCGCTGTTGCAAGCACCATGATCACGGATAAACTGAAGTTATTGCGGGTGGGTGTTTATGAGCAGACAAATCGGTCTACCCTCTTTCTTGTTCGTTTTTTGCACTCAGTACCGCTACCACAGTGCCGCCCGCTACCAGTAGTGTGTTGTCAGTCGACAATTTATTGTTCCGCCCTAATAGCCGGTAGGTGTAGGTTTTTGTAGCGCAAGTTGAGCTCATCTCTCTTGGTCTTTATGTGCTACAATCATTATGTAGTAGTAAGTTGTGATTTAGCTTTACTGGCGGACAATCGCCTCTGCGTAGCGTAAAAGTGACCTGAACCGACTTAGATGGGCTGACTGCTATTCGCCTATTTTGGAGCCAGTCAGAAATTTTGTCTAGACCTATTGTCTAGACTGGCAGCATTTGTGAAGCAATTGTGGGGTCATGGTTGCTAGTCAAAATTGCAGTATCACCAGCAAATGTAGCTGTAGTCAAGCTGTCCTCTGCTGGCAAGTCTGATGTGTACAACGTGTACAGAATTGGCCCCAACACTGATCCTTGTGGGACGCCAGCCTTTCTTTCCAATAGCTCCGACGTTGCTTCAGCTTCTTTGACTTGAAACAGTCGATCTGTTATGTAACTTTTCATTAGCTCATAAAATATGTGAGGAAGAAAACCCTTTATCTTAATATAGAGTAAGCCCTTGTGCCAAACGCGGTCGAAGGCCTGTTGAATATCCAGAATAACTGAGCAACAGAACTCCCTTTCCTCCAGTGATTTCCTAACCCTGTCGCACACTCTGTGAACCTTCGACGGTGGAGTGCTCAGGTCTGAATCCAAATTGGTGACAAGGTATGGTGTTATTTTCCTTTCAGTTCGGTTGTATTCTACAGAGCAGGAGTTTCTCAAAGATTGTCGACAGTACTGGTAGGAAGCTAATAGGCCTGTAGGACGTCACCACATTGGCTGGTATGCCTGGTTTATCCACCATCCTAGTGTAACCCCAAACAACCTGTTAAAGTACCATTAAATTTGGAAAGCTTTCCAGCTACCTTACCTTTTTTCGACATGTCGACTGGATTACAAAAGAAAATGTGATTAATATCGGTAATGATCTATTTAAAGACTTCGTGAATTCGTGATATTTCATAATATTTAAAAGTTTTTTGCCGCTTGCGCTTTCCGTCTCTGAAAACGTAATATAATGAAATTGATCATAGAAACCTATCTACTGCTCTGCCATAAATACAGATCATTAGAGAAATAAAATAAACAACCAAGCACTATGTACATTTTTTTGGGGTGAAAAATAACGTTTTACGGTAGGACTCAAAGTACCAAACACAGTAAAAACATTGTGATGAATGCTTAAAAAGAAAGCTTTTAAAAATGTTGGAACTTTTACCTCCAATATCTCCGTAACTATAAGGTTCTCAGGTATGGTATAGAACAAAAAAAATATCGCAATGACGGGGAGAAGAAGTGCCTTTGGGCTTCGTGAAAGCTCTTTTTACACCCATTATTTAAATGTCACAAACACACTTTTCCCTACAAATCAAAATCAATTGGTAAAAATAAACCTTTCCAGCTAAACTATAGGTAGGTACTACATAATTACGCGATACAACAACACGCCTACCTAATTAACAACTTATAATATGTTTAAAAAACACTTTCCGTGTGGTCTTATCACTGCATACAAATAAAGTGACATGTCCGGTCCTATCTGATGGTGCACGCGATTTCAAAAATATATTAAATACAGCGAGGGAACAATGCAGCTCATTTTGCATTGCAAGGTTTTGATGAGCTGCCGTAATGATTCCTATTATACTGATCTATTTGATACGGTTTTGTACTGGTCAATCGCCTGAAGTGGTGAGTCCTTTTTTGTTTATTTAGTAGATTTTTATTTTGAGTAGTCGCGAGTATAAAGCTAAGTACCTATAAAGGGTGTAACAAGACCCTCAACGAAGCCGAAAAACACTTGTTCTTGTTTTGTTCTAGACCATACCTGGGAACCTTCTACTTACGGATATATTCAGGGTCAAAGTTCCAACTTTTTCACAAGTTATTTTTAAATACGTTCTTTTAATGTAAGATTTTTACTTTAAACATCTCCACGACCTTCGTACTATTCAATTCATCTATTAGCACTATGTTTTGAGTTGGTTACATTGCGTCCTATAGTAAAACGAGATTTTTCACCCAAAAAAAAAGTCATTTCCCGGCAATACTTTTTGAGTAAAGTTACTTAGTTTGATGTACCTAGATAATGCTTGGTTGACGGCTTCGTTAAGGGTCTTGTTATAGCCTGTATTCATCTATGAGAGTGACTGCCAAAAAAGTGGTCCCGGTTTCGGTCACTGGATAGGAGACAGTTACAGGGTTTTCATCATTAACAAAATGCCTGTATCTCCAGAAAGGTAGACAGAAGCACATCACATTTAAGTCCCGTGTATGTTATTTTGCTTATTGCCGTAAACCTGTCTAAAACCTCGTCCACAATCATCATCTCATCATCTGCCTAGCCTTTTTCCTAGTATATGGGGACAGCTTCCAGTCTAACCGGATGCAGCTGAATACCAATATTTTACATGGAGTGGCTGCCTGTCTGACCTCCACAACCCCTTGGTAAGACTGGTTGTCAGGCTTTCAGGCTACGTGACTACCTGTAACGACTGTCAAAGATCTACAAATGACAGCCGGGATTAACGGCCTAACGTGCTTTCCGAGGCACGGAGGAAACTCGGTATGCAATCTAGTCTCCAGAATACTACTGAGATACTCCAAATGGAAAATTTCAGGAACACAGCCTTAGCTGGGGTATCGAACTCAAACCAGGACCAATGAAGCATTTGGTCACACTATTCTTAGGGTGAAATCACATTTACACGCACGAATCGGCGTTTTCGAGTAGCTCGATGTCTTTCTGTCACGTAAAGGCGTCATTTGGTGAAGCGAGAATTCCGGTCACAAGCATCCGTATTCCACATTAGTGAGTTGCAATTCTAAAAGAAAGAATGGGAAAAAGATACTAGAAAATGCTAATCTGTGCGCGTAAATTCAATTTCACACTTACCAATATTAAAATTGGTTTAACGAAATTCCTTTCCGAAGCAATATTTAGTGAACATGGACTCTCAAATGGAAGGCTGCGACGAAGAGAGTTTATTATTCGTGGATACATCGGGAGTGACAGTGGGTCGCTACAACGAGACCATCGCCTTCATGTCCGGACATGTCAGGTTCTTGCAAGCCGTCGGGCCTGATACCATGGTGAGCGTTTTTTTAAACTTTAAAGATCAAATGTTATGCAAAATAGCTAGTGTTGATTCCGCGAAACAGATCCAGTCTTGGATTAGGGATGCAGCACAACCTCCCCGTAAAAATATGCACATGCCGGAAAAGTGAAAATTAGCATGTCATGCACCCGTGCCATGCCATGCAAATTTTTATGAAGGCAGGATCTTTTTCGCGGAATTAACACTAAATACTTGTAATAGCATTTAATGTCGTGGATATACAAAAGAACGCCTGATTCGATAACTTTTATTATTGAGATCAATCAAGTCCTATCACAGTCCACTGCTGGACATAGGTCAAGTTGCGTCACAAAAGCTTGCTTCCACCCTTTGATATTTTAGCTAAGCACCATTCAGGAAGCGCGCTATGACCAGTTTCTTCTAAAAAATGAAGCATTCAATCCGAAATGTATTAACCGGAAAAGAAGTAACCGAATAGTAAGCTTAAGTGGCAGCAGCAGGCCGACCAGGTCTGTCGAAGGAACGATGGCTGATGAAGCAAATGAGTCCTGGAGTGGAGCGCGTATTGGCAAGCGTAACATGGGTAGATGCCAGCTAGATGGATCAACGACCTTATCATTATTAGATACCGTAATCAAATAATGCATTTTAATGAGGTAAAACGTGCCCGAGTACTGGTGCGGGGCGGAAGGGACCACGTTTTCAGTACATACTTAGAATACATACATACTAGAAGGGGTCAAAAAGTAGTGAGAACGACATACTCCTTGGTAAGAAAAAAAGTAAATACTGGCAGGCATAGCTCAGATACATATTTGTAATAATAATAAAGAAAACAAATTTCGATTCTCTTTTGTTTTTTTCTGAATGTAGTCATTTGTTTGCTTCGTGTCGGAACGTGTTCTCGAAAATGGAGAAAAACGAAGTGCGAGCCGTTATTAAGGGCATTACATTGCTCGATGACCTTGATGATTTGACCCCTGTACTGGTTTTTGTTTATTTGGCGCCCCTACCGGCAAACGACCATTACTACAATAAAGATTAAGCAAGAACACAGATGTGTCGCACTGTTGTGATCGTTTTTGCCTAATTTATTCGTTCTCTGAGAGACTTGAATACATTTTGTTCCAATTTATATTTATTTTGAGATAAATTATCAGTTTGACTAATGAGCTAGCATTTCATCAGTTATTTTACTGAGCACGGGTATCCCTACTTGATACATTCTGAAAATCTGATGATGACTAGGTAAGTGCTTATCGGTTCTCAGTAACAGAAATAGTTACAATGATATAGCTTTTAACTTTAATGTAATTGACCACGGGTGCTTCTACATTTCACATTCTGAAGGTCTGATGATGACCTGTATAATTGAGATTTACACCTTATAGTTTTACAAGATCAAATTTTGATAGCGAAACTTCACATGCATGTTGAGTATCGCCAGATAATTTAACTTGACTGTGTATTACATCGTGTAGAAATAAAGTTGGATGTCTGATGATGAGCGTAATAAATAAAATATAGCTTTGTTTTAATGTTGCCACGCTCTGATAAGAACAAAATGCTTCCATTCACAAAAAAGTCATTAAAATTCAAATATCTTGAACAGGTCGGTTGGTCGTTTATTGGAATTGGTGTTGGTGTTAATGGTGCATGTAGACTTTCTTGAAGTAAGCACCGCACACATTCTTATCTCCGCTGCGTGGAATCGTTTTTCATCCATATTTTTCACAGCCCAGCATTCTGATCCATACAGTACGACAGGTGTAATCACGGACTTGTATACTTTCCCCTTTAATTGAGAGGCATCCATGAGTCGTAAGTTGCTGTTCCAGTGATCTGTCGCCATTTCATCCATCTGAGTTGATCAGGTGCGTTACGTCCCGGTCTACTTTGCTATCCCCTTGGACAAGCGATCCGAGATACTGGAAGTCGAAGCAGATCGGTATGGGCGTTTCGGCAAGAGTTAAAGGCACTAGACTGGAGTGACCGACGAAATCGCAAAACAAGTATTCCGTTTCGGTTCTACTCAATTGCAGACCAACATTCTCTACTACAGTCTTTGCCATCACACCTCCAATCTGCTCTGGACCTCTTGGCCGCTCTTAGCAACCAGCAAAATGTCATTGGCGAACAGCACCAGGGTGCCTCTTCCTGGATGTCCGACGCGAGAGCGTTCATTATCACGAGGAAGAAGTAAGGGAGGAAGAGCTAAGGGATGAGAGCCTCCTCGTAGTGGCGATTGGCGGCGGCGATCTCTCGCGTCCGGCCTTGGTTCAAGCCCTGGTCCGGAGCGAGCGAGAATGGGAAGCCGTCATCTCCTTCTGCGAAGCAGTCATGCTAGAGAAGGAGGTGGCGGAACGTGAGGGGGAAAGAGCCTTACGACCTAGCCGCCGCGGGAAACGCCCCGGGCGCCGGGGGTCACGTGGTCGCTCCCGGCCACCGTAGGCGAGGGCTTGTGGACGGTGAGTAATGGGCTAGATCGCCGTCCGGCCGTCTTTTGACGACAGGCTGTGTCGACGGTGCGTTCGTATTCCACACGCGCGTCAAAGAGATGTCAGCAACAATGAAGGGGTCCGCAAGGGCCGATGCCTACCAGGGCTGCGGCACTGTTCGAAAGAGATGCCGCGGCCCTGGACCACAAAGGGCAAAGAAGGAACATGGATAGGTTTTAGTCAGTAGAAGTCTGACACTCCCTTCCGCTCCGTCCAGAGCGGGAGGAGGGTCATTTGAAGATTTCCGAACCGAAAAAAAAAAAAGGGTTGAGAGCCGACCCTTGGTGCAAGCCGAAAGCCACATTGAAGCTGCCGGGTATTGCCGGCTATAGACCGGACTTAAATTGGATACTGCATCGACTGTACATCGCACGGATCAACTGCACATACTTCCCTCACGGTACCTCACGGGGTACCCAGTCGTATGCCTTTTCGAGGTCTACAAAAACCATGTGCAAATTTTTATGTGCACGTCTGTATTTTTCGCACAACTGGCGGATAGCGAAAATGGGTAGTCACCTATCCACAGACCAACCTAGGTAAGCACGGCTTAACCTAAAGATCGATCCGAGTGGCTGTTATTATTTAGCCACGAGCTCCTTTCATACTATGTGACATTAGCTCTATTCCTCTACTCTATAATTGTTGCACTTCACCACATCACCTTTGTTTTTAAAAATGGGCACCAGCTAACTGTTACACCATTCGTCAGGAATCGTTTCTTCCGGCAACAGTTTACTGAAGAATAAAGCTAACCACGCCCATCCGTCCATCAAAAATAACTTCCATACTTCTACCGGTATTCCGTCCTGTCCTAATGCCTTACCATTCTTAATTCCATTTCCTGCAATCCTCACTTCATCCAAACTAACCTTTCTCACTAGTCCCTCATTCGCTGGTTTATTTTCAAGCACACCACTCCAGTCATTCTCCTCATTCATCACTCTTTCAAAGTAACCCTTCCACCTATCCTTAATTTTCTCACAATCCGAAATACCCATTCCGGTTTCGTCTTTTACGCATTTAACCTGATATACATCCTTCGCCTTTCTCTCTCTAGCTCTAGCAAGCCGGTAAAGGTGTTTTTGGCCTGCTGGACTATCCAGTGTATCATAGAGCTGTCTTCGTTGTAGGTCGAATGTTCCCTTAGTCGCCATTAATGGGGTGGTCGTATTCTTTAATTCCAGGACCACACGGAATTGCCTGTAATATACAGGATGGAATTTGACAACCTCACCGGGAGGGAAAGTACTCTAAATACCGGAGATAGCAAATTTTACTCATAGGGAAACATTACTTAATTTTTCAAAAGATACAAATCTGTTTTAAAGATTTTCGAAAATTCGCTTGCCACACTCGGGAGTCGAACCGACTAAAATTCGAAAAAATAACATCCTGTACTTGTATGAGATGAATCGATCATTTATGGATGCCAAAAATGCCAGAAATCGGTCCAGCCGTTTCGGAGATTAGCCGGCACAAACAGAAAGACAGACAGCTAGACCGACAGAAAGACAAAAATTAAAAAAAATGTGTTTTTGTTATAAGTGCCGGATATATTTTCATATGCATTCAGTAAAAAGCTGTTATTTTGATATTACAAACAGACATTTCAATTTGATTTATTTGTATAGAAGTGTTGATTTAGGCATAGCTGTCACTTGTCAGGCTTACTCTATGATAGGTTAAAACAACAAAACGAAATTACAAACTACTTTAAATATATTTTATAAACGTATTTTCTATTCTTATTTTACGAAATATTAATAACTGTACCATTTACAATATTATTTCATTCAGAAATCATTAAAAACGTGCAGTTTTGAATTTTATTTGGAAAAAATAACACGCGTACGTCCACCCGTCACAAGAGCCGTCAAGGCACTGACGTATCGCGGTCCCGAGCATGCGTCACAGGGCTTGCTCCGCACATTTCGCGAAATTTCGGTTTTTATTTATTATTTAAAAATATTAAAAGAAATTACAAAAAAAAACAATACAGATTGTTAAGTATATCATTACGTATTTGTTGTTACAAAATTCATGCCAATCTATTCAGTCGTTACAGAGATAATTTACAATTAAAGTTGAAAAAGGACCTATTTTCTACGATTAACCAAAAAAAATTGAGAAGGTTTATTAAAATTTTAAACAATACAATTTATTTGTGATGAACTTAACTATAACATATATTTTTTTACACGGAAAACGTACGAAGGGATTCATCAATAAATTTCTTTGAACATACGCTGTTTTTGGGATTTGAGCCATGTAATGCCCTTAAATACCTCTGTTTAAAAAAGTTACCGACGCTAGAGATTCATTGCGATTTGGAGGCAACATTAGGAGAGTCTGCTCCGCCGTATTCCACTGTCGGAAGGTGGGCTTCCCAATTTCGAGTAGGGAGAACGAGCACGGAAGACGAACATCGTTGCGGCCGTCCATCGACGTCAGTCACCCAAGAAAATGTTGTGTAAGTCGAGAAAATTGTATTGAGCAATCGAAGAGTTACCATCCGATACTTAATTCAAGAAACGGGCATTTCATATGAAAGTATTCAATCCATATTGAAACAATCTTTGAATATGAGAAAAGTATCCGCAAGATGGGTGCCGAGAATGTTAACAGACAGTCAGAAACAAAATCGACTTGACATTTCGAAGATATTGTTGGACAAGTTTCAAGAAGATTCTGAAAACTTTTTGTCTCGTTTCGTAACAATGGACGAAACATGGGTCCATCATTTTGATCCCGAAACAAAACAGCAATCTTCGCAATGGAAACGGCCATCATCACCGACCCCGAAGAAGTTTCGGGTCGTGGCATCGGCTGGCAAGGTTATGGCCTCAATATTTTGGGACTCAGAAGGGATATTATTGATTGATTACCTGGAGCGTGGAACCACTATTACAGGCCAATATTATGCAGCTTTAATTCCCAAGTCGAGGAATGCCATCAAAGAGAAAAGGAGAATGAAACTTCGAAGGGGCGTGCTGTTTCATCACGACAACACACCCGCACACAGGTCGGCAGTTGCGATGGCTGCCTTTCAGCAAGCTGGCTTCGAATTGGTTGACCACCCACCTTATTTCCCCCCTTATTCACCAGCTCTGGCGGCTAGCGATTTTTATCTGTTCCCCAAATTGAAAAAATACTTAAGGGGAAACAGGTACGAAGACGATAACGAGGTGACGGATGCCGTGGAGAGCTTTTTGCAGGACCAAGACAAAACTTTTTTTGTGAAAGGGATTGAAAAAAATTGAAAAATTGCCTTGGAAAAGCGCTGGACTCGGTGTGTAGAGAGACTCGGAAAATATGTAGAAAAATAAATGATTAAATTATCAATAGTCATTATATTCTATCTCATTCTCACTACTTTTTGATTCCCCCTCGTATATACAGACATATAACACACACATAGATAGAAATTTCACATAGGTTATTGCAGTTTCCAACAAAAGTGCAGTACCTATACCTACACGGTCAAAATGTGTGGAACAGCTGTTTTTAGCTAACCGCTAACCGTTTTCTTGTGGGTCTCTTCCACCATGTATTAGTATACGAAAAGTTGTGGGAGACTATCGTGGCGATGCTTGGGGCAGGCCTTTGGCCAGCAGAAGACGTCTTTCGGGGGGTGATAATGACGATGACATTATACCTAGTTCTTCATAAAAAAATCGCAATACCAATTTAACAGTTTTTCAGGTAGAAATAATTCTGCAAAAGGAAGCATCGGGAAAGTACGAGATTATGTTTACGCATGAGATTTGCGACCTCTGCGGTGAGGTGGCAAAGGGGCCAGATAGCGACTATTATGCCTATTTGAAGTACTTTGGGATTCCTGACGAGTGTCCGTTTGAAGCGGTATGTATAGCAAGCGTCTTATATTCTTTGACACCTCGTCATTTATGTTTCCAAACGCTGCGAGTTTAGTAAGGTTTACTATATGTAGGTAAGTATTTTAGAGTATGAAGAACAGGGTGTAAAGTTCTTCATCCCCCATAGACAAGGGAAGATTCTCCGACCAAACGGGCGTTGTGTCTGGTGGGCTACTGCCCGACAGTTGTTGTCGGGTTTTTCTACGAATAACTTTAACTGCGCGATTTAGATTTATTCTTCATTTGTGTCATAGATGGCGCTGTAGTACTCTTTGTATTTTGTTGCTGTAGTACTTTTTGCTGTGCCGCTATAGTATCATCGATGAGTATCTCTGAAAAATAATTATAACGTCCGTGATTTTCTTAACAACGAATCTATACATGGAATAAAACCAAGTCGCTTTTCATTTCTGTCTTCTCTAATAGATTTAGATGCGGTTTTCACCGCCATTCAGATATTTTGTTCCGAAATGGTTTGTGTGAACAATACATACAATCATTAATATTCAACTTACGTAGGTAGGTATACCATAGAATCTCTTTGGACTCTCTGTGTACATTCTCCCGTCGATGTTTTTGATTTACCACTTTTTGTAATTCTAAAATGATCTTCCAAACAATCTACTTTCACTCGCTTTTCCTTCACAGGACGACTATCCAGTCAAAGACTTCATAGTGGATACCGATGATTTGCCACTGAATAGCAACACTGTAGGCAGATACCAAGCCTTTTTGACTCTTTACAAGAATCCAGAGAAAGATTGCAAGGCTAACAAGGAATTTATGTGCTGCCTTACTATGAAGTTACTTATTGAAATGGACTAAAATCTAGATCTGGCAAGTTCGACTCGTGAGTAATGTGAAAAAAGTTGTACAACGGGGACTGAAAATTTTAATTTTGTAATATAAAAGTTAAGATTTTTGACAAAAATAAACTGTTACATTCTATTGAATATAAGAAAAATATGTGTATTTAATTCGTCATCTTCTGCCTAGCTTGTTCCCAACTATGTCGAGGTCGGCTTCCAGTTTCAGGATTCTAGGTGGTGAGACGACACAATGTTATTATAAATCCTATTATCCCTAAATCAAGTGACAGCACCACATACATACCACCATAGCAGCTCACTGCTAAATTAAGCCCATGTAGCTTATAAATGCTGAAACGCCGACCGGGACTTTTGTAATAGAAGTAGGATCAACCATTGACAATGATATGGGCAAGATAGATTTTTCGAGGGCTTCTGGGTTTATGAAGAGATTTTTCGTTGACGTCGTCAGGTTTTGAAAAGAGGCGTAAACACAAATCAATTTTAATACCTACTTAGTAGGGCGTAGCCAGGATTTATAATTGGGGGGAGGAGGGGATGAACTGTGCCAGTCTGGGGCTAGTTCGCTAGTAAAACAGCCACGTTCTCAATTGCGATATTTTCAATTTCTCGAGACACGTACGGAATTACGGAAGCACCGCCTTTAACACAAACCTTTTAATGTCATTATATCAGCTACGACCAGATGCACAAACATGTAAGAAGTAAGAGGACTATGTAAGAATCGTAGCTGGCGACGTTCTGTAATTTGTGCGTACCCCGTGATAAAGACATGGGTTTATGTATGTATGCATGTCTTTTTCAAATTTACCACACTTTGAGGACAATCTATTACTAGAATGAAACGCAATTTTTATATTTATCTTACAAGGTATATTGACCCAGGATTTACTCCTCTGGTTCATTTACATTCTCATCTTTACTGGACTCGTAAGAGACGGGGTCCTTTTTCTTACTTTTTACTTCAAGATCAGCCGAATCCTCTTTTGCTTTCGCTTCTTTGGGTTTATGTTTCTTAGACTTCTTCTTTTTAGGTTTTTCTGTTGTTACGGTTGTTGGCTCTTCGGTTGTTGCTTTTTCGGTGGCTCCTGTTTCCTCTTTAGTTCCCGAATCTGGCTCTTCTACAGATTTCTCTTTTTTCTCCTCCTTCGGTTCGGGTTCGGTTTTCGGTTTCTTAGGTTTAGATTCCCTGTAATAAAAAATAAGATTGATTAAATGGTTGGAGGTGGCGCTGGAGAAAAAAAAATTAAGGCTATTTTTTAAAAAAATAATATTAAAATATCTTAATGCTGAATTGATTGCAAATTGGTATAAAGTTAATTTAAAAATAGTTTATGTATACTCAAGCTGTCTCAGGGCGCCCTTTTCTCCCTTTTCATCGCTGTGAATGATAAATTATGATAAGTTTTGACTGTTATATTATTGTTTTTTTTTTTGAAAAATACATTTTAATATTCATACTATGTCTAACCTCGCGCTTGATGACGCTTCACCATCAACACTGCAACAAGAGAAAATATGATTGATATCGGTTACCTTTTTCAGGACTCCATGAAAATTATAAACCTAATCATTTTATTTAAACCTTTCTGCTGGTGCCGGCGGTTTCGGTTCGTCTCTGAAAACATAAAAAAGAATGAAGTTCATTATTTCTTAGAAACCTATCAACTGCTCTGCTATAAATACAGAACATTCGAAAAATAAAAGACAAAAATGAATTCACCTATTAGCATCTTTTTTAATTTCGCCGCTGTCGCTGAAAAACGAATTTCAACAGATTAGATACTGAATATAATAGAAACCACAAAAACTTATTTGCAAATACTTACTCCACATTATCCCAAGAAACGGACCATTCTTCGTGAGTTATACCTGACCGGAACACTCTCCTGCAGTTCTCCCTGAACGCAGAAAAATACATGTTTCACTCTAACTACCAAGAAATATCTTTTACAACCTGAAATACCTGTAGCTATTCATTGAAAACAAATATTACTCAATGTTTTTTCAGCAACTTGAAATATTAAAGCGTTGCTCTCAACGTTGACACAGCTAGCATGCAACACAAAACAGTTGCATTTTTTCTTATAGCAGCATAATTTTGTGATGTTTCGGCATACACCCGCCAACAAGCAATTACTTCTCAACTAACGTGTGTGTACAAGGCTCAGCATTGTTATAAGGCTTCAAAATACTTACTCGACATCCTTGTGAATAGCACAAGATATAAACTGACGGTTTCTATAGACTGAAGTATACAAGAAGGGTCCATGACAGCTGTGAGTTTTAGGATCAATTTTGCAAGCTGATATGACTCCAATCACCCTCTCTTTTCCTTGGTATCGGACTATCAAGGGTCCGCCGTGGTCATTCTGGAAATTAGGAACAATATCGTCATACAAACTCCCGGACTTCGAAATCTAGCCACCTTAAATCACGATCCACGTTAAAAACTTTCCAGCAATTCATTATTCATTTTATTCGTTCATTTTGTTTCCGCACCTCCTTATTTCAGACACCATTATCAACAAGCGTACCGCTTAACTGAGACGGTGCCTGGGGTAGCTACACGATGTCGAGGGGTGTGGTGATATTCTGCATATTGAAAAAGCCTTGTCTTTCAATATCGGGAATTTAAGAAAGAGTTGCAATTGCAATTGCAAAGAGTAGTTAGAGTGAAAAAAGCTGCACTGCACTGAGTATCTTAAATTCTCAAAACAGTCTATGACAAAAATATACCTACTTGAAGTAGTGAAACCGACGGCACATTGAAACAGATATTTTGACACCCTACCCTATGAGGTAATATGCAACTACTAGTACGGTTTTTATACTTTAAATGTACATAGTTAAACATTTAATCCAATAAAAATGGAATTAAGAAAAAAAAATAACTATACGTCAAAGTTACAAACAGAACAAAATGTGAGAAAAAAACGGCAATTTCATAGTTTAAGACCTATTACTTGCCATATTACTTAGGGTCGGAGCAACATGTTTTTTTTCTAAATGTACAAAATCAGAAAATTACTAACTTCACAGAAACCTCCTTGCATGGAAGATCTTCTCGCTGTGTAGTCATCAGGGTCCTTCAAATGTCTGCCCAAATCAACGTTGAGGGTCTTAGTTGGCGCTTCTACCTCAGTTTGTCTTCTTGATTCTACGTCTGTGCAGTTGGCGTATTTTTTCTGAAAAATAATAAAATACTAGTTTAGTTTCAATTAATCGACTCAGCCTATCGCAGTCGGCTGCTGTACAAGGTTTCTCCTGAGCTACGCCACAAACTTTTTTTGCCACCAGTCTGTCCCTGCTACCTTAATCAGATGTTCGATCCTTTTAGAGCTGGGTGTCTTGGTTTTCGGAAGGAAGCTCACAATTATGAACACCTGCTTTCAACACCATCACCGCTTTACACCTGGATCTCTCTTGACGATCGATTTCGCAATCAGATTGACTATGTCATAATAAATAATCGTTGGAAAACTTCAATCACCAATGTTAAGACTTGCCCGGGTGCCGACTGTGGTTCTGATCACTGTCTTTTGGTGGCAAACTTTTCTCTCCGTTTAAAATCAGTCAAAAAACGACCACCACAAAGAACACGGATTCTATCATCAGCAGAAAGTACACAATTTCAAAATGTGCTAGAACCTGTCATGGCGGAACATCCAAAACCTAATAACTGTAGTGCAGAGGAACAACAAAAGTGGGAGCATTTTAAAAACAAGATATGGAACGCAGTTGACTCCATCCCCATTAACCATACACCGAATATCTGCAAGCAGTCATCTCGGCGGATACCTGGCAAATTATTGAGTACAGGAAAGATCTTAAAGCCCAGGGACTGTTAAGCCAAGAGGACAGAGACAAATACTCGGAGCTCAGTCGCCTCATTCAGTTATAATGTCGTCGGGATAAAAACAACTTCATGTACCGCATCTGCCAAGAAATTGAAGCACACGTGCTCAAAATCCAAACTGCTGATCTTTTTAAGAAAGTACGACTTCTAACCAACCAATTCAAACCCAAAACATGGGTAATCGAAGACGAAGATGGCACCCTACTCCAAGATCTGAAAACAATCTCAAAAAGATGGCAGAAATACTGTGAGGAGCTATACAGAAATCCTAATGCGGCAGGCGATGCACCAATCAGTTAGTGGGATAGGACTTCACAATAGCTTCTATTATGTATTCGGAAATTAAAGCTGCCATAGCCTTACTTAAGACCAAAAGAACACCGGGGCTAGACCAGATCACAGCGGAGATATTAAAAGCTTCCGGACCGGTGGGCATAGATGCCCTACACAAAATTTTTAATGAGGTATGGCGTACTGGTGAGTGGCCAAGCCAAAATCAATCATCCTGCCATTAAATAAGAAAGGCTCCACTTCGAAATAGAAAATCTCTTTAGTGTTATTTACTTTGTGCTACTTCTTAGTTCTACTTACCTCGCAAAGCTCACTTAGCCTCTTCATGACATCTTTTGTGCAGATCATGTACTGTGTGATAATTTCCCTGAACCTTTGAGCCCATTTCTTAGCGCATTGTTCGTTGTCCATAACGCAGACTTTGGCTTCTTGCAGGCATTTGGCGTTCTTGGGTATGTGTTGCCCTTGACGCCGGTATACACCCTAGGAAAAAATTAAATCAGTTTATTAGACGCTAACACCAAGACCACATGCGATACGACTTGCGTCAAACGACCAAGCCAGTACCGTTGCGTCGCGCCTCTAGGGAGGCTCTAAGTAACTTCTTTCATTTGTTTTCCCCGCAAAAGCTATCGCAACTCGTATGTCGCTTGCGCGTATATCTGGTGGCCAAGCCGTAATTCTTGCTTTTAAATTAAAATCTTACCTCTCTGAAGTTATTGCCGCTTCCCCACCCAGCGATAAATCCTTTAGTTCCTGGCTTCTCCATATCCCTACTAATGTTGTTATATTGGATGCAGCTAACGGCGAATTCGCATCCCTTCTCCTGGACACCGAGTTTGAAAGCTCTATCTACTTTGACTATAGCGATGTCGTTCGATGACCATTTGATGCTGTCTTGGAAGTCGAACTTGTAATCTAGAAAATAGTTGAAAACGTGTTTAGAAGTGTATTTTATGTTCTATGAAACATGGTGCCAAACAAGACTTTTTTTTCATAGATTTTTGGTGAATGAAAAAACTTACTCTTAGGGATACATTTCCATACAACTTTGCGGCGATGTTTGCAGACGCACTCGTCGTTCTTATAATCGAAGCTATCAATGAATTTGGTGGTGCCAGCGACGATGTAGAACCGGTCAGCATCTTCGACACAGGCTGCTGATGTCAGAACGTAGTAGGGGTCAACGATGACTCCACCGCATAGCCAGCCGCGGTATTTATGGGCTTTGGCAGATTCTTTAGTTAGTTGGAGGTATACCTGCGTAGTGGAAACAATGTTAATACAGGACACAGTAATGATTCAGGATGCGATATTCCGAAACATGATGTTTGAGAAATCACGTTTGTGTTGTACAAGTGGCAGCATACTGGTGGTTATGGCATAGTGACCTCATCGATTTTTGAATATCCGCTATGCACGATTAGGTGGGTAGGTAGTAGGTATAAACCATACAAACCATTAAGTTACCAGGCGCAGGACCGACCTCTTGACGTGCACTCTGAAGCGTAAGTACATGGTGCAAATAAAAGCCTAAAAATGTTTGACACGAAATCCCGTTACGCGATTTCCAAAAACAAAAAGCCCCGCTTTCTACCAATTGGGACTGCGAAATAATTATCAAGTGGTTCCAAAGTACAATCAGAATGTCCCATAGCAACCAATGTTACACGTGGCAGCATATGACGTCATCAATATTTGAATTTCCGTAATACACGAGTCGGCATTATAAGTCCTCCTAGCCGAATTTTAGACATGTGAGTGAGAGTAGCCAATCTGAGCAAAGATTAGTCATCGACGCGGGAGATAATAAAGTGCACACTGCACAAGTGCGTGCGCATACACAGCTCTCTGATACGATGATTGAAATTTCAGGCAATGGACTGATCGCTTTACGTGCTTCCCGAAGTACGGGATAAATAAAGATGAAACCAGCTTAAAGTTAATGGCGCTTACCAAAGCTAGACCATAATAATTCTTGATACGATATTCCGATTTCTAAAAATACCCCACTTTCTATTATAAAATACAATTGTAGGATGATTAGTCCAGTCTCAATGTCCCATGGTAACCAGTGTTGACTCGTGGCAACATCTTGGTACCTAGGTAGCTAAGGCATGATGACGTCATCAATATTTCAATTTCCACGATACACGAGTAGGTTGTACCTAATATATTACTTTGTTATCGAATTTTTCTGCAGTTCTTCCTTCTAGCATGTCTTTAAAAAAGATGAATTTAAAAATAATTCAAGTTTTCTTTTTCCCCGATTTGTTCACCGTCCCTCCCTTACTTACCATGTACGGCCTTTTCCCCTTTTCGGTTCTCTTGCTGAACAGGATCCTCCTGGAGTCTACGTGGCTGGTGTTCTCGACGTTCCAACTTTCGTCTGGTACTTCTTCCACTTCATTCAGAGCCGTGTCGTTGCTACTCTTGGAGTGGTGCTTAGAATGGTGCGGTTTCTTAGTCGAGACATCTTTTTTTTCTTTATCTTTCTTTGATGAATGTGATAATTCTGGACCTAGATCAGGGAAATACGATAAAACATTAATATTGATATTAATATTTAGATCAACATCAATACAAATATGAAGAACATTCACAAGAACTTACCTAAAATTAGTAAAATCGTCGCCAGGAGCAAGCAAAAATTCGTCATTTTCGCTCACGGGTCGATCCGACAAGGATCGAAAAAATTATTTGTTCAATCTCAAAATGAGTTTGAGAGTTAATTTTTTGGTCAATTTACTGAAAGTAACGCTTTGTTGGAAGCCAGTTAATTATACGTTATCCGGAAATCGTATTAAGTTACGTATAATGTAATTATTTTTTCAAGTTAATTGGATGAGCAAATAAATTGGTTTCGTATTCTGAGTTAACTTTATTTAATAATTACTTTTATTTATTTTTTCCAAATGGATATTTCTGTCGAGCATGCACCATATCATCAATATCGATGACTTTCGGGATTAGAACAATGGAATCACTTATTTATTGTCCTACTCTCTAGTCACCAAAAACTTCCAATAAAATTATAAAATTAATCAAATTGCAAGGACACAAAAGTTACTATCTTTTTATTTTTTTCTACATAAATATCGCGTTGAATGGTATTGTCAGAGAGAGGTATACTTTTGAGCTTTTCGACCTCTTGTTTGCCAAACATAAACTTTGCTATATCTAGCTGCTGGTACAATCAAATTTTCGCCAGTAGTGTGAGATTTTTCTGCTTGTCGCGACGGCATCGGCCTTGGTTGTACGTATTCACGAATAAATTGTGAATTGGCTTCGTGTTCAAAGTAAAAAAATGTGTTAATTATGTTTGTATATTTATCCGAATCCTAATTATGCAAATGCATAAAAATGTTGTATGGATTGAATATTATATTTATTATATTACCATAATAAAATACACGAAAAAAAGAAAAGGGACGGAGGTCGCACAATATTTTTTCTCACTATGGGGGTCGTGTCATGAAAAAGGTTGAGAAACACTTCTATTCCATCGTTCGATACGTTTGTATTTTTGCGTGGGATTTTATATTTATCATTGCGATTTTGTGGATTCTCGACGACTAGGCCTTTACATTGTGAACTGACGCTACTGCACCCTGACTTGGACTACCGCATTCTTCTTTGGCTAACGGATTGCTTTTGATTTGGACTTTGATTTTAATCACTAACATGCTTTGCGTTAATGGCCATTTACGACTTGCGCGCTTACGGAGGCATCGTCTCCCTGATGAAGGTGCTCAGATGTTTGAAAAAGTGTAGAAATGGGTGTATGTGTATGTGTGTTCAGAAGAAATACATCCTGTACCTATTACCTATCCTGTATTTCATGGCAAGCACCCATTTATTTTACGTGCCAGAATTAAATCTATGCACATAGGAAGCAAGTTCTATTATACATATATCGCAGTAGATAGAAGGCTACAGGCGAAGTGGTGTATTAGGCTATTGTTGCCACTGTCCTGTTGGGACACGGATAGTGGGATGTTACTCTCATGTCATGAGCATATTATGGTATATCGGCTATGCCAGACACCAGAACTATATCGCTGCACCAGTTTCCTTTTTAGATAATCTATTAATAAGATATTTTTTTTTCTATAACACTATTGAACAATATAAAATAAAACGCATGTAAAAATACCAATAAACGAGATTTATTACGTCACATTACACAGTTTTTATTCAACAGACACTGCCTTTCAATAGCTGTACTCGTACATAGCTTGTGAGCTTTGGCAGTTAAAGAATATCTTCTTTCAACGCAGAAAGAATCGTTTTACTTGACCATAATTCGCTTGTAGATCAAAGTCGTAACAACATAGTTTTAAAAGTGATTGAACTAATTACTAGGTTAGTAATCATTAAAGTCTCTAGCCGCAGTCAGTTTTATGATTCATCAATTAGGTACAGGCAATGAAGTACAAATTTTGGTTTTGGCTTAAGACGAGAAGCAACACACGTACCGTCAAAACTAAAACTGCGAGGGAAATACAGTAATCTTAGAGACCAGAAGCGAAATAGAAAGTTAAGTTTCTTACAATTTGTCTTTAATTAATAACTATTACATAAGTAAATAATAAGTACATCAGATTAATATATCACGACCCGAACCAAAATTATTGCCTCCCCTGACACCTGTCAGTTGCCTACTACCAATAACCAAACAGCACAGAGCTTCATGCAAGGAGGCCGTGTACAACGTGCCATGCCTTTTTATACCCTTCTACTCGGACCGGGTAGGTTGGAAAGGGAATTATCTAAGAGTAGTTTATTCGAATCTTCCGTTATGATTCATCCTAAATATTATTATTTTTTTATTCATTTTAAATGAATAAGCAGACATTCATAAACCTTAATCGTAAGATTTTTAGGTTATCTTGTAAATAGACGTATATCTCTTTTCTCCCAACTTGTTCGTTTTACTTTCCATTTACTTTTCCGTTAGTCTTTAGCCGTTTTACAACTATGTATAAGTTGCCATAATAAATGCTACTTCTAAGAGCGGGTCCCAAAATACATGCAACCTCGCCAACCGTCTTTGTCCAAATGAAAATGTGCGTACTAAAATCATTCCAAATATGGCATTGGTATAAATAAAGTTGCGAAAATTTGTTCGGATAATGAAATCTTATCAAAATCATTTTATTAAAACGGCGGGATCCCATTAGGTTGGGGTACAAATCGGCCTTATTAAAAAACGGGGTTTATCTTTATCTTTAACCTGGGGTTCATACCATTGGGTCATTTGATTTTCGACCTTGATTCAAACAAACTTAAAATTCTAATAATATAATAACTATTTCAACCCATAGCATTTGGTAAATATGGTCCATAGATAGTATTTATGATACAGCCTAGTTCTCGAATTTAATATTAGAATACAAACACGTTATGCCAAGTCACATTTATTTTATTAATAATGATTTTTAAAATTAAGCTGACGGAGAATTCGATGCCGCCTTCGGAACATCTGGTACTCACATCATAGAAGGGTAGGTCGTTTTGTTGCTTGGTTTTCTACCTTGGCTTGTCTAGAAGATAGAAAAAAAACAGTGGTTTTGACACTTCTAGATTCAAATTGTTTTGGGAACATACACTTATGCAAACCAGAGATCGGAATAGGTTAGGGCTGCCAAACGTCCGGAATTTTCCGGACAAGTCCAGAATGCCGGAGGGGGGGGGGGGGAATTCTAAACCGCTCGGAATTTACAAGAATGAGTAAAGTAAAGTATTTGTATTTAAATTTACATAGGAATGAACTTGTATAGATGTATAAGTACACAATTATGAAGAGAGTAGTTTTATTATCTGTGGAAGGGACACCGACGCGAAAACGGTTACGACTTATTCAGTACATCATTCTGACCATAGAAATTTATCATCGGTTATTAAAAATAAATCAGCTGGTACGTGGTAACCGTTTTCGCGACGATGTCCCTTCCTCCTTGTATTTTAAGTACCTAGCAATATTTTGAAACAAATATTCCTCTATCATAAATTGTATTATAAATTACAATTGAAAAAAGGAAAGAAAAGTCCGGAATTTTTCTCCAAATATCCGAAAATTCCTCCGGAAAACTTTTTTTATATATTTGCCACGGTTTATTTGCGTAAACTTCATGGAAGCAAGTAACATGTGAATAATACCTCCCTATAAAACCCTTGAATGATTTTTAAGTTCTAAAATCATCATCTGCCTAGCCTTTTCTCAACTAAGTTGGGGTCGGCTTCCAGTCTAACCGGATGCAGCTGAATACCAGTATTTTCATGGAGCGAATGCCTATCTGACCTCCACAAGCCAGTTAGTACTGGGTAATATGATACCCCTTGGTAAGACTGGTTGTCAGACTTTTGGGCCACTGACTACTTGTAATGACTACGACTGTCAAAGATCAATACCTAAATGACAGCCGGGACCAACCGCTTAACGTGCTTTCCGAGGCACGGAGGAAACTTGGTATGTAATGTACCCTTCCACGCACCAACCTAGGCAAGCGCGGCTTGACCTGAAGATTAACTCGAGCGGATGTTATTGTCGGGTGTTATTTAGCCACGAGAAATTGCCTTATCTTGGGGCAAAATTATGATTTTATACCAAGTATACCTCGACTTTTTAATTAAATTCATTTATCGCATGTGTTCGTATGTATAGCTCTTATGCAATAAGTCATTATTTCAGAGTTTTTGCTTCATGAACATCTGTATAATGAAGCCAATGACAGCAGACTTAGAACTTGATAACTTTGGTATGATAATCCGATTTCGACGGCCTCGTTTAGTCGACTGGCCTAGTAGTCGCAAGCGCTACTTTTGAACATGAGGTCTTGGGCTCGATTCCCAGATCGGGCAAAGTGTCATTGGGTTATTCTCTTAGGAATTGCTCAGTAGCAGCCCAAAATTTTGATTTGTGCCCAGTTGATGGCAATGGGCTCGCTAGGGGCGAACCTATTGCCATCATTACATGGGAATTCAATTCATAAAATGAAGTAGTAAATAGACCAGAAGTGGTGCTTCTGAGTTATCTTTTTGAAGAATGACTTCAATAGGATTATAACTGGCTAAATGGGGGTGTTCTAAATAATAGGTATACCTTTCGCCTCTGTCCAACCCTTCAGGGATTACAGGCGTGACGTGGTGACGGTAAATCTATAGCAGATTTAACTACGTTGGTACCTATTGGCCTATTAAACTTAAATTAAAAATTATAACATTTATGAAGAGTAAATTGTAGCCAATAAGCTTGATAGAGTGGTGGTGGATCGATTAGAGCGGCGCTCATTGATTGTTGACATAACGGTCCCGCATGACGAGAACCTCGTGAAAGCCGAGGAGGATAAGCATAATCAAGTATCCATAATCTTGACTTGGCTCGCGAGTTTGTAGACATTGTGGTTCCAGGACTCAACAAGCGTTATGCCGACAGTCTTGACAGCCAACGGCTTATTTGCCAAGAGCCTCGAGCAACACCTGAGGAGGCTCTCGGTGGGCTATTGAATTAGAGACCTAATTCAGAAAATGGTATTTCTTAATACGGCGCGCATTGATAGGAGGTCTCTCTGAAGCCCTGACCGCCTGAAGCTTGGACCCCGTTCGTGGCTACATTTTTAAAAGTTTTTTATAAGTAAGAAAGATGAATAAAAGAAAAAAAGTTAAAGATTAATATTGTAAAAGTAACGTACCCGAACCCACGTTGGATTATTTTATTATGCTTGGACCAATCAAAAAAGGTTTCAGCCATTGGAATCTTAGATAACCTTAGCGACATTCTGCATGTGGACCTGTGATCGAACAAAAATAATGTACTTGTAGTTATTGTTGCGTTAAACAAGGGTCTTATGATAAGTTAAATAAATAAGTGAAAAGTAAAATAAAATATGCAATTTTTCACATCAAAAGGATTATCTGCCATTCTTTTTTTTTTCCTTGCATCAAACCACTTGGTTCAGGTTCAGCGGCATTATAAAACAAACAAACAAACAAACTAAATAAATCATCTTCTTTCGTATTGGTGGTAGGGCTTATCTAATTATTTGGGCCCAGTAGGAGGCTACGTTAATTGCGGCGTCAGTAGCCTTTGTTCTCTAGATGATGTAGCGGCACTACAAAGAGTACTACTGCAACATAGAACAAACAGTACTACAGCGCCATCTATAACACAGACAATGAACTAAATATCGAAAGACACCTAACTAAAGTTATCCGCGACTTAAGACTATATACAACATTAGTTTTAGTATATGCGAAACCTGAAACACGTGTCTAGTATTTTTATGTAAAGAATCTGTGTACAAAATTTCAATACTGTATCATGAAAAATCACAAAGTTATAAGCTTGTTCTGTTACCTGGTTGTCCGCATGAACAAGTGGTCACCACGCAGAGCGTCGCGCGCGCGCCTCCAGCGTCGTCTTGAGCTCATTGATAATAATAATTGGCAAATTATTGCGATAGGTACTTAATGTCGCTGGTTGCCAACTTGAAACTTTTTTTAAATATTTTTGGGACAAAATATAACATGGTTTAAAAATTATTGGAATCGATTCAGTTACTTATTCTGAACAAACTATATTCAGGTTTCGCATATACTAAAAATAATGTTGTATAGTTACCTTGAAACCGACGTGGGGATGCATCGAGATGTGGTCACGGTGGACAAGGGCCTCACCCCGCTCTCCTTGGCTAAAGAGAACTGGCGCAAACCTGTAGTGCTTAACACTAACGACCGCATGGAGGTATGGCAGAGTAAGGAGCTTCAAGGACGCTTTTTCCGGGCCCTGCATGGACCCGATGTAGACCTATCAGCGTCCGTAGCCTGGCTACGTTCCGGGGACCTCTTCGGAGAAACCGAAGTTTTTGTCTGTGCAATTGAAGGACGGTACGGTTGACATATGTCGGGCATGCCACCGTCCAGGCGAATCAATCCGTCACATTATCTCCGGGTGTTCTCGTCTGGCTAACGGAGAGTACTTGCATAAACACAACCTTGTAGCCAGGATTATCCATCAGCAACTTGCTCTAAAATACAACCTTGTGGAATCGGAAGTGCCGTACTATAAGTATGTGCCCGACCCAGTTCTCGAAAATGGCAGTATCACATTGTACTGGCATCAATCCATCATCACTGACAGGACTATTGTAGCCAATAAGCCTGATATAGTGGTGGTGGATCGATCAGAGCGGCGCGCAATGATTGTTGACATAACGGTCCCACATGATGAAAACCTCGTGAAAGCCTAGAAAGATAAGAAAATCAAGTATCTTGACTTGGCTCGCGAGTTTGTCGACATGTGGGATGTGGACTCAGCGATCATTGTGCCGATAGTCGTCTCAGCCCATGGCTTAATTGCCAAGAGCCTCGACCAATACCTGAGGAGGCTCTCGTTAGGCAGCTGGATCAAGGGCTTGATTCAGAAAGCGGTACTTCTAGACACGGCTTGTATTGTTAGGAGGTTCCTCTCTCTGGAGCCCTGACCGCCGGTAGCTTGGACCCTGTTCCCGATACCGGTGGGCTACTATTTTCATATTTTTAAATGTTTTTTATATGGATTTTGTTAAGAAATATTTAAAAATGTAATTAGTGTGTAAGAAAATAAATAAAGGAAATAATTAATGTTGTATAGAAGTACCCGACAACAACTGTCGGGCAGTAGCTCACCAGACACAACACCCGTCTGGTCGGATTGTCCTCCCTTTTCTATGGGGGATGAAGAACTTTATACCATGTTCTTCCTGCCCCCAAACTGGTGCCCCGAAATGGACGTCAGCGCAGCCTCAAGCTTTCGAGCAGAGAGTCATATAGCCAGCCAGCTTCAAATGGGAATTCCTGACCAGCATGCAGCGAGAGCACGTTCCTGGTCAGCACCGTCAGCCTCATCAAGCGACCTTGGCACCGCACACTGCTCTTTCGGGCGGTCGAGAGCTCGATCTCCCGGTCGACACCAGCAGTTAGCCAAATCGCGGCGCTGAACCAGGTCCGACGAACCGGAGCAAACGCAGCGCCGGCCCCGACTCACTGGAGTTCGCAGCTCCACCGTAGACAGTTCCGACTCATCGTGAACAATGCGGCAACGAGTTTCCACTGGCCCGGCAAAAACAGTTCGACCCTGGTCTCCGTGGGGGAGTGACGTAGCGGCACTACAAAGAGTACTACAGTTTTCTAAAGTGCACTCTTAAGGACACTCCAGTAAGTGGGCCATGGTTTGATCGGGAGTCGGAATAAATATACACCGTGACTTTTTGGCCTTCTTACAACGGGAGCCTACTTCATGTATCCAATGACACATTCAACAAAAACATTCATTAAAAAATACAGGGTGTAAACAGACCCTTCACGAAGAAGTCAAACAAGCATTCTGTACATCAAACTAAGTAACTTTACACTCACTCAAAGCATTGTGCTGATGGATGAATTGAATAGTACGGGGATCGTGGAGGTGTTTAAAGTAAAAATCTTACATTAAAAACATGTATTTAAAAACAAAATTGGGAAAAAGTTGGAACTTTGTTGTCTTCTGCGTGTGTACATAAATAGTTAAATAAATAAATAAACTTTGACCCCCAATATCTCCGTAACTAGAAGGTTCTAGTTCTAGTTATTATTATTAAAAATTATCGCAAAGGCGGGGAGAACAAGTGCCTTTCGGCTTCGTTAATGGTCTATTTACACCCTTTAGATATTTATGAGATTTGAATAATTTCAAAATAAAAATATTATTCATTATTATGACGTAGTTGAAACACCCTGTTGCTACCGAAGATCTACTCGACTCGTGCGCTGGGTAGGTAATGTTCTACCATTAGACACGCAAACATTATTAACAGGATGTTTCATAATTCTAATGTATTATTTATTTGTACCTATTATCTTAATTAATGGTAAAAAAAGAAAAAAGAAAGAGTCTAGAGGTATTTTATGTCGGATACAATTTTAGTTGAATTTTAGTAAGACGACTAAAAAGTCACGGTGTACAGGATAAGAATCTAAACCATAAAATATTAAAAAGATTGTAAATTTTATATGCAGGGGATAATCTGCGGAACTACTACTGATGCAATCCCGCAATTTTTTTGAGTAACGGAAAACTACATTATCTCCGAGTGTCATGCGCAAGCGGTGCACATCCCTGGTTCGAAGGGTGCGGGCCAGCCGCAACAGTATCCTGAAAGCTTTTGCTGAACGATTCGACTGTCCGTACGTGAACCACTGCTGCATGGTTCACGTGCTTACTAATTTTAAGATATTGTTTTAATTTTGAATTTTGATTTTTAAATTTGATTTTGTTCTTAATTTAATTTTGATTTTGTTTTTACTTTTATTTTTATTATGTTTTTAATTTTAATTTGGATTATGTTTTTAATTTTAATTTGGATTTTATTTTTAATTTTATTTTGATTATGTTTTTAATTTTAATTTGGATTTTGTTTTTAATTCTATTTTGATTATGTTTTTAATTTTAATTTGGAATTAATTTTAATGTAATTTATTTGTACTTATGATCCAAAGGTGATTGAAATAAAGATATATATATATATATAGGCTATGTTTAAAGTGTTCCTATAAAATAATTACCGTAATTGGTAGCTAGTATAATCAACAAAATAATATTTTAAAGCTGAACAGCTTGTTTGGTTGAACGCGCTAATCCCAGTAACTACTGGTTTGAATTGAAAAATTATTTTATTTATTTAACAGTTTATGTACACACTAAATACAGAAAAGAAGAAAGGAACAGAAAATAGTACAAAGGTGATGCTTATTTCTAAAGAAATTTCTTCCAGCATACCTGCGAAAGGAGATACTAAAAAAAGAGATGTAGATATAGTGTGTAAAAGAAGAAGAGAAAATGGAATACATAAAACACAAAACAGAACTATTTAAACATAATAATATAAGAATATACTAACATACTTATAAATATAAAGACAAACCATAACAATATTGTAAATTTTTTATATATTTTTTTTAAGGAATATTTAAAAATGTAAAATAATTTGTAAAAATTTAAATAAAGGAAATTGTAAATACAATAAAATAACTAATAATAAATACTTATGAAACTATGACGAAATGGAAAGATAATGTTCTTAGTGTTGGATAGCTCATTTATTAAAGAAGGCTATATACTATATCACGCTACGACCAAAAGGAATGGAGCATCAATGAAGAATGTTGCAAAAACGGGGGAGGGAAAATATGTAGTATATTTATAATAATTCCACGCGGACGAAGGTCGCTGGCAACAGTGTGAAAATATAATTGGACATGAAACAAATATAACGCACCCAACATCCTTGTCAATAGCACAACTGATGAGGCGCCTGTGTCGGTAAACGCTGGTGTAGAGGAAGGGTCCGTAGCATTTCAAGGTGGGATCGCGAGCGAGACAAGCGGACATCACTCCTATAACCATGGAGGTCTTGCCTTGGCCCACGATCAGAGGTCCACCGTGGTCATTCTAAAACAAAAATAATTCTGTAAAGTATGAAAAGCATACCTATTTATTTATTTAAAAAAAAAAGATAGATTATATTGTACTAGATTTTTGTAAATTTTTGTAAGGGATAGGGACTGTTATTCCTTAATACAGGTTATTCTGTAACCTAGCTAGGAAAACAGAACTTCACCCACCAGATTGTGATTGACATGGTAATAACTTAAATGTATAACTTTGTCTATGCCTCATGTACTACAATCTCTTTTTTTTATGAAATAAATTTATTTCCTTTATTTAAATTTTTACAAATTATTTTTC
Source organism: Noctua fimbriata (assembly GCA_905163415.1). Taxonomy (NCBI): domain Eukaryota; kingdom Metazoa; phylum Arthropoda; class Insecta; order Lepidoptera; family Noctuidae; genus Noctua; species Noctua fimbriata. The sequence goes on from LR990943.1 coordinate 7,514,080, forward strand.
CATTTTTAAATATTCCTTAAAAATAAATATAAAAAAAGAAACATTAAAAAAAAAAAAATATTATTATTATTATTTTAATTTGATGTAAAGTAGTTTTAGTGGTGGACCTATTACCACAAGACATTCAAAATTTATCCAGCATATCGCTTGCTTTAAATATCGCTATCTACTTTTGTTCACAAGTGCCGAGTGCGACTGCTAAATGTGTGTTCCTGGGTTCTCCATTTCTCAGACTTAGCCCAGAAACTGGGTTTCTGTAGGTATCTACTTACTTAATTACTTTGAGAGAGAAAAACCTCAAAAGCAATTTTTGGACTAAGCTTCATCTTGATTCTCTTATACTTTTAGAATTACCTACGAATAATTTCAGTAGAAAATAGGCAAGTCAGATGTGAGTGGAAAATAACGCAAAATGCAAAGTTTGTATATAGTACACTCCTGCCGTAGTACTTGCAACAGTCGTGCATGTGTAACCAGGTATAAGATGTAGACAAAGCAAAGGAGAATATAAGCGTACCACATAGGAAAAAGCGTCAATATATGGCTGTTTGTATCTTAGAGTTACCTCACAAAATCCGCCTACAGGAACACTATTCTTTCTTCTGGTATCATGGTAATGACGACCGGTGTGAACCTTCAGCTGTCCTGGCTCTATCATCATTCTTCTGGCAGGTTTTCCTTCATTATCTGAATATTCATCGTTTTCATCGTATTGCAACTCCTTGCAGTTGATTTCGCGATCCTATAAATTGACAAGCATAGTTTTAATTTTTCTAAGGAAGCGCTAAACCGTCCTGTTTTTTAATTCAGATTCTGCTGTTTACATACCAATACCTACCACGATTCGATTATTTACAGGTGCTTGTCACCACTATCACTATCATTAATATCACTATCATCACTCTCATTATCATCATCATCACGATCACTATCAGCATCATCACGATCACTATCAGCATCATAACTCACTACATATTATAAATTAAAGTCCCCCGCGCGGGCAGAGGGTCTGTTTGTTCGGGGTAAACTCAGGAACTCCTGAACAGATTTTGATACGGTTTTCACCAATAGATAGAAGAATTAGCTGAGAAGATTATAGGGTATAATTTAAGAACATTTTGCGATCGAAAGCTACTTGAATGACGATATTTGGTATTAAGACAGAAAAAATTGTCCTTTCCTGGCGTGCGCTGCTTAAATAGTACAAGTTACACGAAAATAATGTATGAGGGAATTATTTCTCTTAAAAAGGTCTAAAAAAAGTCCGCGACAGCATATGCCTATCTTTTTTTGACTCACAATAACCATTTTTATGATTTTTTTTTTTTTTTAAAGTAATGCTTTATTAGCGAAGGTGTTTTTACCGATATAGTATTAATCCTTATCAAAATAAATATATTAGTCACTAAAGGTGACTTAATTGTGACTAAAACTCCTCTTCACACCATTTCATTTAGATGAATACCGCACAATCAACAACATAATATAATTATAATGATATAATAATATAAGTATAAAATACAATTTAGGAGTAGGCAGAGGTATACCATTAATAGTACCATTTTGCCAGTAATGTTTAACTCCCACGTAATAAGGACGAGCCTATTACCATCAATCGGAGACATTCAAGCTCAGGGGTACTACTGAGAAATTTCTAATGGAAAAACTCAATAACACTGCCGGATTTGGGAATCCAGGACCTCATGCTCAGCAGTAACTCTTCCGACCACTAGACCAACGAGGAAAATCGCTCAGAAATTTTACCATCTTCATATCGTTTTGTCAAATCAATGATCCTTTGCCCCTGGTAAAAGCATTGCGAAATGATGACTGAAAACATTTGCAAAATTTCCGCACGAACGAACAGGCCCTTTAAAATGTGTCTTTTGAATCCCTAACAAGAAAGTTGTTAAAAAAATGTTTTTAATTATAGCCTTCTATCTAGTGGTGAAAACCGTATCAAAATCTATTCAGTATTTCTTGAGTTTACCCCGAACAAACATCTGCCCGCGCGGGGGATTTTAATTTTATAATATGTAGTGATGATGATATAAGATAGATAGATAGATATATATAAGACAAAACAAAGTCGCTCCCGCTGTCTGCACACTTAGATCTTTTAAACTACGCAAGGGATTTTAATGCAGTTTTCAGCAATAGATAGAGTGATTCAACAGGCAGGTTTATAATTATGTATATTATGTGCATCTACATTGCACCCGTGCGAAGCCGGGGCGGGTCGCTAGTAGGCTATAAGCATTTTGCGAACGAAAGCTACCTGATGATTGTCGTCTGACCATCTTGCTGCCAGACGATCAACACCTGTCTTTTAATTCCTTGAAATTCACTCGGTTACAGCTATACTCCACTTGCCATCATCTCGCCTTGCTAGAGGTTCCTTCATAATACCCCTAAAATCCAAATGCCGATGAACATAAAAACAATACTGACCGCACAAATGCCAGTTGTGGTATCATCCTCAGTGGTGTCTCTGGTGCAGATCATGTGATCATCGATCACGTAGTGGTAGCGAGGCTCCCAGCGCTTCTTGCAGTTCTTAATGGAGATTAGCCTAACATCTGTTTCCAAAAGTTCTGGCGAGTTCCGTTGTCTTTTCTGTAATTAGGTTTAATTTTAGCCATCGAAAGACGAAATAATAGCAGCTACAAGGAACGTGCGGTGCGTCCGTGGATAGGTGACTATCCATTACATACGGAGACCAGACACGGAATGGGCAAGCTTAGGTAAGAACCCCCGGGTCTAGGTAAAGCAAAAATGTACTCGGGGTGTTTGGTAGCAAGTGAATGAAAATGGCCGCTCAAGTTAGGTTTGAAACTACTTTACAGAATAGCGCAGCAATAGCGCTTACACACAGCATAATATCACGCCTGTAATCCCCAAAGAGTTAGCAGAGGTGTACCTAATTGTAAACCCACATTTCGCTAGTTATGCTTACATCCCATTTAATAAGGGGCGAGCCTATTAATATCATCTGGGCACAAATCATGCTGAGCAGTCGCGACTGCGAGCACTGGACCAACGAGGCAGCTAAAAGCACATTTACAGGCAAACACTTCAATGGACCGGCATCACGTAAGCAAATTTTTACTAGTTGATCTTAATTCGAGGCGATCCGATACTGTGCCCCCAAGAGTACCTTGAAGTTTGAAGTTTCAAAGAAAAAATCCTGGAGGGAGTTAGTTGAAGCGATGCTAATCCAGCAGTGCTTATAACTATGAGTTGACCATGAATCTAGTTAGCTTATTCAATTTAATTTTAATAAAATTTAGTTCGACAAGGAAAACTACTGCAAGATTTAACTATAAAACCTAAGCCCTAATGTAATATTAAAGATAGTATGTAGATACTTACGGATTTATCTGCAAACATCTGAAAATTATACATGAATTAGTAAAGGCATTCTACTTATCTAATGAAAATATTGTAAGTGAAAGACCCTCTCGATTTGGACAGCGTTACATTTTCAGTGCCATATTAGCCGTAGAACCGATGACTGTTGGTGCAGGCGTGTTCTTGAGTGGAGACCACGAATCGGCAAACGTAGGGTGGGACGCTCTCAGGCTCGGTGGAGCGACGATCTTCGCAGAGTGGCTGGTAGCAACTGGATCAGAGTTGTCGCCTAGCCTTTTGCTGTTAGGGTTAGCTTCCAGTCTAATCGGATGCAGCTGAATACCAGTATTTTACATGGAGTGACTGCCTATCTGACCTCCACAACCCAGTTAGTACTAGGTAATACGATACCCCTTGGTAAGACTGGTTGTCAGACTTTTTGGGCCACTGACTACCTGTAACGACTGTCAAAGATCTACAAATGACAGCCGGAGCCAATTCCGAGGCACGGAGGAAACTAGGTATGTAATGGGTGGTCACCCATCCACAGACCAACCTAGGCAAGCACGGCTTAACCTAAAGATCGATCCAAGCGGCTGTTATTATTTAGCCACATGCTCCTCAGTTGCGTTATGAGTACAAATAATTTAATTGGCATTGGCGTCCAACATACAGCTTTACATTCCCTAAATAATAATAATTAGACCCAGCCTGTCCCTAGCTACCCTCCCCTTAATGACATCTTAAGCCAAGGTCCGAACCCGCCAGGGGGTGCCCTTAGCGAGCCGTCATCATATCCCTATTTGTAAACCCTGGCTGGGAGCCATAAATTCATATGAGGTCACCACAGGATAGTCCGGTTGAGCAGTAACCTTATCGAGTTGAACAGCGAGAGGCCAAATATTTTTTTTTTTTTAATTGTCTATGAAGCAGTCTTGGAGAGAACACAGCGTATCGGCAAGCGTGATGGTACGGCCCCCAGCTAAACCAACCCTAAGAAGTTGCCTGGGTCAGACTGGATACAGAAGGTGGAGAACAGGGCGTTATGGCGCAGCTTGGGAAAGGCCTATGTCCAATTGAGGACTGCGGTAGACTGAGTTGAAGCCATCTTTCTCTCTTACTAAAAAAATTATGGTGTGACTTGCTTACATCAGAAAATGCTTCGGTTGCTCCCCAACCAGCGACGGTTCCATACGAACGCGACCTCTCTTTTTCAATAGACTCGTTGTTATACGCTATTTTCTTAGGTATGAATTCACATCCCCGGACGCGTTTCTCGAAGTTGAAGGGATCTTCCACTTTTACCACAGCTATGTCGCCCACCATCCAGCGAATGTTGTCGAATTCGTCGCCGTCGTACACGTAAGCTAAATAAGGTTTTATTATGTATAAATGTATACTCATGTATAGTCTACAAAAAAATAAAATTTATCTGTCTGTTTGTAATTTCAAAATAACAGCTTTTTACTGAATGCATATTAGGTATTATGAAAGTGTATTCGGTACATAAAAAAACACTTTTTTTTAATTTTTGGGTTTCTGTCTGTCTCTCTGTCTTTCTGTTTGTTCCGGCTAATCTCCGAAAGGGCTGGAAGGATTTTGACGGGACCAATTTTACTGGCTTTTTGATAGCTGATGTTATATTATTTTATAAAAAGGATTCCGGATCCGTGCAAAAAAAAATAAAAACCCTTGAAATTGATAACAAAATTCGATTCAAATAGGAAAGTATATTTTTATAATAATTACACCCGGACGAAGGTGGTGGGTCACAGCTAGTTGGGGATATAATTGTTTCTCGCTGAAGGTCAAATAAATATACGGTCATAGGTGCATGATTATGAAATTCTACCTCTGGATCCATTTCTCTCTCTTCTCACTCGATCTCTTACTGCTAGAATCGTGACTCCGTTTCAACTAGTCAGCCGTTTTTCTCCAGTTGAGACTTAGCAATAGGATCAATTTTTGTAGATACTTGAATTCTATCGATTTTATTCGATTATGTAGCCCGCCATGTATGCATTATATAGGGTGTAAACGGACCCTTCACGAAGCCGTCAACCAAGTATTATGTACATCAAACTAACCCTATGCACAAATGATTGCTGAGAAACGAATTTTTTTTAGAGTATATATCCACGTTTACGGTAAAAGTAAATGTTGCACACTTTAAACATTGTGCTGATGGATGGATGACGATGGATGGATCTCCTATATTTCCGCAACTAGAAGTTTTCCAGGTATGGTCCAGTACAAAAAAAAATGATCGCAATGACGTGGAGAACCAGTGTCTTTCAACTTCGTTTAGGGTATTTTACACCCTTTATAGCAATTTGTTCCCAATAATAGAAGCGAGAGAAACCAACAGAACCATGCATCATTTTACGGTTATCGTTACCTTAAATCATTACCCGCATACGTTAAATAGGTTAAAAATTACTTACATTTGGGCACACATTTCCATACGGCCTTCTTAGCGCCGTTTTTAATGCAATCATTGTCAGTGTCTGATAATGGGACCCATCTGCAAGTTTAAGAACTAATTACACATTATCTCATTACACAATCTAGAATCTAGTTTTAGGTCATCGACTTTAGATACAAAAAAATATTAACTACGACACTAATAATAATTCTTAGTTGTTCTTGATTCACATCCTCATTTTTCATCGGCTATTTATAAAAAAAACAGCTGTTCACACAATTTTAATTTGTTGCTTTTTTTTTATGGAACTGACGAAAAATGTCTATATTTCGGGGGTCTAGTATTCGTTGTACATACCACTTCGTGCGTCACTTGTTTAATTTAGTATTTTACAATTGTTTTTTTTTTTACCTTTGTATAGATTCTTTTTTATCGATTGTTTGTGAATGTGTGAACTGGCTTTGTAGATTTCCAGCTGCTTGTTAACTTTTTATTTTTTTTCTACATTTTTTGTGTAGTAAGCATTGACTTATTGTCGGGCCTACGCTGTCCTCCCATACTTAAGTACAAATGCTGTATCCATGATAATATTGTAATACCAAATGATTTGAAAAGAGTAACCATGGAGTTTCTTGCCGGTTCTTCTCCATAGGAAATGACCAACCCGAACCGTGCACCTTTTTGTCGACGTTTTATAAGTGCCCATCTAGGCCTATGTGAAATAAAATATTATGATTTTGATTTTGAAATCTCTAACACCGTGTATATGTTACATTTAAAACCTGTTTTGAGTCAAAACGTCATTTGATAGGTTCCAAAACAACACATTTTGATAAGGAATCCACAAAACTAATAGAGTTAGCGTGACCTTTTAGGTCAGGCCTCCAACATTGTTCTTTAAGAAGCAGCAAGCTATCAAAAATTTACTAGATTGCGTTGTCGTGATTGTTTGTGATCGATCCGAAAGTAAATTTACTGATTATAAAAAATATGGCTGCATTCAAAATCTTTGTCCATGGAGGTGACATTTTTACAATGCATAAAGATTATGACGCAAAAAATATATGTTATTTTACTTCTATTTCAATTATTTTATGTCGTAGAGAAACTTTAGTTCATATATTATAGCAAAAGATAATAAATGTTTGTTTCATAATTTGGGAAAAGTTACTTTTTAACAGACTTCAAAATGGAGAAGGTTTTATGTTCGGCTGTTTGTATTTTTTTTCATGTATGTTTACCGATTTCTCCGCTAATTGTTGGCCGATTTTTAAAGTTTTTTTTTTATTTGGAAGAATTTTATGCCGCGGTGGTCCCGTTTAAATTTGGTGAAGGTCTGATGCTGATCTTCGGAGAAACCTATACAATGGAACTCTTCAATATAATAGATAGCAAATCTGCCGTGATTGCTGCAATCGCTTAGATGTTTATTGTTTGCACAATATCGTAACATAACATAACGTTTGTATGCTCTGAGGGTGTACGCAGATGTACAGTACACCCAGATTTCGACAGTTAAAGTATATTAAGTTCCATTTCATTGAAGATAAGCCTATTAGCATGAAATATATTGTCAACAATGTGAAATAAATGCATAGCAAATATTTGTATAGGATATTTCAACTAAAAATGGAAAAATAAAAAACTTTTTTTGCAAAAAATAAAACCGACTTCAAAAACACAAAATAGTGAAAATTAACTTTAGCTTCTTGTAGTTGACAAAAAAACTGAATCAAACAAAAGTCAAGTCAAGTTTTTGAGATATGGGACTTTTTAATTAAACTGCATCAGTAACTTTGTTTTCAAATTAAAATACTATGAAAAACAACTTTAGTTTTGCTGTTTAATGTAATACAATACAACATATGAACGAGACTTCAAAATATTTTTATTATATTGTTTGGTGCTACGGAACCCTGTGTGCGTGTGAGTACGACTCGCACTTGGCCGGTTTATTTTACAGAGACACCTTTTTGAAATAAACCATTTCTTACATACGTAGCGAATTAGCTGTAACTTGGGCTCCTTCCTTAGCACACTTTCCTCGGTAGAAAGTTTGAAACAGTTTTAACTGAATCATTTCGACAAAACGCGTTTTGTCTAGTCAGAACTAGTTTTCACTGATTCTTTAACAGCAGTTAATACTAGTTGTATCAAAAGCAGTTAGTAAAAACTAGTTCTAACAAGAGAAAACGCGTTGTAACTAAGAATGGGTTTTAATTGTAACATGTATAAAAGGTGTAAAAAGACCCTTAACGAAGCCGAAAGGCACTTGTTCTTCCCGTCATTGCGATATTTTTTTTGTTCTGGACCATACCTAGGAACCTTCTAGTTACGGAGATATTTGAGGTAAAAGTTCCAATTTTTTCACAAGTTTTGTTTTTAAATACTAGTTTTTAAGGTTATAAATTGAATAGAATTACCTCAATGACCTGTTTACTATTCAAAGCATCCATCAGCACAATGTTTTAAATGCGTCACATCGAGTCTTACCCTAAAACGTGACTTTTCACCTCAAAAAAAATGTCGTTTCCCAGCAATAATTTTTGCGTAGGGTTAATTAGTTTTATGTACAGAATGCTTGGTTGACGGCTTCGTCCGTTTACACCCTGTATAACCTTACATACTTGCTCGTTCCGGAGACGACGTAGAAATGCTTAACGTCTTCAATGCAAGCTGCGGACGTGAGAACGTATGACTCATGGATGATCACTCCTCCGCAGATCCAATTCGTATATAATGTAGAATTGTAATCGTCGCTCTCAGCTGCTCTCAAATACACCTGGACAAAATCATCAAAAACATTTTTGACGGTAATCGCATGTCTTGCCGACTGATACCTAAGAAGAAATACCGAAACAAACTAAGAGGTCTTTTTAAAAGTTCTTAGCATAACATAACATTTAATCAGCCTATACAACATTATTTTTAGTATATGCGAAACCTGAATATAGTTTGTTCAGAGTAACTGAATCGATTCCAATAATTTTTAAACCATGTTATATTTTATCCCAAAATGTTTAAAAAAAGTTACAAGTTGGACACCGAGCGACATTAAGTACCTATCGCAATAATTTAGGTACCTACTGCCAAATTAAATTATTATTATCAGTGAGCTCAAGACGACGCTGGAGGCGCGCGCTGCGTGGTGACCACGATTTTGTGCGGACAACTAGATAACAGAACAAGCTTATAACTTTGTGATTTTTCATGATACAGTTTTGACATTTTGTACATAGATTCTTTACATAAAAATACTAGACAAGTGTATCAGGTTTCGCATATACTAAAACTAATGTTGTATAGGGTGACTGGTAATTAGTGATCGATACTTAAACACGCGATTGTACTCATGATAACAAACAACTTTCCTTTCTTTTTTTTTTTTAATACTCATTTCAAAAAACACCGGGCCGTATGCAATTCGCGCACACGCGCCTTTGACCTATCAGCTGTTAGCAACATGACGCCGTTCTGTCTCATTACTATCGTACCGTGCAACAGTGGGTAGGTAGAGCACCCGCGCGGCTCGCAAGCCCGCTCCGTGATGCTCCGCTGTTGTGTTATTGTGATAAAAGTGAATGAGTATTAAAAAATTGTGTCTTTAGGAAAGTTGTTTGTTATCATGAGTACAATCGCGTGTTTACGTATCGATCACTAATTACCAGTCACCCTCTGCTGCGACCCAGGCCTCGTCTCTATGAAAGTAAATCAGTGAATGGGCATTCTACATGTGCATATATTTGCGGGTGGGAAGGCAATCAAGCTTGAACTAATTTGGCGGAATTAAAACTAAATATTCTAGTTGTGGTATGTAGTTTTACTATAAGATACACCTGTGCCTAATCCTTCGGGGATTACAGGCGTGATGTTATGTAATGTCTTATTGTAGTTGCAGACCTACTGTATGTCATGGATTAAAGTAACGCCTGATTCCATGAATTATATAATCAAAAGTTTATATATTTTTTTTGTTTAAAATGAATTATCTAGAAGATTGGTAAAATCACACAAAAATAGCCCCCCCTCCCTCCTAAACTAAATCCTGTTTCAGCACCTGCATAGCAGCGTTGTTTTCCGGAAGTTTTACTTACTGGGGATGTCTCATTTATAATTCATGTAAGAAACTGCTTTTGGGACAAAAAAAACATGTTTCATTTTCAGTTTTGAAACTAACAAGTGCCGATGACGTCACCAGTTCCCGCTATTCTATCACCTTACCAGTGACCTACTCACAAACTGACTGGCTCATCTTCAAATGTATTTACCATAAACCAAATGGCTGAACTGACTCGAGAACTTGTCAGTGGCTGAACTGACTCGAGAACTTGTCAGTGGCTGAACTGACTCGAGAACTTGCATGTCATATGACCAGTGATCGGAGTAGGTAGAGCTATTTTGGTTCAATGACCGCAAACGTTGATGTTAATATGGACATATATTCAAAGGGATAAATATAAGGGAAAATAAATAATATCATATATAAGGGATTCTAAGGTATCATGTGATCTTGTAAAACGTTAAAATAAGTTTGTAACGGCTATTGATACTTGTTTATACAAAATTGTTATGGAAAATAAACAAAAAAAAATATTTAAAAGGTATTTTTTTTAATTTCATTAACCTGATACGTTCGTCTTATACTTACCCGTCCGAGGGGTGAAGGGATATGTGTTCGTCCACAATTCCTTAAGACGTGAATAGCTTTTCACTAAGAAATTTCTAACTTATAACTTACATATATTTCAAATCCCGGGATTCCGGGAGTGTCCATATTAGGATCTACTCTACCTACTCCGATCACTGCATATGACAGACAGAGTTGCTACTCTATATACAACATTAGTTTTAGTATATGCGAAACCTGAAACACGTGTCTAGTATTTTTATGAAAAGAATCTATTTACAAAATTTCAAAACTGTATCATGAAAAATCACAAAGTTATAAGCTTGTTCTGTTTCCTGGTTGTCCGCACAAAAACGTGGTCACCACGCAGCGGGCCCGCGCGCGCGCCTCCAGCGTCGTCTTGAGCTCATTGATAATAATAATTTGGCAGTAGGTACATAAATTATTGCGATAGGTACTTAGTGTCGCTCGGTGTCCAACTTGTAACTTTTAGAACAAAATATAACATGGTTTAAAAATTATTGGAATCGATTCAGTTACTCATTCTGAGCAAACTATGTTCAGGTTTCGCATGTACTAAAAATAATGTTGTATATTAGCTCGAAATTATAAAGATATTAATGTTGATTTAATTTTAAAGTGCGGCAGCATCACCGTGAAAATGGTGACATGCGATAATCTACGAAAGCGTTTTCATAAAGATCCACGGACATCATTTATGTCGTTGCGGTCCGTCCATGCGATTTAGCGACGACGTTGCGGTTGCAAGCATCTTAGGAAGAGCACCTTTGAAACATTGGCAGTGTCGGTGATGGCGAACATGTTGGCTCGCTGGTTTGCACGATGCTCACTTCCAGTCAAAGTCACGCTCTGTCGAGTCTGTTCATTATACACGTGCAGCCTGTGGGCTAGATGTACGCAAAGAGCGTACAGTGCTCTCAGTATGATAATGCGTTTAGAATGCTGCAGCTCGCGGGGCTGTGCCGCTTCTAAATAAAGAGAAATTCTATTCTATTCTAAAAAAGGAACCAGTTATTTTAAAGGTACATTCAAATATTCTGTGTACCTTTGCCCAATCGCAAATTAGGTTCGAAATTGCTTTTACAGAATAGCGCAGCAATAGCGCTTATACACATAGCATTACATCACGCCTGTAATCCCCGAAGAGTTAGGCAGAGGTGTACCTAATAGTACACCCACATTTCGCCAGTTATTTTTAAGTCCCATGTAATAGGGGCGAGCCTTTTGCCACCATCCGGGCACAAATCCAGATTCTGAGGCAGTCATGTAGTCTGGATTAGTGCACGGATGGTGTACTGAGAAAATTCCTGATGGAAAAACGGTATAACAATTTACACGACCCGGGAATCGAACACATATGTATAGTGCTTATACTAGCTAAATTATAAAAAGGATTCCTACTAGATATGGTTTCGTTTCACCAACCGAACGTCCTTTTAATATCCTTCGTGTTGGCATTAAGGTCGCATTCGTATCGTCAGCTACTGGATCTATGTTTTGTAAAGGAACTGAAACATTCGCAGATATAAAAACATTTTTGAATCATATTTTTTTTAAATTTAATGGGACAAGCCCGCCACACCATTCCCAAACTACTGCAACTCCTGAAAGCCAGAATCAACAGTGGCGACCACCAGAAAAGCGCCGTGATAATGAAGCTCGACGAAGTCCCAGAGAAACAAAACAATTGAATTGTCTTGGATCCCGCAACGAAAGTAATCAGAAAAGCATAGCGCATGTTATTGAACATTTTAGGAAATTATTTATTTTCCTACTCTTATGGAAAATACATAATTTCCACTAACATTCAGAGATATACAACATTATTTTTAGTATATGCGAAACCTGAATATAGTTTGTTCAGAATAAGTAACTGAATTGATTCCAATAATTTTTAAACCATGTTATATTTTTTCCCAAAAATATTTAATAAAGTTAAAAGTTGGATACCGAGCGACTTTGAGTCCCTATAATAATTTAGGTACCTACTGCCAAATTATTATTATCAATGAGCTCAAGACGACGCTGGAGGCGCGCGCTGCGTGGTGACCGCGTTTTTGTGTGGACAACTAGGTAACAGAACAAGCTTATAACTTTGTGATTTTTCATGATACAGTTTTGAAATTTTGTACATAGATTCTTTACATAAAAATACTAGACACGTGTTTCAGGTTTCGCGAATACTAAAACTAATGTTGTATACGGAGATGACTGCCATTTTTTTTGTTTTTCTTTAACCTGTCGCTGTTGGGATGATCATCATTCAGTCGGAAGCCGTGTGTGTGCTGAACCTAAGACTTAAGTATTCTCTCTCACAAGGTTCAGTTTTGTACTTCCCAAATTTTGGGACCACATCGCCGCCAGGTTATGGTCTATCTTGATTGGGGCCTGGGATCTTATGCTGCACTTTACGTTATTTGGAAGGGTGAAATCAATGGGTCTAATCAAATGTGTAGGCTTTTGTAATCAACCATAAATAAGATCAGAATAAAAGCTAGGGTAGCTAATTTATGATAAAATTGAAATCTTGTGGTGTGAAACAACCCGCGGGCGAAGACACCGTAACATTCAATCAGCGAAAACATTGATCAAATGTAAAACATGTACAGTCGCCAGAGCCTCAAGTTACCACAAACTGTCCTCCAAATGATTTTAAACCATAAACTGTTGCTGGTTAAGTTCAAAATCGATTGAGAAAAATTGACAGTTTGTGGTAACTTGATGCGATGGCGACTGTACTCCCGAGTCAACTGACGGTCGACCACTTTTAAACCTTGTTATTTGGATCATAAGGGTGAAAAGTGGAAGAACATCAATGAACTCGGGACTACTTATTGGATTGTCATGTCTAATTTAATTATTATTATAAATTAAGTATTCTATTTTTTATTTTCTATCAATCCAGTTGCCAGTCGTTATAAAACTACGCTCCGACACGCTTCAAAAGCACTTGCCAATTGTTCAGGTTCTCAGCAGGATTGACACACTCAAGTGTAGCTAAATAAATAGTTGAATGGTGGCCATTCATTCATTCATAAGCACCTTTAACGGCATAGCACATTCTACACGTGGTGCCAACGGGCCGCCGACGCAAGTTATTAAATATGGAGTCAATAAAAATAAAAAGGCCATTTATTCAAATGAGGCGTAGCGTAAGAAGTGGCGGAACAAACTCCCTAGTAATATACCTCTGCCTCAGTTACTTAGTATCAAAGTCAAAAAGCTTACCAGCAAATGTCACGGTTATGATGCAGCACAAAACTAAATTAATTAAAAACAACATTTTATAGGCAAAATAACTTCCCGACGTTACATAATCATGTTTACTTATGATTTTTTTAACTTAATCAATTTACACGTGTTCGTATACTAACAGCCGCAGTCGGCGCAGACTTGCCGGCAAATGGCAGCTACCAGTCACTGATGGTTATTTTACCATCATGTTTTGTTATGGAAACTATTTATTTCAAGATCCCGCGAATGATAGCCCGAATAATGAGGAGCTTGTAGCTAAATAATACCATCCCTCGAGTCCCGCGGATACATCATCATCATCCTTTTCCCAACTATATTGGGGTCGGCTTCCAGTCTACCTGGATGCAGCTGAATATCAGTATTTCACATGGAGCGACTGCCTATTTGACCTCCACAACCCAGTTAGTACTGGGTAACCCTTGGTAAGACTGGTTGTCAAACTTTTTGGACCACTGACTACCTAACGACTGTCAAAGATCTACAAATGACACCCGGCTTAACGTGCTTTCCGAGGCACGGAGGAATTTCGGTATGTAATGGGTGGTCACCCATCCACGGACCAACCTAGGCAAGCACGTCTTAACCTAAAGATCGACCCGAGCGGCTGTTATTATTTAGCCACGAGCTCCTCATTATTCCGGGTCCCGCGGATACGTGACCACCCATCACATACCTAGTTTCCTCCGTGCCTTGAAAAGCACGTTAAGCCGTTGGTCCCGGCTGTCATTTGTAGACCTGTGACAGTCGTTACAGGTAGTCAGTGGCCAAAAAGTCTGACAACGAGTCTCATCAAAGGGTATCGTATTACCCAGTACTAACTGGATTGTGGAGGTCAGATAGGCAGTCGCTCCATGTAAAACATTATCTATTCAGCTGCAAACGGTTAGGCTAGGCAGATAATATGATTATGATCCCGCGAATTTTAGCGTGTATGTCTGTAAAATGCCATTATCCCCATTTTTTTGGGGAATCTAATATTATACCTACTAAAATTGTCTGCTTCCATAGGTATATACCTACCCGTGTAACTGTTTCAAGCTGGGTAGCTACCTAGGTTAAAACACACAGTTGGTTCACAGTTCTTCTGTAGTCATTTAAATGTATTTTATTTCCTACATATCATCTACCGCTTGATTTGGTCGTTATCTTATAATAATCCTCCACAATCGTAACGATGTTGACTGCAGCTCCTTGGCGTTCTAATCGCCTATAGGTACACCTAATCACCTACCTATGCGATGGCACTAAAATGTTCAATAACATGGCTGACTGAGTTTATTGACAGTTTCAATATGAAAAGAAACGTGTCGCCGAAAGAAATCATAGACTTTTGTTAACCGACCGGATGAAATAAAAAAAATCTAAATCATGAGGTCGTTTATTTAAAATTTCAAACGAGGCTGAAGATCAGCCCTTTTTGAACGTCAATTACACAAGACAGTCCCCCAAAACGCCTGCATTCAGCCTATCATTTGTGTTACTAATGCTGGGACGCAGGACGCAGGCCACAGAGTGGGCCGTACGAGGTGATCGATTTCGCATGTCTCCGAATTTTTGGATCTTAAAGAACAAGCCAATTTTCTTAAAATGGTCAATATTTTCCTTCGCTGCTTTGAGTTGTGGGTGGTTTCACAATTTGATTACAGACTTACCTAAAGTAAAAAGCGTGCCAGCCTGGGATCGAACCGACAACATTTTATTTTAATAGTCCTATTTTGGATCACAACCACAAGCCACCAAAATCTGTTTTAAGCAAACTTTGAAATTACTCAAGAGACGATTTTTAGAATTATCATGGGTTTTATAAAATGATATTATTCCTTTCAAACCTCATTTCATAAGAACAATGCCGCGTGATGTGGAGGATTTTAAGTACTCGTCGCTAGATGGCGCTAGTCCCAGAAAGCACTTAAATCACTTTCATGGTTTGCTACTCAACACTAGATGGCGCTTCAAATCAGAATAGCGCGTATTTTCGAAGTTGACGTTACAATATTTTGTGTTAGTTTCGTCTTCGAGTTACATGCCATGTAATTATTTGGGTGTGAGGCATACATAGGTACTACCTCCGCCTATTCTATGTTAAATCTGGTCTCTCCGGGCAGCTACTAAAAATGCTGAAAGAGTAGACTCAACAAACGCAGGACTGACGCTCACGGTAGCTATACCAACTGGCAGTCTTTGTTATAAGGGACCAAGTAATAGCTTGTTTTCAGAATATATTTATTGGTTCTATCCACAGTTTAAGGCTATTGGCTGAAATTTAATTTGAAAATTATTGCAGATATGCGCTGTCAAATAATCTTTCTTCTTCATATCGCTGACACGACAAATTTTATATTTTGTTAGCCCAAAACTTCGCCACTTCCACCGCGTCGTCGGTGGCAGCGCTTGCATGTTTGTCCGCTGCATGTTTTTGGTCTAAGAGGGCAGGATAGGAGGTGGAGTATAGTTTGCGACACAGCTTCATAACCACACCCCGCTGCCATTTCGTTGAGGTAACCCCACTTAACGAGGTTAGAGTTACATCTTCCCACTTGAGTCCGGAGACTGTTTAGGGCGTTCCAGGTGGACCACGGACGGTTAGTGTATATGGTAATCAAAAGAATAAGTAGATACTTATTGTTGTTGAACTTCCTAATATCAGCTTAAGATATAAGTATCGTAATCGAAATAAAGGGTGTAAATAGACCCTTAACATAACCGAAAAGTATTTGTTCTTCCCGTCTTTGCGATATTTTTTTTTGTTCTAGACCATACCTGGGAACCTTCTAGTTACGGAGATATTGGGGGTCAAAGTTCCAACTTTTTTACAAGTTTTTTTTTAAGTACATGTTTTTAATGTAAGATTTTTCCTTTACACACCTCCACGACCCCCGTACTATTTAATCCATCCATCAACACAATGCTTTGTGTGCTTTTCATCGAGTCCTACCGTAAAACGTGATTTATCACCCAAAAAAAAAAATCGATTCCCAGCAATAATTTTTGCGTAAAGTTACTTAGTTTGATGTACAGGATACTTGGTTGACGGCTATGTGAAGTGTCTGTTTAGACCCTGTATATTACACATAGTCATGATAATGCAAAGATTATCGTTTAAAATGTCTCGTAATTATTCAAATATCATCATTATCAATGATTAGTTATTTTGGACAATATAACCATTTGTTACGTGTAACACGACCATTGAAGTATATGACAATTACCTATAATGTATTTATAATACCTTAGTACAGCCAACTTGCAAGTTTTCCCAGGGAAAACATAATTCAGTACCAGTACATAACTTAAATCACTTGAAGTTGACGAGAATATTGAATAAAAATGTTTCAGTACTATCAGAGGAAAAATGGTTTAAAACATTTAGTAGAAGTCTTCACATTTCGACACAAGTGATTAATTTATTTCATGCAATTTGTTACTAGAAATACGATAATTACCTATAATGGACTAATGATATCAAACTTAGTTTTTCCAAAGACAACATACTTAATTCAGTATCTAGCCTCCTGTTCCTACTTATGTCAAATTAAATTGACTTTTATACCGATAAGCGACGAAGGTTGCCGAGGAAATCGATTGAATGTCGATTCAGTACTTACTTACTTTGAACTTTCATACACCAAAGATTACTTATTTCACAAAAATATCTTTTTGATTTCATTAAAATCAAAGGTTTAGGTATTGCTTCGTTGGTCTCGTGGTTGCAAGTGCGACTGCTGAGCGTGCCGTCCTGGGTTCGATTCTCGGGTCTTGCAAAGAGAACTATTAGATTTTCTATGTAGAAATTTGTCAGTAGTAGCCTGGAGTTTGGAAGTTTGCAGTATGATACGCTCGTGCCTTGGAAATCACGTTAAGCCTTTGGTCCTACGCCTGATCTCCGGTCGTGTCGGATTGCCGTCCCATCAGACTATGACAGAAAAGGAACAGATAATCCACCTGTGCCCACGCACTCGCTTATGCACTATAATATCTCCCGCGCCGATGGCTAATCTCCGCTGAGATTGGCTGCCGTGACCGAAAACGGTCAGGAGGACTATAATTATAGTAATTAGGGATTATAATCTTTTGTAACAAATAAAAATGATTATTCAAAACAAGAAAATAAAGAGATTCTAAGAAATTGTAAAGCGATGGACGGTTCAGTTCAACTCAGCTGATGTTTTCATAGCCATCATAGCTAAGTCATCAGGAAAACAGAACATCCCATACAAACAACGTTTCAAATTTTCATGTAGAGGAAGTCTTGACCAAAAAATATTTGGACCATGAACTTTCTCAGCTAAAAAAGCATAAACCAGTAATATAAGATCCTATATTACAAAGAGGTGCTGCCTTATTCTTCACTCTTCTCAAATCTCAATCAACCTATAATGTATCCACAGCTGGGAGTTGGGACAAAGACTTTCTGCTGTAAGAGTGGGCAGTAAATTAAGACGTGGGCTTAGGGCAGGTTGTGGGATATCAGTTTCAAATTTCCGTTTCGAGGTCATGCTGGTTTCCTCACGATGTTTTCCTCGACTAACTCGGCAAAGGGAATTGTGTTATGGTGTGAGTGCTCGGGTGAATATCGATTTACATTGACGTGCAAAATATTATGCGATTAAAAAGCCTTCTGCCAGTATCTACCGCCTAAAGCTTTCTAAACGCGTCTGGAACTGGAAGGCTGTTCTTACTCTAAGGAGCAAGATGTTCTTTCTCCATGATACAACGGGACTGCATTACCTCAAAATTCCAAAAGTTTTAACCATATCATGTCATCAAACGTTGTTGACAGCTCATCATTTATTCTGATCGATAGACTCTTGATTAAAAAGACGCTAGTAGGTATTATTAGCGGAATTATGAGGAAAATGTCGTGAAAAGTTTAGAGTATGAATGTGGATGGGTATAACAATGGATGGACTGTGTGAAGGATAATATGGCTAGAAAGGAGGTAAGTGCTGAGATGACGAGTAATAGAGAAATATAGAAGAAGAAGACATGCTGCACCGACTAAATAAATTGGGATAAGGGCAGGAGAATAATGTTGAAACTTAATTATGTTTCATCATCATCGAACTTCTAGTCAGTCCTAAAGGCCTACCTAAAGTAACGTTCTATCAACTATGGATAAGTGAAATAAGCTACTGAAAAGCTTATGTCAATCATGATGATAGTCATTTGAGACATGCGAAACGTTTTGAAAGGGATTGCCTCGGCACTCTGGTAAAGTCCCTTAAAAATAAGGAAAAATTATTCCAAATGGACTGGCATTTGAATTTAGTATCAGCCTTTGATCACGTTTGAAATGAAGGCTTACACTTGTAAGTGTGAAAAATTATTTCGTCGATTGTTCCCCATGCCCAGTATTGCTAGTTACTACTTCGCAATATTTCAAGAAAAAAAAACTGAAGATCTCGCACAGATACACAACATTAAGTGTGGAGTACCGCAAGGGTCGGTTATAGGACCAGTCCAGTGTAAAAAATGTTAATCATTCAAACTCCAAATATAATTACTTGTGCTTCGTTTATAATTTGCAATAGCTTCTACAATAATTATAGTTCCATTCCAATTCCTCATGCAACAGAGCAGAAATGCCGAGCACCTAAATTTATTTTCTGAGGAAATGAGAAAAGAGGTGTCAATCAACAAAATATGGAAAATCGATTACCTATTCTTCTATTTTATTACTTGAGCCCAGAGAAGTATTTACTTGTTATTAATTGATTTAAATTAAATTAAATTGTTATGAACAACTTGATTATGATTAACATGCCAAATCACGATCCCACTTTATTCAAAACAATTCTAAAAACCGTCCATTCCACAAACACACACAACTCAAATATTTATGAAATTGCGAATCCAATACACATTGCATTACGTCATACCTTTTACCGTGATCAACCATAACAGCAAAAGGAATAAGCATTCCCGTATCATAGAAAACCATAATCTAACACCCTTTACCACTCCAGCTGTCGGATACAATACTATAAAGTAGCTATCTTCAGCAATACATTATCCTTACTTATCTATGGCCATAACATGAAACTTGGGATCTATTTTATTATAAAGTGCATTGTCTACTATAGAGGAGGTCGGTCGACCGCCGAACGTAAATAATTTAACTGTCTTAAAAGATTCAAAAATAGTTTCCTAACATTGCCCCCCTTAATATGTACACCATTTGTCAGGCCATAACTGGATTTAAACGACGCGTTACAAGAAAAAGGCCACGCCCTCTAACAGACATATAACCCGCCCACTCTAACGCACTGAAAGGCTTCGCTTAAGTTTCTATCTGTCTCTGTCGCACGAATATTCTTGGTGGTATTTACCTTGTTACAAGACCGCTAAAAATGTGCCAAAGACCAACTCTTGCTGGAAGATTATAAGCCTTATGAAGCCTACGTTAAAGTCGAAAACGCTTTGTTAATGGTATCATGGGGGGACTCAATTGAAGCGAGACGAGCCACGAAAGGGACGCAGCGAATCGTTCTGTTTAAGTTAGTGAGTCCAAACGAGTTTTTATGTTTGGAAATCGTATTAAGCTTTTGTTGGAAACTGTTCCACTCAACGGGCATAGTTGAGGCGTTTGTGCGGTCAAACTATCGCGTTTGAATTTCGAAAAGCGGTGGGGATACTGCTGATTGGCTCGTTTTGGCCGATACACTGTGTAACGATTCGGTCGCGTGCGGTCGAGCGGAGCGCGACAACTGAGCTTTTTTCAAATAAGAAACTCAAGTTCGTATGTTCCATTCTTATTTCGGATTTCAAATAGCATTGGTCTAATTTAAATTTGGTGTTCCTAAAAAAATGTATAGCTGCGAAAATAATCGGTGAAGACTTAAAATCTAGTGTCAGTGTTTAGATAAACAGTTACAAAAACTTTTTAAAAATGTCGTCGGTGCACTCTGATGATGATCAAGAGGAGATCAACGTGGACTCTGACAGCAGGCTATCGGGCCATTGCGACAGAAGCATAGCATCGGAAGACCGAGACTCAGAGCACAGTTATCATGACAGATATCGTGATTCGCCGAACGAACACATGACTGACACCCAACCGAGGGTGAACCTACCTTTCAGCATATCCCGGCTTTTAGGGAAACAATTTGAGGATATAGACAAGCGTCGAAATTCTGGGGAAAGTGACGACAGAAGTGATCAGGACACTGAATCAGAGAGTGCTAAAGACGAGGGGAAGGACAATTCTGGTTTACCGTTGAACTTTTCACATACGCAAGGTTTATATGCAAATTCGGGACTGTTATTGAGACCTGGGTTGGGTATCGGTGGCGGGTATGGGTTCTCGAGTAACCCTGGGGTGGTAAGAGTGCCTGCTCATAGGGCTCTGGGTGCGTTGGGTGCCTGGGGAGTCACCATGGACCCCATGCGGCAAGCGGCAGCGGCGGCATTTGCACATCAAATTGTTAAGGATAGATTGAATGGTAAGACATTTTTTTTAAACCAAAGCAAGCAAGGATTTTTATTTGAAACGATTTTTTGCACTGTTGACAGTTTTGAGACATTTTTTTAAGTTATGCCAAAATTACTGGCAATTCTAATAACATTTTAAATTAAGGTCAAATACTATGCGAAAATTGATTACAATATCTTGTCTATTTAATGTCCTAAGATATCTGATTGACGTATCATTAGCGCTAATTAATTATAATCTATTATAGTCGAAATGTCAAATGTCAGATCAGTTAAAAGGGTTAATGAGGCCGATAGGAAATAAATTGAACTGTCGCATATATCGCCTGTAATGTACTAGTTGTAATAAATACTAGATGCTTAATTAATTAATTAATATGTGTGTTTATCAATAATGTTGACCTGGATACATTAATTGCTACTGTTGGACTAATTAATTTAGTACTTATTCTTTAATTGACTGAAAGACTAGTTTTTTAGTTCGTTAGGTGCTTAATTGGTTGCTCATTAGTAGCCAATTGCATGCACCATTGTTAATCCTACCGCTTCTGATGTTTCGTGGTCTAGTGTCAGAATAGGATTAATATTTTTTTTGCTTTTTTGACGAGTAAGTATATATTGTCTAACTATTCATATACGAAATATTTTCAGAGAATCATCTAACGGCTGTAACGAAGCCATTTCAAGGGATTTTTTTTTTATCTAAGAATATTTTTATAAAAAATTAATAATTTAAAATTAGGTACTTGACCCACAAAATAAATACTGGCTCCTTATTTTTGAACATTCATTACGCTAGTTACTACGTCGTATTTGCCTACTATCATTGTTAGAATAGGGAGTAAAGGTTTTAAGCAAAAAGTCTCAAAAAATTTTATTTACAATTATAATAATTTCGTAAAAAGAAAAACACTCTGATATTTTTTTTTTCGTTGCTATGGTGACTTGCTTACGACCTAAAGAAGTTACTCTTAAAATATTTCGTGAAAAATGAAATGAAAAGATAAACCTTATACACAGTTAGTTCTATGAGCCTATTTTTTCACATGCCTCATACACACAACTGGTAAATAAGACAAAACTATCGTTTTCTCCGACCAAACAAAATAAAAAAATCCCAAAAAAAAACAAATACGCATCGAAAATTGTAATATTTGAGACACGACTTTTTCCTTCTTTGTTTTATAAAAAAGGGTCCAAATCGGGTGCCAACGGCCTCTGAGCCAATTACCCTCGCGTGCGAACCGATGACACACCTAGAGAACTATTTCTTTTTTCCCCTTTTTTTTTGGTCCTTCGAGGCGAGATTGAAGGCGCCCCGTTCTGTAATTTGTCGCGTCGGCCGCCGGTCAGGTTGGGGACACTGCTTTTTTTTTGTCATGTTACTCATCCTGACAGAAAATTGGTTGTTAAGTTGCACGTTTGGTGTCGCTGTAATTTGAGTCGAGAACTTTTTCTTATTGAACCGGATGCTTTGGTGATTTGCTTTTTTTATTTTGGTTGGTAAGTAGAGATTGGGATTACGACATGGTTGTTATTTATTTATTTATAAATGATTATAAATTCACAATATGCAAAATGTGAATTTATAATCGGGAGTCCAGACGTACTGCAGGTTATCACCCATACCTTGTCGATGTTCCACACATTCGCACGAAGCGCTTTGCTACATCATTTATTATGCGCACAGCCAAGGAGTGGAATTCCCTGCCTGCGTCGGTGTTTCCAAGTTCATATGACCCCAATCTATTTAAATCGCGAGTTAATAGGCTTCTTTTGGGTTAGCTCGTTCCATCGTCGACCTCATCTCTGTCCTTTGGACTAGATTGAGTAAGCCCATACTGAATAAAAAAAAAAAAAAAAATGTTCTTGAAATTTCCTTTACTGTAATTTTTGAAAAAATTACTTCATCCTAGAACTACGACTTGCTTTGGGGTTATCTAAATCGTAAGGAAATCTCAACAATAACTCATAAACATATGTAATTGATAAAACCAAAGCTAAAACACTATTTTAATTTTTGCACCTCATCTTCGTCAATTCACTCAAAATAATTTCGAAAAAAAACCGTTCCATAACCCGACGCGTGCAGACCCTTGGGTTTTTGCGACCACCGGCAAAGAGGAAGCGGTAACAGGGTTACACACTATAATTGAGACAATAGCTACTCAGAAATCCTCAGATCCGTACGTGCATCGGAAATACTTAAGAAGTGACAGAAAAAAAATCGTCGGCGCCAATGAGATTTTTTTTTATTGCACTATTAAAGTTTTTTATGGCTTTTTAAAACATTGAAACAATTTTGTCGTTACACCATTTGAGTATTATGGAGTCGTTAAACGTAGATTAACATAATCTTTGATTAACTGTTTTGGTAAACAGTTTGCGGTTGATTAATCAGATCTAGATTAGCATTTCAAAATTTAAAGAAGAGCGATTTTCTGTCTTTTATGGTTGTCTTAACGTTCAGATTACGGTGTATTGGATTTGGAAAATGGTAATTAAAACTATAAAATTGTTTTAGTTGGACGTGTTAAAAGTTTTATTTGCAATCATAATCCATAAATAGTTCTAGTAGTAATATGAATATTCGAAAGTTATAATAAACACATACTTACCTTAAAAGCTAAAGAAATAATTTGCAAGAATGACAATTTTAAAAACCGTAGAGGAAACATTAGATAAAAAAAATCTTAAACGGGACTATTCACGAAAAATCTATTTATACACATTAAATAATATACAAAACTAAAGTACTTTGTAGTCTATTTTAAAAACTACTCATTTTAACTCAAACAAGCACTAATTCATGACTAAATATATATGAAATAAAAATTGTTGCCGTTGGAAAGCAGTTTCTTTTTTACGTAACATAACGTAGGTATAGACAACTACGTGAACATTTTCCATAGACGTCGTCAATATTTTCTTCTCAATCAACAAAATGCAGATACTTATTGTAACTGTAGATGTGATTATGACATGGTTATGTGCTCAGTAACGTAGCTGTATAACAGTTGTATAACCGAGCTATTTGAAGCGTGTCGTCTGAAACAGTTTCCGTCGATTTGCGGTTATTACGCTTTGCTTGCCGACGGCGCGACCGATTTGACATCAGTTTTTTTTTACGAAGGAAATTTGGGATTAAAACTGAATGAGATCAGAGATCTGCAGGTCTAAACCGCGTTCAAGCAAAGATGCCGTGTTAAGTCTTTGTAAAATGATGATGATTGCGTTCAATTTCAATGGTGAATACGGCCCTTAATCTCTTTTGAAGAAAGATTGATACTTAGACAATTATCACGTTTAGCATATTTATTATAATATATACAATTTAATAGAAAAAAAAGAAACCGCGATCAAAATAGTTGCCTTGTAATTTTTTTTTTTTGGGATAAGAAACTTTTTTTTCATTGCAAACATTTTTATTTAATTTAGTAAAAATAATACATCAATTAATTAATTTAAATAAAACTACAAAATCATACCATAACTTATTCTGGGGTCAGGAGAACCATTATAATTAATTAATTATGCTTAATTTTTTAGGTAACAGATCCTGTTTTCTTAGTATAGCAGCAATGTTTGCTCGTGTCGTGTCAGACTAGTCAATCCTGAATAGGTATAGTAGACCCCACGCCGCTGGTAACATTTCAACCTGTCGTAGTGTATGCTGGTCTAGCGAATTTTGGAGTTTCAATAGAATGGGAGGCCAATTAACACTGGTTTTGTTACCAATGTCATGCGGGCTTCTGCACTTACATTTCAGATTGATTATGTCATCTTTATTTTAAACGATTTTTTTTAGCCCTTCCAAAAATTTACAACGATAGTGCAGCGGATTAGATTTAAGTATGAAACACACGATATCTCAATCATAATCATAATCACATTTATTCACGAATTTGAGATAACCATAAAGAGCAAATTAATAATAAACACAAAATAGACAGATCGTTGAATGTGAAATGGTA
This sequence comes from Noctua fimbriata, assembly GCA_905163415.1. NCBI lineage: Eukaryota > Metazoa > Arthropoda > Insecta > Lepidoptera > Noctuidae > Noctua > Noctua fimbriata. The sequence goes on from LR990943.1 coordinate 7,539,164, forward strand.
CGATATAAAGACGGTTTGGCTGTCTTTAGACTGATTCGCCCTATCCCCTCGTACTAGTTTATACTGTATCACGAGCGGATAGTCTTCCTATATATTATATTCGGATAGTCAATAGTCCAGTTACTTCAAGTAAAAAAACACAAGCCAGTGACATCGCCCAAAAACTCTAAAACAACGGTTATTTAACGACATCATTAGCGTGTCAATAGGTACACAAAAAAAAAATCTTTTTTTTTTCTTTAGTTGATTGTCAACCGTTTAGAAAGGCAAGCCAGTTACCTTAACAAAAACAGTGATCGCTTTGCGAAATCAATAGAGAGTATAATAAGTCTTACCGCGGTCTTTCTAGCATTTGTCGGTAGGTTGGTACTACCTATTTCCGCTTCAGTTCTCATTATTTCACCGCACAATTTTACCTAATGCACCTTTTTGCATCTATTAGTGGCCATCGAGCTGTTTTATTATAACTTTTTTTTTATATTTACCAACCGTTTTGCCTGCTCCTGGCCGTTTGGCTTTTTTTTTTCTTTTTTCGAGTTTGTGGTGAAAATTTGTTGTCGAAGTGGCCAGGTACCGTACTTAGAAATGTTGCTGTAATACTTATTTGAGTATAGTGGCCCGGGCCATACTAAAAATATTCTGAGTATTGCAAAGAAGGCACTGGGGGGTTACCATGACGTCTTAAAGCAGAAATAATTTCAGTGTGGGAAAGAGACAGAGCTATACAGGTCATCTAGCGCCATTTCTTTCCCACACTGGAATTACTCTTGCTTTAAGACGTCATGGTAGGCCACCTGATGGGTCATACTTAAAGATGTTGCAGCATATTGTAGCATCGAATGGCAGTAAAAGTACCTATATCCCGTGGCCCTAGCAAGAGCGCGCGTTGTAAACATAACGCAAATACGTCGCTTTTAAAATCAAAAATACTCGACTCACGTATAAAATTTTCATAATTTTAAGAACATATTCATATATATGGACGATACTTATTGTGCTTGCTGCACACATCATTCACTATTTTGACGATATTTTATAGCAGTGTTTTGCAGCAAGTCAAAAACCCATTGGTGGCATTAGAACTCTGACACCAGGTTAGGCACTAACCACAAGATAAAGAAAAAAATGCTGATTTTAAGAGGACTTATTTTGCACTATCTACTAATTTACTGTACTGTAAGAAAAATAAAGGGACCCAAAGAATCAAACGTAGAAACTTAATAAAACAGTAAAACATCATCTATACTAGATCAAGTTAACCGTCGATAGAACGGGTTTAACTTATCTTATCTCTAGGTAAGGTATCGGGTTAAGCTTACTCTTAAATATCAATCTACTGATAGTCTTTCTATCCAGCGTTACTTTTTAACTCGTACCGTAATGAGAACTGTGGAACTCGTTGGTTTGCGTTCAAAAGAACTTGGAAAAGTATTATGAAGTTAACTTGTGTGTTGATGTTGAAGTGATTACGATTAAACTAGGCAATATTTCGTTGTGAATAATTTGTTACTTCTGCCCCCGTAGCATGACCACCGTAGAAAAGGATTTATTTGACGGAAAAATCGACAAAATGACAGATGAAATGAGACTGTGTCGACACAATGACAGATTTCTTTGCACTATCTGTCATTTTGTCGATTCTTCCATCAAAGAAATCCTTGTCTACGGTGGACATGCTACGGGAGCTGGTATTCATCATTCTCTTGCCCGTTCAATTGAGGTCGGCGCAACATGTCTTCTTCTTTAATACTTCTCTATTACTCGTCATCTCATCAGACCTCCTTTCTTGACATATCATCCTTTGTAAAGTCCACCTATCATTTCTTTGGTATTCGTCTACTCTTATACCCATCCACATTGATACTCAAAGCTTTCCTCACGAAGTAACTTCTGATATCATCGGTATATTTAATCATTAAATCAGAACTAACAAACTGTACTGTAAGTTTCAACCAAAACTATCAACCAATAACCTCTACCCCTGACCCCCGACTAGGCCCTGCCGCAGTCGGGTAAGATACAAATTTGATAGGTTTTTAAAAGGTTTTAAAAAAATATATACTCTGCAGTCCAATCTCGTAACGTACTTATTGAAGATAAACTGTCTATGTAAAACAATCACAATAAAAATAAAACCTAACTAATTGCTCCCATACGAAAGACATCAACGACAGATTCTTTTAGTTTTTTATTTAGGCCTAACACGCGTCGCACTTTTAATACACACATACGAATTATAGAAAGGTGTGAAATTGATCGTAAGAGTCCACTTACTATAACACTGTTTTAAGCTTTCACGGTTTACAACTAAACGTATACTGTCACTTTCGGGATATCTTCCGTGGTTGTCAACCCGATGACAATCACCAATCATCATCGTGATTGTTGTTGTGTTGTTTTTCATTGTTGTCAACCCGCGATCATGGCACTTGCAACAGCGTCGAAATATAGGGAGCTCAAAATAATGAACAATCATGGAAGATATCCCGTAAGTGACAGTATAAGTCTGGTAAATATAATAGTTAAAAAAAAAGAACAGGCTTTCTCGTTTCTCTCAATCGGAAACTGGGAAGTGGGTCAAAAGATTGTGTTAAAATTGTGTGTAAAAATGTCATTTTAAGAAATGTTTTAAAATCCGTGTTCACAACAGGCGACAGAACAAAATCAAATTGTCACAAGCAGTGTTTAGAACGTCGCGGTCGTTGAAGCTCTAACACCACGAAAGTAAAAAACTGCATAATTATACCATTATACTACACCATTTTATAATTTGTATTAACTTCAAATTAGATAGAGTTGTTTGTTTGTGTGATTGGCCGAAACAACGCGTCTTCCGATTCTCTAGCACACGGCATAGCTTTTTCCCAACTATGTTGGGGTTGGCTTCCAGTCTAACCGGATGCAGCTGAATACCCGTATTTTACATGGCGCGACTGACTATCTGAGCTCCACAACCCAGTTAGTATTGGGTAATACGATACCCCTTGGTAAGACTGGTTTTCAGACCTTTCGACAAAAGAAGATCTACAAATGACAGCCGGGATCAACGGCTTAACGTGCTTAAAAAGGCACGGAGGAAACACAGTATGTCATGGGCGGTCATCCATCTATGGACCAACCTAGGAAAACGTGGCTTAACCTTAAGATCGGCCCCAGCGGCTGCTATTATTATTGTTTTTTTTTAAGTGGTTATTAACATAGTCGTTAGTTTTACTAACAGTTTTTATTTATTTTTTTGAGTCTTTTATACTCGAATAAAGAGTAATTCTATTCTATTCTATTCTATTATTTAGCCACGAGCTTCTCTAGCAAAACGCCTCAAAAATAAAAATGTTAAAACCGCCTTAAATGACTTACGTTATGTTAGAACTAGACTGCTGTCCTTAGAGATGTCAGCAACCATGTAAGGGTCCGCAAGGGCCGATTCCTGCCAGGGCTGCGGGACTGTTCGAAAGAGATACCGCGGCCCTGGAACACAAAGGGCAAAGAAGGAACATGGATGGGTTTTAGTCAGTACAAGTCTGACACTCCCTTCCGCTCCGCCCAGAGCTGATTTGATGAAAAAAAAAAAAAAAAAAACTGCTGTCCTTGAAAGCTACAAAAACATAGATTCGCGATGATTCATTTGTACTAACCGACGGACGCTAAACCACAGTCCGACCTTCCAAAAGGTCTGAACCCATTAATTCATAGTAATTTTGCCCAGTTCTAGCATCAGCACGAATTTGCTTTATTCCATTATTTTGTTAATGAACACTGTGCCTTAAATTGGGCCAAGGCATCCAAAGTGATTGCTGAGATGATGGGATAATCATTCGTCATTATTTTATAAGATTATGTAAGTTGCTAGTTATTTCAAGTCGTGAGAATGAGGTCTTTTCAGTTAATTTATTTAGTTTTGTCTAATTGAATATGAGTGTTATTTAAATTGGGTACTTTATCGACTTAAGCAAATCCATTCTGTTGAGAAATATTAACTATAATAAAAAATAATGAATGTGAACTCGGCTATCATTGTGCCGATCGTCGTGACGGCCAAAGGCCTTATACCGACGACCATCTTTCGAGGCTCTCCTTAGGCGGTAGGATCAAGGGCTTGATTCAGAAGGCAGTACTCCTCGATCCGGCTCGCATTGTGAGGAGGTTCCTGTCTCTGGAGCCCTAACCACCGGTTAGGCTAGCTTGGACCCTGCTCCTGATACCGGCGGACCACTATTTTTTATATTTTTAAATGTAATATGGTTTTTGTTAAGAAATATTTAAAAATGTAATGTGTAAGAAAATAAATAAAAAATAATACATACATTATTAATATTTTTCATTTCTTTTTTTATATTAAAAACAGTTTAGGTATTTTAGGAAATAGTTTCCCCGACGGGAAAATTGGACCACCCTGTCTAAATATTTTTTTATCTGAGAAAACTTTTTGAATATTGTGTTGACATTCTTTTCGTAATCAGTATTGATTTGCTTAATAATTTGACATTCGTTTAATGGAAACGTTGTTATTGTTTTTTTCCTAAATGGAGGCTAATTCGACAGCCAGGAGTAAAGTAGTTTTTATTATAACTAGCTTATGCCCGCTGCTTCGCCAGCGCCTATTTCGGTAATTATCCCACGGGATCGTACTACCGGGATAAAAAGTATCTAAAATGTTAATCCAGATTATAAAGTACTTGTGTGCCAAATTTCACCCAAATCCGTTCAACCGTTTTTGCGTGAAAGAGGATTAAACTTTCGCATTTATTATAGTAGTAAGATTGAATAAAAATCTATTTAAACAACTAACTTGTTTTTGTGCTCACACCATAATTTTTTTATTCAAAGTCTATATGTGAGGATTTGTAATTGGCTTTCTGGTGACTATGGTTTCCTTTTTTGTTTGTTTTTATTAGCTGTAAGTCCTCCATGTACTAAAACAAAGAAATAAATAAACTATGTTTTCATTTATGATTAAACTATTGTCTATAATATTATAACCATACGTCACAATAATGTTAACAGTAGTCTGTATAACATCTCAGCTACCATCCTCAAGAGTAAATAAATAGATAACGTCGTTTTAAACACATTTTTATCTTGAAATCAAAGAACTTAAGATAAGGCTGTACTTATCATGATAAAGACTGCATATAAATGAATGTTGTGAGTGTTTGTCAATGTTTTTAGTTTTATAGCTGTGATTATTACTTAATTTTAATTGTAGACTAGCTTTCGCACGCGGAGTCGCCCGCGTAACTTTTTTTTATATCTAAAATGTAGCCTATGTGTTTCTCGGATTTATATGTTATATCGTAATCGTACCCATTTTTACAAAACTTTCGCGTTTATTATAGGAATAAGTAGGATAATATTGATATAATTTGTAAAACAGATTTACAGAAGACTAACATTTGGTAATATGCAGTTATACCAGTTTAGGTCTAGTGTACTTTACTAGTTTACTTACTTTTACATGCAATTATTAAATACATTTTAATATTTTATTGTTTAAAAGTTATCAAATGTTTATAACGAAAGGTATATCTGCAAAGGTTTTATGGGTAGGTGTTTTTAATTTACTTGTGAAATATATCTACGTAGTGAAAGACAATTTATATTATACCTTAAAATTCAGTTATCTCCTGACATAAACAAAAACACTTCACAGCTGCACTTACAATTTACAAAAAACATAACATTTGACGACACGTCACCACAATTTTATTTCGTCGTCACTCCGCCCGAATTTTTATCGCACCATTCTTACCTTTCAAACGTGCCACAAAATCATCGATACACTAATACACATGTCTAATATCCCCCAACCTCCACTCGAAAGCCTCTTCGCCCGCATTTCCCGCGGGGAGACGCGGGATCGTTGGCGTTATGAAAATTTGACGTCAACCAATATGCGATGATACGTTCAGGGGTTACGTTTCGTATATTATTTTACATGTGTGAAATTGCCCGACCTCCCCTTGTGGGTGAGATGGGGTTTTCTTAATCGGTTGGCTTTAGTTTAGTAATTGTTTATGGTGCGTTGAAATTATTGCGGTTGGTAAGGATATCTCAACGCTTTGCATATTAATTTGGTCTTAACTGTTGTAATGTCTGTAATGAATTAACTACAGTGGGGGATAACAGCCTACATTAGATGAAATGAAAATTAACAGTAGGTGGTCGAGTGATATTTTCTAATAATTCAATTCATTTATTTCAGATAAATTAAAATCGTTAGTAGTTATTAATAATAACATTATTTGAAAAAAAAAATACATTGAACTAAAAAAAAAAGTATATTCGTTGCGTTGCGTTTAATCATACATACATAGACAGGGGAGTAAAAATTTAACAGCTTTCCAGCAGCTCATATTATAATTTTTATATGAAAGATCTTTAGGATAAAACCAAAAAATAACAACCATGCGTTTGCTGATCAACACGAATACTTTTCTATAACCATAGTAAAACACGAAAAAAGTCCGCAAGAATCCATAAGCTTAAGTATAAGTAAGCCTCAAGTTGATATGTTTTATCGCCAATCCATAACGCGCGATGCTATAAACCCGGCCATATTTCAAATGTGTAAATATATGTGAGCGAAAACCCCGCGCCTCCCCCCGAGACGTGGACCCATGCTACATAAAATATTATGTTGCAATTTATATTTTTCGCTTCAGAAAGATTAGAAGAATCCCCGTTTATGTAAAGTGGTATTGCTTGTATGTTTATGTGTTTTTGCATAGACATGTTTTTATGTTGGTTTAATCAATCATCGTCTTGACGAATGAAACTGAAACGAATTTTATTAAGATGATAAAAAAAAACTTTTTGCAAATAATAAAACTTACTTCACAAACACAAAAATAACTTTAGCTTCTAAAGTCGGTGACTTTCGTTTGTTTTTTTTAGCCACCGATTATTTTTCCATTTTTAGTTGTAATATCCTATACAAATATTTCCGCACTGCTCTAATGAGACAGCAAGGTTTTGGCGTAAACGAAAATATCATGTACCAATTTTTAGTATTTGTTGATTTTTCAAAAACCGCTCTACTGACTTCGATCATATTTAAATTGGACCTCTTGGAATGTATACCATTTGAAACAAAAAAAGAATTTTCCAAATCAGTTCAGGCGTCTTCGAGTAATCGGTGAACATACATAAAAAACAAATTCCGACGAATTGAACCTCCTCGTTTTTTGAAGTCGGTTAAAACACTAGATACACACACACATTACTAACACAACTAATACATATCTAACACCACACCCAACTAACTATAGTGCCTACAATGTAGTCACATTGTAGGCAATATGGTTATTGCCCACAATGTACTACCGAGTTCACTTTTCAACCTTATTACCTTATTACATCTAGCGGTTTTAATCTTTTTATTGTATGTATGAGATTTTCATCTATCTTTGCTATTATACACTCCGTTTGAAACCTTACGGAACAACAATGTTCAGTTATCAAAACAACCATTTATATTTTTACTGTTAGCCACTTGAACCATGCGTAATGACTTCTTCAACAGCCTAGAAAATTATTTCAAGCAAATGTTCACAAGCTTTTAATGACAATGTGTTTACGGTACCGTATCACAGATTACTTTATACATAAGTACTACATAGTTAACTAGAAAACAATGCTTCGTTACGACTCCTAAAACTACTACTAACTAGAATCGCCATTTTTTCAAATATTAATGTTTTCTTGATCTGTATTGTATTTTTTTCTTGTTCAGTCTGACAACCAGTCTTACCAAGGGGTATCGAATTACTAAGTACTAAATGGGTTGTGGAGGTCAGATAGGCAGTCGCTCCTTGTAAAATACTGGTACTCAGCTGCATCCGGTTAGACTGGAAGCCGACCCTAACGTAGTTGGGAAAAGGCTAGGCAGATAATGATGTTTTCTTGATCTTCCCCATTGCGAAATTTCTCCATTCACATTAGCCTTTCATTCATCCCTTAATGCAGACCAGCATTACCGAATTACCTTAAGACATCAAAACATTTATTTCGACAACTATGACCTTTGACACTAATTTGATCATACCACATTTCCTCTCTCCAGATTCATGTCCAAAATTCCCATACGAACACCGAACAACGGATGCTAGATTATCCGCAATTAGGCGGTGACACGTAAGCCCAGTGGTCCGACCGACGACAGTGTAGACAAAATTTTAATGAGCAAAATGAGCGAGCGTGCGTGTAATCACAGTGTACCATGCGACTGTCCCACGAACGTGGGAGTTTGTCGAGGTATTTCCTTATGTTACAAATCGTAGTCAGGCCGTGGAAAAAATAAGGCCGATATGAAAATGTTGTGACGTGATTTTGTTTTTGTATTTGCGTAAGAGATGAGATAATACTTGGATGCAACTGTGGTGAAGCATTGGTTTTGCATTCTGCACTCAAATTGCATAACAGACTGTGGTTCAACATCAGAAGGATTCGAAGTTGCCACCTCAGAGTTAAACGTTTTAATCAATAAAATTAATGTTGTTGAACTGTCAAAATGAAAGACATTGTCACTGTAAGTGTGTTACGGATTTTGGGTTCTAGGATATTCGCAGTTTTTTCACAATGTTTTCGTTTTTAGAGCAGTGGTATTTAAAAGTGTTTTCCTAATGATACCTACTTCCTTGACTATAGTTCCAAAGACTTATTAGAACAGTTATTTATAGAGCACTACAAAAGTTCACCACCATTATGTCTGGCAATTTATAATAATGCCAACACCGAGGCACCAAAAGATAGTGTAAAGTTAACTTTGCATATCTTAATGCATACACGATGATAATATTATGATTAAATAAGATATGATTTGCATTGAAATCTCAATGTACTTTGAGCAATAATACTATAAAATAACCGTAGAACCAATTTGAGTTAATAACATAGAAGGATTTTCCGCAAATATATACAGAATTAGTTAAATTATACCTATCAGTGTTGGTTCATTATGATAATGCATGGATGATTTTATCTATGCAATATTTCAAACCGATTTTAACTGCAGATGACATGTTTTCAAACAACGTAATTAACAATGACACTGTTCAATGCCAAAACTAAGCATTTGATGCTTAGAAATACTGCTCACTCTCATGGTAGACAATGTTAGGATGACTACCATCTAACATAAAATAGCAAAGCATTCACGCTATACACCACAAAAAAAAAAAACAAATCGATTGTACTGAACAAAACAAAAACAATGTTCTAAACACAACGAACACGTATCGTACACGGATTACGACACACGAACAAAGGCACTAAAAGCACAACATCATAAAGCCAGCCTTTGGTTCGGGCGAACGAGTGCAACGTTTGAAAATGCAACCTAAACCTGTTTCCCGATTGCATTTCAACCCATGAATTTTCCATGAGGTCGTACCTCCCCGATTCCCGTTCGTTTGGCAACGTAACTAGTGGGAATTGGTATTCGCTTGTTGCGTATATTATGTATGAGATTTTGTCCGCTTATTTTTTCGTTTCGCACCACTGTGCAGTGTCCGGTGTAATTGAGAAATGTTTACTCTCGGTGCACATTGTCGGTTCTGCAGTGGACCGGATAATTGCATATTTATGACCGGAGCGCAAATTGATTTGCAAAAAATTGCCGAAAAATTTTCGAGCTTTTTATTTTTTTGATTCGGTAGTTACATTTGGTATGCAGATGGCGGGAACATTTCAATCAGTAAATATTTGATGCTGTTAATTTTTTTCGTTGTCTACTTGAATTTTTGGTGCACAGTGTGTATAAGTGGTTGAGGCGCGGACAAATGCGAGTGTAGGAGTGATGGAGTGACTCCATGTAATCCCCTGTGACGGCTGCGTCCAATTAGGCGTCAGGCATTCATCTTCCCGTCCTTACTTTTTCACTTCCCTCACTTGGGGGCGGATTTGTAGGAAAATATGAGCGAGAATTTGTCTCACTTTAAGTGAAAGCAACGCTCTGAGGTGTTTTGTATGGCAGTATGTATTTACATACATCTTGAAAATACTTTTTACGCTCAGAATATAGAAGCTCGTGGCTAAATAATAACAGTCGCTCGGATCGATCTTTAGGTTAAGCAGTGTTTGCTTAGGTTGGTCTGTGGATGGGTGACCACCCATTACATACCGAGTTTCTTCCGTGCCTCGGAAAGCACGTTAAGCCGTTGGTCCCATCTGTCATTTGTAGATCTTTGACAGTCGTTACGTGTAGTCAGTGGCTCAAAAAGTCTGAGAACCAGTCTTACCTAGGGGTATCGTATTTCAAAGTATTAACTGGGCTGTAGAGGTCAGATAGGCAGTCGCTCCATGTAAAATACTGGTACTCAGCTGCATCCGGTTAGACTGAAAGCCGACCCTAACAAGTTTGGGAAAAGGCTAGGCAGATGAATGTAGAATAAAACATTAGAATATATACTCTTGGATATTAGTGCTCATTTGCGTCTTATAATATAGCAGTCTGCTGCTAGGGAAATCCAATAGTCTTCAATAACCCGCTCCAAATGGTTAATTAAGGTCATCGCGGTAAAGCAACACGTCAAGTCTATTTACACCGAGAACCACAATTCCTCAATTTAGTTTGTTGGGTAAGGTTTGACCTTTATGAGTTAAATTATTAGGAGAGTATTTTAGTTGCCAAGCGCAAATACAGGGTGTAAACAGACACGTAACTTTACGCAAAAATTATTGCTGGGAATCGACTTTTTTTTTGGGTGAAAAATCACGTTTTACAGTAGGACTCGATAGAAAGCACGCAAAGCATTGTTCTAATAGGTAGATTGAATAGCACGGGGGTCGTGGAGGTGTGTAAAGTAAAAATCTTACATTAAAAACATGTATTTAAAAAAAAAACTAAAGATAAAGTTGGAACCTTGACCCCCAATATCTCCGTAACTAGAAGGTTTCCAGGTATGGTCTAGAACAAAAAAATGATCGCAAAGACGGGGAAAACAAGTGCCTTTCGGCTATGTTAAGGGTCTATTTACACTCTTTATTTCATTATCATACATAACACTAAGCCTGTAATCCCCGAAGGGATAGGCAGAGGTGTGCCGAATAGTAACCCCACATTTCGTTTTTAAGTCCCATGTAGTAGGGGGCGAGCCTATTGCCATCAACCGGGCACAAATCCAGACTCCGTGGCTGTTACTGAGAAATTCGTGATGGAAAAACTCAATAACACTTTACCCGGCCGGGACATCGAACCCAGGACCTCATGCTCAGCAGTTGCATTTGCGGCCACTAGATCAACGAGGCATTAATATCATCACTAAATAGTATAAAACAAAGTCGCTTCCCGCTGTCTGTCCCTATGTATGCTTAGATCTTTAAAACTACGCAACGGATTTTGATGCGGTTTTCAGTAATAGATGAGAGTAATTCATGAAGAAGGTTTATATATATATATTGCACCCATGCGAAGTCGGGGCGTGTCGCTAGTGTACTATAAAAAAAAAAAAATTCAAACACCTTTTTCACAAACTGTAGGTTTCAATAAAACGGCATAAATAAATGTGATTCACAGCGAGTGGGCTGCCCCAAGCGCGTAGGGTTGGGTTATACGGCTATATCATAAAGGGTTCGCCCCAGACGGTTAAACCCTTCAATGTTAATTTGTTCCTTAATTTTTCTCTGCCTTTATAACTGACGTAATTAGGTTTTTCGTTTCAAAATTAAGGGTTATGATTTTTAATTGTTTTCTCTTGATGAGGAAAATCATTGTGAAAATCTTTATGGTTGATATTTTTAACTTACTTTTATAGATATAAAGGGTGTAACAAGACTCTTAACGAGGCCGAAAGGCACTTGTTCTCCCTGTTCTCCTGGGAACCTTCTAGTTACGGCGATATTGGGGATCAAAGTTCCAACATTTTCACGTTTTTTTTTTAAAGTAAATACATATTTTTAATGTAAAACTTTCACTTTAAACACCTCCACGACCCCCGTACTATTTAAATCATCCATCAAGACAATGCTTTGAGTGCGTTACATTGAGTCCTACCATAAATTGTGATTTTTCACCCAAAAAAAAAGTCGTTTCCCAGGAATAATTTTAGCGTATAGTTACTTAGTTTGATGTACAGAATGCTTGGTTAACGGCTTCCAGTATTTGAATTCTGTTTCCAAGAAAATGCAAAGCTTAGATGGTTCAACCATCGTTGTAGCGCGTTTACTACCATAGTGTACTAGTGTAGAAAGACATGTGTTTGTTACGCGGTCGGGTAAAGCTGTAAAGAGGCCATCTGTAGACAACAGCTTGTACAAGTTTCACCAACAAGAAAAACAAGCTTCATACAAAGTAAAACAACAGTCCTACATATGTAGGTAAGGTAATTCACTTAACGTTGGTACTTTTATAGTAGTAAAATAAGTTGACTGTGTGTGCTTCGTTGGTTTAGTGATCACAAGCGCGACTGCTGAGCATGTGGTCTTGGGTTAAATTCCCGGGTCAGGCAAAGTGTTATTGGATTTTTCCATCAGGAATTTCGCAGTCGCAGCCACGGTGTCTGGTTGATGGTAATAGGCTCGGCCCCTATTACATGGGACTTAAACATAACTGGCGAAATGTGGGTGTTCTGTTAGGTACGCCTCTGACTTACTCTTCAAGGATTAAAAAGGGGTGATGTTATGCATCTATGTAAAATAAGTTAATATGTACTTATATGTAAAATAAGTTAATATGTACTTGGGCCACAAAAGGGATGAATGAAAGGCATTTGCATGTGGCGGAGATGAGAATGCTAAGGGGAATGTGTGGTGTTACGCGAATGGATAAAATAAGAAATGAGTATATAAGAGGAAGTCTGAAAGAGATGCCGGTGACTGAAAAGTTGTGTGGTAATCGGTTGTCGTGGTATGGGCATGTGATGCGGAGGAATGAGGAAAATGTTGTGAGGAAAGTTTTGAGTATGAATGTGGATGGGTATATGAGTAGAGGAAGACCAAAGAAACGATGGCAAGAAAGGAGGTGTCGGATGAGATGACGAGTAATAGAGAAGTATGGAAGAAGAAGACATGCTGCGCCGACCCCAAATGAATTGGGATAAGGGCAAGAGAATGATGATGATGATGTACTTATATGTAAATGTTTCGCTAGTGGGAACGCACAGCAACGTTACATAGACCAATGAATCTGCAGCAAAACTGATCATTATCATCTGCCCAGCCTTTTCCCAACTATGTTGTGGTCGGCTTCCAGTCTAACCGTATGCAGCCGAATACCAGTATTTAACATGGAGCGGCTGCCTATCTCACCTCCACAACCCAGTTAGTACTGGGTAATACGATACAATAGGTAAGACTGATTGTCAGGCTTGTTGGGCCACTATCTGTAAGGACTGTCAAAGATCTATAAATGTCAGCCGGGACCAAAGGCTTAACGTGCTTAACGTCCGAGGCACAGAAGAAACTCATTACATAATGGGTCACCCATCCACAGACTAACCTAGACAAGCACGACTTAACCTAAAGATTGACCCGAGCGGCTGTTATTATCCACGTTTAGCCACGAGCTCCTCAGAAAACAGATACATGCTGATAAATATTCTGAGAACAAAATGGTAGATTTCAAGTCCCAACATTATTGATTAAATCGACAGCTGACACACCAATGCATTAGCAATTTGTAGTGCGTAGGAGTTGACAGCTATAATAACTTGGACTTTATTGAAATAAGTTGTCATAATGACAATTATGACAGTTCAAACGTGATGAAATTATTCTAATACTTAGGTTTTACATCAATGCTTTGTTTAATGTCAACTTAGGGTGCAATAAACTTGGTGGTTAGTAATGTACGTAAGACGACCAATCAAGCTATACAAAACCAGTTTATGCGGATCTCTCATTGTATAGAAAATCTATACAAAGCGAGGTCAAGTTATACTGGAAATGTACAGCTCCATGTGACGCCGTGTGTACTTTATTATTCAAGATTAGTCATCTATGCTTATTATAAACACTTTTGATTTTAGATAGCTTATATGAATTAAACTTTATTATTTTCATCGTACGTTCTTTTAAAATCAGTTTAAAATAGAACCCTCTGACTACGTAAATTATCCCATATAGTGGTAATTGATTATTAATTATTTTGTTTTGTTTTGTTAGATTATTCACAATCGAATTTCCACATCATATCATACAATAAGAACTGCAGTTGAGAAAGTAAACAGATACAGAATACAATGGAAACATACAATAAAATAAATGAGAAACAAAGGAATCACGTTCGAAATTCAAACAATTTAAACCGCAAGCACGCATTAAAAAAAAATGGCAGATGCACATTTCCGCCAAAACGCCACAACTGCGCACCTACCTCAAAACGTCCTTATTCTGCAACTCTCACTCACGTAACACAAACCACGCCAGTTCGGGCGCACGCATGAATCATACCACCCTTAACCGGATTACGACCCGCGGAATCTTGTTACCGCACCCTTTTCCACCCTGATACCGACGGACGGGAAATTCGTTTTACTATGTAGCTAATCGTTTTTATGTAGTTCTGTGGCGGCTGTGGGTCATATTGTTGGGTTAGGCTGAATATTGAAGGTTTTAAGATGGATGGTTTGTTTTAGAGGCTTTGATGGGATTCAAGTGGTTTCTAATGGGAAAATATTCTTTTGCTAGTATTTTTTGTTGATTTTTGTTGAATATTAGTTGGGTAAATGTATCAAAAACCCCTAATATGTCATTATTCTCCTGCCCTGAGCCCAATTTATTTGGGTTCTTGTTTGGGTGATATCTTCTTCTTCCATACTTTTCTATTACTCGTCATTTCAGCTCCTTTGTAACCATATCATCCTTCATACAGACCATCCATCGCTAATTTGGTCTTCCTCTACTCTTATAGCTAGATAGCTATAAGAGTAGAGGTTTTTGTTTTTTGGTTTTTTATACTCTACACTTTTGAGGGTAGATACCCTCAAAAGTGTAGAGTATAAAACCAAACAACATTTACTATTTGTTTTGTATTTAGTTACCATGTAGGCATCTGGCTAAAAACAAAAAACAAAGAAACAAAGCGTTCTAAAATTCGAAACGTAAGCACAAGTACTTCGTGCACTGGGAAATGGATAAACCGAACGCCTTACCTTTAAACTTAAATTGCAGGGGGAACAAAAGTCACTAACAATCTTAAACTACGACCAAGTTACTCCCCAGCAATTGCTACATAATTTGCGGTCACGTGAGGCGGCCATTACGCTGTCGGCCGACCAATGAGAGTGCGCCGTTTAATACGATTCCATATTTGAAAAGAATTTATGAATGTATTTTTAATTCAGAATAGGGCAGTAGCGATATAGTACTGAGTGAAATGGATTTATCGCGGTGTGTATGTCGCGAGGTGTTTAAATGCCACAAAAAAGTGTTAAATCCTTGACAGGGTTAAATTTAATGGCCAATTAATTAAAGGTCAGTAAAGGTATACAATTCTTAGAAAAGAAGGCGTTGATAACCTGAAATAAATTACCACTGATATGTTATATGATGTCCCAATGTTTTATTACTTGCATTCAAGCCTGTAGTTTTTGTACGAATAATTTAACATCGACTCAATTTCAACTAATGCTCGGAATTAAACTCGTTTTTTTTTATGATAAACGCCCAGTTTATTTACGGTCTAGTAAATAGCCAGACAGATAGATTGCTACGGAATTATAGAAGTAAATGGACATAAATACGCTATTACGTTGATTGTACTATAATATGGATATGACATTGAAAACAATATAGTTATAAACAACATGATCTCATCTCACGGATCATTTAATGCAAATCGATCTATTACGGAAAACACCGGCGATTACCGACCGCTCGACCAATAGGAACGCGCCATTTAAATAGTAATTTATTGAGTTTCGAATTTTTAAAACGTGATTACGCCCGCCATCTTGGATGTAATTTTGAAAAGAGAACGTGCAACAGCTACTTTGAAACGATTCGTAACGATTACCGCTTCCTTTTTTAAAAGTAAGATAGCTTGCGGTTTGTGTATGGTCAATCTTTTAAGGTGTGTTTCCATGAATGATGATGAACATGTAATTTTACATTTATTATGGATGGAAAACTGATTATAGTACGATGTAATCAAAACTTAATAATACATGGTACCTACTTCATAGAAACTATAAATGGGTATTCTAATGAGATTTTTATTTATTCATAACTTTTTTTATATAATTCTCGATCTGTATTGTTCATACGGATTAAATCGTGACTTCAATTACAAAGATAAGACGTAAATGCAGGTTAAGAGTGGTAATCGGTGTAATTGCTTGATGGTTTCAGTTTGATAATAAACGTTACGTAGCAAAATTTGAATAAAACTTATTACAGAGGCAGTTTAACCTAGTTCTTGAGGTTTTGTTTTTAATAAACACTGAGTCATAAAAGGAACAATGAATGGAAGTAATAATACGCTTCTTAAATTACTTTTTATTCATTTGATTTTTATTGTTTCGTTATAAGAGTGATTCACAGGTTTTCATAATTGGAACAGCTTTTGATTGTTTATATTTCTTGCAATAAACCTCTGTTCTTTTTAGGTATGATTAGTAAGTAGTACCGACTTCCCTGACGGTTGACCAGTTTTCACCCTTATGTCCTGAGTTGAAAAGTGGTCGACTTTCAGTGAAGCTAGTTCTTCTAACTCAGGCGATTCAGAATTACTTAGGTATTTTTTTCAGGGATTTACATAGTTGTTTAAATATGACATTGGGATGCAAACTACTTTTGACAAATTCCAGATTTACTTACCACCAATCCTTCATGGATTAGGAGCGGCGGGGTTAATTGCATAACAACTTATAATGGCAATGCCATTTGAACAATACAACTACATTCATTGCATTTTTTGCGTTGTCGCTCACATATTTTTCTAAACAATAAAGATTCGGAATTCCCTTCAAAATTCTTCGAATTGTGACAGTGTGTGTTCCACAATTGAGATACAGGATTAAAAATATATAAGCTGTTAATTTTCTTTCTGATTTCATTGACCTGAATCAATTTTCAGAGAGATGTCATTGCAACCAAAGACTAGATTATCACCACCTGCCTCCGTAGCATGACCACCGTAGACAAGGATTTATTTGACGGAAGAATCGACAAAATGAGAACGAAATCTGTCATTTTGTCGATTCTTCCGTCAAAGAAATCCTTGTCTACGGTGGTCATGCTACGGGGGCTGCAGAATTATTCCTTATCCATACTGAAATAGTCGTCACTCGTCAGGCAATAGTGGCACTAGTTGTTACCTTGCTGAAGTATTTGGTTACCATGACGTCTTAAAGCAGGAGTAATTCCAGTGAGGGAAAGATACAGAGCTATACAGGTCGTCTAGCACCATCACTTTCCCACACTGCAATTACTCGTCAAGGGCCTATTTAGCGCAGCCGTGTGTGTGGCACATAAATGTTGTGTGCACTTGTGCCATGTGCCAAATAAACTTATTTTCTTCCTTCTTTTTTTAAATACGATTAAAGTAATTCTGCTACAAGAGGTGGTGGTAGGACCCCTGATAGCACCTTAAAAATCTCCCACACCTTTACTCTACTAACTCCAACCAAACCTCTTTTCAGCATCATTCCCGATCACCAGGCGGATCGGTCACCCCTACCAAAACCGAACGCCCCCGAAGCGGAAGAAGCCCCGAACCTCCTTCACCCGGCTCCAGATCGCCGAGCTGGAGAAACGGTTCCACAAACAGAAGTACCTGGCGTCTGCTGAGAGAGCGAGCCTGGCGAAGACCTTGAAGATGACTGATGCGCAGGTGAAGACGTGGTTCCAGAATCGACGGACGAAGTGGAGGTGAGTGGGCTGATGTTCTTTTGTTGCTGGTGGTGTGGAGTTTATTGTTTAGCATTATCTAGCACTTTGTATACATCCTCTGGTACACCAAATGTCGTATACCAATGTCAATTGTATTTCAACACGTTCAACAGGACCCTCATGGGATTTTCGGTAAAATAAGTTTTTGATTTGATTGTGCCATCATTGTCTGTCATCATTATCGCTGACATCATATCATTTTGACCTTCTGGTTGGACCAAGACCGCACACACTAGAATCCAGTGCGGCATTTTCTGAGTGTGGCGTGCCATTATTTTTTCAATAGATCGATATCTGAAGACCGTCTTGATACCAGTCTAAGGCCTCCACCAAAGCGGAGACACGCGGAGTGGAGACGAGTAGAGCAGAGAGTAGATGTGTGAAAACCGACCAATCACATCGGTTGAAATCCTGCACATCTCCTCTCCACTCCGCTTGTCTCCGCTTTGGAGGAGTCTGGGATTAAGGATAGGGGATTATGTGAGAGTATAATTTTTTACCCTGTATTGGAGAGTTGTTATATCCAGTCCGGGTATTTGTGGGAGACTGGCGCCTAAACTAAGCTGAGGCCTGTATCTTAGGACACCATTAAATACTAAAGAGTGTAAATGGACCCTTAACATATTTGAAAGGCACTTGTTCTCCCCGTCTTTGCGATCATTTTTTTGTTCTAGACCATACTTGGAAACCTTCTAGTTACGGAGATATTAGGGGTCAAAATTCCAACGTTTTCACAAGTTGTTTTTTTAAATACATGTTTTTAATGTAAGATTTTTACTTTACACACCGCCACGACCCCCGTACTATTCAATCCATCCATCAGCACAATGCTTTGAGTGCTTTCCATCGAGTCCTACCGTAACACGTGACTTTTCACCCCAAAAAAAGTCGATTCCCATCAATATTTTTTGCTTAAAGTTACTTAGTTTGATGTACAGAATGCTTGATTGACGGCTATGTAAAGGGTCTGTTTACACCCTGTATATCTAAACGATGGATCTAATCAATAAAAATGTAAAGAAGTGAGTTAAATTATAGTAACATAAGTTTTTTTTATTTATCAATGATTCCAATACATTCAAGTAATTTACATTAAAATAGCTTAATTTCCCTAAAGTCCATGTTCCCAACATTTATTCAAACGATTTCATTGATAACAAAATACATGTACAGTCGATTACAAAACTTTATCTACACTTAAAATACTTGTAATTATTTTAGTAGAAGCGTCAACATTCTTACCTTGTTGTCGTTTAGATAACTAAAGACAAGTTACTTATGTCCAAATAACTTGACCTTTGGTTTCCTGAATACTCTTAGCATTACAAGGTCTTTAAAAACTGGTGTTTTCTTGTGGCCATAGAACTTGATCCCTGATTCCTACATGCTCTTTACATTTGAGGGTCTTTGATAAACTGGTATTTTCTTGTACCCTAATGCAGACTGAGCAGTAAAATGTTAAGTAGAAAAGCATGATACGGTCAGTTGAGTATTCGTTTTAATTACAAATCGTAAAACTGAATGGCGTGTTCAACATCTAATGTTACTTTAAAATAACGTGTCGAAGTCATAAATTAAAATTATAAGTGTTTTCTGAAGATCTTCCTTCATGGCATGGTTAGTTAAATTCATATTAACTTTCTAGAGCGAAATTCACTAAAAAACCTGAACGTGTTACGTGACATTTAAACCACGTTCAAGAACTAAGTCAGTATTAATATTTCCTAGCAATGGTTTTGACAGCTCTTAAACGCGGTTTAGATGTATTTCGATGGTGAAATTCGCCCTTCATTAATATACATTTGTTTGCAGTCCACATCTTTTAACGCCTACCTTAGCTTTGGACAGAATATAAGATCAAAGCATAATACCCCTTAAGATCTATGAATAACCTTCATTTTATGCCGTAAATAATCTGGTTACAAGTAGGAAACAAGACTCTAATGATAATTCTAATCAATTCACATGCCATCTTATATTGAAATCGTCGATTAACATAAATTAATTATAACCATTCAATCAAAAGAACTAACACGTGTTTTGTAAGTGCTTTTAGCTAGCAACACTGTCATTTTATTTATGGCAGCATTAGTTTGACCATAAATAAAGTCATCTTTGACCATAGATTATGTAGTTTCTGATTTGGATATTGACTGATTGAGGATCAATTTTGATAAGGATTTTATTGGTACTAAAATTTTGTTTGTTCGCTCTTGACATAATTTCATGTCTCTTTTTCAAAAAGAGTTGAAATAGCTGTAGGTACCTAAAAGAAAGAAAAAGTATTTTTTAGAAAATAAATGCGAAAGTAACTCTGTTTGTTTGTTTGTTACCTTTTCACGACTAAACGGCTGATCAGATCGTAATGAAATTTGCTAAGGAGATAGATTATATCCTGGGGAAGGACATAGGTTATTATTTTATCTCACACATACACATCAAAATTTTCATACGAACGAAGTCGCGGGCAACAGTTAGTAAGACATACATTCAACTAAATCTTCTGTAATTGTTTTTTCTTTTTTCCCGTAAGTGACAGTACAAGTTTAGTTGTAAACCGGGAAAGCTTAAAAAAGTGTTTAAATTGGTAATGTACCAGGCCAAAAGGATGGTGCTGAAACATTTTAAAATGTCCTAAAGTAGTTACTTCTATTATTTCTGAAACGAATGGAAAACCTGGTAACACTGCTCGATGCCTTGGCCGTCGCGCTTGCAACCACAGGATCAACGAGGTAGTCTTTCTTATATTCTACTAGCTCGCGACCTCCGTCCGCGTGAAATTATGAAAAAAATATAACTTCCCTATTTGAATCGGATTTTGATAACCTTTTCATGGGTTTTAAGTTTTTTGCACGGAACCCTAATTCTTATTCTAAAATAAAAGTAGCCTTAGTCCTCTTTATAACATCAGCTATCTGCCAGTAAAAGTCCCGTTAAAATCAGTCCCGCCGTTTCAACGTTTCCGAACAAACAGACAGACATACAAACAGACACTTCAATTTTAGTTATTTGTATAGCTGTTCAGAAATCGAGCAATCAAACTCAGAAATTGCAATTAGTAGCTAAACACAAACATTGAAGTCCCGTTATTTTTATGAAGATAATAAATAAAATGTAAAAGCATTGAAGCATGACATTATTCCTACCACAAACGTAAGCACTTAATTTTCTTAGTGTTTGAATGTAGTCTATAAATTAGGTCTATGTTTAACCACAATTCAAATATGCCTATACCGCAGACGATATCAAGTCTAGATAAAATGGATTTCCTTAGCTAAATAAACACACACACACACACGCACATTCACATACCCATTGATTTGATTTGATTTTTTTTTTTAATTTTCACTGTTGGGAGGAGCTCTTTGATAAATAATAACAGCCACTTGGATCGATCTTCGGGTTAAGCCACGCTTGCCTAGGTTGGTCCGTAGATGGGTGACCACCCAATACATAGCGAGTTTCCTCCGTGCCTCGGAAATCACGTTAAACCGTTGGACCCGGTTGTCATTTCTACAAATGACAACCGGGTCAAAGATCTACATCTTTGACAGTCGTTACAGGTAGTCAGTGGCCCGAAAGTCTGACAACCAGTCTTACCAAGGGATAATCGTATTACCCAGTACTAACTGGGTTGTGGAGGTTAGATAGGCAGTCGCTCCATGTAAAATACTGGTACTCAGCTGCGTCCGCCGGTTAGACTGGAGGCCGACCCTAAAATAGTTGGGAAAAGGCAAGGCAAATGAGATGATGTGAGATTTTCACATTTTCAATGTTTCACCTTCCTAATAGTCATTTTCGTGTTTTTATCGCACTTGAAATCCTGATTGATTGACTGTACACACGGCGGCACATGAAGCTGTACATTTCCAGTATAACTTGACCTCGCTTTTTATACAATGAGAGATCCGCATAAACTGGTTATGTATAGCTCGATTGGCCGTCGTGCGTACCTATCTAAAAATAATCCATTTACTTTAAATATGTCAAATCAAACCAAACATATCTACATCGTTACAAATGAGATATCAAATCGTATTTGTCTATTAGCCGAATCAAAAACTTTCGCTTTTATAGGATAGTCCCGACTCCCATGCCTCTTTTATTAGGCTAAATATCTTTTGTCAAAAACCCTTGCTATCAGTCCATAACTTAACCCTAACCCAGTTTTAAAATATATTGAGAGCCTCATAATAAATCGAACGTGCTTTATCCTAATCTTTTAAATGAGTCTTTTATTTCAAATCTCCGTTTGGAAATACGGTAAAGTGCGGCTGAACCCAAAATTCCTGTGCCCAGTTTACATCGTATTTATGTGCTGGTATTTTAAAACGATATCGTTTCTTTGTGGTATTGTTTCAAATATTTTAGAACACTGAATTCCTTTTTCGAATTGAGTAAGATTTATTTAAATACATGTCATACTTAGTGATTGTGTGATGTTTTACATTATGTAAACACGTATTCAATGTAATTTATTGCAAAAGACCAGCCATCTTACTAAAAGACTTTTTTCATTTAAATTCAGCCACGAAATTATTTAAAGAATCGTTTGAATAATTCTGTAAAGCGGACGCTATAAATTGCTTCAAACGTAGCTCTTTAAACTTTATCATTATTTATGTTCAAAATCGTCTTTTACCAAATCCGTCGGTGACTAGCTCCGTCAAAAACATTAGGCGGAGAATTAATCAAGTAAACTGGAAAGAAATCCTATCGGCCGAGGTCCTAGCCACGTCGGCCTTCGTTAGCAGATAACCCGACTTTTAATAATACACAACAGGACAAAAACAAGGAGCTAGAGATAAGAGACCATTAACTTGGCCGGTTAATACAAAGAGACAGACGCTAAATCGACCGAATCCGAATACTAATGCCCTTTGTACGACAGATTTTGAAATAGGAACGGATTAATTCCTTCATAATAGGCGCCATCTTCAGATGAGCGTTTGTTTTTTTTTAATCCTTCACAGGAATCGACTTTGCACATCAGTTTTAGTTTCGAAGTAGTACCTTAAGTTGGTTGCGTAGTGGTTGCGTAGTATTTAATTAGCATAACGGACTCGACATCGGGGTATGTGAATATTTTTAAGCTCTGAAACGGATTTTGACTACGTTGTTTTACTATATTGCAGCTTTGCTAGATAGATAGATAGATTAGATAGTATATTTGGCTGCGCGTAGCTTTTTTTTTAAGCTACTACGGTATCTAAAATCATGAAACCATTTAATTCATTGAAGTAAAGGAATGTTATGTTATGCGATGTTATACATAAACAAAGGAATAACTAAATACCTTTGTTACCTACATTCAATCTTAAGTTTTATCTAGCCAGATAGTCTTTATTCGAAATTCAAATCTAACGCTACCAACTTAAGAAACATACGTTCTGAAACACAATCAAAGTACGATTACAAAGGCGAAATAAAATCCTGTATCAGACAGTAGATCACGAACATCGGCCGTGAGTGCCTGGCCAATAGTCTTTTTTGTTTTATTATAATAAAATCAGTGGCATGGCGCCGCGCGTATCGAGCATGCGTTATCAGTACCGAACACAAACACCGCTTGTCCATTAGAACGTAATCGGTTGTGATGCCACCAACACAACTTCGAAACGCACCTCGTGCATTGTCTCGCAGTTTTGAATATCGAATTTCTTGTTTTGTGCATGTGTTTTTATTGTTTTAAAAAGGATTTGTGGAATGAGTTTCGATACATTTGAGTTTGTAGTAGCATATCTTCAATGGCGTTCTATGTTGGTCTGAGAAAGCGATTTAGTTGGTCCTGAACAAATCTTTATCTTCAGACTTGAAGATAGTTTTCCTCGTTGCTACCACTATAGTGTCTATATTATGGTTTAGCAAAAAGATTATGTTAAGTGGAAACTTGCATTTTAGCGGTTGGTATCAAGAATCGTTTATTTACAGGAACGAGCTCTTCCCAGAAAAATTCTGACCATTAGATATCTATACTAATATTATTATGAGGTAAAGTTTGTAAACTTCGAAACCATTGGTCCGATTCCGAAAATGCTTTCACAAATAGGAAGCCACTATCACCCGCTGGTGTCTGGTGTCATAGGCTAAAAACACGACGTTCCCGTGGAATAATTTCGATTCGATTTTTGAGCGAAGCCGCTGGCAAAAGCTAGCGGTTCATAAAGTCTATTCTCTATCTACATAATTACCTATAGGTACTGTCTGTCTATATTTATTTTAGATACTTAACGATGCTCTTAAATCATCCAAATCAGTATGAATTCAAACTAATATCCTTATAACTGATATAAGAGACATAAATTAAATGAAGTGGCATTTTATCTATGACAAATGGGTTTGTATTATCTGTGGCTCCGTCGGGGATGCTGATCGTTAAAACGAATACTGGGCTACCGTAGACTATCCTTTGATAATTAGTTATTATTTGACAATGATTAAAGATGTAAACTATAAAAAGATCCTTTATTGGGCGACAAGTGATAAAAAACTTGGATTTATTTGGAACTACTTAGTCAAAATGGGCCTTTATGGCTCTTATAGGCAATTTAATAGCACAAGTTAAATACTTTCACTCTTTTCTAGACGTGGTCCATCCGAGCTTATCGAACTGCGGAAAGGAAACCGACATGTACTAGAACTCAAACTTCGAAGACATGTGACATCTACCAACCCGCACTGGGCCAGCGTGGTAGAATACGGCCCATTTCCTCTCATAGAGAGAAGGCTTGTGTCCCAGCAGTAGAACCATTATAGGCTGATTGTTGCAATATCTGTCAAAGTCTGGCGTCAGCGGTTAAATCTAGGGTCCAGTTCACCCGATTGGACCACACCTTTACAGTCTATTCAGTTTTGTTTTATTTTGAGGTACGGACGCGGACGCGGTTTTGAACTTAAAATTAAAAATCTGAGCCAGAAAATGACAGGAACTTTCTCCAAAACATTCTCGAAACCTCTATGACAAATACATTTTAATTCCGTCAATTCATAAACTAAACGTGAACGAAATACAACATGCAATCATTCATTTGCATGCAATCAGCGTTCATCTGTCAACAATGAAAACAATACATGAATGAGACACAATAAATTACACCTCTCGCGTAAGTAATAGTTTAAACTCATCCATAAACAATGGCTCCATGCATTATGATCTATGCCTTCATTGATTATCTGTGTACTCAGATAAGGATGTGACAGACTCGTATATTTAAACTATCGATTCTTTTGACAGTCGATTCTTGTGTAACGATTTCTATATTTGAAATTAATTGTAGTTGTATAGTCGTGTAGGTTTTTTTCTTTTACATGAATAATGTATCAGTTTGAATTATTGATACCTAATAGATTTTTGAAATTGTAATTTGTCATTCTTTTAAAGTGTAGAAAGTGTTATTATTTATGGATGGAATGGATTGTTATTGAGTAAAAAGATAAAACGCTTGTTGTCTTTTATACATTTTCTTTATTTATCAGATTGCAAGAATCATATAATTAGATAAAAGTTGAGGAAATACAATAAAGTCAAACCCCAGCTATCGTTGACAATGTTTCTAAACAATAAATGATCTAAAGCTAGTATATTCTGTTGTAACAACTAATCATAACCCAATTTTTACGTAGTAAATCCTGAAAATCGTTTTATACCACATCCAAATACACCCATACCATAAATTACAAGCGTAACAATATATACCCGCGTACACCCAATCAATTCGTTCCCCAAACCGATCCAAATTGCTATAACAAAGGTTAGAGAGAAGCAGTTAAGTGGACGTACTAACTATACATATGCTATGTACACAACATCAAGCAGGCGGTAACATGGGGTAGCTAGGGACATACATTTTGTATGAGCAACACAACTCGGCAGTTTGAGGCATCAATTATTAACTGCGGTGGAAAAGACGAACGCTCGACTTTTTACATGTATTGTACCCGTTTGTTTGGTTTATAGCCTATTTTTGTGACTTTTACCGGCGTTTTAACGTTATTTTTATGCGCAACTCGTCTTGGATAAGCGGGCATACTAGTTATTTTACAATAAATGATGCCGAGAAGCTTTTTAATTATTTTTTGTCGATTTTTATCGTGTTTTAAGTAGTTCTATGGAGAGGTAATGGAATACCAACATAGTTTGCAACTGTGTTCATGAATATTGATAGAGTCGTTACGAAGCATTAAATTTTAAGTACATCTTAAAGTAAATTATTTACCTGTTTTGTACTACTTTACAGCTGTTTACATGCTGTTTTACATCTTAATCTTTCTGTAGCTTTTCCATTTAGTCGATATTGGTAAATTATCTTTAATTTGTAAGTACAGCACTAAACTTTATTTTAGTTCTCAGCATTCAAAAATCGATTGCAATTGGAACCTCATTACGTACATTTCTTACTATTAGAAGTAAAGTATCGTAAACCAATTTCCTCAAACTATTTACACATTCTAAAGGTCGATGGTCATTTCCCTGGAATCGTGTTCGACTATCGACAAATCGAATTGGAATCGTTGCACGATCTAACACGTAATGTTACCCACGTAGCAACATGGCCGCCCTAGGCGTCTCGTTTTCTTTATTTATTTACTTACCCTGTTTCATTTTCTTCCTGTAATTCTTTTCCCTTGTATAAGTGAATATTAAAACTCCCCGAATTAGGGTGTTTAGACGTGTTTCTTGAAAGAACGTCTTATCTCAACCGCTAAGAGTGTGTTTTCCTTTAAGATAACACTATGCGATTTAATTTCGCAAATACATTATTTGCAAGGAATAATGAGGTGTATTTTTCTTGGCATACAGTTCTAAATGGCTTGTTTTTTTTTTCGTGAGCGTTTCTTCGAGTCTATGTCTCTTGTATAATTGTTGCTTGTAGGTTGTCTCCTAAGGAATTAGGAAACAAATCCGTTTGCCGATTGATACGAGGGTTCTACGAAGGGGAGTGATGTGTTCCACAGTCAGTCGTTAATTTTTATTGCACATCGTCTTTTCTTATATTCTCGTACGATGAGGGGAGCTGGAAGATGTATTGATGCTGTCAAATGATGCAAATGACTGTCACCTGGTAAACATGGAGCCTGCTCCTGTAATGTGCTTGTATATTTTTACTATATTACAGTAACAGACAAATTACAAGTATTATAATATGTAAAGCAAGTAATGTTTATTACAAATGTCTCCTCTAACAAGATGCAATATCTCGTCACAAAAATAAAACTATGATGTCATCCATAAATACCTTTTTTCACGTAATTTTCTTAATATTTATTACAAAAATAGTAAAAGTATTTAAGATGCCTGTAGTGCATCTCTATTTAATAGATATGGAAACACTGTCTCACAGCCACTAGTAGTCAGGTAGCTGTCATTAATGACAACTGTCAGTAACGACGAATGGCGGGAAGTTGGAAAGTGAAGCGTACCCTGGACTGAGGGTTTGGTGGTGTGGTGAGCCTGTGATATAGTTAGTAAATTGTGTTATCAACTTATTAGCTCAGCTACAAGAGGATACTACAATGCCAATACACATAGATTTCTTAAAAAAAACACAAAACACAAGTTTGAAACCTAACCAAAAGTCCCTTCCACCTGAATAAAGCTATGATTACGATCCAAAAAATTTAAGGAACGAAAATAATAACAAATTCAAAGGCCTATACATTATGCAAGGAGTTTTTACGAGAACATCTTGAAGTTTTAAAACGCTCCTCGGATTTATTTGACTGTTTTGATAACTGCTGAGGGTAAAGTTGTAAACTTTTATCGTTAGAACATTTTTATTGTTCGTGTGTTTTGAGTTTAGGGAATTTTTGGAGACATGTTTTGACGTAATGAAAATTTTAGTTAATTATTTTTTTTTTTTTTAAACAAGGATGTATGTTATGTTTTAAAGTTATACTGTCACTTACGGAATATCTTCCGTGATTATTCCTTATTTTGAGCTCTCAATATTTCGACGGTGTTGCAAGCGCCATGATCGCGGGATGACGTCATCCATCATGATTGTCATCCCGCGATCATGGCACTTGTAAGTGACAGTATAAGTTTAGTTTTAAACCGTGAAAGCTTATAACGTTATGTTTTAGTTTTTTTTTTAGTAAAATGGTTTTGGTGCAACGCGACGGGCGATTTAGTACCGGGCATTTTAAATTTGCTGGTGAATATCTTAATTTTTACCCGTACCTAAGTATTTATAAGAAATTTCATCTCGCCCTTATCATTTTTAATACTTCACTCCAAAAAAAAAATAGAAACCATCATAAAATAGAGTTCAAGTGCCACGTAATCTACATGATTTAACAAACTTGAAAAATTCATGCGTGAAAGCAATCTTGTGTGGATTTTGAATTTGGGCACAGGTAGACCATGATCGGAACTGGGATTTAGGATACTTTTTATCCCTATAGTACGTTAGAATAGTATCTGACCTCTACGTGAGCGAAGCCGACGGCAAAAGCGATACCAATAGAACGTTGTTCCCAAACCGCCGACATAAAATGACTCTAAAATTAATTACCATTCCTAAAAAACAGACGCAAAAAGTAACGTCAAATCTGCTTATTTAACCCCAAAAATTCATAGCCGCTAAACAGATTATTAGACACGATTTTGGGAGAGAGAAAAAAGGAAAAACTGTAGAGAGTTGGCCAAAGTAATTAATAAAGCAGATCTTAATTAGCTGGCATAAATTTGTTAGAACCGACCGCGTTGGTGGGATAAAATAACACGGATGTAGGAGTGAGTGAAACTGGAAGAGCTTTTAGTGAGGCAAAAAATTCGTAAGGTTTTATGTCAGTGTATTTGTGTAGTTGTTGTTGTGATCCTGATTATTAGTATACCTACATACATACGGGGTGGAGGGGAAACCGACTCGAAAACGGTTACCACGAATTTAGTACATCATTCTGAGCCCCCCATATAGAAATTTTTCATCGGTTATTTTAAAAAAATCAGCAGTTCCATACATTTTGAACGTGTAGGTATTGCACTTTTGTAGGAAACATCTGTTTTTTTTTTGTGGTAGCTCTGAATTATGTACTGAATACGTGGTAACCGTTTTCGCGTCGGTGCCCCTCCCACCCTGTATATTGTTTAGTAGTTCGTTCAGCAAACTAGGATTGAATTTAAGTAAAGTAAATATTTTTAAACATATTTTACTGCATACGGAATACATACAAAACTTTTGAAATTAAATATCACGTCAGGATGGATATAAGTGTTTGAAACACTCTAACGTACAGCTACATCATACATCAAGCTACTACGATCTGTCAAATTTCTTTAATAGATTTTCAACTTTATCGCTAAAGCATTAGGTTCAAGGTTGATTCGGAAAATTGGACAGTTTCGGGTAGCTTAATGTGCTGGCGTCTGTACCTACACAACAAGAATGAATCTCTCTCTGCCTTTTTAGCAGTAAACATCAACGATTGGTTTAATGACTTCTATGAAATTTAATGAAGTATTATAGCAATACTTCTTTTCATCACACTCCCAGTTTAACTTGACAAACTCACACACAGTCCTTGCATTACCGTTGCCGCATCCAGCAAATCCACCATCCTTGTTATACTTATAAAATAATCAGCCTGAAAATGCTAATTGCTACCCTCCACGTTTGGCTTATTTAAGGGAAGTTTAATTGTTACCCGCTTTATCTAATTATAAAGACGCGGACTCAACTCGCAGCTCGGCAGCTAGTGCCGTGCCGTGTCGATAAATTTTAACTCGATAATTTTAATTGCAATATTGTGTCGTTTTATTTACACTTTAATGTTATATTTTATCTTTGAGATTAATGCCGAGTGGAAAAGTGCAGTTTTAATTAAATAAATGGGTTGTTTCTTTTTCAAATTGAAATATAAATAGAAAATAATATGTCAATTATTTTATCTTTTTGTTTAGCAATTACGATTTTTTCTTTTAGGCATTAACAAGGATGGTTAAATGTAAATAATGAGCATAAGTTTTGTCATGATAATTGCTGTCCCTTTATCAGCATTATTCATTAGCTTCCTTTACAAAAACATCGACAAAAAACAACGATATCGCAGCACCACCCTTCACCTCGTACATTAACCGTTCTAATAAAGTTCTTGCAACGTTATAATAGACTTAACGCTTTGTTCAATCATTCATTATCGTGCTACACAGAGACCAGGGTAATTAGAACCCTCCAAACAGCTCAGATCTCCCCTTTTCTCATTAGAATCTTCATAACTGAAGGGGGTGGGGGAGATCTGGGATAACTGGCTGTTTGAAGTTCCACTTCGGGGTGGTCATATATCAGTCTAAAGTTGGAATTCAACGAATGAATTAACTTTATATTCATTTGAACGTCAGTTTTAATGAAACGTGAAATATTGTGGAACTTTCTTCGCTTATAAGTTAATGTGGTTTTGTATGAGTTTGATATGTGGGATCAATCATCATTTTTAATATTTAAATTTCTTTGATAATTCGTTAATGAATCCCACTGCGGCACTGAATAACTTGTTCTGATTTAAAGTTTAAGTGTCCTGGAATTGAGCCTGGTTGATGGCAATAGGCTCGCCCCTTATTATACGGGACTTCCAATTCCTTAAAAAATGTGTCCTCTTACAAAAAATCTTCCCATCTTCGCCTTGCACGTTATTAGAGAAGATATAAATTTGATACTGGCCACCACTAAATAAGCACCAACCTCCTTGTATCGACTAATTAAGATACCATTAAACTTTTCCAACGCACCCAACATTAATTTGCATGTAAAGGAACAAAATTACACAAGCACCAAACATGAACTTTATTACAACGACGATAAAGTATAATTCCATTTGGATATTTGAAAAGGGTATGTTTTATAGATGAATAAAGCTTTTAAGCCGAGTCCACATGATATCGCGAACGCTGTTAAGTTAAGAGTCTCAATTATGTAAGGGCTTTATCGTAATTGAAAATTTTTCGTCCCGATATTCTTGTCTGCGTACTTAATAACGATTAAGTTTTAAGTGTTCATTAGTGTGCTCCAGGCTTTATGTTATGGTTGAATGCTTAACCAGCGTTTTTAAGAGTATTTAATGTTATGTAGCGAAGTAAAATGAAGATTAAGGTAATCGGAATCGTCAGTTCGCGAGGAAGCTTGAAAGAGTCATAATCGTTAGCCAATCTATAAACCATAAAGTTTTAAATATTTGCGGTAATGTTTTTGGGCATTGCCAATATGCTGAAGGTATTCAAACATGGTATTTTCTTTATCAAAATCTTTTAGATACCACTGAGTTCAGACAGGAGAAATTCCTAGTGTGAGGCAAAGTTTAAAAAAAAAACTGTCTACGACATCTAAAAGATACTATTATTATTTTAGTTCTATTAGTAGTCTGTATAATGTATGTTATGATAGATAATAATCTTTTCTCTACTTAATCCGTTAAAATAGATCTCTCCACTGTCACACATTTTCGAGAATTTCGTTGTCTTGTCTATAGGTAAGTTTTACTTACCATTTCGTCTGCCATCAATTGCATTTTTCCGTACTTTTTTGCTGTAACGTAACAAAAATGGACAGATTTCTAAATTTTTTGAGAAAATTATTTCGGGTTCCGAAAATGGACAGATTTCTGTAGTTTTTGTGGAACTATTTCGGGATAAATAACTGTTTGCATTTCACTAGCACTATTTCTGCTAACCGCTAAATGAGAATTTCGCTCTAATTAATAGAAAAAGGGAACGGTAGGCATATTAAAGTGGTTGTTCACTGTTTTCTATCGGACTTCCTAAATGAATTTCTTTAAAAAGCGGGCCTTCTAACTTGGTCATAAATACTCATGATTAAAACCGCCAAACTGGCAAGTTCAAGAAGTCTCGTACTCAGCTTTATAAATATTTTAAAAACGGCGTATCGTTAACGCTAAAGTGTGTTCAAACCTTTTAAGTAAAGGCCGCTAAGAGTTAAGTTGTGGCTGTATTATCTAAGTACTTGTCTACTTATTACCACCGATATAGTTTCATGGATATGGCTAAGGCGTAGCTGTGAGGAAAATTTGTGAAGCTCAACTAAAGTTTAAGATTTTGTGCATTTACGTCCTTTGGCTACACACGCCAGCACATCAAGCTGTCAAATTTCTTTAATAGTTTTTCAACTTTATAACTAAAGCGTTAGGTTCAACGTTGACTGAGAAAATTTGACAGTTTCGGGTAGCTTGATGTGCTGGTGTCTGTACATCTTCGTCTCCGGGCAGATTTCCATTGCTTAGTTATAAATTGTCGAGGAAAAGTGGAGCAGGTGGCCTATCATGACGTCTTAAACAGGAGTAATTCCAGTGTGGGAAAGAGATGGCGGTAGAAGACCTGTATAGTTCTGTCTCTTTCTTTAAGATGTCATAATAACCCCCCAAGGAGGTTCGTTGGCACGGTACAGGTCGTCTAGCGCCATCTCTTTCCCACACTGGAATTACTCCTGCTTTAAGATGGACACATGGTGATGGTGGTCGTGGTGGTGGTGGTGGATGGTTCCATGGTCTGGTAGGTCACCAGGCCATGTCTTCACTATTCTGTAATATCGAAACGTTTAGGTCTTTATTACTGCTTAATTCAGGATTTCAGAAGTCTACTGCTCTCATTGCAATGCAATTTTCTATCATATATGTCTGTCAGTCAGATTCATTTCAATTTTGTGAGTGTAATGGTCATAAATATGAGACAGCAGATTTTTAGTACCTAATATACTAATTCGATAGCAAAAAAGGTTAACGACAAAGCGTTCTGTGAAAGAAAAAAGTCCATACTCGCCTATTTCTGTTTAGACAAAATGCTCATTCAAACCAAAAGCAAAGTAAAGGAGAAAATGAAATACATGGTTTGAGTAATGCCATTAGGTACTTGATAAGTAATAAAAACAAAACTACTAAACTTAACCATCACAGTAACTACTAAACAAGGGCCGTGTCGTTTCCAGCTAAATCTTAAACCTTCGTTAAGGACGCTCTAAAATTACGACGACCCGATCGGTTGCGCAACCCATCCAAGTCTGGGTTGCGGTTGCCGACTGCGGTGGTATCCGTCATTACTGGCTGGTTCAAGGAGAAAAAATGGTGGCTGTTGTCGTTTGGTAAACAAGTGAACGTGGTGAGGTTGAAGCACTTGGTGTTGCTGTAAATGTACTTGGGTTTAGGGTTACCATTTAGAAATTTGAAAAGTCCTCACCAAAAGCCTGACATTTTGATAAAAGTCCGGACATTTAAAAAAAATATGCTGAAAACTATTATTTTAGGTAAAACTATTTTTGTTTTGATGAAAATATTTTGTTTGAACTAGGAGATTTGGAGATTTATTGTTTGATCTCGTTAAGTTGATTGTTAAAGGAGATTTATATTTTGTTTTTAGATGAATGAGAAGCTTGTATTAACTTCTCATTCATCAGATTAAAGACTTATTTGATATTACTTACAAAATAAAGAATATAATAAAAATAAAAAATAATTACTCGTATTCCATCTTAGGCAAAAAATCCGGACAAATTAAGAACTGGACAAAGGCCGGACAAAAGTTTAGAAGTCCGGTCATGTCCGGACAAATCCGGACGGATGGTAACCCTACTTGGGGTACAATAAACGGATGAGACTATAATGCTTTGTCCTAAGAATAGTATTAAATGTTTGTGCTGCTTTTTTTGATGTTTATTTGATCAAAAACTTAGAAACCTTGTAGACCTCACTATTTTAGAAAAAAACACTTCTTTCCTTAATCTATTAAGCCTAATAACAGAGGTCTTACAATTATGTTTCTTTTCTCCGAAGACTGCTTTTCCATCTTACTAGTATCATGATGGAAATCACACTTAGATTATAAATCACACAAAATCTGATACAATTTCATGTCTCAATTCAAATAATTATATCCAAAGCCATCTTTAGACACTGTCTTCAAACGCCTCGCTTGTTTCAAAATCTTACAAAATGAAACTCATAATCACAATCAATAACTGCAAGACCCGACTGATCGTGCGACTAGTCGCCTCAATCTAGCGACAAGTCGCCGAATAAATTATGCAAATGCAAGCCTCCGTGTTAAGAGGGTTGGCTCGGAAGTTATCAGACGATGTACTTGACTCTGAAGATCAACTGCTCTCTCGGAGAGCTCAGTGAAGCCGTTGGAACTGCTAATGAGATTGTATGCGACTTGCGAAAGATATGAGCTGAGTTATTTGAAGGAGGTAAACTTGTAGGCGTGGTAGAACTTGATTTCCTTTGCTATGTTTGACTATAGATGAGTTTCTTTGGGAATCATAGCTTTGATAAACCCTTAGGTGAAATATTTTGACTGGCCTGTTGGTCTAGTGGTCAGTGACTCTGACTGCTATGCCGGAGGTCGTGGGTTCGATTCCCACCCAGGACAAATGTTTGTGTGATGAGCATGATCATTTGTTCTGTGTCTGGGTGTAATTTATCTATATATGTATGTATTTAAAAATATATAAGTATGTTTATCAGTTGTCTAGTACTCATAACACAAGCTCTGCTTAGCTTGAGACTAGACGGCGTTGTGTGATAGTTGTGGAATATATTATTATTATTTCATTGTACTTAGAAGTTTAGGATATACAGGAGAGACCGGAGATAGCAAATTTTACTCAAAGGAAACATTTTATTTTTAAAAAGAAACAAATCTGCTTACCAAGATTTTCAAAAATTCTCTTGCCACGCTCGGGAATCGAACCGAGTGAAATTCGAAATAATAATATCCTGTACTTTTTTATAACATCAATCGATAGGGTCAATCATATGGATCAGATCTCTCTAACAAACATGATAAATTAAATTAAAGGAAAACAATGAAATCTAAACTTAATTATTCAGTGGGATAATATAAAGCACTTTTACTCAAAGGTCCATCCGATTACTCTCATATTAGTACCTCCAGGTGAGGTTAAAACTTTTCATCCTGTATTATATCGCTTGTCTCATGTTCATTATCTTATATAACCGTATTAAAATCTATGATAATTTTCTGTTATTATCATCAGCTTAATATAAAGTTGTACGCTGCTAGACGCAAGCTTCTTTAATGGACTACTGAGCTCAATCCTCGACAAAAACAGTGTAGAATGCTCTCAGAGTAGTTGGAGTGACTGCCAACGTTATGGATGAATGACCATTGACGAAGATTTAGAAACAAAAGAACATCTGTTTCCCGAGAATGTGCTTGACTCCAAAGATCAAATGCTCACTCGGAGAGCTTAGTGAAACCATTGGAACTGCTAATGAGATTGTATGTGACTTGTGAAAGATATGAGCTGAGTTATTTGAAGGAGGCAAACTTGTAGGCGTACAGCATGAACTAGTTGATTTCTTCTGTGATTTTAGCTGGAAGTTAAGTGAATCGTTGTAATTGATTTTGTGGTTAAAGATGAATTTTGATTATTTCACGAGATTTTATGGGTGACGTGTAAAAAAGATTCAACATAATACTAACCCAAAAACATTATCAGTTGGCGAGCAATTTATGGGAGAAGCTAATGTCGGAATCGTAAGTTTCAGTGCCGATAAAAGTCCCATATTTTTACCTCCATCATCATAATCCTATAGATGGCCAGTACTGGTCACAGAACACATGAATCCTATTCTAGTCTAAATAAATTACAACAAAGAGCAAAATGACACTCAAAGCGCGGTTCACCAAGCTTTGCTATGCGGTTATGTGATACCAACAAAGGCTTAACTTTGACTTACGGTCTTATGTATGAGCTTCATGGCTAATTTTCGTAATAAATAATATAGGAGTAACCGAAAATGTTGGTTAAATATTTTCAAAGAATAGGACAGCTCTGTGAGGTCGTCTAATTTAAGTTAACATAACAAATTAATTGTTAAAAACTATTATCAATATTTATCAGAGTTATCGTGATTTGATAAAGCTGTCTGCTGTATACGGAGGTCCATTACTATGTTCGGTCTACAGGGCTGCATAAGAGGTCCATTAAACTAGGTATTGTCTCCTAGTCCTAAGTCCCGAAAAGATCGAATAGACGGCCGTTAGACTTCTTATTCTAATAAAAAGAGTGTCCATCGATTTTTGCCCATTCATCTTTATAAAGAAGAATGGGCATATATCCATGGACTCTAAAATACAAACAGACACAGACCGATACCTTGAAGATACAAAAGTACCATCTGTAACTGGTTTATTTAAAACAAATCCTTTGACTTGAGTTTTATTGAACCTATTAAATCTACATCTATTAAGCAGTACTCTAAACTAAACCCGCCCACTAACTTACGAGTAAAACTAATTCGCCTGTCGCCATTTAGATAGTCGTATTTAATTGACAGAGCTGACACAGGGCCCGTCGTCGGGCCGTTGGTGTCAGGTCTAAAACTCATGTAATATGTACGTGGGCGCTGAAAGGTGTGGGTGTTGATCATAATTAGTTTGTGTTGCTGATATTTGTGTCTGTGTAGTTAA
The DNA here is from genome assembly GCA_905163415.1 of Noctua fimbriata. Lineage (NCBI taxonomy): Eukaryota > Metazoa > Arthropoda > Insecta > Lepidoptera > Noctuidae > Noctua > Noctua fimbriata. Next base: position 7,575,432 of record LR990943.1, read on the forward strand.
TTCATTCTGAGTATTTTTGGATTCAGCAAGGATTTCTTTCGTTTTGTTCCAACGTAGCACTTGCATGAAATTCCTTACAATTTTTTTTCTGAACTAACTGTTGCCCGCGATTTTGTTTGCCTGGATATTTTGCTTTGTATGTGTGAAAGAAAAAAAAGAGCGTATGTGCTATTTCGGACCATAATTTATCTTTGTGTTTTTATCCAGATCCGTGAGGAACAAACATCCATCCTTCCATTCATCCAAACTTTCGCATTTATAATAGTAGCAAGACTGCAAGACTGGTGTCGGTTTAGTGAACACTTTGTAAAAATAACATGTATCATTTTCAATATGAACTGTGTAGGTCTGAATTCTGGCAGCTTACAAAAGACCTTAAACCTCCGACCAACCAGTATTCATATTCAACTATAACTCATGGACAACAATAGCAATAACTTCAAACCTCCAATACATAATTTCAAACACGACAAAACAGTCATAGAGCTCTGTCATATCGACACGGGTCTTATTATTGCAGTCGTATATTTAATATTTACTAGTAAGCTGGAATGAGTCACAGTGTAAAGATAACCAGTAATCCAACTGGGCCCTTCATGCGCGGGTGTCAGGGTTGTCAACACTTAAAAAAGTTGCACTTCATACGTAAAACGTAACCGCATGTCTCGATGTGACAGCTTCGACTTACACACGAGTAAAGTTAACTGAAGCACAGATAATATAATACTACGTAGTACGTATCTTCCCCCGTAGCATGACCACCGTAGACAAGGATTTCTTTGACGGAAGAATCGACAAAATGTCAGATAGTGCAAAGAAATCTGTCATTGTTTCTACACAATCTGTCATTTTGTCGATTCTTCCGTCAAAGAAATCCTTGTCTACGGTGGTCATGCTACGGGGAAGTAAGCTCACAAATTGTCTGTGCGCCGATTCCAACCATCGGCCCATCATCTGCCTAGTCTTTTCCCATCTATATTGGCGACAGCTTCTAGTCTAACTGGATGCAGCTTTACTACAGTTTTAGGTCCAACACTAAGTGTCTGCCTATCTGACCTTCACAACCCAGTAACTGGGTAATACAATACCCCGTGGTAAAACTGTTCGTTGTCAGATTTTTGGGCTTCTGAGTACTCGTAACGGCTGTCAAAGCCCTCGTGTAAATATGACAGCCAGGACCAACGGAGAGAACTAGGTGTGTAATGGACATCACCCGTTGCTTAACCTTGAAGATCGACCCGTGCGGCTGCTTACTTAGCCATGAATCCCTTGTTCCTAGTTGAAATACTGTGTGTTAATACTAAAAATGTCTACTGTGACTGAGTCGAGAGGCGTCAATTATTCGGCTACCCATTAGTGTGTGTCCATTGGTCGAGCTGGTCTGTTTACATGTGATACTGCTGTAATTAAACTGTTTTATTGATGGCTGAGTAAAAATAGTTAATTGTGTTAGTGAGACAGAGATGTATCGTTCGATTCTGGCGAATTGGTGAATGATTCTTTTCGTTATTTAAAATTAAATCGTCAAACAAACAAATGAATGACTTAAATTAAGTTGTTTCATCGACGGTTGTAGTAGGTATTGTAGTTTGAGTCATACCTCTTTGAGTCTCGTCGCCAAATTTTGGGCTGACTCAATATAAATTGTCATCGATACGCTAAGATATCTAAGGTGTCAAGAATATGAATGACATCTAAGTCGGCTCTATGCTATCGTAAATCATTCTACCAGATAGTCCAGAGGAATCATTCTACCAGAGAGTCTAGTGGCATCATTCTACCTGTGGGTCTAGTGGAATCATTCTATCAGATGGTATGGTGCAATCATTCTACCAGAGGGTCTAGTAGAATTATTCTACCAGAGGATCTACTCTGGTCAAAGTGACATTCTATCAGCGGTTACGATAGCGGAAATGTCAAGTGTATGGCTCTAAAAAACGCTATTGTAAAGCTTACCAATCTTGTTCAAAGTCGGATAGGTATAGATAAGGCAATTCTTTGGGAGTTTCGTATTGGCTCTGACGCTTAAACGGTTACCACGTATTCAGTACATCATTCTGAACCCCCACATAGAAATATATCGTCTTATATCATAGCGTCGGTGTCCCTTCCAACCTGAAAACTTATGAATGGTAAAGTACAACAATGACTACACTGGTGGTGCCTTATAGACTGCTGCAGTCTGACAAAGAAATGTGCCTATGAGAATCCGATCGTGGACTTTTTACGTACTTTCACGAATATAAACTAACCCAGCATTTCTTTTTACAGACGCCAAACAGCAGAAGAGCGCGAGGCAGAACGACAAGCAGCGAACCGCTTGATGCTCTCCCTCCAAGCTGAAGCGCTTTCCAAGGGCTACATGCCCGAACCCCCGCCCGGTTCAGCACAACTCTCCGCTTTACACTACCAAAACTCAACCAATGCAGCGCAAAACCAACCATCAAACACCGCTTTAAGCGCTTTACAAAACCTCCAGCCATGGGCCGGCAATCAAGGTAACTTTATGAATGCGCAAGCGGCGACCGCCCCGCCCCCTCACCCCCCTCCAGTCGCCTCGCCTATATGTTGATCGGGATATATGATTAGTTTTTTGTGAAGGAATTATGTATGGAGCGGTGTAAAGCGCTTTTTGTACTAGGAATGTCGAAGCTGTGTTGAAAATTGTAAGCTTCTTAAAACGTTTGCAGGCCTTTTGATCTACTAAATGTATTTAATCTGGCTGTACAATTAATACGTTTTATTTCTTATATTACAAGAAATTCAGCAGAATATAGAACACTTTCAAAACCAAGTCCAGAGGATGGCAAAAGTGCTATACTATTTAAAATACAAGTCGATAATTATCCGTTCTACTCCAACTGAAATTATTGTCAACCTTGAAACTTTATGAATTATACTACATGCAATACATCAATTATTATGATTTAATGAGCTTGCTATTCAAAGTCTGTCTTAGAACTAGTTTTGCATGATGATAAACATCAAATGTAATAAAATTATCATACCAATACATTTTATAGTAGCTGTACTCGTATCTACTCAATTTATTATTGAAATTCGCCTCTAGTCCATATTAATTACAATAAAAAATACAGAACTACTAATATTCAAAGCTCTTTTGTATTACCTATGTTAAAATAAGTAGCAATAAATTAATGTAACTCTTTGTAAATAAACTTTATCAGTATTATAATATAGTTATATAATTAATTAAATGATAAAATGTGTAATAGAATATATTCTTTAAGTCAGCTTATTTGAAACGTAGCAAATAATTTGTAAATTAATAAAACAGATTTAAAAATGAAGTATATAATAAAAAAAATTACTGATTATACGAATATTAAGTGTTTTTTAATTAAAACTGTGATTGAACATAGTTTTAAATACTTAGCGTATTCAGAACTTTGTTCAATCACTGTTTTGAATAAAATCATCGACATCAAAATTATGTGCGCGATTGTACTTAAACCAATTTCATAAAATAAAAAATATTTTGTGAAAAAAAAACGTAAATTTTATTAATACAATTACGTATTTCTCATGAATTTTCACCATAATTATATCTGAATTTATTCTGCCTTGTATTATGAAAAAAGTATAATGACTCAGCCAGTTCCATATTATTATGATAAATGCGTTGTAAAAATATTGTAAATATTTATGTAAGTTCATGAAAATACTCTTCGCATTATTTTAATTTTTTTACTCGGATCTCAATATCTAAGTTTTGCGATAAAAATAATAGTAAGAAAATATTCGTATTTTCTCTATGGCAAAAAAAATGCTTTATCAAATAGGTTATCACTTTTTTTTTAAATTTGTATTTTACACTTTTTTACAACCATTTCTCGTTTTTAAATTTAAGAAAAATAAACGGCTTTTAAATGTAAGTTAAAATGTGAATTCCAAGTAGAAAACATGTAAATATTAAATGTAATATTATAAAAATAAAAGTGATAGTTTGTAAAGTAGCTCAATTCACTGTGAAATCTGTCTTTAATTGCGTTTATGTACTAGAAATGTAAATGATTGTATAATTATCGAATTTTCATTGCGTTGGCTACATACACGAGGTGGACGTTTTAATAAAATATTGAGATATCCATGTTTTTTGTTTGTTTTTTATTGATCCCTTAAACCTTTTGGCCTTTTTTTTTTTTTTAGGATGGAATATCATTAAATTACCCCCCCGCTCTGGGCGGAACGAAAGGGAGTGTCAGACTTGTACTGACTAAAACCCATCCATATTCCTTCTTTACCTCTTTGTGTTCCAGGGCCTCGGTATCTCTTTCGAACAGTCCTGCAGCCCTGGCAAGCATCGGGCCTTGCGGACCCCTACTTTGTTGCTGACATCTCTTTGAGGATTTTTCACAGAATCTAATTGGCCATTGTAACCTTTTGGCCATAAGATACACGCTCAAGCGAGTAGCGAAAAATTAAAGTAGTTATTAAGGTGGGAGGTGGGAGCGCCAGAGCAGTACGCGAAATTCAAATTTTCTTACGTTAGTCATTCAATGGCATTAAATGAACTTAGAGGGTTGTATTGATGATTTTAATGATTACAACTCAGTTAAGCTATATTTGTTACGGCCGCAGATCATATTTTATTAAAAATACAGCCTGACACTGACCTGCAAATTAAAAAAAAATATATATATATTTCGCGGGCTCCGGCGCTTCAACCTTAAGAGCATACTATGAGTTACCGCGATGCTACTTGCATTACGACGGTACTACTAAGGCCCGATTTACATTGGTCAAGTGTTCATCGAAATAGATTATTAGTACAGTGGTTAAGGACAGTCTTGTAAACCGATCGGATAGTAGCGAGTCAACAACCACTGTCCAGGTTTTCGGCAGTCTCCACTGTACTTGTAGTCGCTACTCGCACTGTCCTTGACCAATGTAAATCGGGCCTTATGCGTACTAATCATAAAACGCGCGTGTGTCGTTCGACGCTAGTCTTATTACCCGGTCAGGTCATGCACGGGACCTACATTCCATTAAATCAAATAAAACACTGGTCTAGAAAGAGCGTCCTCATAAGATCCATCGCCTGCGTAGCACTTTGCGAGCACATCACACATGTACATAGAACATTAACGCGCAAACTGTTTCCATGAATTCAGGTCATGACTATCATGAATCATGACCGTAGCTATACATATAAAAGGGTCCACAATACAAATGATATTCTTTTAAAAACACCATTCATTTACTGTCAGTAACATAAATATGATGTAACATAAATATGATAAACCCTTAAAACTATTTTAGTAACACTTCACTTGTCATAAGTCATAAGTCATTTATTTCAGAACGACACAAATTGTATAGAAACTTAGTAAAAATAAAATGTAAAATAAAAAAGTACCATTAAAACATTACAATCGAAAAACATGTCAAAGATGGAATAACAAATTCAAAACAGTAATAATCCACATTAAATTTAAAATAATAAATAATATGTCATATAATTTAAAAAATATTAATAAAAATGAAATGTCAAATCAACGTGCACTATGTCACTGCTCGATCATGTGGCACTTGCCCGTGGAAGCGATGGAACACCACTCCCTGCGGCCATAAGGCGAAAAGCAAAAAGACAGCTTCGGGAGAACAAGATCCCACGGTGTAAAGCTGCTAGTCAAAGCCGGGTGTGGCAGAACAGTATATCAGTAAGTATAATTACAAAAGAAGCATAAGATGTCAGAATAGTCGTAGCAACAATCAAACAGGCAAATCCAGTAAACAATCCTTAAGTAGTAGGACTGTGCTTCCTCTTATCTATTGGCGCAGATGTTGAACTAAAACCACGAAAAAATACTAACGTCATAAAGATGAAGACAGTTTATTTTGTTAGTAAACACACTCTCGATTATGCCATCTTTCAAACAAAAAAAAACAAAATCGTTTCATCTGCTTAGCCTTTTCCCAACTATGTTGGGGTCGGCTTCCAGTCTAACCGGATGCAGATGAATACCGGTATTTTACATGGAGCGAGTGCCTATCTGAGTTCCACAAACCAGTTAGTACTGGGTAATACGATACCCTTTGGTAAGACTAGTTGTCAGACTTCCGGGCCACAGACTACCTGTAATGACTGTCAAAGATTTACAAATAACAGCCTGGTCCAACGGCTTTACTTACGAGGCATGGAGGAAACTCAGTATATAACGGGTTGTCACCCATCATCAGACCGACCTAAGCAAGCGCGGCTTAACCTGAAGATTGATCCGAGCGGCTATCATTATTTAGCCACGAGACCCACCGTCTCTCCTAAAAAATTGTACGTAAATGGTTTAATTAAAATAAATGTTTTTACTTTCGAATTGGAGACTGTTAAGAAAAGCCATATAGCCACAGTGGCCAGGCGTACCAGTTCCAGTTTCAAAATAAATAGTTGAATTTAAAAATGTATATGGTTTTCCTCATACTTCTCAAATGTACTAAAATAGATGAGGCCTGTAATCATAGAATCATTGCCAGACTTTAAAGAAACCGACCAATCAAACAAAATACGGTAGGTAGATACGTTCGTCATATTTGTAATACAAAAAAGCGGCGCTCAACCAAATTATACACTGCAAACGGGAAACAATTGTCCACAAAACTACTAAACGAAATCGATTTTAAACAAAAAACGCCCTAAAGAAACATTTCCGTCCTCAAACGAACGATTTAACGACAATTAGACCTCCATTTTGAAAAATTTAATACAATTTTAATACCAAGAAGGTTTGATATAATAACGAAACATTATATGGAACGTGACTCCTGTGCTGTCATTACTACGTTTTGTTTTATGAAGCGGAAAAAAAATAAACTGATTGTTTTTGTTGACCCTATTCTTGTACCACTAAGCAACTCCACTGTCCCCCAATTTTTGTGTTCTGAATCCACCATAGACGCTTCGGTACTAAGCAAAATTGTACGATCTATAATATAAACAGCAATGGTTCTCGCACAATCCGAAGCAGCAGATTCAATGGAAGAGTTAAGTAAAGCAAGTATTGGGTGCATATCAAGGTTAGTCCAAATGATATTTTAAAGGATGACTCCACATAATCGATGTTTAGCGATACAAATGATTTGACGGCGTCGTTGATATGATGTATCATTATTTTCATTAAAGGTTGCACGATAATCTTCGTTTCTTTCAGTTCTTATAGACGACCATTTTATAAAGGGTTGAAAGAGCCGAAAGAAACTTGTTTTTCCCGTCTTTGCGATATTTTTTTTGTTCTAGACTATACCTGGGAATCTTCTAGTTACGGAGATATTGTGGGCCAAAGTTCCGACTTTTTCACAAGTTATTTTTTAAATACAAGTTTTAAATGTAAGATTTTTACTTTAAACACCTCCACGACCCCCGTACTATTCAATCCATCCATCAGCACAATGCTTTGAGTGCGTTACATTGAGTCCTACCGTAAAACGTGATTTTTCACCCCAAAAATAAAGTCGTTTCCCAGCAATAATTTTTGCGTAAAGTTACCTAGTTTGATGTACAGAATGCTTTTTTTTTTCGGATGGTAAATCATCAAATGACCCCCCTCCGCTCTGGGCGGAGCGGAAGGGAGTGTCAGACTTCTGCTGACTAAAACCTCCAAAACCTCGGACCTTAGGCAGTGATGGTCAATATGTAAGTTAGCACTTGGCTCTCTGTCTACAATCTGGCCTCCTCAATGGCACGCTACTTAACTCGATTTTCGGCAACTCTCATCCAGTTGCTACCAGCCACCCTGCGAAGGTCGTCTTTCCACCGTGCCTGACGGCGTCCCACCTTGCGCTTGCCGATTCGCGGTCTCCACTCAAGAACACGTCTACCCCAACGGTCATCGATTCTACGGCTGATATGGGCGGCCCATTGAGTTTGTTTTTGAGTTCACAACCGCTCATAGCCAACGAGGTCTTGGCGTTTATCAAACATGCCATCGACTATATGGACGAAGTCAGCATCTTGCAGATCTGCAAGTCCAGTTTCAAGGAGGAGGAGATCAGCAGTGCCAAGCTGCTGCTGTTCCAGTCGCTTGGCAAAGTCGAGCAGATGCAGTCCCGCTGGAGGGATGGTGGCCAGAAGTGTGTGCAGGACATCATCACGTTGATGAAGAGCACCGACCCGGACGACGTGCCCGCTTTTGTGGCGAAGGAGCTTCATAAGCTGCCCCCAGTCACCTTTGACCACGTCGACGTCACCAGGTTGCTGAAGGACATCACAACTCTTAAGGCAGGCCTGGCCGAGGTACAGTCCAAGTTGGAGGAGTCGAATAACACCATTGGTGAGCTACGAGCCGAAGTGGAGTTGTTGCGCAGCACTGTAACGGTAAATAGGTCACCTGATGCATCCAACGTGAGCACACGTCGCGGAGCGAGAAACGCTAGCAACGGCAGTTTTGAGTCGGCGAGCTCCACTGCGTCACCCGCTGCTGAAACTGCACGCGTTGCAACTTGCACCGCCGCCGTCGCTAACTCGATGCCGGTCGAGGTAGTGACTCGTGTGGGTACGTCGACCCCTAAACGTGCCTACGCAGCTATCGTCGACCCGCACAAATGTGTGTCGCGGACCGAGAAGGGGGTTAAGAAGAGCTGCTGTGAACCTGCCAACAGGGGTTCGAAAGAGCAAGGCCCAGCTACGGGCACGTGTGACAAGGATGGCTTCGTGAAGGTGGAGAGAAAGAAGAGGAAGAAGCCCCCCTGTCGTAACCAGTGCGGGACTGCGCTGGTAGGACCCAATGTGCTGCGTCCGGCAATACCAACGACGCAGCTTTATGTATCCCAGCTACATCACACCACGAAGGTTGAGGAGGTCGTGGAGTATGTCCGGGCGAAGACCAACTGGACCTTGAGGGTTGAGAAGTTGGAGTCGCACCAAAACACGAATTTCAAGTCGTTTATGGTGCGAGTTCCGACTCATCATATTGAGTCCTTCCTCAAGGAAGAGTTTTGGCCGAAGGGTGTCATATATCGGCGTTTCCGCGGTAGGCTACGCGACACCACGCAGTGCAACACGACACCGTCACTTCGTGTACAATAGTTTATATTTCTTGTTTTTATAAAGTATGTATGATAGTCTATAAGGTATATATGTTATGGGTCTTTGTTACCTGAAATAAATGATATATTATATTATTATTTCCTTTATTTATTTTCTTACTTACTAGTTACATTTTTAAATATTTCTTAACAAAAACCATATAAAAAAACATTTAAAAATATAAAAAATAGTAGCCCACCGGTATCGGGAACAGGGTCCAAGCTACCGGCGGTCAGGGCTCCAGAGAGAGGAACCTCCTAACAATACGAGCCGTGTCTAGGAGTACCGCTTTCTGAATCAAGCCCTTGATCCAGCTGCCTAACGAGAGCCTCCTCAGGTATTGGTCGAGGCTCTTGGCAATTAAGCCATGGGCTGATACGACTATCGGCACAATGATCGCTGAGTCCACATCCCACATGTCGACAACCTCGCGAGCCAAGTCAAGATACTTGATTTTCTTATCTTTCTCGGCTTTCACGAGGTTCTCATCATGCGGGACCGTTATGTCAACAATCATTGTGCGCCGCTCTGATCGATCCACCACCACTATATCAGGCTTATTGGCTACAATAGTCCTGTCAGTGATGATGGATTGATCCCAGTACAATGTGATACTGCCATTTTCGAGAACTGGGTCGGGCACATACTTATAGTACGGCACTTCCGATTCCACAAGGTTGTATTTTAGAGCAAGTTGCTGATGGATAATCCTGGCTACAAGGTTGTGTCTATGCAAGTACTCTCCGTTAGCCAGACGAGAACACCCGGAGATAATGTGACGGATTGATTCGCCTGGACGGTGGCATGCCCGACATATGTCAACCGTACCGTCCTTCACAATAAATCTCCGGTAGTTATTCGTCATCATAACTTCATCCATAATTGCACAGACAAAACCTTCGGTTTCTCCGAAGAGGTCCCCGCAACGTAGCCAGGCTACGGACGCTGATAGGTCTACATCGGGCCCATGCAGGGCCCGGAAAAAGCGTCCGTGAAGCTCTTTACTCTGCCATACCTCCATGCGGTCGTTAGTGTCAGGCACTAAGGGTTTGCGCCAGTTCTCTTTAGCCAAGGAAAGCGGGGTGAGGCCCTTGTCCACTGCGACCACATCTCGATGCATCCCCAAATCGGTTTCAAGGAAATATTCCCTGAGACTGCATATCTCGCGATTGTGGAGAGTCTTAGCGTTTAAAAAGCCTCGACCCCCACACTTCCGCGGGATATACAGTCTCATAACAGAAGAACGCGGGTGATGCATTCGATATGCTGTCAACAATGTACGGACCCTCCTATCCAGGGCGTCTAGTTCTGTTTGAGTCCATTTGAGTATGCCGAAAGAGTACATCAGAGCCGGCATGACCCAACCGTTGAAGGCACGTACCTTATTGCCGCCTGATAAAAGACTATTAAATACTTTTTTCAGGCGGCCAAAGAAGCGCTCCTTCAACGATTGCTTCATGTCAGCAACATTGATGGCCAGCGCTTCCGACATACCCAAATACTTATAGGTTTCGGTTGCTGAGAGGGATCTAAGATTTATGGAATCCGAGAGCTGGGTTCCCACAGATTCCACAATCTCCCCTCGCTTTACATGCATGACCGCACATTTGTCCACACCAAATTCCATCCTGATGGCGCTGCTGAAAGTTTCAGTTACCTTCAGTAGCTCCATCAGTTGCAAATCGTTGGGGGCAAAGAGTTTCAGGTCATCCATGTAAAGGAGGTGAGATATAACTTGACCACCTCTCCTCAACCGATAGCCTAGACCTGAATCCTCCAGCAGCGTGCTAAGAGGATTCAAGGCTAAGCAGAACCAAAGTGGACTCAAACTATCGCCCTGAAATATACCTCGCTCTATCCTTATCGGCTCGCTATTCCTCTGGATTTGCCGACATCCTGGATAGCGAAGGACTGTCCTCCATTGCCCCATACATGACATCAGGAAGGTGCGCAGAGTTGCATCAACTTTATACAACTCTAGCACCCTCATGAGCCATGTATGTGGCACCGAGTCATAGGCCTTCTTATAGTCTATCCAACATGTCGACAGATCGCTTCGGGAACGGCGAACCTGTTGACTAATGGCCATATCAATGAGGAGTAGCTCCTTAGTACCGCGGGACCCGTTCCTACATTCATTTTGAGAAGCGGACATGATAGAATTGTCATCAATGTGTTTGTTAATTTTAGCTCTCAAAATGGATGTAAGAACTTTATAGACCGTCGGAAGACAGGTAATCGGTCTATAATTTTTGGGCTCCGCAGTACTACCCGATTTATGGAGCAGGTGGGTTATACCTGTTGTCAGAAACTCTGGCAGCGACCCTGACTCTAAGGCTGACTGGAACAGGATCGCCAGGCGAGCGTGTGACCTTGTGAACCATTTAATCCAAAAGTTGTGCAGTCCATCCGGCCCTGGAGATTTCCAGTTAGGCAACGGACGGACTGCACGAACTACGTCTTGGGGGCTGATAGTGATTGCCCCCATTTCTGGTACTAGATCGCACGCTCGCTCGACCCCCTGAGTCCATTCACCCTCGGTATGGCTAACAGGCACCGACCAGATGCTGCGCCAGAACGAACACATGGCATCATCATCCGGTAGGCGCGTGTCAGCCACACCTTGGTCCGGTCGCTCCCAAGCCCTGTATACCCACCTTTCATCTCTTTGAAAAGTGCGATTCTGAGTGTATCGGTCCACCCGCCGCTTATACCTACGAATACGGTTTGCCCATGCATACACTTTCTGCTTCAGGAAGTCGATGCGCTCTGTGATACGGGACATGTAGTCTCGAGGACTGATATCAGTCCCCGAGAACGCCCGCCTCACAAAACGCATCACTCTAGGACGAGTATTGCCCTCCCTGAAGCAGATCAGTTTGCCGATGAGTGCTCTGGCCCCACCAATACGTCGTTCAATCCTGTACTGCCATGGCTGTACGGCTGGTTTAGGTCGTGTAGCTCTGTCATCAGAAAATTTGACATGAGCTACACGACATGCCGCTACAGCCGCACAATACAGGATTGAGTGAGCATCGGTGAGGTCTTCGCAGTTATCAAAATAGTTTGACAATTGACAATATATTATTATTATTATTATTGCCACTTCAGCTTACTTATTCTGTGAGCTATATCAACAACTCTGGTTCTCCGTCGGATCACCCAGCCACTTGTAATACATTCTTATGCAGGGTGTAAACGGATCCTAAGCATTATGTATCAAACTAAGTAACCCTACGCAAAAAATATTGCTGGGAAATGACTTTTTTTTTGGGGTGAAAAATCACGTTTTACGGTAAAACTCAAAGTAACCAGCTCAAAACTTAGTGCTGATGGATGCTTTGAATACTAAACGGGTCATGGAGGTAATTAAAGTTAAAACCTTAAAAAGTAGTGAATAAAAAAAAACTTGTGAAAAAATTAGAACTTTGACCTCCAATATCTCCATAACTAGAAGATTCCCAGGTATGGTCCAGAACAAAAAAAATATCACAATGACGGGGAAAACAAGTGCCTTTCGTTTACGTTAAGGGTCTTTTTACACCCTTTATTTACTGTCAATTATGAAATGGGGACATTAAGAGAAAATCTCACAAAATCCAGCAGCCAAGTTCCACAATTTTGTCTCCAAATCAAAATTACCGGTATCCATCTAAAACAGTCGTATTAAAATAATGGCCTCTCAAAAAAGTTCTAAAACCGCTTTTTTTCTCTACATCGCGTGACGTTTGCCTCAAATTAGTTTACAAAAGTCGCAAGGGCACGTCGGACGGGAATCGAAGCAGGGACCATTATAATAGCATGTAGCGTGCCAACTTAGCTACTGGAGAATGTAGTGATGGTGGCTTGTATTGGCGTGTTGGTGATTTTATTTTGTTAAATACAAAAAAAAAATTAGAGGAGCTCGTGGCTAAATAATAACAGCCACTCGGATCAATCTTCAGGTTAAGCCGCGCTTACTTAGATTGGTCTGTGGATGGGTGACCACCGGACATCGGAAAGCACGTTAGCCGTTGGTCCCAGCTGTCATTTGTAGATGTTTGACAGTCGTCATAGGTAGCCAGTGCCCCGAAAATCTGACAACCAGTCTTACCAAGTGGTATCGTATTACCCACTACCCAGTACTAACTGGGTTGTGGAGGTCAGAGTCAGATAGGCAGTCGCTCCATGTAAATAACTGGTATTCAGCTGCAACCGGTTAGACTGGAAGCTGACCCCGACATAGTTGGGAAAAGAGACAAAAGATCAGAGTCATGAGTCAGATGATGATGACAAAAAATAATTAGAAACTCTTGCATAAGGACTTGGGGATGCTTCATGACTGTTTGGCTAGAGAGTTCAACGCTGAATAAGATGTGGAATATTATGAGACATTATCGGAATATTATGAGACATTATAAAAATACCCTTGAAAAAACTTTGAATCAGCCGCGCTGAAAAGAGAAACCCCAACAAAAATGAAAGATCAGTAAATCGTTTCGCCTGGATTTTTTGTGTAGCTTATCATCCTACTAATATTATAAATGCGAAAGTTTGTGAGGATTTATGGATATATGGATGTCTATATGTTTGTTACTCTTTCATGCTAGAACTCCTAACCGGATTTGGATGAAATTTGGAACATAGATAGTTTATTACCTGGATTAACATATAGGATACTTTTTCTCCCAGTAGTACAATTCCGTGGGTCAATTACCGAACTCGATGCGGGTGATGCCACGGGCATAAGCTAGTTTTAATAATAAAGGGTGTAAATAGACCCTTAACATATCCGAAAGACACTTGGTCTCCCCGTCTTTGCTATATTTTTTTTTTCTAGACCATACCTGGGAACGTTCTAGTTACGGGGATATTGTTCCAACTTTTTCACAAGTTTTTTTTTTAAATACATGTTTTTAATGTAAAAAATTTACTTTACACACCGCCACGACCCCCGTACTATTCAATCCATCCACCAGCACAATGCTTTGAGTGCTTTCCAAGGAGTCCTACCGTAAAACGTGATTTTTCACCAAAAAAAAAAAGTCGATTCCCAGCAATAATTTTTGCGTAAAGTTACTTAGTTTGATGCACAGAATGCTTGGTTGACGGTTACGTGAAAGGTATATTTACACCCTGTATATAATCATATAGTTTCTAAACGTAGCTGTCCGAAAAGTTGCAAAACTATTCAATAGTTAAAATATACCAATCCACAGCACCCCTACTAAACAAATGATCGCGACAGTTCAACATGCGCTTCTTCGCGACTCGACTTGTCAGTCGCAACTAATCCGATGTCATATCGTAACACGACAACATAATTTGACTAGTTCCACTAACTACCGATAGTTTGTTCTATTAAGTTTTTTTAATGGGTTCGAATAAGCTGTTTTGTGCAAGATGATATCGACAGAAAGCCAGTTGAAATAAAATCTGAATAAACTTACTTTCGCCTGCGACTTCGCCCGTTTGAAAAGTTTCATCAAAATCTGTTCAGTCGTTTTGGCGTGAAGGATAACACTAAAAAACATCCATCCTCAGTAACTTTCGCATTTACATACTAGTGAGATTGTTGACCGGCACCGAAAGATCGGAGCACATACATATAGTTGAATTACAATCGTCATCCATTGCAGTCGAATACTCTAGTCAAGACCGAATAGAAATCAAATTAGTTGTTGCCGTAATGTCGAATTGTATTATCAAAGTTAAAAACCACCTTAACGAGGCACGTGTCCTTCAAAAATGATCTCAATGACAGGTCATTGAGATCGTTTTTGGAATATACCTTTCCCAGTTATGTTCCTTCTAGTTACGGAGATATCGAAGGTCAAACTCCTAACTTCCTCACAAGTTAATTGCTTGATGTATTGGATACTTGGACGATTTCGTGAAATTTCATTTCATCAGTTGTATTTATGTATCAAGAACTCTTCAAAAAACTCAAAGAAAAAAATCTATTTCTCTAACATTCTCGTGCTGCCCATATTCGAGTTTATTTGGGGTCGGCGCAGCATATCTTCTTCCACACTTCTCTATTACTCGTCATCTCATCAGACACCTCCTTTCTTGCCATATCATCCTTTACACTTTATCTATTTCTCTAACACGAAGCTAATTAAAACTCAAACTTTAAAAAAAAATCAAAGCATTAATTTCAATTAGAGCATTACAGGCACTTTTGAATGTCAAAAAAAAACGAACCTACAGTCACAGCCATAAGGCATAACTTGAGAAAGTACTGTAGTTGCCCATTCCAAAACGTAGATCTTTATGGAGAAGTATGGGCAAGAATCTCCATGGACACTCTTCTAAATCAAAATATTGTTACAAGATCTTGGTTACATCATTCATGTTTACATTATACATAATTTATAATGTGAGAACTATGAAGAAAGACAAATCACCAAATCAACTGAACCCAATTAAAACATTATACATACTTAAAATAAACCCTTTCAAAAGCTTAATTATTACGAACCTTAAGTAGTCGTACTCACACATTTAGTTATTTAGTACAATAGTGGAAAGCAATTAGCGGGGGTAAGTGAGACTGATTAGGACTGCATCAAATATAATCTCGGCCTGGCGTGCAATTTGAGGTGAGGGAGGCAGCGAGCTAGGATTGAGGTAGAGCGGGTATTTTTGGACGTATTATATTAAGAAGATGCTTCTTTTTGTAATATTAGAGGATGATTTCCACCAAACGGCTCGCATCGTATCGGATCGGAAAGGATTTTGGAATCTAATCGTGTAGACAGTATTTAAAGCCTATATTATCAAGACGCGCACAGCAGCTTGACCGCGGGCGTCTTCCGCGACACGCGATTGAAGCCGAAAGTATGCTGTGACGAGCGATTGGCTCCGTTCGATTGTCGTCATATCGGCTTTCGGCTGCCAACACGGTAGGAATGAAACTATTTGACTAGGCGCAGAAACAGATACGTTCGAAAGCGACGGTACGGAGCCGATCGAATGCGTCAACATTCTGCCGGACGCGATCGGTTGTCGCCGCATCCTTTCCGATCCGATGTGATGCGAGCCGTTTGTTGGAAATCATCCTTTAGTTGACCAAAAAGGTGGAAAATATGTATAGACTTATACATAAAATACATATTATATTAGTGCCTAATTGGCATCCTATAAAACTAGAATATTGTAAAATCAATTGAAACACTAGAATCTAGCTCGTCCAATTGCCTTCTCTGATATTTGACAATAGCCATCTCTGATATTTGTCTATCTCATTTTGTGGTCCTTCGTCCTTGATATACATAGGTATTTACTACAAGTGACGAGGGCCACTGAGCATAATACCCCAGGTTGGATCCCCAGATTATGCCAAGTTATCATATTTCTCACTGAAAATCTCACTACATTTTTTTAGTGGAAAAATTCTCATGGGATACCCTCCGTCTGGGGCAAGCGCAGGGTTATGTCAGACTCTTACCGACTAAAAACCCATTGCTCCTACTACGACCATGTGTGTGGGGGCCCCGAGAGATACAAATACCCAGACAATACGCACATGAAGTCATGCTATGTTATCTACTAATTCTCGAAGCAAATTAAACCAATAAGCAAATTAAGTATAACTTAAATACCTAGTCCTTCTATGTCGCTTAGTAGCTCAACACACAATTTGTCGCTTGACATGAGTCTCATTACCAAACCACAGCGCACAGGCTTGCACTGTGTGACCGTTGCTGTTAATTTATTCGACACTGCAATACTATCAATTTAGAGCGAATATAGGTAATGAGAACTGTGTCGTTTACAGTTAAATATGTAGGTTTTACTAAGGGTTGTTGTTGGACAGTGCAATAGAAATTACATCTCTAATTCACCTTTTCTGACAATCATAGTGAATAATATATGAGATTATAGTTTGTTATAGTAGTTTTTTCAACTTCCAATAATTACATAGACATAAACTACATTTGGAGTGTTGACTTACGTATTATCAAACTCTTAAAAATCAAGTCTTTTGTGTACATTGTCTCACAAATTACGCAGTCTTATAAAAAACATAAGTTCTACATTATACTAACAAATAAATCGCAACCAAAAATGACATAAAAACAGAACACACAAAAAACCTAGACTCACAGCAAAGTACAGTCACAACGAAAACCATTTAATATTTTATCAGGCAACTTTTCAATGTTAAAAATTCTACGTCCCCCCTATTATTTTCAACACCCTTACTCGATAACGCTTTTATGTTCCCCCTGAAAGAAAAAAATGAAATAAAGAGTAAAATTTAAGTTAAAATGGACTTTGACGGATGATGGCTGACCCGGCATCGTCTTGTGCTACAATATTCACGATGTGTCAACGGTGATAGAGTTCGGTACACTTATGGCAGTGACTGTACGTAGATGTTCAGTTGTTAAGTTATAAGGGCTCAGATGCATGACCAGTTTTTTTCTTGTTGAACGGAGTTGTCAATATTGTTGTGATGGTGTCGAAACTATATTTGGGATTTTATCAAAAACCGATTATAACAATATCAGTAACTTGATAGCTTCTTTTTTGACAACACATCACATATACAGAAACGTCTTGTGTGAGTCCCCATTGTCATCACTAGTCTTAAGATGCCCAGTGCCTGAAAATAGGCCTCGAGATTTAACGCGGTCACTAAAATTAAATGTGCTCTTTTTTCGTGTGGTTAGTGCCTAATCTGGTGTCAGAGTTTTTATGCCGCCCATGGGCCTCTGACTTGGCTTTACATGCCGTCGAGAAATATCTCTCAGGCATGCTGGTTTGGTTTCCTCACGATGTTTTCATTCACCGAAGCAAGTGATAATTATACAATACGCACATGAATCCGAAAAATCAGAGTTCTTGGTTTCGAACTCGAGACCTATGACTTGGCAGTCCGATGGTCACACCCCTATCACTGTTTTTACACTGCTAAAATTAAATGTTTACTATCAATAAGTGACGACTGTGACTAAACGCTTATGGAAGACAAATCGATCATGTGTATAACCTCCAAGGTTATCTTTGTTTATATGTAGATACATTGATGTTCCTCTGCAGCAGTTTGTATGTCATTAGAAAGTTGTATTTGTGGTTCCAGTGGAGAAAAGGTGAAGAGGTTAATGATGTATGCTATTTGTTTTACTACCATGTTACTTTTGATCGGATTCCAGCACTCGTTTTGGTTTTTTTTTTGTACGAAGCAAAACTTGTTTTTTTGGTTTCATCCTGAATATCAGTCGCATGCAGCTCGTGGGTATATAATAACAGACGCTCAGGTCGATCTTTAGGTTAAGCCGCGCTTGTCTAGGTTGGTCCGTGGAAGGGTGACCACCCATAATATACGTAGTTTCCTCCGTGCCTTGGAAAGCACGTTACAGTCGTTACAGGTACTCAGTGACACGACAGTCTGATAACCAGTCTTACCAAGGGGTATCGTATTACCTAGTACTAACTGGGTTGTGGAGGTCAGATAGGCAGTCGCTCCATGTAAAATAGTGGTACTCAGCTGCATCCGGTTTTACTGGAAGCTGACCTCAACATGGTTTTGAAAAAGGCTAGGCAGATGATGATTCAGCTGCATGCACCAGTAAGATTAGAAGCTAACCCCAACATAGTTAGGAAAAGTAATTGAAATGAAAAGCTCATTATCATTTCTTTCAAGCAAACAACAGACATGAACTTTAATAATATAGAAAATATCAAAAATAAAAAAACATTGTAAGTACTAATAAATTATTATATTACAATTAATCTCACTTCAAATAGATTCCTATCGAACAAACAGATAGATACCAAAATAATATTTGACCCCAGTCAACATCACAAAATTTCCTCTCACTTATTTAATCCCGTAATCGCAAACCCGTGCGAATTCAACTGGCCAGACCCAAATTATCCAGCATAAGAAGACCCCTAAATTTAAAACATTAACCCCTGATACTACTGTTAATGTAAGAAAAGAGAAGGGCGAGGTAGATCAAGTTATGGGGTACAAAACAACCCCAACTAATGATATTCTCAAGAGAGAAGTTATAAATGTTTGGAGATCGTCACACGAATTTGATACAGTCCCACGCTTCGGTGATGATAGTGATCTAAAATTTGATGGACATGATATTTGGTGAGAAGTTATTGAAACTTTAACTATGCAGGACTTGCTAACAGGATCTGTAGAATCTGATAATGGCTATGTGAGTGTGAATTGACGTTGTGCTCTGCCTGTAACAGTCTATGAACAGATTTTTGTGTTTATTATATTTTCTTCTTGCCACTGATTGCTTGTTTTCATTGTAGATAATCTTTATTTTACGTGAGTCTGATGACATCACAATCATTCAGTTATAAACAGCTAGACCTAAGCTTTAAAAGTGTATTGTGTAAGATCTGTGAAGTTGTATAAGTAAATATTTTATTTATTTAATGCATTGAATGGATAGATGCTGATTCAATGGATCGATACGACACACTGTGTCACACACATGCATAGACAGTACACTCATTGCCTTGTAATTTTTTTATTTCTATAATATATCTGTTTTTGTTAAATTCTTTTATATAAATTTGCGAATTTCTTTGTTCTGCAACGAAAGAGACTGGCCTCCACGACACAGGTAACCCTAGTGTGGAGACCAGAGACCTATTTTTGATGTAATGTATCTCTGAAACAATAAAGTTATTTGTTTGTTTGGAAATTGGGTGACCACCCATTACATACCGAGTTTCCTCCGTGCCTCGGAAAGCACGTTAAGCAGTTGGTCCCGGCTGTCATTTGTATATCTTTGACAGTCTTTACAGGTAGTCAGTGGCTCAAAAAGTCTGACAACCAGTCTTACCGAGGGGTATCGTATTATCTAGTACTAATTGGGTTGTGGAGGTCAGATAGGCAGTCGCTCCATGCAAAATACGGGTATTCAGCTGCATCCGTTTACACTGGAAGCCGACCCTAACATAGTTGGGAAAAGGCTGGGCAGATGATGTTTGTTTGAAAGTTATTTGTTTGTTTGCTTGATGTATCTACATAAAACAAAATATCAATAAAATAACATTCAAATCATTCGGAAACATAAAACAAGCACTCCCATTTATCACTCGAACAGTGGATAAGAGAATCACAATTCAGATGCCAATTCCCACTCACTTTTTATTAACACATAAAATCTCCCAGCCCTCCATATAAAACAATAACACGGTTTTTGTAATTCCCTTGGCTAACAAGTGCGCCTTCATAAACTTTCCATCTGTACCCCGCAAAGCTTTGGGGTTTGTTTGTACCCCATGGGGATTAACCGTGTTAACTGGCATTTGATATTGATACAACCCTACATTCTAAAACAGACTCTAATGTTTCAGAAATAGAATTTGAAATTGTGAGTGTTGCAGACTTGATTTACGATGTTTGATATTTGGATGAAGTAATTGCTGTAACACGTCTCATTTTCAATGCAAATTCAACGTTAGATCTCTCAGCTCAAAACACAAATTCAACTGCAGCAGATGTGAGTTCTAAAGACGATTCAACATTGACACCAAAGCGTGATTCTCATAATATGTAATGCTTTAGTGCAGTAGCGAATTTTGCACTTGACTCTGGTACTGTATGGGTAACATCTTGTTCACCATACATAAAGGGTGATAGCGATGGTCCCACAGCGCCTACTCCTCTGATGTCTGTATCATATTTGTGAATTTCTCACGGTCCGTTAATTTTGTCGGATTAAAAGTTAATGCGACGTGAAATTTCATTTGGTTTTGGTGGATTTTATGACGTATCTGCTTTCAATTTAAACTTTTGCAATTGGTGTCATAAATATTAATTGGATTTCAAACTGGGTGATGTTTTTGTTACAAAGTTTATTTGAACCTTTTCCAATGGCAGAAAGGTAATCGTACGCCTTTTGATACTAAGCCAGAGTTTGCAGTAGGTACCAAAATAACATAACATAACGCCTGTTATCCCGCTTATGTTTAAGTCTCAGGCTATTTCCACCAACCGGTTACGAATCAAAACCAGACTTCTAAGAAGCAAAAAAAGAAAAATTCAATTAAAATAATTAAAAAAAAAAACAATAAAATAATAAAAATATATATACATTATTATTAATGAATAATAATAAAGGAAGAATTATTAATAATTTATTTATTTATTAATTATATTTTTTTATTTTATATTATTTATTAATGATTTTATTTTTTTTTTTTAATTCTTATTATTTATTTTAAAAAAAATGTCAATTCAATTTGCAAATAATCATCATCATTATCGTTCTCCTGCTCTTGTCCCAATTTATTTGAGGTCGCAGCATGTCTTCTTCTTCCATACTTCTCTATTACTCGTCATCTCATCAGTCACCTCCTTTCTATTTCGTTTCTTTGGTCTTCCTCTACTGTTATAGCCAAATATAATTGGCAATAAATGTAGTGTTCATTTTTGTTGGATACGATATTTTATTAGTATGGATCTCTCTCTCATAATATGAAAGGTGATTAGTTGATAACGCAGAAACTACCTATTACAGATTTTATTTTAATCCCTCATTTCAAGAAGGTTCTGTGTGCGTCTTAAGTGTGAAGTAAAAAGATTCTTTAAATAATAGCTTATTTTTAAGCTGTTATTCTTTATTTAATATGCGTAATAAATATTTTTTTTCGTTTTGTTTTATTTATATGTCGCAGATCGCTAATGGAATGTCAAGCGTTTATCATAATTTTGATTTAATTTGATTTTTGGTATGGCAATGCTTGAGTGTGTTTAGTCGATTAAAGTTATCGTTTGTCATTTTGATATTGAATAAAAAAGGCGGTAGACTTGTGCAGTTGATTCATTCAAATTGAAATCGTGGACGAACGACTAACTTGGCTAACCTCACTACATTCCATTTTATTTAAATTCAATCCGATAATATTTCTTCAATCTTGTTATTTTTTATTTGTAAAGTGTTTTAAACAGTAAAGTTTAGTGTTCCAAACAGTGCCTGTGTATTATTTCACGTCGGACTCCACGTTCCATCATGACCGACCAACAAGACAGCGAAGACATACCGCATCTGTCGTCATCAGAAGTGAGATGCCCACGTGCTTCCCGACCCGAACCTGATCGAGACGAAAAATGGCGCATGATGTTCGAGCAACAGAACCAAAACTTTCTCGCGCTGTTGCAAGCAATGTCGCCTGCTTCAAACAAGAAAGTGCAGCTACCTGAGTTCGATCCCGAAAAACCAAACGTCGATGCACTTGCGTGGGTCACCACCGCTGATATGTGCATGGCAGATTATGAGCTGCAAGGTGCATCACTCATGATTACTTTGAGCAGGGCGCTGAAGGGCCAAGCATCGTCATGGTTGTCACAGATTTCGTTTCCTGGTATGACATGGAACGAATTCAAGGAGTTTTTTGTTGCAAGATATGATTGCCCTGAAACACCTGCCGCTTCCCTTATAAACCTAAACAATAGTGCACCAAAAGAAGGTGAGTGTTTTGCTGCTTATTCTTCACGTGTGCTTACGTCATTAATGTCACGCTGGAAGAACCTGACTGTGGAACAGATAGCAATTTCTACCGTGCTAGCACACATGTCACACCTTGATCATCGTGTTCAGCGGCTGGCATTCACTACCGACATCGACACAAGATCTAAGCTACAACAAGAACTCCGTGCGATGTCGTTCCTGAAACGCAAAAACCCGTTTAAACACCCTGAACACCCTGGGGTGTTCCAAGTGTGGATAGCAAGCATTCCCAGCCTAACCCTACGACTAGTGCAGTCAAGTGTTTCGTATGTGGTAAGGCAGGCCACAAGGCTTCCACATGTTACCAGAGAAGAGACAGCAAGACTGACAGAAGACCTCACTCCTCATCTTCTCATGGGAGTTCATCATCTGTTCCGGCGAAGCCCAAGGACACCAGCTCCGTCACCTGCTTCCGGTGCAAGAGCCGAGGCCACTACGCAAACCGTTGTCCAGCAGCAGCCCACGGTTCCGGCAGCGTCGGCACTGGTGGTGGCGCTGATGCAGTTCCTGAACAACGCCGTGTGGACTTGTGCGTGGTTAACGCGCCTCCCGGTATACTTCGTCACTCTGGTGAGTCTTTTCGTTTTTGTTATGATTCTGGAGCAGAGTGTTCATTAATGAGAGATTCTATTTTGTGTAAATTTAATGGTGAGCGTAATTATAGTGTCGTTACTATGACGGGTATAGGTCAAACTTCCGTGAATAGTAACCTGAACATTTTAGTTAATGTTGATATTGGTAACATTAGTTTGGATATTGTTTTTCATGTTTTACCTGTTGAATATCTTCAACATGACAGTGACTGGACGTGAAATTTTGATTAATGACTTGGTAATTATCATGACGTCAAGAAATTTAACCTTTTCGAAAAATTTACCTAATGTGAATACCGTAAGTGTAGAGTCGAGTGTAGAGTCGAGTGTAGAGTCGAGTGTAGAGTCGAGTGTAGAGTCGAGTGTAGAGTCGAGTGTAGAGTCGAGTGTAGAGTCGAGTGTAGAGTCGAGTGTAGAGTCGAGTGTAGAGGCGAGTGTAGAGTCGAGTGTAGAGTCGAGTGTAGAGTCGAGTGTAGAGTCGAGTGTAGAGTCGAGTGTAGAGTCGAGTGTAGAGTCGAGTGTAGAGTCGAGTGTAGAGTCGAGTGTAGAGTCGAGTGTAGAGTCGAGTGTAGAGTCGAGTGTAGAGTCGAGTGTAGAGTCGAGTGTAGAGTCGAGTGTAGAGTCGAGTGTAGAGTCGAGTGTAGAGTCGAGTGTAGAGTCGAGTGTAGAGTCGAGTGTAGAATTACGTACCATTTTAAATGTAGAGTCAGATGCAGTTAAATTTAATGGCATTAATACTGACGTTTCTCCGGATATCAAAGCAAGATTGTTTTTTTTATTATTGGAACACCTAGCTCTCCTGCAAATACTGACCCTATGGAAATACGACTTAAAGATCCCATTCACAAAGGTAGAGCAGAAGCATGTCAATATCACAAATCTCTCTGCCAATTGGTTGCTGGCGGAGCAACAACGTGATAATGAGATTTCTGACCTTATTGTTATTAAAGATGGGAATCTTGGCAATGATATCGCAAAAACATACGAGATCAGATCTGGTGTTTTGCATCGTAAGATACAGCGCAAAAATAGGATTCTATGTCTACCTATAGTACCTAGAGCTTTGAGATGGTCTATCGTTAGCACGACTCACGAGTCCCTTATGCACTTAGGATGGGAGAAAACCCTTGAAAAAATGTACGACTTGTATTGGTTTGAGCATATGGCTAAATTTGTTAGGAAATTTGTTGAGAGTTGTGTTGTTTGCAAAATTTCCAAATCGCACTCAGGCAAAGTTTCAGCGGAATTACATCCCATTCCTAAAATTGCGATACCTTGGCATACCCTTCATATTGATGCTACAGGTAAGTTAAGTGGCAAAAATGATAAGAAAGAGTATGTCTTTGTTCTGATTGACGCCTTCACAAAATATGTGCTGCTACATCACACACTGAACATAAATAGTGCTAGTGCTATTCGTGCTTTAAAAAATTGTGTGACCTTGTTTGGAGCTCCGACGCGAGTAATCGCAGATCAGGGACGTTGTTTTGCAAGTACCGACTTCCGCGAGTTTTGTTCCTCTCGTAATATTAGTTTGCACTTAATTGCTACTGGTAGTTCCCGCGCGAATGGTCAGGTAGAGAGGGTCATGAGCACTCTAAAAAATATGCTCACGGCAGTAGAGACTAGCAAGGATCGTTCGTGGCAAGACTCTCTCCCGGATGTGCAGTTAGCTCTTAATTGCACTATGAATAGAGTAACCAAACACAGCCCTCTAGAACTTATGATAGGTAAAGTCGCACGTCCTCTAGATTTAATGTTTTCCGATGAGCCCGAAATTAGTATCGACGAAGTAAGGTCTGACGCTGTCCTTAACATGGATAGGAGTGCACAGTATGAGAAAGCAAGATTTGATTCCAATAAATCTAAGTTTGATCGGTTTGTCGTAGGTGATTTTGTTCTCTTAAAAAATGAAGAGAGAAATCAGACAAAACTTGACCCTAAGTATAAAGGTCCATTTAAGGTCGTTGAAGTGTTAGACGGGGACAGATACAACTTAAAATCGTTAACAAGGAATCGCCATTATAAATATGCTCACGATCGTCTTAGGAAAATGCCTGATTCTAATGTTCCAATGGAAATTAATGATGATGTAGAGAGTGAATGAATGAACCTGTTTAATTTTTGAATTTGTAAATCTTTTATTTCTGTCATTACTCTTTCTTAATACGTTATCGCTGGTTAAGCGTTAGTAGTGTAATCGCTGGTTAAGCGGATTATGTTGGCTTCCGCTGGTTAAGCGTTAGCTGTTGAAGCGCTGGTTAAGCGAGTTATGTTGACTATCGCTGGTTAAGCGTTAGTAGTATAATCGCTGGTTAAGCGGATTATGTTGGCTTCCGCTGGTTAAGCGTTAGCTGTTGAATCGCTGGTTAAGCGAGTTATGTTGACTATCGCTGGTTAAGCGTTAGTAGTGTAATCGCTGGTTAAGCGCATTATGTTGGCTTCCGCTGGTTAAGCGTTAGCTGTTGAATCGCTGGTTAAGCGAGTTATGTTGACTATCGCTGGTTAAGCGTTAGTAGTGTAATCGCTGGTTAAGCGGATTATGTTGGCTTCCGCTGGTTAAGCGTTAGCTGTTGAATCGCTGGTTAAGCGAGTTATGTTGACTATCGCTGGTTAAGCGTTAGTAGTGTAATCGCTGGTTAAGCGCATTATGTTGGCTTCCGCTGGTTAAGCGTTAGCTGTTGAATCGCTGGTTAAGCGAGTTATGTTGACTATCGCTGGTTAAGCGTTAGTAGTGTAATCGCTGGTTAAGCGCATTATGTTGGCTTCCGCTGGTTAAGCGTTAGCTGTTGAATCGCTGGTTAAGCGAGTTATGTTGACTATCGCTGGTTAAGCGTTAGTAGTGTAATAGCTGGTTAAGCGGATTATGTTGGCTTCCGCTGGTTAAGCGTTAGCTGTTGAATCGCTGGTTAAGCGTTAGTGGGTTAATATCGCTGGTTAAGCGTTATTATTATCACTGGTTAAGTGATAGGATTTGTAACGCTGGTTAAGCGCTACAATGTTAAGTACTGGTTAAGTACTTCAGTGATTTAAACTACTGGGTAAGTAGTGATGCATGGTGCTGGTTAAGTGCTGTGGATTTGTTAGAGAGTTAATAGTACTTTCTTAATTTCGTGCTTTTTGTATTCCTTAATTTTTGTTTGTTATGTTTGGTTCACAATCAATTAAGCATTAAACGTAATATTAAACGGTTTAATTTGACCCAATTATTTTTGTGATGATGTCCCTGACGTGGGTCAGGATAGCCGAGTGAACTAGTCACTTTTCTGGATTATTTGTCTTTTCAGGTACCTCATCCCACGAGGTCGTGTGAAGGTCAGAAATGGCCGTGTCGCAGATCGCTAATGGAATGTCAAGCGTTTATCATAATTTTGATTTAATTTGATTTTTGGTATGGCAATGCTTGAGTGTGTTTAGTCGATTAAAGTTATCGTTTGTCATTTTGATATTGAATAAAAAAGGCGGTAGACTTGTGCAGTTGATTCATTCAAATTGAAATCGTGGACGAACGACTAACTTGGCTAACCTCACTACATTCCATTTTATTTAAATTCAATCCGATAATATTTCTTCAATCTTGTTATTTTTTATTTGTAAAGTGTTTTAAACAGTAAAGTTTAGTGTTCCAAACAGTGCCTGTGTATTATTTCACGTCGGACTCCACGTTCCATCATGACCGACCAACAAGACAGCGAAGACATACCGCATCTGTCGTCATATAGAATAAAAATATGTATAAGTATCAAAATGGGTAAAGAATCAATAACTAGTTTCCAAACTTATACTGTCACTTACGGGATATCTTCCGTGATTGTTCATTATTTTGAGCTCCCGTTATATCCCGTAAGTGACATTATAAGTTTAGTTGTAAACCGTGAAAGCTT
This sequence comes from Noctua fimbriata, assembly GCA_905163415.1. Classification (NCBI taxonomy): domain Eukaryota; kingdom Metazoa; phylum Arthropoda; class Insecta; order Lepidoptera; family Noctuidae; genus Noctua; species Noctua fimbriata. Next base: position 7,602,430 of record LR990943.1, read on the forward strand.
AAAACAGCGTCAGCTTGTTTCCAATTGAATCTTTAGTTAAAGCTGGTTGAGGTTACGGACGTGGAACTGCTTCGCGGACCATGCCTGACCTTTATGTCCCAAAACCTGAAGATGCTGGTGGAACCCCTTCCACCAGCATCATTCCATAAAAGTTTAGAAAATATGACTATCGATATGAAGAAAAAGAATTGAATTTACCCTACAAAAATCTTGCCTTGAGTTGAACCCACACATAACATAAATTTCATCACGCCACCTAAAAGTACCGTCACCAGAACAAGCCAATCAATAACGCGTTAATAATAAATTCAATAAAAATTCCCGACCAACCCTCACAATGATATCAGATGGTCGTTGCATATCGCGCCTATTATATAATGGGATAATTTGATCACAAGTGCGCGGCGTGCGAGCGGCATGTGCCCTTTCGCAGTTTTTATTGTCCCGCTAAGAGTGGTGTAGGGTGATGCTGGGTGGTAGGGCTGTACCGTGCGGAAAATAACTATATTTATTTTTCGGAAATTCTGCAACTATCACTTTTTGGGTAGTTGATGTGGTTCTGTAGTCTTTATCAAGACCTAGTAGGTTACACAAAATTGGAAAAATAAAACTTGCAATGAAATTCTTCCAAAAAAAAAATCTATGTTTAAACTAGTATTAAATACTACGACCACCAAATTCTAGAAGATATGAAAATGATTTACGTACCATAGGCCGTTTAAAAGTTTTTAGAACCATCGTCAGCATCATTTCAGCCGAAAGACGTCCACTGCTGGACATAGTCCTGCCCCAACTGTCGCCACATTGACCGGTCCCAGTTTTCTCGCATCCAGCGGATCTCTACAACCACCTATTGGAAGGCCTTCCAACGCAACGTCTTCCGGTTCGCGGTCGCCACTCCAGAACTTTTCGGCCCCATCGGCCTTCAGTTAGAACCGCATGCAGTCACTTTATGGCGATAAAATGAATATGGAAACCCTTGTTAGATTTTCCAAAAACTTTTTTTTAAACGTTAATTAAACCTACTTTAATGTTTTCTTTCTAAACAAATCTTCCGCACATTGCCAAAACGATTTTACTCGTCCTATTAACACTTCACTTCACCCGCTACTTTTGCAAGCCCTTGCGACAACCCTACCAGTTTACTTTTTTAATTCATCACTCCGGCACAGACAGGCCGTTACAGTTGTTTGTTTAGACAACAGATTGTTTTACAAGCAAGTGCTTTAGTTGTGTTCACGTCTCATTGATTTACAAATAAATATTAAAATAAAAATGTATTGTTGTTTTAGTGTTAATAATAATAGTTAATATTGAATCGAGACCCCTTCGTGGCTCAGAAAACACGTTAAGGTTCGGTCAAGCGATGGCGGACTGTCTGCGGACATTGGACACTGACAGACTGACAGATACTTGATGCTTCAGTAGGTGTGTTATATGTGTATCCGCGGCTTTGTCCGTTTGTCCGTACCGGTTTGTTCGACTTTTTAATTTATCCGTTGGTCGTCATTTGTAGATATTTGACAGTCGTTATGGGTTGTAAAGGTTTTAAAAAGTAGTTAAAAGCTTTATGAAACTTAAAAATAGATATCATAATCTAAATCGTTCTTACAAAATAAAATCTAAATGGTTTACAACCGACTGTTGCTTATAAATTAGGTTAATTACAGCACTGCACTGGTAAGTGCGAAAACATGTATTTATTACACACCAAACGTAATCAGCCTAAAACTATTTCATAACATTACTTCATAAGACCCCACTCATTAATAAAATAAATAAATCTAATTATAAGAAGATTATTTTCCAGAGCAATCACTTAACAATAAACCGCAATCATTCCAGCTAAGATGCTTATCTTCTGATCGATTATAATTCAATCACAAACAAATAAATTTTATCCCCATCACCAATTTACTTTGACCTCTCACTATTAAAGATATTCAAAGGAAAGTTCGGGTATTATGGGTCGGGATAAAGTGGACACGTTAGTTAACCCTCAAAAGCGCGTTAAAACTCAATAGGGCGGTATCTGACAGTGTCTGTCTATAAACTTGCGATTACTTGACTGTAAATTAAACAGAGGGTGCGGAAGGCATAATATAGGAAAAAATATTGCAAATTCTACAATAACTATTTGAATTTGACTGCTATTTATATAGGATGACTGGTAATTAGTGACCGCTATTCATACACGTGATTGTACTCATGATAACAAACAACTTTCTCAAAGAAACATTTTTTTTAGTCATTCACTTTTTTCACAATAACACAGCAACCGTATGAAATTCGCACGCGCGCGCCTTTGACCTATCAGCTGTTAGCTGAGTGACGCCGTCCTGTCTCATTACTATCGTACCGTGCAACAGTGGGTAGGCAGAGTCACGCCGCTAACAGCTTTTAAAAAAAAAATCTTTGGGAAAGTCGTTTGTTATCATGAGTACAATCATTTGTTTAAGTATCGGTCACTAATTACCAGTCACCCTAAACCTGGTTAAATTAAAAAAAAAATCTTTATGTAAATTTTAGATAACGAAATCACAGATAAACACAAAAAAAAATCTCCAAAGAAAAATGTTAAACAATGAAATCTCATCAGCATTCATATTTTAACAATTTCGCTTGGCCGGTATGGCCAGTACAGTCAAGTCCGCGCAAAAGAATGTCACCTCTATGTAGTTCTATACAAACTTAGTCTACATTTAACCCCCCAAATGTTGCAATAAGTTAATTGTTAGCAAAGGGGCGAGGGTTACGAGCATCCAGTTATATTGTTATCGGGACATCGTTAAGTACGGTTTTGTTTTAGTGTCCCACTTATTACGGTTATTGCGACCGGGTGCTGCATTTGCAGGGTTATGGCTTATAGATTATAGTTGTATGATTATTTTATGACGGGCGGTATTTAATGTTGGTAGGAGTTTCAGGGATAAATTACTTATTTTGATAGCTATGATATCTATACTAATATTTTAAAGCTGAAGAGTTTGTTTGTTTGGTTGGTTGAACGTGCTAATTTCAGGATCTACTGGTTCGAATTGAAAAATACTTTCAGTTTTGGATAGCCCATTTATCGAAGAAGGCTATAGATTATATAACATCACGCTACAACCAATAGAAGCGGAGCATCAATTAAAAATATAGCAAAAACAGGGAAAATGTATTCCTTTTGAGAGCTTCCGTTAGAGTTACGCAACAATCATGTATGACTGAATCGTTCCTCTTTAAAAATTCTAAAAAAAAGTCTGCGATAGCATATTTGACTCACACTCTCTCTTAACTGACGCAGGCGAAGTTGCGCGGGTCTGCTAGTCCATAATAAGAATATGGCGATTGAATACTTAGACTATAATATGAATGTTGTGACCTAAATAAAGAATTTATATTTCATAGTATGTGTACAGCGTGTCCCAAAAAGATGTGGTCATATTTCAGGGTGTGATTCAAAAAATCAAACTGATCAACTTTCTCTATCGAATCAGCATCGAAATCCAGAAAAAAAAACAGCTTGCCCTTAGATTTGGGTCGTGTAGGTATTGAAGTTTTGTACTGGACCGCTGATTTTTTTCTAGATTTCGATGGAGATATTGGTTCAGTTTGATGTCTTGTCCTGAAATATGACCACACTTTTCTGGTACACGCTGTATTAGTCGGTGGTTTAGCATAAAATGGGGTGTAACTCTTGCTTTCGAAAAATCTTGGAAATATTTCAAAGACTTGCCATAATGATCAGAGATAGAAAATGCAGAAAATACAGTTTTTTGCCTATACTTCAAGGAAAGAAGTAACGTATAAAATCCCAATTACAGCTGTTAAATGAGAGGGAGGCCATAATCCACCAAACACTGGGCCCGCGGGGTGGATGACGGCCCACTCACAGAGAAGAGGCCTGTGACCCTATAGTTAAAATTGTACAGGCCCGATTCATCATCTACCTAGCCTTTTCTTAACTATGTTGGGGTCGGCTTCCAGTCTATCCAGATGCAGCTGAATACCATTCTTTTACATGGAACGACTGCCTATCTGACCTCCATAACCCAGTTAGTACTGGGTAATGCAATACCCCTTAGTAAGACTGGTTGTCAGACTTTTGGACCCTGACTTCCTGTAATGACTGTCTACAAATGACAGCCGGGACCAACGAGTGTGCTAGTGTGCTTTCCGAGGCACGGAGGAAACTCGGTATGTTATAGGATGGTCACCCAACCACGGACCCACCTAGGCAAGCACGGCTTAACCTACAGATGGACCCACGTCCATCTGTAGGTTAAGCCGTAACCCCGTCCTCTCCTCCTTCCTCCATATAGGCCAGGAATGGCTGATTATCTATACAATAATACCGTCACTGGCTCAATTACTGCAAAGCATCTACAGACCCCTTTTTCTACCATTCTCTAAAAAAAACCACGTGAATATCCGAATAAAAAAAAAAAACTAACAGACCCACAGATAATTTTAACTCATCCGCCTCCCTAGCGACAACGCGACAAAAAAATCGCATCAGTAATTGAGTTAATTCTGCGAGTGAGGGGGCTTTATCGCTGTCTGACTTATGTTTGACGAATTAAAAAGGGGATGGACACGAATGTCTGGCCTGCGAGAGAGATTGGTCGTGTGTAACTATTCTATGTTAGACGGACTTTGTGTGTGTCGAAAGGCAGTAGATTAGTTCATTTCTGTTGTTGTTGTGCTCAAAGTTGTCATTATTTTGCCCTTTTTAACTGACTTCTAAAAAAGTAGGAGGTTTTGTATTTCATCAGCATTTTTTTTTTCATGTATCTCTGATGCCTCCGTGACTGCTGTTTCGATTTAAGTGAGTCTTTTTTCATTTGGTAGAAGAATTATTATATACTAAATTTCATTACCTTTGCTTAGGTAATTTATGAGTTATACTCTAGAATATTATTTTTTTATTCTTTTTCTATGTGGATGATGTGCTTATATTTTCTATTTAGAAAGTAAAATTGATACTTAAGAAGGATTTGTGTGAGATACCATAAGTAAAAAGGGGAAAATAAAAAAAAACGACTTCCAAACAAAATAACACTAAAAGTAGAAAATTACTTTCGGAAGTCGGTGGCAAAAGTCGATGAAACAAACAAAAGTTACCGACTTCCGAAACTAAAGTGCTTTTTCACTTTCTAGTGTTTTTTTTGGAAGTTGGTTATTATTTAGCCTATCTGACCTCCACAACCCAGTTAGTACTGGATAATACGATACCCCTTGGTAAGACTAGTTGACAGACGTTCGGGCCACTGACTACTTAACGACTGTCAAAGATCTACAAATGACAGCCGGGACCAACGGCTGGGGTAGGTTCCAGCTGTCATTTGTAAATCTTTGACAGTCATTGGCTTAACGTGGTTTTCGAGGCGTGGAGGAAACTCGGTATTTAACGGGTGCTCACCCATTTACGGAAAAACCTAGGCAAGCGCAGCTTAACCTAAAGATCGACCTGAGCGGCTGTTGCTATTTAGCTACGAGCTCCTCAAGCATTTATTATCGAAACTCAATCATTAATATCATTTATTATTATCAGCCATTTGTGTCCCACTGCAGGGCAAAGGCCTCCCTTCCATCCTTCCACTTATCCCTATCCAGTGCTATTTGCCAAACCTTTTGAAAAGAGTCGAGTTCGTCCCGCCATCTCCTTCGGCGCATGAGCGTCACGCTCGTCAACGGCGACGCCCAAAGACCCAGTTAGGAGGTCTACTGCGCACCCACCAACCCTCATTAGACAAGCGTGGTGGGTTAATTTTGCAGGCCCATCAATATCAACCTTTACAAATATCTACGGCAACAGAAATTCTAGTCTATTCTCATAAATTTCATATTCAAATTATAATTTTACACAAATAGCTCCTCTTCCGAAAGACGTAACTAAAACGCGTCTAAATCACGATGAATATTTAATTCTGCTCAATATCCACTTTGCCCAATTATCGAGTTTAGCCGGCGTTTGTCTGCAAATAGCTCAACCAGCCCTGCTGGGTAGAACTGTAAGACAAAGTTCTGTTAATCGATAGTTTGTGGTGACTAGACGATTCAGATAGTTCTATTTTTGGATGGACGTTTGGGAACAGAAATAACTATCTGCTTGATAGACTTTTGGTGTATTAAAATGTATATTTAGTTAAATATGATGAAATAATGCACGTATTTAAATAATTATTATAATTTTGCAAAAACAGCAAGCAAAAAAGTCCAAACGGTCATCATTTGTACTAAATAAAATTTTGGACACTTTTTTATATTTTTTTTTAACTCTTTTGTATAGTTAACTTATTCCTGACTGCAGGGTTTAAGGTAACCTAACGAAGGGAATAGTGGGGTCTTATCCCCTTCGAACCTAGCCTGTCCGATTCGGGATGCCACAAGTCCCGAGCTCGCTTCGCTCGCTCTTTCTTCCTATGTTATCTATCTGCCTATATATTAAGCGTATTTATTAGGAGATATAATATCAAAAGCATTACTAGGTATAAAAATTATCATCATTAAAAAAAGATCAAAGTTAAAAAAGAGGATCAAATATTATTTTTGAATACTAAATTAACCTTGAAAGCAGTTAATTTATAATTTATCTGTCGATCAAGTAATATAGACACAGATAAAACATGAAAAAAAGAAGTGCTTATTTACAATAGATTAATGAAATTTTGAGTATCAAATAAATAATAAACTGCTACTCGGAACTGTTGAAGGCTACGCTTGTGGAGGTCATTCTCACTATGCTTTAAAACGCTCATCTACTCTTTACCGTACCTATAATATGACGTCATATAAATAATTCTGTTCACACCGCGACCGCTGGCAGGTTATCAGCTCATTATGCGACAGATGAAGCGATTAATTAGTCGCACTGTCGCACGCTATCGATGTCGTGTTTGACGATTGTAACGATTAATCGATACTGTGGCGATTGACGGGTAACATGCGCGTTTGAGATTTAAACATCATGAACGGTTTTTTTAAATATGGGAGGTTATTAAATTTAATTTGACTCTGCGATGCGGAGGAAAATATAATATATGATGATATATATGCGTATAAGAGTTAACCGTTAGTCCCGGCTGTCATTTGTAGATCTTTGACAGTCGTTAGGTAGAGTCAGAGGCCCAAAAAGTCTGACAACCAGTCTTACCAAGGGGTATTTACAATTACCCAGTAGTAACTGGGTTGTGGAGGTCAGATAGGCAGTCGCTCCATGTAAAATACTGGTATACAGCTGCATACGGTTATACTGGAAGCTGACCCCAATACAGTTGGGAAAAGGCTAGGCAGATGATGATGATATGCGTATAAGAGTAGAGGAAGACCAAAGAAACTATAGATGTTCTGTGTAAATGGATGACATGGCAAGAAAGAAGGTGTCTGATGAGATGACGATGTAATAGAGAAGTATGGAAGATGAAGACATGCTGCGCCGACCCAAATTAATTGGAACGATGATATGCAATGCGTCCGGATATTGGTCTTTTACTCTTAGATAGTTAGGTTTTTAGGAGTATCAGGAACAAGGTATTAAGTTCTACAACCTCTTTAGAAAAAATAGGATCCTCTGATCAGACGGGTGTTGCGTCTGGTGGCCTACTGTCCGACGGCTGTTGACGTGATGTTGTATATGCGCTTAACTCACGTATACCTCTGATAGCACGATACAGAATTTTGGTTCTTAATTTTCGTCATAGATGTCGCCAGCGTCCTTTTTGTCAATTTGATTTATGTTTGCTACAGGTGTGTATTTGCCATTTATAATATTGTCGATATTAAATGAATATACCATCTTATACTCACGAAGATATTAACGATTGTACTGTTAATTGAGAAGTATAGATGAGGACATGCTGCGCCGGCCCCAAATAAATTGGAATAAGGGTGTTAGAATGAAAATGACCATCTTATCCTGAATTGTCATTTTCGCTTAATTTACAATTTTTTTCTGTCAACTTACCAACATGTCAGGTCTACGGCGTAGACGCTAATCGCTACGAGATGCTACGACCGTAGAACGTTGTAAAACATGCATATTTTAGGCGCAAACATAAAATATGGATATCTACATATTTACTACTCAATCGATTTCTCTGTCTATCACGGTAATTGTAGTACCTGGATAAAACGTATGCTTTGTGTTGTTATTCCAGGTTATAAACTATATGTGTGTCTTCATCCAAATCTATTCAGTAGTTTGTAGTCATCATCATCATCATCATTTCAGACGAAAGACGTCCACTGCTGGACATAGGCCTGCCCCAAGTGTCGCCACATTGACGGGTCCCGTGCGACTCGCATCCAGCGGATCCCTGTAATTGGGGGTGGTTTGCCATAATCGCAGGCAGGCGGGTTGGCGATCGCAATATGGTTGTTATAAAATCACAGAGAACGCTGCTGCCTCTGCCTCATTCTCTTGTAGTATGTAGTGCCATGGGACAATTACAGAACTCCAAGCGGGCGAAGCTACAAGTCACAAAATACAAACTTGTTTTCTACTCCAGCGTCTAAAACCCGAACAACTCATCATCTTAAACCATTATTGCCCTAAAAATCAATAACCCTGCAACAGTTAATCTCGTTAGGCGCAGTCCTGACTGACGGTCGGACCGCTTTGTTGTTCGGCACGCGCCAAATTGCGCGGTAATTGTGTTCGGATCATGCGACGTTGTTAGCTAGCAGAGTAGATGAGTGCGCCGTATAGGTCGACGAGTTCGGATCGAGCACGTCAAGCGGTTGTTGAGTGAATGATACGGAAACTTGGCAATGTTATAGGACAGTCATTTAGAGATTTAGAAGTAACTGTATTTGTCTGGTATAGTACATTGCTGGTTTTGTAGAAAATATTTCTTTTATAATTGCTGAAGCAGCTCAATGCATAATGGATTTTTTGCAGCAGTAAAAAAGATGGTTGATTTCGGCTCTAGAGGAGTCAGTATACCCTTTAGTTGAACGCCGGTTTTTAACTTGACATTCATACCAGATTAAACAAGAATACTGAAGGGATGTTATTTTCGTTTAACATTATAAAACTTAAAGATACACGTTATGTCATTGATAAGTCAGTCACAATACAAGCCTGAACTAGAGACTTAAAGTATTCTGAAAAGCAGTCACTAGTCGAAATGCGATTTACAGTGCAAAAGGTATTAAAAATCAGTATCTTTGAACTTGAAAATGACATAGGATAGTCCCTTAAAACAAAGGCTCTCTCAACTCTCTGCATTGTGGAATTCTACGAAAACAGCCCTTGTAAGTAGGTAATTAAATATATTTCCTAGCAAGTAAATAACCAACCAAACCACCCACATTCTATTTATACCACACCACTCCCAATTCGAGCAGCGGCGAACGTGATGTGGTTCAGTAATACAGCTAAATTTAATGCTGCTATTAATAGAAACCACTAACGTTAATTACTTAACAGGACATCGGGACATTGGTATTGTATCATCGATGTCCCACAGTTTGGCAAACTATTGTATTAACTGTTTGTGGATATTTTGGTTATTGTTTTTCGTGCTATGGTTATGTAAAGATAGTTAAGTGGATACAGAAAGAGGTGCTGATTTAAAATTGAATTATGTCAAACTTATTCAGAACTTTACATTACTTTAACTAAATTACTCGTCTCGTCTCGTCGGTCTAGTGGTCGCAAGCGCGATGCCTGAGCATGAGGTCCTGGGTTCGATTCCCAGGTCGGGCAAAGTGTTATTGGGTTTTCTATCAGGAATTTCTCAGTAGCAGCCACGAACTCTGGATTTGTGCCCGTGTTCTGGCAATAGGCGCACTCCCTATTACATAGGACTTAAACATAACTGGCGTGATATGGGTGTACTATTAGGTACACCTCCGCGTTACCCTTCGTGGATTACAGCGTGATGTTATGTTTATGTATGTATTCAGAAATTCCATCGAACGTAAAACCCAACAAACCTATTAATATGTCGGCCTTTTTGACGCAAAGATTGACTGGTCAAGAATGTTGTGGCATCAAGTCCGCCTACGTATTAGTACTGAACGAGTAGTTGTTGCTTGCTGCTGCCGACGAACTAATTCCTAGATTCGATCACCAGCGTTATAGAGTTATTCCATGATGGTTTCTTAGTAGCAGCCTTTTTATCATTGCATGGCCTCTTAAAATAACTGGCATAATATGGGTATGGTATCTTTGCCTACCCATTCTGGAAAAACAACCACTACAATATGGCTGCCTAAATGTCTAACAAAGTCCAGAAAATATCCCTCATATTAACGACCACTTGAGGTTTGCAGTTCAAGATGGTGTTGCTATTCAAGAAAATTTTGAGTCGATATGTCAAACTTAGTAAATACAGCCGCTCAGGTCGATCTTTAGGTTAAGCCGTGCTTGCCTAGGTTGGTCTATGGATGTGTGACCACCTATTACCTACCGAGTTTCCTCCCTGCCTCGGAAAGCACTTTAAGCTGTTGGACCTGACTGTCATTTCCTTGTAGATCTTTGGCCAGTCGTTAGAGGTAGTCAGTGGCCCAAAAAGTCTGACAACCAGTCTTACCAAGGGGTATCGTATTACCCAGTACTAACTGGGTTGTGAAGGTCAGATAGACAGTCGCTCCATGTAAAATACTGGTATTCAGCTACATCTGGTTAGACTGGAAGCCGACCCCAACATAGTTGGGAAAAGGCTTGGCAGGTGATGTCAAACTTAGTATATTTATTTTAGATCTGTGTTTTCCCGCCTAATAAGTCGGTTGAAGTGTAAGTCCATGTTTGGATCGACTTCGTAGAACAAAATAGGTTTTCTTTTTTTACAATCTCGATCTCATAAACGTGGTTGTTATTGTTTTTGCTACAATCATATCTGCGGCCATCGTGTGGCCATATTTATATCAATTCGGTTGTAAAAACATAAATTCCTTTGGTCTTGATAATAACAGGTTTATAGAGTCTATGGTTGCCGCTGGTAGGTAGTCTATGGTTGTAGATTGATAAAAGAAACATGTTAGTTTTGTCCTAATTTGACCTATTATATGAAAGCATGAATTTAAATATAATTAGCTAAATAATCATATAAAAATAATTATTATATGATTATATATTGTTTAAGAAATCAATTTAAAATAGTGTTGTTTAAAAACAAAATATAATTTTTTTGAATGGAACACTAATATAAATGTAAATGTATCAAAATAAAATAATTAATCGAATATATTTGTGAATATAGTTATGACTTAATATGAATTGGTAATGTAATTTGCATGGAAAAATTTTATGGAATTATGTATATTGTTATTTTAGAAAATAGGGGCTTTATTTATTTATTATTTATTTGACCTATTATAACGTACCTACCCATAATTTAGATTTTTTATTCATACCTTCTGGCAATACTTCAATTAGATACTTAAGAAAAAAGTACCTCGTTGGTCCAGTGGTCACAAATAGTCACAATCATGAGCACTGAGCATGAGGTCCCGATTTCGGTTCCCGGGTCGGGCAAATTGTTATTGGGTTTTTCCATCAGGAATTTCTCAATAGCAGTCGCGCGAGACTGAATTTGTGCCCGGTTGATGGCAATAGGCTCGCCCCTTATTACATGGGACGTTAACATAACTGGCGAAATGTGGGTGTACTAATAATAAGGTACACCTCTGTCTAACCTTTCGTGGATTACAGGCGTGATATTATGTTATGTAGAAAAGTACTTTATCAATATACGCAAAAATAACGAGTACTAAAAAATTATAAGACAATCCCTTCACTTCAGCAGTCTAATCGATACACGCAAAAATAAAAAGTAAAATAAAATAATGAGATTTTCACTTCTGTATTAATGATTCAGAAGTTATTCCAACAAAACAAATTCAATAAACATATTGGTTCACTAAACACAACAGAATACCAATATTGAATATTCCATTTTACCTGAAGACATCTCAAAGATAACCCAGCAAAGAATAAATTTGTCTGTCCAAATAAAATTTGAAATAACATCATTTCTTATACCTCCCACACCAGACGATGGTCATATAAAATCAGGGTTCCAATAAAATGCAGGAAAAACCCCTCGGTCGCTGGCACGTACGGAACCAATCGAAATCACTGCATCGCTATGTTCTCATCAAACTTTCATACATCGGACCTGCAACTGAATATCAATCCGTGTATTAGTATTCTATTCTAGAATATTTAGTATAACTGTCTGTGGACGATATTTGATGGGATTGGTCGAATAAATTGGATTAGAAACAAAATGGCGCATGACTACGGCGGTTTGGACTTACTGTAAGCGATAATACGTTGTAATTATTTACTCGTTGATCTAGTGGTCGCAAGCGCGACTGTTGAGCTTGAGGTTCTGGATTCGATTCCCAGGTCAGTCAAAGTGTTATTGGGTTTTCCTTTAGGCATTTCTCAGTAGCAGCCACGGAGTCTGGATTTGTACCCGGTTGATGGCAATAGGCTCGCCTCCTATTTATGGGACTTAAACATAACTGGCGAAATGTGGGTGTACTATTAGGGTACACCTCTGCCTTACCCTTGGGGGTTTATAGGCCTGATGTTTATGTGTTTTAAAATGTATGTTATAGTAATGAAACTTCCTTCCTCTCAATAAATTTATTTTTGTTTGCCCTTTACCTATATAAGATAGTCCTCTATAAGAACTGGAATAAACGAAGATAATCGTGCAACTTTAATGAAAATAATGATACATCGTATCAACAGTTAGGACTTGTACACATAAACACGATACGACGTCGCCTAACCCTTCGGGGATTCTGGGCGTGATGTTGTGTTATTTACATTTGATTATGATACCTGAAACCTGCTAACAGGATTAGCTATACTTCAACTGGGCATCTATTGGTTCATCTTCGAAAAATGACATTTGCTCTAAGCTTGGAATACTAAATTGTAAGAAGGTATGGTATATTTATTTATTTTTATTTTATTTATTTATTCAGTAGTATACATACATTTTATCCATATAACAAGCTATTTACCTAATTATTTACCTTGTTGAACATTGCATCTACATTGTATCTGACAGATGAAGAAAATAAGAGGTATGTACAAGATTCCACATTCTTTTCTTGATAGAATTCAATCGTGATTAAAATGAATTAAATTAAGATTTATTTCATCATCATCATCATCATTTCAACCGAAAGACGTCCACTGCTGGACATAGGCCTCCCCCAAGTGTCGCCACATTGACCGGTCCCGTGCGAGTCGTGCGACTCGCATCCAGCGGATCCCTGCAGCCTTCACCAGGTCATCGGATTTATTTACTTATACTTATAAGTTTATTTTACATGGACTGATTGACCATCTGATATAAGTAAGCTGAAGTGGCAATGGGCTGGCCATATTAGCCGTAGAACCGATGACCGTTGGGGAAGACGTGTTCTTGAGTGGAGACCGCGAATCGGCAAGCGTAAGGTGGGACGCCGTCAGGCTCGGTGGAGTGACGATCTTCGCAGGGTGGCTAGTAGCAACTGGTTGAGAGTTGAGTGGCGTGCAATTGAGGAGGCCTATGCCCAGCAGTGGACTGCTGCGGGCTGCTGATGATGATGATTGCCCATCTGACCTCCACAACCCAGGTACTGGGCAACCGTTTCGGGCCTCTGATTACCCGCAATAACTATCAAAGATCTACAAATGACAGTCGGGACCTATGACTAATACACCACTATTTTTTAATTAGTACAAAAAAATGGAGCTCTATCCGTACCCGTTACTGATCATATTTGTGTAATCAAAAGTCAAAAAAACGAAATCCCAAAATTGTCCACGAAAGTCATAACTGGTAAATCCATAATTGAATCAATCATTCATAAAAATTACCACTAGAAAATTACTACGCGTAGTGCTTTTCCATTCCTGTCGCCATTCATAAGTCCCGGCAAACTATATTTCCATAAATTGAGTGACATTTTGGGATATAAACAAACGCTTATAACTTGGCTGTTTATGAATATTATTTATTGAGACTTTACATATATAACAACAAGACCTTCTGTAATAAGCCATTTAAGTATTTGTACTAATTACAAAATAGTTGTGTAGAATAATATCAGTAATGCAAATAAAAACAAAAACATTAAATAACCTTTATCAAAACCTCATCCTTACAAACCCGTGTTCACCATCTTCTTTTCAACTTCGAAAAGTCATGTAAGTACATATATCTCCTAAGGAATGGTTACCGCAGAGCCGTAAACGTCCCTGACAAATTACATAACAATAACAAGAGCACACGCGATCCGGATACGGGGCCGTTTGCAAACCGGTCACGTTCGTATTGCGTTCCGGATGATCGCCGTGAGAAGAGCGGTCTTGATACTTGCGATTTTGGGTATGGAAGTAGGTATTACCTGTTTTTGATCTCCTACATAACATAACATAACATCACTCCCATAATCCCCGAAAGGTTATGGAGAGGTGTACCTAATAGTACACCCACATTTCGCAAGTTATATTTAAGTCGCATATAATAGGGGGCAAGCCTATTACCATCAACTGAGCACAAATCCAGTCTTCGTGGCTGCTACTGAGAATTACCTGATGGAAAAACTCAATATCAAAATCGAACCCAGGATCTCATGCTCAGCAGTCGTAATTGCGACCACTAGATCAACGAGGCAGTCTTGTTCTCCTACATGTGCAGAAAAATCTCAAAATGATGCTTGAATTCGTATGAAATTGACAGAATCCGCAGCCTTGAAAATCAATCGGAAAAGCTTAACACAACTTCGCTCTGTTATCCCTGAAGAGTGAGCAGAGGTGACCCATGTAATAGGGGGCGAGCCTATTGCCATCACCAGGCACAAATTCAGACTCTAGGCTGCTATTGAAATATTAATGAATTATTTTCTGTATTACCTTTATTCACCTTCGTGTGCAGAATAATGTGAACATAGACAGTGAAAAATTTACTTTATTTAATTGGACTTGATAATTGATTGGTGAATTTATCACTTAAAACTACAAATTCAGTTTGATGTGCTGTCGTCTGTACATGTAACTATACTTATACTATATAAGTATAGTTACATGTACAGACGACAGCACATCAAACTACCCGAAACTGTCAAATTTTTCCAATCAACCTTGAACCCAATGCTTTAGCGGTAAAGTTGAAAATCTATTAAAGAATGTTGACAGATTAATAGTGACTTGATGTTCTGTAGTATGTACATGGGTAACAAATTAAGATAATCCGAAATCTTGAAACCAAACTTCAGGCAATGAAAAATAAGTTAGTTAGATCCTAACTAGATAAGACTCCTGGAATCATCTAACAATACAGTTAAATGGAATCTAGTTCTAAAAATCTTAACCCAATGAGCAAAACCGCCAAAGCAACCAAAAATTCAGAAAAAGTTTCCAAAAGTATCAAAACTTATCCATCCTCATACGAAGAAAGATGAGAGATCTCATAAAAATTATATCGAAGTGGGCACCGCGTTTAGGTACGAGTGTCATATCGATATTGAGCAAAGCACTTCGCTATTCTGCACAATTGCTTCGGTATACCTAGTATGGAGTCGCAAAATTGTATCGATAAAATCTTGTGGGCTTGAAGGGCTGAAAAAGTAATGCTACACAACAGTGGCGAAGGTTCCATGCAACTCGATTCCTATCGGCTTCCCTTTGAAAAATGGCATAGTCAGTATTCTATAGACAAATAATATAATCACATTAAAGACATGTACTCCGGCTTAACTTTTACAAAAATTTACCCTTCGCTACTGCTACACAATAGGCTGCTATAGCTGCGTAGTCAATGATGATGAAATCACGTCAAAGACGGGATTTTAGGAATTTGAATTTAAGTAACTTTGTTAGGAACAAGCAAAATGGAAAAACAAAGTTATTATTATACAAGGTGTAAATGAAGCCTTCACGAAGCCGTTAACAAAGCATTTTGTTCATCAAACTAAGTAACTCTACGCAAAATTTATTGCTGGGAAACACCTTTTTTTTTTGGGGTGAAAAATTATGTTTTACGGTAGAACTCAACATAACGCATTCAAAACATTGTGCTGATGAACGCTTCGAATAGTGCAGGGGTCATAGAGAAATTTAAAGTAAAGTATTTATTTTTATTTTGGTAGTCTGTACTGTCCCACTACTGGGCAAAGGCCTCCCACTATTCCTTCCTCGTGCCTTCTAAAAAAAAAACATTAAAACTTGTATTTAAAAAAATCTTTTGAAAAAGTTTTAACTTTGACCTCCAATATCTCCGTAACTAGAAGGTTCCCAGGTATGTTCCAGAAACAAAAATGATCGCAATGATGGGGAGAACAAGTACCTTTCGGCTTCATTAAGGGTATTTTTATACCCATTAATAGAGAGTACCTTCATTAATAAAGATACTTTTTATGGAGCAACATTTTACGATACGACAATATCAAGTAACTTATTGTAATCGGTTGTTGCCCCACTAGCACTTGCGAACTTCATTGAAGATGCACCTTAACATAAGTATGAAGATGTAAAAAGACTTGTTAGGAAAATAAAACTAAAGCTTAACTGAGACGAGAGTTACTTTTACAAAAAAATCTTTTGTCTAGTTTATTTTTATGTAAATGATTTTATCGTTAAATCAGTCGGAAAGGCTCCATATTCATCATCATCTGCTTTGCTTTTTCCCAGCTATGTTGGGGTCGGCTTCCAGTCTAACCGGATGTAGCTGAATATCAGTATTTTACATGGAGCGATTGCCTATCTGACCTCCACAACCCAGTTAGTACTAGGTAATACTATACCCCTTTTTTATTTTTAGGATGGGAAATCATCAAATGACCCCCCCGCTCTGGGCGGAGCGGAAGGAAGTGTCAGACTTTTACTGACTAAAACCCATCCATGTTCCTTCTTTGCCCTTTGTGTTCCAGGGCCGCGGTATCTCTTTCGAACAGTCCCGCAGCCCTGGCAGGAATACTATACCCCTTGGCAAGAATGGTTGTCAGACTTTTTGGGCCACTGACTACCTGTAACGTACCTGTCAAAGAACTACAAATGACAGCCGAAATCAACGGCTTAACGTGCTTTCCGAGGCACGGAGGAAGCTCGGTATGTAATGGGTGGTCACCCATCCACAGACCAACGAAAGGCTGTGCTACTGTATTATCAAAAAAAAACTAGGCGCCATTTTTTCAATATGGCGGCGCGAGCGGCAAAGATAGGTACGAGGGAACAAAGTTGAAATTCGGAAAGGGCACATCGAAATCTATAATGTCAATGATTTTCTCACTCCTTGGAGACTTTCCGGGTAACCTCTTTTTTGGAATCAAATTACTGTACTATAAAACAATTGACACGCACAAAATCATAAAGAACATAAAATCTACTAATCTAACAAGAAAAAAAATGTTTGTATTTAATATGTCCAATTAATTACAAGTTTATAACAATTTTATCAAGACTCGTATCCAACTTAAAAGGTTTTAAAACATTCAATATGTGAGGCATGCGCTCACAAATCACTTGTACCGTCGAGAATGTGTTAATGTGCATACGTTTGTGTGGGTTCTGTAGGTCAGAATTTGGTGGAATATTTAGTTTTGATTGGGGAATTAGTCGCTATTGATGTGGACCAAGATATATAAACAGGATACAAGCATTAAAGATAGTAAATATCATCAAACTAGATTATGCCCACGGCTTCGCCCGCGTGGCGTTCGATAATTGTCCAACGGGATCATACTACCGGGATAAAAAATACCCTATGTGTTTATCCAGGTTATAAGCTATCTGTATGCTAAATTTCATCCAAATCCGTTCAGTAGTTTTTGCATAAAAGTAGCAAACATCCATCCATCCATGCTCACAAACATTCGCATTTATAATATTAGTAGGAAGTAGGATTACTAATATGTATGTGATTTTAATAAACTAGCAAAATCGTACCCAGCAGTTACTGGAATATCGAGCTCAGATAGACAGTCCTCTGTGTAAAATACTGACATTCATCATTACACTGGAAGCCGACCCCATCACTGTTAGAAAAAGGCTTTTTATGATGAATCATTACATTAATAGACATGAAATCCCTAGAAAAGTTATTTGCAAGTTTGGGAATGGATTAATACATAAAATAATACTTAATGTCTATAGTTATTAGATGTAAAATAAGATTCTGTTTGTGGTGAGGAGAAATCATGACTTCTTAATTCAAACACACAAAAAGATATATACCTACCTATCAACTCTCCCATAGCTGAAACACGAGATTCTCGTTCAAATCCCAAAAACCGATTCCCAAGATTCCCAAACCCTTTCAAACCGAATTCCCTCTTGCAAACAATGTTCCTTTTTTTCGCCACAGATCCCAAAACACGGCATAAAAAAAATAAAAAAAGAGGCACAGATAAAGAGGCAGAAAGGTAAACATTGAACACGTAGCAGACTAAATATAAATGTCTCGGGAGAACATTAAGATAGCGCGAGGAATGTTAAAAGCTATTTAATATTATGTTCTGTTCGAACTTTATTATGGACTTTTGGTCGGGTTGTGGAAAGTACGGACGTGTAAAAAAAAATTCTATTGTATATTCTCGTCAATAGTATTGTTTTCGGTAGGTAATGATGATGTCATCGTTGAATACAATGACAGCATCTTTACAGTTCTGTCACAGTTAAATTACCCCTGTCAATTTTGACAGATGACATCTCACAGTGAAATCACATTGATCTCTTTTTCTATTGTGATAAGGTTGTTGTTGGGTCGATGCTGCCAGGGCTAGGTAAAATAACAGCTAAAGCACAATTACGTATATTTGTAAACTGATGTGTATAGTCAAAATATGTTTAAGTTTTCAAATGAACCAGTCATCGCCATCATCAGCCGCAGCGGTAGTCTGCTGCTGGACATGAGCCACTTTAATCGCACGCCATTCAACTCGATTCTCGGCTCCTCTCATACTACTGCCAGACACCTTTACCAATTTGAAGCTGAATTTGTTTTCAGACAAGTGTTATAAAGGTCTTATCGCAGCACTGTGTGAAGCTTTTCCTTGGGTAAAACCCCTGAGGTTTTTCTATCGCTGACCCATCTTGTCTGTAGGGACCTACGTTTTAGGGTCTGTGTTTCTTTTGTCCCCTCATTTTTGTTTTATTTCTTTATGCAAACATTGCTTGCTGAAATTCTTGAACTTGAATTAGTTTAATTCTTAACAAGAATATTTCTTAACTATAATAATTATGTTATCTGGTTATTTTATCTGAGTCGTTCTATGCGAATCCTCTTGAGTTTTTTTTTTCATGATTATCCGTCACCTCTTATTTCTTGTGGCCAGATATATTTATTTACTTTTATTTTGGTTCATTTCTTAAATTTTTCCCAAAAATGTCAGAATGTATCTCCATTAAAGCTTATGTTTTCAATCATTTCATCATCATCATCATTTGCCTAGCCTTTTTTAAACTATTTTGAGGTCGGCGTCCAGTCTAACCGGATGCATTTCATGTCCCAATTATTATAGATCTGAATTTATTTTTTCAACAACAAAACTTTGAAAATTCGTACTTTACCCCAGCCATGCAGAGGGTCGTCTCTTACAAGTGGAAGGCATTTAAATGAAAGCGCGATAACCAGGCCGTATTAATGAATGTGCTTTGAGCACAACGCCTACACCAACATATCATGATGAAGGTAGGAGGTACTATATAAAACATATGTTTACATAATAACATGTCTCTAAGTTGTATTGAGCTATGTGATAGTGACTTTTGATGTGGATAGGTAATCAATTAAAAAGTAACTTTTGTTTTTTTTTATTTTTGCACAAAGGCTTTTGCAATACTGGACCTAGGACATACCTCTGTTAGTACTAAGTTGGTTAGTGAAGATTGTGTGGAATGATTCAGAAATTAAAACTCAATGTTCTATGGAGAACCAGATGTTCCATGTCAATCGATAACAAGTTTATAACGATAAAATTAAAATTCTTTAACAAGCTGTGGGGTAGGTAAATGATATATTAAAATTGATACAGAATTATTATCTAAGTAAGTACTAACTTTATATGCCAGGGACTACATAGTTTCAATTTTATTGCATCATTTGCGTAGTCCCCAGCTTGTCGTTCTGAATCTAGTCGCTGTGTAAGTATGTAAGAAGATATGCAAAGCGCAAACCCACAGCCGATACACGACAAATCCTTATCATGAATCAGCAATAAAAAAATAGAATCCCATCAAAACAAATAGAGAAATTTCAACAAAGAATAAGGAACAATTTACACGAACAACAAAATTCAATACCAGGACCTCATAGAGATTGCTTTCAAAACCCAACTCAATCTGAATCCTACACGTTCAATTTCAGATTAGGTATCAGCGACATCCGACAATAAATCGCACGGCTCGTCGCGGAATAAAGTCGTCACTATATCGTATCGGTATCGCTGCGCCCACGACTTGGAGACGACTGGTATACGAGGTCCGGGGTATTCGGTGTAAGGTCTGAGGTGTACTGTGACTTTCGTACGAGATAAAAAAGGACGGTAAGGTTACGTTGGTGGGTTCTCATAAGCCACACGTCATCATTAGTGATTTTTTTTTAATATCAATAAGTAAGTACTCGGTTTTTTTTGGAGTTGAGTGTCTCACCCTTCCTCGCACGCACAAACTACTCAAAACTTTAAGACCTTTTTAAAAGACTTAGAGTCGGCTTCCAATGTAACCGAATGCAGTTGATTACCAGTATTTTACATGGAGCGACTGCCTATCTGACCTCCATAACCCAGTTAGTACTAGGTAATACCCCTTGGTAAGACTGGTTGTCAGTCTTTCAAGCCACTGACTTCCTGTAAAGATTGTCAAAGATCTTCCAATGACTGCCCGGACCTTTTCGAGGCACCGAGAAACCTCGGTAAAATGAGTGCCATGCCATGGTACCACAGACCAACCTAGGCAAGCGCGACTTAACCTGAAAATTGATCCGAGCGGCTGTTATTATTTATCCACGAGCTCCTCTTTCTGTCGCCATAATACACCTCAAAAAGACAGAGTGGTTCTTTAGAATATTCAGCCGTAATGTCATTTTAGATAACTCCGCACGTCTTCATTTGCAGTCACTGATAAATTACATCACTGGTTGCGATAGACAGGCATGATACCTCTCTACCGCATCCAAAGTAGCAAAATAAACAATAAAGTAGAAATTTTTTAACATTTAAAATAATAAACAATTTTATTTTTCGATTGAAGCTTGAATAGGTTTAAACAGAGAGAGATGGAAAGAGAGTTCTTCGAGAGGAAGGTCTTAGAAGTTTATAATAATAATAAAGGTCTATTCCTCTTAATAATAATAATAAACATAACATCACGCCTGTAATCAATCAATCATATTATTGTCAGGCAACTGAGGCCCATAGATAAAAATACACAAAATACTCTTATAAACTAATACATATAAAACCTTATTAAAATAATCCTCTAAGGGTTAACCTAATAGTACACCCAGATTTCGCCAGTTATATTTAAGTCCCATGTAATAGGGGGCCAGCCTATTACCGTCAACCGGGCACAATTCCAGACTCCGTGTCTGATACTGACAAATTCCTGATGGAGACATCCAATAGCACTTTACCCGACCCGAGCATCGAACCAAGGACCTCATGCTCAGCAATCGAGCTTGTGATCACTAGAACCAAAAGTAATAATATTATGCTACTAGCTGACCCGCGCAACTTCGTCTGCGTTCGGATTTTCCCCGTTTTTGCAATCTTTTTCATAAATGCTCCGCTCGTTTTGGTCGTAGCGTGATGTTGTGTAGCCTATAACCTTCCTCGATAAATGGGCTATCAAACACTAAAAGAATTGTTCAATTCGGACCAGCAGTTCCTGAGATTAGCGCGATCAAGCAAACAAACAAACAAACAAACTCTTCAGCTTTATAATATTAGTATAGATTAAAACTTCTTTCTGTACTGAAAGTTTTTAAACCGCTTGCGTATAATGAACTTTTGTCAACCGTCACCCAGTGTGCTCCCATCCTAAGCCCTCAACGTCTGTATCCAAGTTATCCTTAGCGCTAAGTTAGGCGCAAGTTCACGGCGACGCTTATCTCGCTAAAATAAATTGCGCATGTAATCAAATGTTAGGGCGAATTGTTATGTCTTGTGTTTTCTGCAGTTTTTGTCTCTTTTCTCTATTGTTCAAGTGACATTCTTGGACTTTTAAGATTGTGTACAAGTTAAGTTAAGGATAAGTAGAAGCTAAAGCTAGCTTTTTTAAATGTTTTCTTTGTTTTTGTGTCTACCTATGTGTTTTCAGACGACACATCATCATGCCCTTATCCCAATTTATTTGGGGACGGCGCAGCATGTCTTCTTCTTCCATACTTCTCTATTACTCGTCATCTCATCAGACACTTCCTTTCTTGCCATATCATCCTTCACACAGTCCATCCATCGTTTCTTTAATCTTCCTCAAGTCTTAAACCCATCCACATTCATACTCAAAACTTTCCTCACGACATTTTCCTCATTCCTCCGCATCACATGCCCATACCAAGCCAACAGATTACAACAAAACTTTTCAGTCACCGGCGCCACTTTCAAACTTCCTCTTATGTACTCATTTCTTATTTCATCCACTCATTCAATAATTTTTATTTAGACGACAGATCACATTTTTTTTTACCAACGATTGGCTTTTAGTCTAACTGGATACAGCTGAATACCAGAACCTAACGTAAAACGACTATTTCTGACCTCCCACAGTCCAGTACACAATACTCCTTTGTAAAACAGGTTGTCAAACTTTCAGGCATCCGACTAACCGTTAACGACTGTCAAAGATCCACTACAGTTGACAAATCTTGTTACTAAGCTGAGTAATCTGCCCCCGTAGCATGACCACCGTAGACAAGGATTTCTTTGACGGAAGAATCGACAAAATGACAGATAGTGCAAAGAAATCTGTCATTGTGTCGACACAATCTGTCATTTTGTCGATTTTTCCGTCAAAGAAATCCTTGTCTACGGTGGTCGTGCTACGGGGGCTGATCTACTGAATAGTTTTCTAGAATCTAAGCAAGGTCTTAAAAACCTTTTGAAGTAAGACCTTTTGCAGCTTTGAGTTGAGCAGTTCCGAAAGCGAGTTCACATACCTAAACGTTATGAGTTATCGTGAAGCTCAACCTTCATTTAGGGAGCTTAACGACCCGTCGCAATAGGTTAAAAGTTCAGCAAGCTGATGCTTAAGCTGCTGTGCAATAATCTCATAGTCATCATCAATCTTCATCATTATCATCAATCCGGAGAGGCTTACCATCAATGGACAGTACACTA
Organism: Noctua fimbriata; assembly: GCA_905163415.1. Classification (NCBI taxonomy): domain Eukaryota; kingdom Metazoa; phylum Arthropoda; class Insecta; order Lepidoptera; family Noctuidae; genus Noctua; species Noctua fimbriata. Next base: position 7,625,707 of record LR990943.1, read on the forward strand.
TCCCACTAAAGAACTGGACATTGGACGTAAAGCTCTCCCGACGACAGACGACTCAGTCATCCCACGATCATGCCGCTTGCAACATCGTGTCGTAATATCGGGACCTCACAATAATTGAAAATCACGGAAGATATTCCATAAGTGAATTGACACATTCTCACTGGCTACCACCCTACCATAATAAAATAACAACACATACATATAACATCACGCCTGTAATCTTAGAAGGGTTATAAACAGAGGTGTTCCTAATACCACATCCATATTTTCACCAGTCATGTTTAAGATTGTAGTCCCATGTAGTAGCCAGCCTATTGCATCGACAGGTCACAAATCCAGAATCCGTGGCTGCTACTGAAAAATTCCTGATGGAAAAACACAATTACACTTTGCCCTACCTTTGAATCGAACCTAGAACCTCATACCCAACAGTCGCGCTTACGACCGCAAGACCAACGCCGAAAATAGTTGCATCAAATAACTGATTCAATCTAGAACTGAATACACAGCACGCGGCACAACACCTTATAAAAACCTAGAAAGTTTACCCAAATACATGTCTACTTACGTACCTTCATCGACCAAATTGACAACGATACCCCTACTAGTTACCATTTAACGCATCAACCTCAATGGGCCAGTGACAGTCAACGTAAGTGCCCTAATAGACGGCCCGTAACGGCCACGGTACTGCTATAGACGGCCCACAAATGTCCGCATGTCGTGCGGACAATGTGTCAGCGTAAACGCTGCTAACGATCACTGTATCATTAACGAAGGCTAATGTATCGATCTGAACTGGGTTTTAGTTGCCGATGTATTTCGGCTATATTATTTTAACGGACTATTTCTTTTTTGTAACTTGAACTTATTAAAAAACTGTCTCATTATAAACTATTGATTTGGCTATTTGTAAGTGAAGAAGGTCGTAAAAAGTTTGCTCTTAATTTTAATGAAAATTCTAAATGTCAAATGAAGAGTTGCAAAGTTCTAGCGAGTTTCAGTTTAAATAGTACCTCCCTACTTACTTTAATCTAATTAAGATTGACAAAATCTATTCCCTTCGTCAAGAATTAAATATTCACGAATATACCGTGCCGTTTACTCTGCTAATAGAATTTGACGTAACAGAATAGTGCATAAAAAGAAATAAAAACCCTTTTATAAAATATTTTCAACGTGAATTTCAATCACTGCACCGGAAAATTAGATAAATTGACAGAAAAATGACGACACACTTACAACACTGGAACGGAACAATAAAAACTAATTTGCAATCCAACGTAACATTAAATCTACCAAATTAGAATATCCAAACAAAAATAACTGGCAACCCAATAACTATAAATATAAAAAGCTCAACGAATTTCAAAAATGACGTGGAAAATCAAAAGTCATTAATGTCCAATAAGTTAAAAAGTTGAGAGACGGCTATAATAAATCATTTTATATTACATCTCTGTACCAATTTTTCCTAGTCTTTTTTCATCAATTTAACACGAGCAAAAAGTGGCACTCAATTGTAAGGTTTACGCTGCGATACATTTTTTTTTCTTTTTTATTATGAGCAACCCGTTTAATATTTTCGGCCAATCAGCGGCGGCGGTTGGCGGTCGCGCAACGCCCTCCGCGCTCTCTATTGGTCGGCGAGCGGTACAGATTGTGCGATGGCGGGAAACGGATTTAAGTCTATGGCATCTCATTCTTACAATCGACAGGGCAGTGCCGTAGTATTCGTTATCGATATCGATGTATGAACTAATAAAGTTACTCGACGAATTTCCGTATTCATCATTCGAATGCGTGGTAGATTTTCTTGAGTACTTAAAATTGAATTTTGAGATTTTCAAATTTGAGTTGGTTCTTCTATTATTTAGTGGATGACCAACTTTGGGCATCTAGTTTAGAACGAAACTCACACGTGTATGCACCAGAGTTTTCTATTTTGTGTTTTTTGGTCGTTTGTTCTTTATGGAACCTATAAATGAAGTTTCTCAAAGCATTTTGAATGCGTCTTTAGACTTCTTTTTCGTGCCGATTAGATGAGACTTTACTTAATTTACTTATCACGATGAAGTATTCATCACCATGACCAAATTTTTGGATCTATAAGTTGAAAGTTTACCCTCATGACTTGCTATGTGTTAAGCAGTTTAGCTGGTATAAAATGTTGAGAAAAGCAACTAGACATTTAAATATACTGGCGATAGACGGGGAAGCACTGAAAACGTCGTAATCTGCTTGCAAGAGCCAACTGGCCAATGCTCGCTTGTCTAGTTCTAGGGTAACGTGTCAATATTGGCATATATTATATTTTTCTGACACAAGAGATTAAGTTTTTCAATGAAAATTCTTTTGATAGATTCCCTATAATATCTTAAATCTCTTAAGGAATGAAGAATGTGTCAAGGTCAAACCATTCTTTTCAATTACGCCATTCAAAGGAACTTGTGAACTTCAAACTTTCAAATAAAGTAATTATAATGGATTCTACACCCATTCGCCAGAGTACATTCGTATGGGGAAGAGTGGGCAAGGAACTCGTACTTACGCTTTTAAAATATAACTATCGTATATTTTATCGACACATCCCCACCACTAGTGTTGTAAACGTCTCGAGCGTACGTCTTCACGGCGACGACCAATTTCATCAGCAATACATTGCGGCCGTCATCATTACCCGCTTGTTGGGACTCGTCGTAATTTACTTGTAATCACGCATAACATCGAACTACGTAATTGGTTCTCGAGTAATTATGGTTTAAGTAGTTTTTTTACTAAATCGGTTTTGATGTGGGGTTTTTTTTTTGTAAGTATGTTGTTATGTACTTCTTAATCTGTCTGTTTAGTTGGTCTAGTGGTGGCAAGCGCTACTGCTGAGTATGAGATTCTGGGTTCGCTTCCCGGGTCGGGAAAAGCGCCATTGGCTTTTTCCATCTGGCATTCCTCAGTTGCAGTTCAGGGTCTGAACTTTTTGCTTTTTGACTTAAATTTAAGTGCTGCAAACTGACTAACTTGGAAATTACAGGTATGATTTTATGTAGGTAATCTATCAGTACCGTGGACCTCGTAATTTGAGAACTAAGTTGATGAGCAATTGTACAATCTTACTATTATAAAATATGATGAAAATAGGTTATGTAGGAGGTACCTACTTCAAGTGGGTTGGAAGAGTTCCTTATTCGGGAAGAACTATGCCCTGCAGTGGGACAGTAACGGTACTAGCATACAATGATTTATGCGACGTTTTTTGGTAGAAAGGGAATTCAATACAAATATTTTGAATAAATGATGCAAATTAAAACGAACCTAATTAATCTGAATGTGTTGGAGATACTGTACGGAGTGGAAGGGACACCGACGCGAAAATGGTTACCACGTATTCAGTACATCATTCTGAGCCACCCACATAGAAATTTTTCATCGGTTATTAAAAAAAACGAGCTGTTTCTTACAAAAGTGCAATAAAACCTATACGGTCAAAATGTATGGAACAGCTGATTTTTTTTTTAAACTTTAACCGTTTTCGCAGCGATGTCTCCTCCCGTTTTACTTATTTTCCTAGACTTGACACCTAAACTAAGTAGGTCATCGGGTATCAACGTAGTCAATTAAACTGTATTTACTTATTGCAGAAGACTACCGATGTTACTACAGTCTCCTATATTTATGTACATACATTGTGTGCGTCTTATTTAACTTTATGTAGTTACTCACCTACAAAAAAAAACTATAGGAAGTATCTCCAATGAACGTTAGTTCAAGTTAATTTGCTTTTAAATGGCTCTATACACAAGTTGTAGCCCACTAAAGTCTAATGATGTTTGTTACAAATGATAGATGAAGCTCAAATTAGCTGTTGAAGTGTCACACGATATTAAACTTTATTGCCGTTCAGCCTAAGGCTTTTATCAAAAGAAAATTGATTTTCAGCCACACGCATAGGTACGATCTGTGACCTATGGTGATATTTTATATTAGATAGGTGAAAAGCACCTGTTTTTATTGTAAGCTACGCAAATAACCCATTTTAACGACTATATTTTGGATGAGGCACGTAAAACAACACTAATAAAAGTTAAAATTTTGAATTTTAAAAGTATATTTCCCATCTAGCGTCAAGTAGCTGAACTAAAATGCCATGTGGCGCAGTAACGTTTGTAGTAGTAATGCTATTCCTTACTAGATGGCGCTTTCATAAATATTTAAATGAGTTGTTTTTTCTATGCCATAGAGGGCGCTAAAACAGTTTTGTTTCATAAGTTTTTACTTTAAATACTAGATGGCGCTTTCTGCAATTCTCAGTTTCACTGTCTTTCTCATTTTATTATTTTAACTTGCCTATTTTTTTCTTAAGATTTAGCTGGCCCAAAAATGACTAACAAGACTAATCTCGTAGGGGTACGTGGAGTCTTTGAATGTCCCGTCTAGGTGGTACTTTGAGCTAAAATGATCGTGAGGACCTACTTATTATGCTGGTTAATTAGTCATTCATCACCAATGATGAACCACGGATATTTTACAAAAACACTGATGATTAACTCCTCCGTTGTTCCAAGCTCGCAAGTTCGCAGTTTGGAAGATGGCGGTATGATACCCCGTCACGCGGAAAGCTTGTTAAGTCGTTGGACCTGTGCCTGATCTCACTCCGATCGTATCGGATTGCTATCCCATCGGACTATGTGAGTGTCTAGAAGAACAGAGACCTGCACCTTCTTTTTTTTTTTTTTTTTTTTTAGGATGGGAAATCATCAAATGACCCCCCCCCGCTCTGGGCGGAGCGGAAGGGAGTGTCAGACTTGTACTGACTAAAACCCATCCATGTTCCTTCTTTGCCCTTTGTGTTCCAGGGCCGCGGTATCTCTTTCGAACAGTCCCGCAGCCCTGGCAGGCATCGGCCCGTGCGGACCCCCTACGTGGTTGCTGACATCTCTTTGAGGCGCGCGTGGAACACGAACGCGCCGTCGACACGGCCTGTCGTCATAAGACGGCCGGACGGCGAGCTAGCCCAAAACTCGCCGTCCACAGGCCCGCGCCTACGGTGGCCGGGGGCCACAACGTGACCCCCGACGCCCAGGGCGTCTCCCGCGGCGGCTGGGACGTGAGGCTCTTTCCCTCTCACGTTCCGCCACCTCCTTCACTAGCATGACTGCTTCGCAGAAGGAGGTGACGGCTTCCCATTCCCTCTCGCCCCGGACCATGGCTTGAACCAGGGCCGGGCGCGAGAGGTCGCCGCCGCCAATCGCTTCTACGAGGACACGGCGCTGCTCCGCCCAAGCAGGGCAGGCCTCCACAGTGTGCTGCACCGTGTCCTCCGGACGATCCTCACAATGGAAACACCCGGGCGTTTCCTCCCGCCCGATTCGGTGCAGGAACCTCCCGAAACCGGTGAGGACCTGCGTCAGGCGGAAGGTGAGGGCGCCGTGGCGCCTCTCTAGCCACTCCTCAAAGAGGGGACTTATCGCCACTATGGTGGCGTGCCCTGCACGGGGTTGCGACAGTCGCTCTCTCCAGGTCACCATGAGAGAGACCTGCACCTGGGTTTGCGCACACAGTTGTGCACTATAATATCTCTACTGAGATTGGCCGCCGTAGCCAAAAACCGTCAGGAGGACTTCTTGAAAGAATCAAGTTTCAGGTATTAAAATTAAACCAGGCTAGCTAGTTCCATGTCAATCCTATTCTTATTTAATTCTTGAATGGTTTGCCAAAACCCGAGCACAAATACAGCTGGGCATCCATCCAATTTGGGCTACTGTCGAGAAATTTCTAACTAAAACCTAACGAACTAGGGGTCGTCCTTTAATCATGTGAGGTTTGAAAAGGGGGGAGAGGGTCAGAAAAAATCACGATCAATCGCTATGGGAGGGATAATGTGACAAGCGTGTATTTTTTTCGTGGGACTAAAAAAATGAATTTAATGTGTGACGTGTAAAATATGTTTTACCAATAATTAATTACAAACCCGAGTAAGCATTTTTTTGTCTAAAAATCGCGAAAAATTTTTATTAAAAAATTCGGTTTGTTTAGTTTTCGTTTCTTAAAAAAGATTCTGATTGACTGATTATTCAAAAAACTATCAGATTTATGGGAGGGGGGAGGAAGGGATAGCGTATCACCATGGGGGAGGAGTGGCTGTAAAAATGGCCTATATGCCTGACGTGATTAAAGGATGGCCCGTAGTTGAGGAAAAGATCAATGTTATTACAGAACCTTAGAATAAAGAACACTACCGTCCTTTTTGAAGTCGGTTAATAAATAAACACCATCACTTTTCACAATTTTATTTTCAATATAAGTTACAATACAATATTGTTGTCAACATTTTAACATCGTTATACTATATACTTTTAGTTTTTAGTAGGACCGCACCTTAAAATAGCACAATTTACAGTAATTAATAAATATCAAATAGTAAGCATTAAGTATATTTAAGTCACTATAAATACAATCATGTAAACGGTTAATATGAATTTGCATTATTATTTTTAAATAGATAAGTAAAATTTAAAAGACAATATTCCATTATCATAAAAAAAAAAATTAAAAAAAATCTCTTTGGTTTAGCAATGCACCTATCCAGCCATGAATGCATTACTTTAAAATATCTTAAAAAGACGTAATAAACACTATTACAACAATAAAATCTATCAAAATGGTCCTTGTATTACCTAACTATAAAATAAAAATAATCTCATATTTTTCTGTTGGCACATTTTGAAAGTAAAGTTAAATAATTTCAGTAAAAGCCTTCCATCAAGGCGTTGAGGTTTCTTTCAGTGAGCGCTCTTGGATATTCTTCAGTGTCGATGATGTCACAGGGTATCAGTAGCTAGAAAAAATATTAATAATATTAGTTTTACTGAGGAATTACATTTAATTTCTTAACTTCGACAGCGACTTGGCCAAACTTTGACTCCACTACGCATTTCTCCTGTATCGTGGGTGCGTTTACAAACATTTAAACTCACATACACAATAAGCCAGACCCCGAAAAACTACCTGTAGGCTATACAAATATTTGTTCCGTGTGGGAATCGAACCCACAACTCGCAGCGCAGCAGCCAATTGCTCAGCCATTGCGCCAACCGTGATGACAATCGTGTGTTTTTCCTATCTATTGGGAATTTCGTTCATCAAGAGAACATCATCTGCCTAACCTTTTCTCAACTATGTTGGGGTCGGCTTCCAGTCTAACCATATGCAGCTGAATACCAGTATTTTACATAAAGCGACTGCCTGTCTGACCTCCACAACCCAGATACTATGTAGGTAAGCAAGGCTTGAAGGAGAACCTTTGTGCAAAATATCAACTCTTTAGGTTTGGTCGGGGTGTTGATCTAAGTCAGTGAGTACAGTGATTGCGTGAGTCAGGCTAAATTCTTTTTATTCAGTTTGGCCCAGCCTAGTACGGAGTTTCAACAGAATAAAACGCCAGTTTATATTGGTTTTGCCCCCATTGATGAGCGTCCTACCGTATTTCAGTAAAATAGTTTTCTTCCCCTCTGTTTGATTGTTCATGCGATGCGTGCTAGCTAGCTGAGTGTACTTCATGTTATTCTTACATCACTGTGTAAAATGATAGCGCCTTAGACAAACGAAGCGCACTTCACTTTTCACTTTATCTGACTTTTGTAACTACGTATTTTCCTGTTCAATTTACCAGAGCCATTGGTTCTACCTACACACTGAGACATACATAACATCACGCCTGTAAACTCCGAAGGCTTAGGCAGAAGTGTAACTAAAAGTACACCCACATTTCGCCAATTATGTTTAAGTCCCATATAATAGGGGGCGATCCTATTCCCATCAACCGGGGACAAATCCAGACACCGTGACTGATATTGAGAAATTCCTAATGAAAAAACCCAATAACTTTTGCCCTATCCGGGAATCGATTCCAAGACCTCATGCTCCACTAAACCAACAAATCTTATTAGAATACCAACCCTCTCTGTAATCGGCTTTCCTTCCAAGAGGTACTTCAGCTTGTTTTTCTGGCACGGTGAGAGGATCTTGTCCATATTGTTGACGAGCTCCTTCAGTTCAGGTCTCAGATGGCCTTGGCCGTCCCTCTTGCCGTTCGTCCAGCCGCGTGAGTATTGGAAGGTCTGCGCCGTCACTGAGGCCAGAGTCACGAAGATGAGGAGTAGGGTCACGTTGGCAGACATTGTGGTGTCTGGAACAAGAGAATAAGGTTTTAGAATGAATCAGGCAAGCACTTTCATTTACCGTCAGGTGAGAATAATGTCAAACGAGGTTCTCATCATTGGGTATTGTATTGGTTGGTTGGTTTTTTCATTTGCTTAGCCTTTTCTAAAACTATGTTGGGGTCGGCTCCGGATACAGCTGAACTGTGCTGTAATGTCCAACACTAAAACATTGCAAAACCATAAAATACTTCTCTCACAAGATTACTCGAATTAACATAGAAAACGTGGTAAACATTGGCAAAACCATTCAAGACTGGAAGTAAAACTTTTGAATGTAATCAAAACATTATCATGTCTTGTTTACACGGTATTGCCTGTTTTACCCTACACGAATTCATACCCCGTGACTGCTACTGTCAAAAACCCAAAAACACTTTGCCCGACTCGGGAATCGAACCCAGGGCCTCATTGCTCAGCAGTCATGCCTGTGACCACTCGACTAACGAGGCAGTCCCTTCAGCTTTATTATATTAGATAGATATGAGACCTGTTAGCTAGTCACAATCATACACAGCTGTGTAGTTTTCTATTTTTTTCACTATAACATCCCAGATTGGTCTTGTATAGATGGAAACATATACTTATTGAACGCCATATTATTTTTGCATACTGAAGGATCCTCTAGCCTTCTGCCCCAAGGGCAATTAAAATAGGACATAGGTACGGTAAAAGAGGTAAGGACGATGAGTTAATTCCATTGATTCAAATGCAAGGCCGATAATCGGGTTAATAAGTTAACCGGTTAGGGTTAAACTATTACCCGTATGAGTTAACCATTTATTATTCTCTTTACATTGTACGGTGAGCTTTAAACTTTATGTAAAATTGTGGAGATCGATATGCACGAATTCGCTAGAATTAGGAGACACCATTTTCATGTTATTGTCGTTACCGGTAGTGGCCCGAAAGTCTGACAACTAGTCATGCCAAGGGGTATCGTATTATCCAATACTAACTGGGTTGTGGAGGTCAGATAGGCAGTCAATCTATGTAAAATACTTGTATTCAGCTATATCTGGTTAGACTGGGAGCCGACCCCAACATAGTTGGGAAAAGGAACGGCAGATGATGATGATGACCTAAAAGTTTTGGTGAATAAAATGTTCACTATTGGATGGTTTTTTCAACGGGCAAAAGTTATGGATAGAGTAAGGAATGAGTATATTAGAGGAAGTTTAAAAGTTGCACCAGTAACAGAAAAGTTGAAAGGGAATCGACTGTTTTGGCATAGGCATGTGATGAAGAGGGACGAATCGCATACAATGTGACTAAAAGAGTGATGAATATAAATGTTGATGGACAGAGAGAGAGAGGAAGACCAAAGAAAAGATGCATGAATTGTGTAAGGAATTTTATGAAGGAAAAAGGAGTAAGTGATAGCGTGACGAATGACAGGGGAGAATGGAAGAAAAAAACGTGTTGCGCCGACCCCAAGTGACATGGGACAAGGGCAGGAAGATGATGATGTTGGCTCACCGACAACAGGTGAAAATCCAACAGTGGGCTTTTATTATGCACTAGCTCGTCGCCCGCGACTTCGTCCGCAAAAATTGTGATAATAATATCTTGACTATTGTGCATGACATAACTATACAACATTAGTTTTAGTATATGCGAAACCTGATACACGTGTCTAGTATTTTTATGTAAAGAATCTATGTACAAAATTTCAAAACTGTATCATGAAAAATCACAAAGTTATAAGCTTGTTCTGTTATCTAGTTGTCTGCCTCAGCTTCGTCTGGAGCTCATTGATAATAATAATTTGGCAGTAGGACCTAAATTATTGCGATAGCTACTCAACGCTCGGTGTCCAACTTTTAACTTTTTTAAATATTTTTAGGAAAAAATATAACATGGTTTAAAAATTATTGGAATCGATTCAGTTACTTATTCTGAACAAACTATATTCAGGTTTCGCATATACTAAAAATAATGTTGTATATTTTTTAGCCTATAGCACCCACGAATACTGTAGCTTTCTGCCAGTGAAAGAATTTTTAGAATTGGATCATTCGTTTCGGATATTACCCCCTACATACAAACTTACAAACAAATTTTACCACTTTATAATATTTGTATAGATTATTTTTAAGTGTCGGTGTGTCACGTATCGCATTAGTGAAAACAGAATTATTAAATAAACTAACAACAAACTATAAAAGGGCATCGTAAAACTCCTCCTTAACGCAGTCAGCTGGTAATGTGCCCTAGAGACTGGCGGCGCTGCCACGTTGTATGTCAACACATTGAATCACGGGAAGCGTCAAGTAGGCGTTTCGAAATTTCCTTAAACAAGCTATGAGCACTCGGACCCCACGGCCCCAGAGTTTCAACCCCAAACGGCTCGAAAATATAGTTTCCACAAAGGTTTCTATATTTTCGCCGCTTGAGGTTCTCTGCAGCCGCAGTGTCAATGCCAGCACAGCACGATGCGTTTGGAAGATGTGATGGCGCAAGAGTATCGACGCATGTTTCGTCCCACACTAGAGGCCTACCCATCTTCCAAGGAAACAAAGACATGCCGTCTGGTCTTTTCCCGTCGTCGCGTGCTAAGCCAAAAAGAAATAAATAAGAGTTCGGTCTATATTCTAGTGTTAGAGTTAGGTTCTCATTAAAGTCATCATCATCATCATGTCAGCCGAAAGACGTCCACTGCTGGACATAGGCCTCCCCCAAGTGTCGCCACATTGACCGGTCCCGTGCGACTCGCATCCAGCGGATCCCTGCAACCTTCACCAGGTCATCGGTCCACCTAGTGGGAGGCCTTCCAACGCAGCGTCTTCCGGTTCGCGGTCGCCACTCCAGAACTTTTCGGCCCCATCGGCCATCCGTTCTGCGAGCAATGTGCCCTGCCCACTGCCACTTCAGTTTGGCTATTCTTCGGGCTACGTCGGTTACCTTGGTTCTCTTGCGGATGTCCTCATTTCTGATTCGATCACGCAAGGAAACTCCGAGCATAGCCCTCTCCATTGCCCTTTGGGTGACTTTAAGCCTTCTGATAAGGCCCATTGTGAGCGACCACGTTTCGGTCCCGTATGTAATCACTGGCAACACACACTGGTTTTAGACCTTCGTCTTGAGACACAGCGGTAAGTTGGACGAGAAGATACCCCGCAACTTCCCGAACGCTGCCCAGCCGAGTCGGATTCGACGATTGACCTCTTTCTCGAAGTTAGACCTACCTAACTGGATCGTTTATCCAAGGTAGACATAATCGTCTACAACTTCGAGTGTAGAGTCTCCGATCTTGATAGGAGTGGGTGTTACATGGGTATTCAACATGATTTTGGTTTTGTCCATGTTCATTTTAAGACCCACTTTTTCGGAAGCTCTACTAAGGTCATCGAGCATTGTACTGAGGTCCTCCATGGTCTCAGCCATGACCACTATATCGTCGGCAAACCGAAGGTGAGAGATGTACTCGCCATTGACGTTGATGCCTAGCCCTCTCCAGTCCAGAACCTTGAAGATATCCTCCAGTGCAGCGGTGAACAGTTTCGGAGATATGACGTCTCCCTGTCTTACACCTCGCTGCAGAAGGATAGGTTCTGAGGTCTGATCCTGAAGTCGGACTGACATGGTGGCGTTTTTGTACAAACACTTCAACACCTCGATGTACCGATAGTCGATTTGGCACCGTTGGAGAGACTGCAGTACAGCCCAAGTCTCGATCGAATCGAAGGCTTTCTCGTAGTCCACAAACGCCAAGCAGAGAGGCAGGTTATACTCTTCGGTCTTCTGTATAACCTGCCGCAGCGTATGTATGTGGTCTACGGAGCTAAAGCTTTTTCGGAATCCGGCTTGTTCGGGAGGCTGAAAATCGTCAAACCTACGCGCATTAAAGTACTCAAAACATAAAATAAACTCTTTGAAGTAACTTCTCTGCAAACCAATGGATAATTTTATAGTTAGCAGCTGCCAATTGTTTTTATGGAAGCCATTTTAAATCCTTTAGATTCGTTTTATTGAATGTTTTTAATTACAGCTTTTGTTTGATTGAAATGCGAGTATTGGAGACTTATTACTGGTCACAATTTTAGTCTGGACACAGAAACTGGAGGATTGAGTTTCAAGAGTACACCCGATACTGCATCGCTGATCTAGTGGCCGCAATCGCAACTGCTGAGCATGAGGTCCTGGGTTCGATTCCCGGGTTGGGCAAATTGTTATTAGGTTTTTCCATCAGAATTATCTCAGTAGCAGCCACGGAGTCTGGATTTGTGCCCGGTTGGCAATAGGGTCGCCGTTGACATGGGACTTAAACATAATTGGCGAAAGGTGGGTGTTCTATTAGGTACACCTCTGCCTAACCCCTCGGGGATTACATAGGTGTTGTTATTTTATGTTATGTGTAACCTACAATATTTGTTTTGTTGAATTTAAGCCATGATGTTAAGAGGTCACCGACGCTTAAGGGAATTGGCAATAACAAGCAGAGTCATAGCAAATGCGGTCAGAGACACCAAGATAAAATTTCTCATGTGCCTCATGTAAGTGATCCCTATACATAGAAACGCAGAAACGCTGGTACTAGTCAAAAATCGACTAAGTAGCAGTTTGGGGGTATGGAGAACAGGGTGTAAGTTCTTCATCCTCCATAGACAAGGGAGGATCCTCCGACCAGACAGGTGTTATGTCTGGTGGGCTACTGCCCGACAGTTGTTGTCGGGTTCTTCTATATAGTCTTAAGTCGCGAATAACTTTACTTGCGCGATGCAGGGTTTAGGCGTATTTCGATGTTTACTTCATTGTCTGTGTCATAGATGGCGCTGTAGTCCTTTTTTTCTGTTGCTGTAGTACTCTTTGTAGTGCCGCTACAGCACTGCCACAAAAGCTTTTCTACAACAAGTTCTAAAACACTACTATAGACAACCGCTTTAATGAGTCCTCAAAGTCCTAAAAATATCCGACAGGTTATTTGCTTTAAAATAACCATAATCCGCGTAGGTATTACGATACTAATTGAACCAATACGTGATCAACGTTCAGAATATTCCATTTAAATTGATACCTTCGTGAGGACACATTGAAGCGGTCGGTCTATATCTATGATTTTCTACCTACACAGTGTCAGTTAAAAATGTTTTAAGAAAGAAAAAACTGTCAGATGATACCTCAAAGATTTTCTTTAGTCCACGCCTTATCCGATTCAGCATCCGCTGTTATCCTATGTATTGGTTCAATTAGTATCGTACTAATTGAACCAATACGTGATCAACGTTCAGAATATTCCATTTAAATTGATACCTTCGTGAGGACACATTGAAGCGGTCGGTCTATATCTATGATTTTCTACCTACACAGTGTCAGTTAAAAATGTTTTAAGAAAGAAAAAACTGTCAGATGATACCTCAAAGATTTTCTTTAGTCCACCCCTTATCCGATTCAGCATCCGCTGTTATCCACAAAAGATCGCGCAATTAGATACGAACGGGAAGTGGGATTTTAAAATCTTTTGATAGTACGCACAATAAAAGTGACAGTTTCATCAAACAGCTTTAAGCCTACTGAAGGGGTGAAGGGATGGGCAGAGTATATTACAAGTTACATGTAGTTAAGGCAAGCCTATTGCCAGCATCATCATCTACCTAGCGTTTTCCCAACTATGTTGGGGTCGGCTTCCAGTCTAACCGGATGCAGCTGAATACCAGTATTTTACATGGAGCTACTGTCTATCTGACCTCCACAACCCAGTTAATACCGGGTAATACGATACCCCTTGGAAAGACTGGTTTTCAGACTTTTCGGGCCACTGATTACCTAACGACTGTCAAAGATCTACAAATGACACCCGGTACCAACGGCTTAACGTGCTTTTGGAGGAAACTCGGTATGTTATGGGTGGTCACCCATCCACAGACCAACCTAGGTAAGCACGGCTTAACCTAAAGATCGATTCGAGCGGCTGTTATTATTTAGCCACGAGCTCCTCCTTTAGTTAATATTTAGCACGAGAGAGTTATTATTTAGCCTAGTGCTACCAACCATCCACAAGTAAAATGCCTAACTATTCATACACGAAATATTTTTAGACAATCATCTAACTCCTATATCGAAGCCATTTCAAGGGATTTTTTTTAATAAAAGTATATACAAAAAAAAAAAAAGTACTTGACCCACAAAATAAATACTGGCTCGTTATTTTTCAACATCCATTACGCTAGTTTACTACGTCGTATTTACCTACTATCATTGTTGGGAGTAACGGTTTTATGCAAAAAGTGTCAAGAAATTTTAGAATTATAATAATTTTGTCAAAACAAAAACACTCGGATAAAAATTTTTTTTCGTTGCTATGGCGACTTTACGACTTATAGAAGTTAAAGAAGCTCTTTAAATATTTCGTGTATGAAAAGAAAGACCTTTTAAAAACTATAATTATGCTGCTTTTGAAAAATCTTTTTCGAATCTTTCCCAGTCAGGTTTCCAGATGACCGTCTCGCGTTCTCCCCAAACCTTCCCCGAAATCCCCCCAAAATTGAGGTTTTGAAGAAAAAATCCCCCCACAAATGGCAAATAATTTTTTTATAATGAAATATACAATTTTATACTATTTCAAAATTAGGTTCCATTACAGAATCCGCATCTTCACTCGCGTCGTCTGCAGTATCCTAAATCTTTTCTGAGTTAAATCTGTAAATGGCTAATGGCTACTTGGGAGAAGGCTCTTTGTACATATGCGTTGAAAACACGCTATGACAAAATTCCTAATGCCAATTTGCTAACAAAAACATCAATTAAATACCCCATTCCCTCCAAACCCAGTTTTTTCCCTCCACGAATCCCCCCAAACATACTGTCCCCCAATTGTCCCCCCATAACTTAAAAAATACCCCCAGATTTACGGGAATTCCCCGCAATCTTACATCACTGTTCCCGGTCCAGTGAAGTAATATTATAATAAAAGACCACATCCTACGCATCTGGTCTTGCAACTACCAGATGAACAGGACATAATAAATGAACCTTCAATCCCACGCTCCTATCTGGTGGGAACTGATAAAGAAAAAGCAGCTTTAAAATAACGAATGAATTGAACCAACAAACGTTGCGAGCTATTTAACGCATAAAGTAGAATATCTATTGCATGCTATTTCACAGACCATAGACGCACTACTGGCTGGAAAAATCTACTGGGGCATTGGGTAAAGTGCATATTGCCTTGATACTTAATAATGTATTTGAAACCTCATAGCAAGAATAAAAGGTTGAAATTTAAATGATGGGAACGAGTATTCGAATTTGATGGATTGATGTAAGTTTTGAGAGACTGGCATTTAAGACGGACTTATGAAGAGACATGGATGAAGTATTATCTTCTAAAAATAAACGTAATTACATTTAAATATAAATGTAGTAGCTTTACGTCTTTAGTTTTGTCTGTCTACATACAAGGTGTAAACAGACCCTACATGAAACCGTCAACCAAGCATTTTTTACATCAAACTAAGTTCCTCAACGCGAAAATTATTGCTGGGAAATAACTTTTTTTTGGTGTAAAAAACACGTTTTACGGTAGATCAAAACATTGTCGTGATGGATGCGTTGAATAGTCCGGGGTTGTGGAGGTATTTAAAGAGAAATTGAAGCGTGTTGGTTATCTATGATACTGTACCACAGCATTTGTCTTTCAGGAACGGGCCAGTGGTGGAATTAGCGAACACAATAACTCCCGTATATTTTGAAGGGTTCGTTGGTCTAGTAGTCGCAATACTCGCAATCACGACTGCTGATAATGAGGTCCTGGGTTCGACTCCGGGTCGGGCAAAGTGGCAGCCACGGAGTCTGGATTTATGCCCGGTTTATGACAATAGGCTCGCCCCCTATTACATGGGACTTAAACATAACTGGCGAAATTTGGGTGTACTTTTAGCTACCTACACCTCTGCATAACCCTTCGGAGATTACAGGCGTGATGTTATGTTATTTTGAAGTAGTAGATGTTTATGTACACTCTTCTCGCTGTCTGTTTATCAACAAAAATATTTCCTCATGCACCTGATATTAGATCGTTTTTTTTTTCAAGTGTTATTTATGGCTTTTCTTACGAGTTATAACCACGTCGCCACCGGTGCGGTTCTAAGGCGTCATCTCTTCAATTTGTTGTTAATTCAATTTACATAAAAAGTAGGACGCAATTTTCTTCAGAAAACATTACGTAACATCACGCCTGATCCTCTGAAAGGATAGACAGAATTGTTTCACCATTCCGTTAATTTGTATGTACCAGATAAAGGCGAGTCTATTTGCTGTAAAATGTACTTCGAAGTGCACAACTGAGTTCCACACCTAGGAACCCATGTTGAGCTTCACTTGTAAGACTACATTACGTGATGTCGACAAACGGATGTGCGATTAACGCTTGTGCGACAAAACTGTACTGCGACTCACCATAGTTCGAATGCACGCAAGTGCGAGAAACTGAAGCTAGACGACACGCTCTAGTGCGACAATTGCTTGTGCGACAGTAGTCCCTAGATGAACGAGTCAAATAGGCAATCTATCGATAGAGAAGAGGAGCTCGTGGCTAAGTAATAACAGCCTCTCGGGTTGATCTTTTGGATAAGCCGTGCTTGCCTAGGTTGGTCTGTGGATGGGCGATCACCTATTACATACCGAGTTTCCTCCGTGCCTCGGAAAGCACGTTAAGCCGTTGGTCCCGGCTGTCATTTGTAGATCTTTGACAGTCGTTACAGCTAGTGGCCCAAAAAGTCTGACAACCAGTCTTACCAAGGATATCGTATTACCTAGTACTAACTGGGTTGTGGAGGTCAGATAGGCAGTCGCTCCATGTAAAATACAGGTATTCATCTGCATCCGGTTAGACTGGAAGCCGACCCCAACAGTTGGGAAAAGGCTAGGCAGATGATGATAATCGATGGATACGAAGATATATTAAAAGAATATTGTAAAAGAGCTGGTGTAGGTGTACGCACGACGGGTAATCAAGCTTTACAAAACCAGTTTATACGGATCTCTCATTGTATAGGAAATCGATATAAAGCGAGGCCAAGTTATACTGGAAATGTACAGCTTCATGTGCCGCCGTGTGTACAATAAAGTATAATCTATGAATCAACTCTATCCCCCCAGTCCGAATAATCCTATAAACAAAAATAATAAAACGAAACAAAAAGTTTTTGATTTATTTCCAATAATTCGCATGTTGTATTCCTCTGGAGGAACAACACTAACTTGATTAATGTAAGGTACAGAATAGCTGTACATGTTTTTAGCATTAATTTTAAGTTATATTTCAGTATTAATCTAGACAGACTTGTAGTGGTTAAAAGCGCGGTATTTTAGCGTACCAGGGTCCCTAGAGGGAGGGGTAATAAAAGGGGGTAAGGGGGGAGGAAAGTAACATTCTGTAAACACCGACATTTCGCGCTGCGCTTGAGTGTCGTGGGTTCGATTCCCGCACGGAACAAATATTTGTACGGTCTACAGGTCAGGCCAGGCCAGGCTTGATTTTGGAGCAGGAACCTGCTCTAAACACAACGTTGTTGTTTATGACCTACTAAAATTAATTAGAACCGCCCCTAAAATAATAGACAAATTAATAAATTGTTTATCGATTTGTAAATTGTTGTAATTGAACAAAACTTGAGCATTAACTACCGATACCTTAGTAAAATACAAATATTAGCTAATATAACATGACATAACGTGATAACATCACGCCTGTAATCCCCGAAGGGTTAGGCAAAGGTGTACCTTAGAGTACACCCACATTTCGCCAGTTAATTTTAAGTTCCATGTAATAAACACTTAAACTTAAACTTTGTAACACACACACACGCTCACTCTCGCACACACACTGCACTCATCCACCCTTCTAATCAACAATGCCCTTTTTTTTTTTTTTTTTAGGATGGGAAATCATCAAATGACCCCCCCCGCTCTGGGCGGAGCGGAAGGGAGTGTCAGACTTGTACTGACTAAAACCCATCCATGTTCCTTCTTTGCCCTTTGTGTTCCAGGGCCGCGGTATCTCTTTCGAACAGTCCCGCAGAATCAACAATGCCCTAATGTTATATTTACTGATTTTATTAATTACGCATGTTGACTTGTTGAGCTTTACTTTGATTTAATTTTGTTTTTTTTATATTCATTTTATTGATTGTTATTATTATTTTTGATTTCTGAATGTTTTAATTACTATTTTCATAATTAATTGTTACTTATGTTTTGCTGTGCTGTCACGCTGAACAGTCAATAACTCAATCTGTCTTTTCTGTCTATACTGGGCCACCAAGATACAGGCTATGCCTAGTTTGGGGCCCAGGGCTACTTCCACTTATGCACTCTTTTAACTATCACTGTTGTCACTTGTTTATATGTTTCCTAACTTGTGTGTGTCAATAAATTTATTTATTTGTTTATTAATAGGGGGCGAGCCTATAGCTAATTTGGTTGAAACAAATATATACTACAGAACTATAGTAGGTATTGCCATAATCTCGTGTAGACGAAAGTATGATCTGTCTGATCCCCTGTCCATATTAGTTGCCAGACCATTTGTCAGTATTCGGAAATTAGCGAGCCAATCAAAGGCAAAATTCAGAGGTCTCAATTTTATGCCATAGTAAGGAGCTACTCTGACTTATAATGCTATATTAAGATTGTACTCTGCGTGCGTAAAGATAATATACATGCGGTAATTGAATAAATTGAACAAAGTAAAGCCATAATCTACAAATGACAACTGGACAAGCACTGCTCACGACTATCAGCTCACAATTGGAATGCGCAAAGTTAAATTGCTCCTAGACAGACTGAACAGACAGTCGACATTCGTCAGAGTACGGAACTAACGTTTCATCAAGGATTTCAGCACTAAAACTGATGTGGGTGAACAGTCGCTAGTCGGTCCAATCGCAAAAGCGTGGGCTTGTACTAATATTATGGAGAAACTTGTGGATGTAAGTCCTACAGACCTACTTCTTTTTGGGAATCTGTACAGACATTTTAACATTTACCTACTGATGAATTTACTAACTATACAACATTAGTTTTAGTATATGCGAAACCTGATACACGTGTCTAGTATTTTTATGTAAAGAATCTATGTACAAAATTTCAAAACTGTATCATGAAAAATTACAAAGTTATAAGCTTGTTCTGTTATCTAGTTGTCCGCACAAAATCGTGGCCACCACGCTGCGCGCGCCTCCAGCGTCGTCTTGAGCTCATTGATAATAATAATTTGGCAGTAGGTACCTAAATTATTGCGATAGGTACTTAAAGTCGCTCGGTGTTCAACTTTAACTTTTTTAAATATTTTTGGGAAAATATATAACATGGCTTAAAAATTATTGAAATCGAATCAGTTACTTATGCTGAACAAACTATATTCAGGTTTCGCATATACTAAAAATAATGTTGTATAGGGTGACCGGTAATTAGTAACCGATCCTTAAACACGTGATTATACTCATGATAACAAACAACTTGCTCTAAGAAACATTTTTTTTTATAACTACTCGTTTGGGAAAGTTGTTTGTTGTTATTAGTACAATCACGTGTTTAAGTATCGGTCACATAATTACCAGTAACCCTATATAAAAATATGTACAGGTATCAAAAGCAGAAAATAATTATCGTTTGCATCGCTGTCAACGGGGAAAGTCCCTAGAATAACCGTTGGATGGCACTGCTTATTCTTAGACCAAGAAAAAGCCCTCTGGTCACGAGAAGAGTCGACCAACCGCTTGGCGATGCCCCAAAATACTAGGTGGGCACTCGGACCCCATGGCCTCAGTGTTACAACCCCAAACGGCTCAAACATATTATTATAACTACCAATAAAGTCATTGTATTTGCGCCGTTTAAGGTTTTCAGCACCTGTTGAATTGAGATTTTATGCTGATTTTAGTACTTCTTTGTACCTACTATTCTGTTTTACACAGGCAGGTAGAGTGTAACGAAGATCTAGGGAACGCCTTGACGACATTTTGTTATTATTACTGTAAGCTTTTGCTATTTATTTCGTCTGAAAATATTTAGAATAATTTAATAAGCAAGGTCTAAATTAAACGTTTTATAAAAAAAAAATATAATTCTGGCCACTTATTTGTGGCATAATAGTTTGTGTCCATAGCTTGTTTTTTTACGGCGGTCGGCCATATTGAACCGGTGGATACGGAACGGTGGGAAAGGGAATAGATATAGCAGTTAAGAATTTAAGCGAATTAAAGTGTTCATTAAATCAGTCAGTGTAATCAGTTGTTAACAGAAGTTGATTTGATATTACTATTAACTGTTTTATTGGTACACTTCTAACTATCTTATATTACAGATTACACCCAAAAATCTGGACAAGTTGGAACGCAAGTGTTTCTGTGAAATACACAGGTGAAACTAATGGACAAATAAAAAATAAATATAATATCAAGAGCGTCAACAACAACAGTCATTGTTTCAAATACCAACTTGGTCACGTTGATATCCTACGCAGTTAACCACCTAAATCTAATTGATGTTTACCAATTTACGTAACATAAAAAGTACCACTTTGAATCTCGATAAAAAGACGTCATGAGATGGGAAGTCGAAACTGGTTAAAACGAATTTGGTTATTTATAACGAAAAACTGTTTTTCTGTAATTTTTTTTTATTTTTTTATTTTATTGAAGAGCGATATTACTTTAGTAAAGTCACTCTTTATAAGGTAATTAGTGAGGATATCGACCAAATGTGCATCTGATATTGTTCTTGTTTGCGAGTAAAGATATCATAACATAAACGTAAAACAGAATTGTACCTAATAGTACACGCACATTTGGCCAGTTATTTTTTAGGCCCATGTAATAGGGGGCGAGCCTATTGCCATCAATCGGGCACGTATTCAGACTCCGTGGCTGCTTCTGAGAAATTTCGGATGAAAAAACCCAATAGCACTTTGCCCGACCCGGGAATCGAACTCAAGACCTCATGCTCTGCAATCGCGCATGCGTCCACTCGACAACGAGGTAGTTGGTACGGCTGATATTTTACTCTTATATTCAGTCTGACCAACGAATGCCCAATTTACGTGGATACTGAACTAGCACTACATAAAAGGGGGGTGGGCAAATAAATCAAATCAAATCAAATCAAAATATTTTATTTCATAGGCCTAGATGGGCACTTATAAAACGTCGACAAAAAGGTGCACGGTTCGGGTTGGTCGTTTCCTATGGAGAAGAACCGGCAAGAAACTCCATGGTTACTCTAAAGCACAAAAACCGGTGGTGTACACTTGTAGTTTGCATGGGTGCAATCAAAATCACATCTAAGATCATCAAACCATTCGGCTTACCACGACTGGTTACTAAAATGTTAATATATATCTGTACTAACGGGTCCACTAATGGACTGCCACCTTTTCACCCCTATGCCCTAAATAAAAAGGTTGAAAAGTAGAACTGGGTACACTGTTATGGTTGGTGGATGACCTACGAAGGACGGCGGAAAAGACCGTGGTAAGATACTCTTCCAGACTATTAGAGCTTGGTACAGACGCCAGCACATCAAGCTACCCGAAACTGTCAAATTTCCCCAATCAACTTTGAACCTAATGCTTTAACGATAAAATTGAAAATCTTTTATTAAAAGAGGGGATATACCCAGCAGCCGGTGAAACAAGGTGATGACGATGAAAACGCTTGCTCTAAACCTGTCAACTTCATATCTGAAGTAACGAAAGACAATAAGAAAATAGACAATTATTAATCGAGACAATAGGATGTACATCATTCCAGGAAGGCACAGAGGCTGCAGACACAATTGATATCCAAGTTACCGTAGATTTTCATTAATCTAAGTAGAACAGTTACAATTACGACGAGACGATTGTTGTCATAATATCTGTTGTCATACAATGATTTTGTTTACTCGTTCTAACTCGTTCGTGGTTTTCAGTAGCTTGAAATAATTTAAAAAGAAAAAAAACCGGTCAAGTGCGAGCCGGTACACGTACGTTCAACATTTGAGTTTGCATAAGAGTAGAGGAAGACCAAAGAAACGAAGGATGGACTGTTAGAAGGATGATATGGCTAGAAAGGAGCTCACTGCTGAGATGACGAGTAATAGAGAAGTATGGAAGACGACATGCTGCGCCGACCCCAAAAAAATTGGGATAAGGGCAGGAGAATGATGATGAGTATTGATTTTTTCTGCCGCAAATATAAGTTTGTTTCTCACAGCATTTCTTGAAAAACTAAGTTACTTCTGCGGTTGTTACAGAACATACTCCAAAAGCGAAACTTGTATATCAGGACTGTTGTCTTGACGCTCTCATATCACGTATACCGAAACGGCCAGTCTCAGTTTGTAGCTGTCAAATATGGTCCTTCGATTTTTAAAAGTTCGATTTTGTACAGCCACGAGAACTGATCAATAAAGCCATGTAATGTATACATTAAGCAACTTTTGTTATTTTGTTCTATTGTATTGATTAACGTTTAACGTTTTCACCAACATAGTATTTTGGAAGCCCATACTACTACGAAACCCGGATCGAGTGAAATTTGGTTTTTCCATCAGGAATTTCTCAATAGCAGCCACAGATGGCAATAGGCTCGCCCCCACATGGGACTTAAACATAACTGGCGAAATGTGGGTGTACTATTAGCTTCACCTCTGCCTAACCCTTCGGGGATTACAGGCTTGATGTTATGTTACTATTACAAAATAGATCTTATCTCAAACAAGAAAGCGTTATTTCACGAGAAAATGGCTATTGAATTTTGCTAAGTGTACGTCTACATATTACTGCACGTGTCTACAACTTCGTCTGTGTCACAATAATACTTGACCCCTCAAATTGTCAATCGCAATAATACCTGTCCGCTTTCAATGTCCACGAGCCTTTCTAACAGCTAGATCCATAATTATTTCTTCTGGAAATTCAAGGAGTAATGAAGTGATCATATTTCTTACCGGGAAGCGAACAGGCGACGGTATTACGAACACTATGAATGTTGTATACTTGTATAGGTAGCTCTTTATGATTGGCTCGGGCAATTCTAGCCCCTAATGTGTTGTTTGGAATGCGAACTGTTTGCTATGAAATGTCATGGTGGGTGACGTGACGTCAAAAAGGCTGATTTTGAAATATGTATATTAATTTACTCTTTCTATACTGTTCTTGGCATTTATTAATTTCAATAAGTAGTTGTGCGGGCTCATAGATTCAGATCCTCGCCTCTCATGCTCGAAGTATTGTTACGAATTCGAAGAAGTACACACGACGACCAATCAAGCTTTACAAAACCTATTTATGCGGATCTCTCATTGCACGGGAAACATATACAAAGCGAGGCAATTTTATATTGGAAATGTATAGTTTGATATGTCGCCGTGTGTACCAAGGTGACTATTTCAATTTATTCAGATGTCTATTTTGGACATCGGTGAAGGAAACATCGTGAGGAAACCGGGACTTAAAAATATAATAATCTAAAATTGCCATGGTGATCAATTATCAATTGCTCATGTCTCTCTATATGCGAGTAGACTTTTCTTCTCCAGTAAAACTAACAGCCTGGATCTATTTGAAATACTTAATTGAATATACACTAGTCTTGTTAATAGAGGGTCCTTTGGCAATTGCGCCAAAAATATTTTTTTTTTTTAGACTTATGTTTTTTCCAATAAAAATTTATGGTAATTGCAAATGAGCATTTTGTTTCATTTGCTGTCACTACTGAACTATTCTACTGTTTGTTTTTTTATACATAAATAGGAATTTACCTAGAGTAATTTTAACTACAAAAACTAACTTGGGACACGCTAGTACAATATTATAATGATTATCTACTCAGTGATAGCCTAGTGGTGTGAACTGTGAACGTCGGTCTGTCAAGTCATAGATCTCGAATTCGCACCCAAGACACATCTCTGATTTTTCGGATTAATGTGCGTATTGTATAATTATCACTTGCTTCGGTAAAGGAAAACATCGTGAGGAAACCAGCATGCCTGGGAGATATTTCTCGACGGCATGTAAAGCCAAGTCAGAGGCCCCATGGGCGGTATAAACACTCTGACACCAGGTTAGGCACTAACCACACGATAAAGAAGAATATGATTACCTATTCACAATGTAATTAGGTAAATCCACAGAGTAATTTGTCCAAAGTCTGGGCAGGGACTAACTTACTCTTGTAAATGACCACTCCAATCTAAACATAACTTTTAGTGATGTACAAGAATATTAGATTTAGTGCTAATGCTAAAAGTTTTCCCTACGTTTAGTTAGCTTAGCTATGACGTATGAACGTAGAGAAAGCAGAAGGAGTATGCAACTGTATAAGGATAGTACTTAGTTTACGTTTTGGAATTTGTCTTCATGATCACTAGCATCAAATGACACGTGCGTGTGTTACTGGTTTTCATCTTGTGAATAGGTACCTACCGTTGCATCGTAAGCCTCGTGGTAACTCGTAGCAGGCTCTAGGCCACAGATAATATAATACTGCGTCTCTAGGCAAATCTTTATTTTTTTTTCTGCAGACGTCGACGCAACACACATGTCGCGTGAGCGTGTAACTCGTGGCCAAGCCATAAAGGGTGTAAGTTTACGTATCAAGCGTGCAAGACAGTAATACACTTATTTGTATACTTTAAATTAACATAAGTTGTTTGTTGTTTTCTGTTTTGTCGTTGAGATTTTGGGATGAAAATATTTAAATCAGTTTTTGTTACATTTGGAATGCAATGGTATTTGTCTTTTCCCTTGTAATCTGCAATATTTATGTTGGTAACTAACTTCCTTTCATTATCATCATCTTCCTGCCCTTGCTTGTTCAATGTCACTCTGGTTCAGCGAAACAAGCTTTTTTTTCTAATTTTCAAAGTCATAAATCCTTTATGAGGAAATCCTAACATATCTGTGAAAGGACTATTTCAACTATGAGACTAAAACCCGTCACAGACGTAGCTATAATATATCGAGATATATATTATAGTATAGCAAGCTACCACACACGGGAGCTATACTACAATATATATTTTGCTCTCACTCGGTCTGCGGTCGTCCATTGCCAAAATAAACCGAGATATATTTGTCGACATATTTTGGTGACGTCATAGAAATATATATTATAGCTGCGTGTGCGGTCACTCGAAAATTAATATAGAAAATATGTCGAAATATGCCTTGCTATGATTCATATTAATATATGTATATTATAGCTACGTCTGTGACGGGCTTTAATCTTAGACTCTATGGTCCACTTATGATAAATTATGTAAGTCGGATACCCAATTTCAGAACTCAGTGGATGCAATTTGCAACTAATTTGTTTTTATGACAAACTCGTGTTTATAAAATTATGAACTTGTTTGCATTTTTAAGTTTACCGTCAAACTACAAGTTATGCGCAATTTATCTGTTTTCCTTCTTCATTACTAAAGTTCAATTTATTTGATTAAAAAACCGTAGATTTTAACTTATTAGAAAAAAAAAGAATGAAAACAAAAAAACCCCAAACAATTCAATCAGTGCACAAAATAATTCCTTCCAAATACGAAAAAAAGAAAAAAAAAGAACAACTCACCGTTTAATTACAGGTGGCCAATCAAAACCGTCGCTCGACGACACACAACTCCACAGAATGGAATGTAATTTATAAAACAAATGGTGTTCCAAAATCAAAATGAGTTTGGTGAGATTCCTCCTAGACCGTTCGATTCCTTGGAAGGTATGGCTTGACTGTGATCCTCAGTATTCCGTCGCCCCCTTTTATATGAACGGGGCGGTTATACAATGGGCGTAGGTTGGTAGCGTATTAATTTTGGCCATGCATGTTTTACTCGTTATATGTTTATGACTTTAGTTATGTTGTCTATGGTTTATTGGAAGGGGTGTTGAAAAGTATGTGTGAAAAATATGGTCTTTTATAAGAAAACTCAGTTTACTTTAAACGATTTTATGTTTTGAACTACTTAGTTTCGAATTCATATTTGGCACATTAATATAAAATAATTATGCCAAATATTAAATATGGTTTTTCAATTAATCCTCTTACTTTTCACAATTTTTCGTGGAACCAGAAAAACATAATAAAGACGAAATAGGAGGAAACTTCATATCAAATTAAGCGCCATTGTTTAACAAGATACCTAAAATTAGGAATATGCATGACTTAAGAGGTTTTGAGTCAACTGTAATGTGTCCTTGTCATTGAAAGGGTACAACACAATACCAAGTATCCAATTGAACGTCTGGATTTAAACAAGTCTTTGGAATCTGAATGCAAAAAGAATATACCGCTCACTGCTACCTTCGAATGAACCAAAATCGCACAAGTGCACTTTTGCCATTAAACTTACGTGGTAAGAGGTCAATATAAGGTACTTACACTGCTTTTAAATAAAGTCTACTAATTGTTCTTTTTTCCTTGTCATGGTGGACAACAAACCTAAGCATTTTAATTTTATGTTAATTGATTAAAGTGATGCAGCAGTAATTTTACATGGCCCTGTTTTAAGCGACCATAACGTGTTATGGTAGCTAGTGATCTTGAACTTGTATTGTCAACCTATATTTCGTTGTAGTTTTATTATAAGATGGTTTATGGAAACTCTCTAGAATAATTAGTAACGAATATAACCCTCTTTTTACCACCTGTAGGTAGATTACACTTTCAAAAAGACATGTTCTACTCATAAAAAGGCAGTAAACTAATTCTCAACCGACATGTTATTTAAAAAAAGAACTCAATTTAAAATAATATTCGCTCATTTTATGGCACCATTGTAGAACACGTTGCGGGTACGCGGCTAGCTTAGCACCGCGCGCCCAAACGTGAAATAATAAACTCGTATTAAACACTGATTCAACCCTTTCTACTCTCATTTGGAAAGAAGGAAGGTGGAAAGTCTCTATTGTTTCCGTAAACTTTCTGTTGCAAATTTACACTCCATAGATAAATCAGAGAAAATTTACTTTTAAATGCTCTCGCGTACGTTGTCGTAAGAGATGAGTACGTTAACCTATCGCTGAAAAAAAGGCTAATAAATAGGACATTTACCTAATACAAAATGCACCTTAAAAATTCATGAATTTTCCAGACAATATATATAGATACCTCCTTGTAAGCATCTATTTGTAAGCACCTATCACATTTTCATAAAAAAAAACACTGTCTTACAATTTATGCGAAGGTTGCGGTGGACGAGAAATTAATATCCCACAAAAAAACTGTTTTTGTTTTCCTTAATGCATTTTTGTTATAGATCAAACGAAAGAGGAAAGGAAACAAAATATCTTCGAGAAACGTCTCGAATCTTCTGGGACTCTTAACCTGAAGCCTTTAATTTGAAGCCTTTAGACTGACAGTTAAATGAACGGAATGATTAACATTAATTTATTACGTTGAACGAATGATATAAATACGAATAAATCCAAGAACTTGGTATTTACGCTAATTTTAGCTTTAATTTTCCGCAAATTATCGCGGTTTTGATTTATTTTTGACTTAACTTTTAGAAAACAAAATGGATGATTTAAAAGAATTATTATTATACTGAATTTGAATTTGAATGTTCTACATAAAAAACAAAAGAGGTTCTCTAAGTACGAAAAGTACTTAGGTACTTCCACTGCTAGGGAGTCAGGAGTGTCCAAGATCTAAGAAGAAGGTCTAAGTGGAAGTACATTTCTTAAGTTTTAAATGTCACCTCGCTAGGGTCCTAGGGTTTAACCTAAGCACAAATGAGTGCTTAAGAAGAGAGTTTCTAAGCCTCCTAGAGAACTAGATTTTGTCCGTGGTTTCGCCTACAATAGCGGTGTAAACAATAATCTATGTCCTAACCCGATTCTTGATCTATCCATGTGCCAAACCCCATGCAAATCCGTTCAGCCGTTAAAGCATGAAAACGTAGGAGACAGAGAGACAAACAAAGTAACTTACACATTTAAAATATTAATATGGATGGAAAATATTCAATTTATTTGCGTATATTGTAGGTGACAAAATATGCACTTGTTTACTCCTTCTGTTTTCTTTTATTAAGTACTTAGTGGGCAGCCAATCATTATTCGTAGCTACAAAACATTTCAATTTCATATACATAACATCATGCCTTTAATCCCCGAAGGGTTAGGCAGAGGTGTACCTTATTGTACACGCACATTTCGCCAGTTACGTTTAAGTCCCATGTAATAGGGGGCGAGCCTATTGGCATCAACCACAAAACTAAACAACGGGACTACTGAGAATTGAAAAAACATGAAAATACATTTCAGTGTTTTTGGAATCATGCTCTAATGAGATGTCTTTTCTGTTCCCTAAAACAGGACAATTTGAATAATGACGGGAAATTGGGCCCAGCCAAAAATTTGGGTTACGACAATGTACCCACGAGTTCAGAAATGATCCCTCAGTTTTTTTTCTCCAGTTGTTTGTGTTGTGACGTATATTTTTTCAATCTTGAATTTATTTTGTTATGTTTTGCTTTTACTTTTATTGATCATAACACTGATTTTTATTGTTTTTTTTTGTATCATGCGGTGCCTGGCTATCATTTTCCCTAAATAATGATCCATATGAGTTTTCCCACAGAACAAATTCACCAATTACTTAAAATAACTGGGACATGATATTTTCTTCCCTTGTTTTTATTTGAGGGCTATCTTTTTTGTCTTTCAACAGGTTAATTTTAGGAAAACACGTTTGTATGTTTAGTGAGTAAATAGGATAATCATTTTTAGGATTTCGAATATTCTGGGGCAGTAGGGTTGTCTACTAGGTACTCAAATAACAAATATTTAAGCTACCATTTTCAAATGCATATTTAACCTTAGTCAGGGTGAAAATAATCACGACAATTATAAACTAACTTACTGGCTTATGCTCGCGGCTACGTGGAGTTCGGTAATTATCCCAGGGGATCATACTACCGGGATAAAAAGTATCCTATGTTTAAACCCAGGTTATAAACTATCTGTGTGCTAAATTTCATCCAAATCAGTACAGTAGTTTTTGCCTGAAAGAGTAACAAACATCCATCCATCCTCACAGACTTTTGCGTTTATCATAGTTAGTGAGATAAGATTTTCTGTTCTGAACTATGCAAAGAAATGGTACTTTTGTAAAGTGAATAAACTTTTTTTAAAGTGACCTCTTTGCTGGTCGTGACCAGCATTTATGAAGTTTTTTTTTTAAATTCAAATGGAAATCATTCATCGGAGGAGCTCGTGGCTAAATAATAACAGCCGCTCGGGTCGATCTTTAGCTTGCCTAGGTTGGTCTGTGGATGGGTGTCTGCCCATTACATACCGAGTTTCCTCCGTGCCTCGGAAAGCACGTGAAGCCGTTGGTCCCGGCAGTCATTTGTAGATCTTTGACAGTCGTTAGGTAGTCAGAGGCCCAAAAAGTCTCGTTGTCTCGAGCGTCGCCGACGCCAAAAGCAAATTGTTTGATTTTCACCGCAAGGCTCTCGGCCCTATAAGAACTCTCGGCCCTAAGGCCGAGAGTTCAAATTCTAACACTGGCTGGGCATTTTATTCAAGTATCGTTTGTCAGGTTTTTGCTATTCTATTTTTGAATTGAAATTATTAAGGTAGGCTCGGTTCCGAGGTCATCAACTTGCAGCTTGCTATTTTAATTTTATAATTAAAAGCTCAGCCAGGGTCATTCTCTAAATTGACTCGAAAGCCCAGGTCACACTGCGAGCTAAGCTAACGTAGTTTATCTTTGTTAGCTTTTGCTCGCGGCTTCGCTCCCGTTATGTACGGAAATAAACCCACTGGAAGTTTTAAAAGTAGCCTATGCCACTCTGAATCAGATCAGGAGTTCCGAAGATTAACCCCTACATACAAACTTACAAACTTTTACCTCTTTATAATATTAGTATAGTAATATTAGTTTCGATAAGCTTTCTTTACGCCTAGCTTGACCTGATATTAAAACGATAATACACGTAAGTACGTTCTCATTAAACCTTGTAAAGTTCTTTATCTTAGCTCACGGTGTCGCCTACTCTTTATTAATGTAAATTATAAATCACGTGCACACATTGTTTTTGTTTAATTTCGCGATTAACGTCATTTCGTTCCCATTTTTTGACTACTTAATATAATAAAATCAACTAAAACAGATTTAGATTTAAGCACCGAGGCCAAGTGTGTCCTTCTACCTTGATTACAGCTAAAAAAAGATGATTATATCATCAAAGAGGCTTCAAGCCGTGAATATTTGACAAAACTCGCAGTCGCGTTAACGATCAAAATGGTTTGTCACAAATCAAAATCTACATGGTCATCCGAATCAAACCGTTCGATGGCCTCAGGGGCCGTTACGGAAATCTTTGAACCCACTGCGGGTTGAAGTTAGCCGCTGCAGATCCAATTTGACCAAATGGGGTATAATCAACCCATCTCGGACACATTGCGAGTGTGGAGTCCCAACACAGGATATGCTACACTCTCTCCTGCCCGTCTTGCACAACTAATTGCACCCTCCAGGACTTGAATGAGGCACACGACAGAGCTGTCCAGGTCGCTACGTACTGGTCGGGCAAAATCTGAGTCATCGATTCCAGACGAAGGGGGCCTTTAGGCCTCGAGCGATAGGGCTTGCGTCTAGCGACACGTGCGATCGTCATTTATTTTATTCGGAAGAATACCATCACTCTACTTCACAAGTTCGACTGCCTCGTTGATCTATTAGTCGCAAGCGCGACTGAGGAGCATTAAGTCCTGGGTTCGATTCTCGGGTCGAGCAAAGTGTTATTGGGTTTTTCCATGAGGAATTTCTCAGTTCAAAGCCACAGAGTCTGGATTTGTGCCCGGTTGATGGCAATAGCACCGCCCCCTATTACATGGAACTTAATCATAACTGGCAAAATGTGGATGTACCTACTATTCGTCTTGCCCTTCAGGGAATAAAGGCGTGATGTTATGTTGCTCCACAAATCATATCTCGTGCTCTAAGTAATTTATTTCCTCAGCAATAGACATAGATGTCTAGCAGGACCGTTGCCAACTTTCAATCGCAAAAACAAGTAATAAAAAAATAACACACAACAAAAATTGTAAAACAAAATTCATTACCGACCTTTCCTCCATCAAAACACAAGTTGTGACTAAATTCAATATAGTTTGACTAATTAATTATTGCAATAAACATCGAACGTGACTGCTGTACAAAATGTGAGTGTGTGGAGTTAATTATATCACCTGTTTCCCGAAGAAACCCCACAATGCCGTGCACCAATTATCGAGATGGGGCAATAGTAAATTACTTTGCTGTTTACAACTAAACATTGGACTAATACCAACATATATAAACTCACGCCGTTTTTCAAATGGGTGTAGGCAGAAACTAGAACACCATATGCTCTTATTCTTACATACTCCCTCTGCTGTCCCATTCATACGCGGTGTAAACGGACCCTTGATGAAGCCGCGAACCAAGCATTAAATCATGGATGCATTAAATAGTACGGGAGTCGTGGAGGTATTTAATGTAATGTTAAAAAAAAAAAACTCATGTAAAAGTTGGAACTTTGGCCTAAAATATCATCGTAACTAGCAGGTTCCCAGATAGGGTCCAGAACAAAAAAATGTTCGCAATGACGGGTCTTTTTGTACCTATTAGTTGTTTTTTCTCGTCGGAATTTTAAGGGTTAATTTACTTTGCTACAGTAGAGAAAAGTGATATTTATTAAGGGTCAAACAATCGAAAGACCACATTAATAGGTACTTCCTTTAAACACAAAATTATTAATTTGTTGACACGCATGATCAACAGACGTCAACCACATATTTATAATTAGTTAACGTCATCAAAGTGATCAAAATTAATACACTCATAGCGAACTACTCTGCCTTATAATTATTTATTCTCATGGAATTGATAATTACATAGATCTTATAATTATGACTATGTCTAGGATATGTATAGGGGTGACATGGATGTTCATGTAAAACTAAATGCGACAGAAAATGTTTTAACAGAAAATTGTAAACGAAACATTAATGGGCTAAATATAACTATGGTGTTTGTCTTAAGAACATAACATCACGCCTGAATTCCCAGGTTAAGCAGAAGTGTACATATAGTACCTATATACACATTTCGCTAAGCCTATTGCCATCAACCGATCGTGAATCAAGACTGCGAACCATACAACACTTTGCCCGAGCTAAGAATCTTACCCAGCATCTGAAGCTGAGCAGCAGTGCTTGAGAATACTGGACCAACTACTACTACTGGAATATTTTTAGAAATCGTACGGATAGTTTTGCTACGCAGTTACCTGTACTACGCCGTAGCGTCTACACCGCTACGCGAAGCCTACGCAGCTACGCTACGCCTACGTAATTACTCGACCTACTCACGATTATTAGCATGATTAGGAAAGATTAAGTAAAGCTCTATTTATTTACAATTTTAAAGTTTTTAGCATTAAGGCCAAAGGTGGTGCAAAATATTATATTGAATGAAGTCATTCATTTTTCTAAAAGTATGTATTTAAGTATGTTTTAAAGCAAAAAGCTTTTAGTTCCAAGCAGTCGACTTCGGGAGAAAAAAATATTAACTGGCTTACTCATAACTTTGACCCCTAATTTTTAATACTATTTTAAATAGAAAGGTAGATTGAAACAGAAGCCGTGGGTTCAAAAACGTACGGGCGTATTACTTTGTATAATTTATTTAATCACCTCTGCTGTCAAAACGGTGAAGGAAACTTCATGAGGAAACCGGCATGTCCTAGAACCAAAAATTCGTGAAGACGTGGTCTCTGCAGTCTGCACTGGGCCCGCGTGGTGCAGACTGCAGAGATTGATTACAGCTTTATAGCCCACTCCTCTTAGAGAGAAGGCCTATGACCCAGCAGTGGGAATATTATAAGCGGAAAATGCAGGTAGATTGGATATATACAACATTAGTATTAGTATATGCGAAACCTGATACACCTGTCTAGTATTTTTATGTAAAGCATCTATGTACAAAATTTCAAAACAGTATCATGAAAAATCACAAAGTTATAAGCACGTTCTGTTACCTAGTTGTCCGCACAAAAACGCGGTCACCACGCAGCGCGAGCCTCCAGCTTCGTCTTGAGCTCATTGATAATAATAATTTGACAGTAGGTACCTAAATTATTGCGATAGGTACTCAAAGTTTTAACTTTTTTTAATATTTTAACATGGTTTAAAAATTATTGCAATCGATTCAGTTACTTCATCATTTCAGCCGAAAAGTCCACTGCTGGACATAGGCCTCCCCCAAGAAGGGGGGTTTTGCCATAATCGCCACGCTTGGCAGGCGGGTTGGCGATCGCAGTATGGTTGTTGTAGAATCAGAGAACGCTGCTGCCCATTCTCTGGTAAGTCCCTTAGTCGCCTCTTACGACACCTACGGGAAGATATGGGATGGTGCTATTCTTTACGTCCGGACACCATACAGAACATTAGATTCAGTTACTTATTCTGAACAAACTATATTCAGGTTTCGCATATACTAAAAATAATTTTGTATAATTGTACAAGTTATTGAATCCAAATAAATTGGAATAAGGGCAAGAGGAAGATAATTCTGAACTGTAACCGCTCTATAGTTATGGTAATTCTGTAGGCTAATTGCGTAACACACAATGACAATGCCGCTCATTTTGACAGTTCAACAACATTCATGCTGTTATTTACGTTGTTGAGTATACGAATTTTACGATTACAGAGTGGAAGGGAGATCGATATACATACGGTTACCACATGTTCAGTACATCATTCCGGACCCCACGCATAAATTTTTCGTCGGTAATAAAAAAAAAAAGCAATACCTACTATAAAGGGTGTAAATAGACCCTTAACATAGCTGAAAGGCACTTATTCTCCCCGTCTTTGCGTTTTTTTTTTTGTTCTAGAACATACCTTCTAGTTACAGACATATAGGGGGTCAAAGTTTCAACTTTTTCACAAATTTCTTTTTAAATACATGTTTTTAATGTAAGATTTTTACTTTATACACCTCCACAACCCCCGTACTTCAATCCATCCATCAGTACAATGCTTTGAGTGCTTTCCATCGAGTCCTACCGTAAAATGTGATTTTTCACCCCAGAAAAAAGTCGATTCTCAGCAATAAATTTGTGTAAAGTTACTTAGTTTGATGTACAGAATGCTTGGTTGACGGCTATGTGAAAGGTCTGTTTACACCCTGTATAGGGTGTCTGGTAATTAGTGACCGATACTTAAACACGCGATTGTAGTCATGATAACAAACAACTTTCCCAAAGAAACATTTTTTTTATACACAGAGTTTTATCACAATAATACAACAGCGGTATGAAATTCATACGCGCGCACCTGTGACCTATCAGCTGTTAGCCGTTTAAAAAAAATGTTTCTTTGGGAAAGTTTTTTGTTATCATGAGTACAATCACGTGTTTAAGTATAGGTCACGAATTACCAGTTACCCTATATACCAAAATGTATGACTCACTTATTTATTTTTTTATTACTGTTGAAAAAGTTCGGAATAATGTACTGAATACGGAATCAACCGTTTGTGCGTCCCTTCCACCCTGTATATGAAAGATTGTATTACGAATTTCCTTCAAATTGAGGTTGAAACTCCTATCCGAAATCGGGATGCTAATCTTTTAAGAACACAGATTTTCAAAAAGAACTTCTAAATGTCACACCATTAAAGTGCGCTTTTGCACTTTCTAGAATTTCAACATCAATATGAAGAGATTGTTAATGATCTAGAGGGATAGCTTCTAATCTTCTAATCATTCCGTGGAGTATAATTTGTGACATTGTACGCGTTATATTAATTAATAACTGTGGCGGGGTTGATATCCCTACAGAGACTATAAGTACGTAAGAAAGTGGGAGTTACTTTAAAGTTGTGGTACCATCATACACTGTGTGGTAGGTTTGAAGTTTTAGGGTGTATGTAGTTTAATGTGGTCTTTATATGAATGGCCCATTTAGTAAGCACGCAAGTGTAGTTGTATTGCGGTAGTAGCATAATTAAACTCGTATTTGTACTTTTGTAGTGCAATTGTTTCTTGTTCCTCCTCTTCTTTATCGTGTGGTTAGTGCCTAACCTGGTGTCGGAGTTTTATGCCGCCCATGGGCCTCTGACTTGGCTTTTACATGCTGCAGCTACATCATCTATCTAGCCTTTTCCCAAATATGTTGGGGTTGATTTGCAGTGTAAGTATTTTACATGAGTACCAATCCAACTGGGTAGTACAATACCCTCAGTAAGACTGGCCTTCAGACTTTCAGGCTCTCGTAACATTAACAAGCATTTGCTATCTTAAAGTAATATCATGCTCCACCTCCTATCCTGCCCTCTTAGCCCAAAAATATGCAACCCAAGTGACCTTTGCGCTGCCTCCGACGACGTGGTGGAAGTGGCCATGTTTTGGGCTAGCAAAATATAAAACACGTTATTTTCCTATAACTAAGCAAGTGATAATTATACAATACGCATATGAATCCGAAAAATAAGAGGTGCATGTCTTGGGTTAGAACTTGAAACCTATGACTTGGCAGTCCGACGGTGACATCACTAGGCTGTCACTGCTACAACAGCTTCCTTCTCTTATCTCATATCGGTACCTTCGCTATTTAGTTTCAAAACATGAAAGTGAGGTAAGACTTCTTTAATTCCTACACATAAAGTTCAGTTGGCACTACCCCTTATTTTTTTTTACATTGTACCTACGAGTTATTCTGAAATTATCGTCTAATTGAAAGTTACAGCTAATGGATCTTATTATTTTTGTTTTTTTTTTCGGATGGGAAGTCATCAAATGACCCCTCCTGCTCTGGGCGGAGTGGAAGGGAGTGTCAGATTTCTACTGACTAAAACCCATCCATGTTCCTTCTTTGCCCTTTGTGTTCCAGGGCCGTGGTATCTCTTTCGAACAGTCCCGCAGCCCCGACAGGCATCGGCCCTTGTGGACACCTTCCTGTGTGCTGAGGGCTCACATCGCTTTGAGGCGCGCGTGGAACAGGAACGCGCCACCGCCGTCAACGCGGCCTGTCGTCATAAGACGGACGGAGAGTCCATTTCTCACCATCCACAGGCCTGCATGGATCTTAGGGCTTGAATGGACTTCAGGTTATACTTACATAAATAACATAAGCCGTGGTAGAAATTCACTGATTTAGACTAGTTTTTTTTTTAACTGGCCTTTAAGAACCTTGACTCAGAGTAACAAAGGCTTTTAATGTTTTAAAACAAATATTTTATCATCTCCACCCACTTGAAAGATAAGAACTTTTAAGCAGTGAATAGAAAACATTTTGGTCCACCGGAAAAGTATTTCGAGAGAGGTGCCTTCTCAAAAGAATTTCAGAGGCTTCGACATTTTAGTAACCTATCATTTGCCCCAATTAGTTTCTGTAGCTAGAAATTAATTGACAGATCGTTGCTTTTTAAATCTTTCATCCACAAACTGCTTTTCTAACCATGAATTAACTCTTTTAGGATCTTTAGTAAGTACTTTTGTGTAATTAGTAGCTTTTTAGTATTACGTTAAATGATTTTAGGTTGGGGAGAAGACTTGTGATGGTTATGAGCGCATTTGAAATAGGAAGGCTCCTTTGGCTAAAAAGGTAAATTATGTTTTCTATACCAACAAAATATAATAAGTATTTCTACAAGGTGTAAACGGATCCTTCACGAAACCGTCACCCAAGTACTCTGTACCTCAAACTAAGTAAGCAAATATTAATGCTGGGAAACGACTTTTTTTTTGGAGTGTAAAATCACGTTTTACGGTAGGACTCAATGTAACGCACTAAAAACATTGTGCTGATGGATGCATTGAATAGTACGGGTGTCATGGAGGTATTTTAAATAAATTTACAACAGTCAAAAATTAAAAAAAAAACTTATGAAAAAGTTGGAACTTTCACCATATCTCCGTAACTAAAAAAATATCACAATGACGGGGAGAACAAGTGTCTTTCGGCTTCGTTACCTCAACATAACTTTTACCTGATGCGTGAAGTTCGACATAGTAACTCATAGACCGCCGCCGTGCTGTTACCACGACGTAAGCTCTTATACAGTTCAATGAGCCACAATAAGATTCCCAGGAGCGCATATAAAAGTAGTTACAACTTCACTAATGAGAACCTTAAACACAACACCTTACTAAAAACTTCTACATTTATGAACCCCAGGGAAACAGAAGTTCGTAAGCATGCAGGTAATTTAATTCCATCTGGAGTGGGCGGAGGACCATCTCACATTTAATTTTGCATTTTGTCAAAAAAGTAGAAAAAATAATCTTCGTTCTCTAGCGAATTACCCACTATTTCGTCGATCAATTTACATTGAAATTCGGCTCATTCCCTTAGCTGTTATTGTTATTTTAATCCTTAGGGGGCTGGTTCGTCACTTTGTGGGACGCAAAAGGTCTATCTCTTATTATTCATAATTATTCTTGGAGAAATTTATTTAACGTTTTTATAGACAAAAATGTTTCCTTAGTAAGTCGTTCAGGAAAGGATGGATGCGGCGGCGTTGTCAATATGGAAAATTCTTATTTTGTAATTTTCTGTGTCATCCATTGAATCTAGGCCATCAATCGAAACTTGGTCAACCAACTGAATAGGTTATTACTATCGATCTAAATACGTGTTTAGTAAAAATTTCAAAGAAAGAATAGTACAGTCGCAGCAGATCAAGCTACCCGAAACTGTCCAATTTTCCCAATCAACCTTGAACCTAATACAAAGTAGCGATAAAGTTGAAAATCTATTTAAGAAATCTGACAGATTGTCGTAGCTTGATGTGCTGGCGTCTGTACATCGCTGAAAAAAGATAGGAGTGTTTCTAACCATTTATTTAAGCAGAAAATCAGGCTGATGAAAACAAGAGTCACTTTTAAGTGAGACCAAAACCAATTACCGAGAAACACAAAGTTGTTTATCTACCTACTCAAAGGAATGTTTTGGTTGATGCTTTCCCAAAATAGCTTCATTTCAAGCTAGTCAAAGGAAAGAAACAATTCGGCAATAAAAGAGAAACATAGACGATGGCAAACGAGCGAAATAATCTTCTATTTGAAATAGATACGGCTGTAACGTTCAAAGGGAGCATCGAATCTCTAGGCTCCGCATTGGTTGAATTTTATGTCATTATTTCGGTGTTATCCACCTACGACATAGTAAATATCTAGTTGCAAATCACACACTGGCGCTCAGACGGTAGAACAATAAAGATTTTAGACAAAAATTTAACATTTATTGATGAGAGGACTGACCTTACCACAAAGAAAATTGTGGAAGGATAATGAGTCTCGCAGTACAACAAAATAGGTTTTTAATCGACCGAGTATGAGATAAAAACCCATTCACTTATGCAAAAATTATACCCACATGTTGCCATGTGGGCGTAGAAAAATATCATCAGGTGTGAATATCCATAAACAGCGAGCATAAACATTTGGCCAATTTTTAAAAGGAATCCATCGATATACTGTTTGTACACCCACAAAAAATTTGACGTTAGTGTTTTGAACAGCATCAAAGTACATATCTGAAGAATATTTTTTGACTCATTATTCTAGCGAGGAAATAGCAATCAAGCTGGAGTGAAAAGACACCCAGAAGGCCTAGTGACAATTGCTTCAAAAACTTTTCATTTTTCTACACCGACTTTGAACCGGATTGCCATAAGGCTATATACCTACCGACCAGTAGCGAAGGGTCATTTTTTGTAAGCCGGAGGTACATATCTTTAATCTGATTATATTATTTGTCTATAGAATACTGACAGTGCAATTTTTCAAAGGGAATCCGGTAGGAATCGAGTTGTGTGGAATCTTCGCCACTACTACCTACCAACTGGATTGCCATCCGCAATGAATTCAATTTTTTTCAGATTTTTCCGGTGTTTTCGCTGATAATTATAATGTCACTTTGCTTCGTTTTCGGAATTTTTCCAAGTACTAGGAACTTTCTTTATGATGCGTACCTAGATCTGTATACCACTTACCCATGCAAAATAATGTAAGGTAGGTTAAGGCTTCGTAATCGCAGGTAGAGTAAACTAACTCGAAGCTTTACAACTTACTCATCAATGTTGTTGTTTACAAAACGAACGGTATATGCACGTACTCGCAGGTAGGTATTACGTAGTTCGAAATGTTGGGCGTAGACTACAGACGTCACTTCTGGGTTCAAGTTTCATTTTTACCGATTCTTTCTTCAGTAAATATTAGTATCAAAGGATTGACACCTACGTAGGTATTTTTCACTAAAGAATTTTTACAAGTAAGTCAACGGCCCACCTGATAGTAAGTGGACACCGCCAGCCATTGACGTCTTCAACACTAATGCTTGCTTTATCTGTATCATCCACAGAAAAAAGTGCATGTTCCTCTATTTTTCTGGTTTTCAATTTTTGCTTTGTTGTTCCGATCCGAATAGTGCCTTCAATCTGGAAAATAGCAACATTGCTTGGCGGTTCAATTAACAGCCCTATCAACAGTTTAAGAACTTGCCCTGTCTGCTGTCGAGCTCAGTATTGAGATTTGAGAATGTTCCAGAGGTGCCGCAATGTCTTGAAATAAGAAGGTAGTGAGCACGATGTCATTTTCCATTTTTTAGAAAACCAAATATTTCCAAAGATGTTTATTTTAAAACTCAATTCCAGACATATACAGGGTGTAAACAGACCCTTCACGAAGCCGTCAATCAAGCATTCTGTACATCAAACTAAGTAGGTAACTTTACGCAAAAATTATTGCGATGAAACGACTTTTTTTTTGGAGTGAAAAATCACGTTTTTCAGTAGGACTCGATGGAACCCACTCAAAGCATTGTGCTGATGGATGGATTGAATATTACGGGGGTCGTGGAGGTGTTTCAAGTAACGATATTACATTAAAAACATGTATTTTAAATAAAACTTGTGAAAAAGTTGGAACTTTGACCTCCAATATCTCCGTAACTACTACTACTAGAAGGTTCCCAGGTATGGTCTAGAACAAATAAAATATCGCAAAGACGAGGAGAGCAAGTGTCTTTCGGCTTCGTTAAGGGTCTATTACACCCTTTATAACATACCTAAAATCGACACCTTGTCATTAGTAACAACAAAGAAATTGTGACGCTTTGACTGGTTTCTTGGTAAGTATAATTTAAACACCGTCTTCAAACACGTGTTAGAATTGTCAAATGAAAGATTGCCAAGAACTGTGCGAATGCGTCAGTAATAAGAAACTCTACTTAGTGTAATTACGTCTCGGGACTTTGATTTTATTTTTTGCTTTACAGGTTGCAAGACTTTTCTACGTTTTTCATCTGCTTGTTTTGGTAGTAGGTAC
The DNA here is from genome assembly GCA_905163415.1 of Noctua fimbriata. Taxonomy (NCBI): domain Eukaryota; kingdom Metazoa; phylum Arthropoda; class Insecta; order Lepidoptera; family Noctuidae; genus Noctua; species Noctua fimbriata. Next base: position 7,666,230 of record LR990943.1, read on the forward strand.
TTAAGTGTATCTAATGGTCTACCCACATACCTACTTACTAACCAACACGTTACACCGTGGGCTTGATTTAGTGAGGGTATTTTAATCAACTAACTAACTCGAATATAGATAGGTTGTGGGTGCCTAAGGTCCTAAGTGGACTGGAGTAGATACCTACCTAATGGCAATGGTCTTTCTAGAAATAAGCTGAGGATCGGACTCCGGGCCACGGATTTTGACAGATAATGTACTTACTCGAAGTACTTACCTATCTGTCATACGCTACCGCTTTCACTGAGGGTCGATCACTTTTCAACCTTATTACTCAGGGTTTGGCAATACATAGACAAAGCGAATACAGCCAGCCTGGAGTGCGATCCGGTCGGTCGGTTAGACCGCACCAAAATGACTCATAGGTACCTACATTGTAACAGGACATGTAGCTTAAGTAATTACAATATTTAAATGAAAAACAATTATTCCCGACATGTTATATTTTTCTATCACGGATTCCCGGTAACTTTATAGAATAGGAGCATCGTATTATCACGTTATTAAATACTAGCGACCCGGTCCGGCTTCGCACGGGTGCAATATAAACATATAAACTTTCCTCTTGAATCACTCTATCTATTAAAAAAACCGCTTCAAAATCCGTTGCGTAGTTTTAAAGATCTAAGCATACCTACATAGGGACAGACAGCGGGAAGTAACTTTGTTTTATATTATGTAGTGATTCCTATTAAGTAGTAAAATAACCGTCGTGGCCGTTCTGCGAACTAAAAACAGGCTATGTGAGAGATGAAACATTCACACGATCTCTTCACATCGCAAACAACTTCCACGGCCTCCACCACTTAGTTTGATTAAATACTCTTACACTTAGTAGATTGACGCAGACACAGATGGCGCCACAAAGAGATGTCACAATAATGAGTAATTTTGAAACTTCGTTAGCTATGTAAGTACTGAAATTATTTAGTTATGATGAATTAATTTGCTGAACATATTTACAGACATAGGTATTGACCAAATAATCATAGGTTTATTATTTCCAATGTGTAAGATCACCGAGCACGTATCTAAGATTATTCTTCACGAAAAATAATTATGTTAGTAAAACATGAGCTACGTGAACCACCCTTACTATAACTGCGAAATAAAGGCATTTGCGCTCGCGCTTGTTATATTTTCAAATATTCTTACCATAGACGTGCCAATAACTGCACCAAAATTACAAGAGCAAAGACTCACTTTCATGCACTCAAGTGTTTCTTTACTGGTGCTGCAGC